>JAPDPM010000008.1:36915000-38115000 GCA_032173925.1 Heritiera fomes
CAAATACTGATTTGAGTATCAGAACGTATTCTAAAGACTAAATTCCAGTGTCTTACTAGTTCTAAAACCTTAGCTTCGCAGGAGCCAACCCCAGCCCTACAAAAATACATGAACAAGCAGAGTGCACAGCTTCTGAATGTAGTAATTGAGGTCTAAGTGTCGGATGATAAGGAGAGTTAAATTCGTGTTTTTTTTTTCTCTGATAGCTCTAATATTTACAAGTAAAGCAAAATTTACTGGTATTAGCTGTAGAATCTGACTATGGATGTTACTATATGTTACATTTAATGTATATTTGAGAGAAATGCAAACCTGTTCTTAAATAAAGGTATCTCTGCAACTTGGTTGGTCAAGAAAAGCAACCAATATTTAGGTTCAAACCAAAGGGTATTTTGGGATTTGGGTTAGCATTCGAGTCAAACGAGCTATGAACTCAAATCAAATTAACTGTGAGTTATTTGAATTTGACTTAATAATTATTAAAATTTGACTCATTTATTTTCAAGTTAAATTAAAACTCAAAGTACTCAAGTAATAAGTTAAGTCGAATTTGAGTATCTTAATATTCGCTTGAGCAACTTACAATTCTAATCAATTTTTTTTAATAAAAATAAAAAATAAGTCAATTGATTAAGTTAAAGCTTATCTAGTCAAAGCTTGAATGACTTGACTCGAATATTTTATTAAGTCGAGTTCAAATTTCAAAAGCTAAAATAGACTTGATTTTCAAATTCTAAGTTTTTGAATCAAATCGATTTTGAATTTAATATTAAATCATTTTGCTTTAATTATCTTATATCCCTGGTTATGGTGACTAGTGAGTAACAGTGTAACATGTCAGCCATATTTAGTATTTTTTATTTCATTTACCTTTATAATTCTTGGAGGCTTGAATTATGAGGTTACTGTCAGTTGATTCTCCCAGTGTCTTAAAATGAAGCTACTCTTTCATAAATTTTTTCATCTGCATATGTATGTTATTACCGTAATGGAAATGATCAAGGTCATGAAAAGAACCTATTAAGTTTAAACTAATAATTGCATTCGAAATGATTTGATATCAAATTTAAATTTGAATTTTGAAATCGATTGAATTTAATTTATAAAATTTGAATTCGATTTGATAAACTATTAACATCATTTGAACTCAACTTGATAAATTCAATTTATCAATTTTAATAATATATTATTATGATAAAATGATAAACTAATAATTAAATATAATAATATATATTAAAAAATTCGATTAAACTGTGAACTGTTCGAGTCGAATATTAAAGTACTTAAAATCATCACAACTCGTTACCGAATAGCTTGAATTTAATTAAAAAATAAATGAATTAAATTCGAGTAATTATTTATCGAATTTGAATAGTTCATAAATAATTTGACTTGTTTACACCGATTATCTCTAAAAAAAATTAATAAATAAAACTGATTACAGAATCCGAAACCAATGCTTATGAGACATGGTTGTTTTAGGTATTCCAACCACGTCACACAATGTTTTATTGCAACCCTTACCGGTTGGATTTATTTAGATGTAAAACAAGTAGTACAATCAAGCAATCTTCTTAAAAACTTGTTGAATTTGGTTAATTAGTTAAGCTGTTGATTTCCTTACATGTTCCATATGATTTAAATCCAGCCATTGCAGGCCAATATACAACATTGCTGGACTGTTAATTTGCCATTCTAAAAATACATTTTGTTCTATTGATGATTTGCCATTTGCCAAACAGGCTAATCTCAGCCTCAGAAAATCAACAGAAAAAACGGATTGTTATTAGAGCAAAAATGTAGGCATCAAATTACACCCATGCAAGCCATGGCTTCAACAGAAACCAGAATAAGAATTTTCCCATTTCCAAGCCTCTCTGCAGATTAAAAAGGGCTGTGCAATCCTCCTTTCTGCACTCAGAATCTTCAGAAATGGGCTGTGGTGAATCCAAACATGTCGCAACCGGAAACACCATAAGCCGGAAGAACTCAAGAGCAGGATCCAAGAGGAGGGAAACATCGGAAACCATTAAAGAAACAAGCAAAGCTGATAGCAACACAAGCTTGTTGGTCAAAGAGGCAGGCAAAAATGTCATCCAGGACTCCATTGCAGACAATTCCAGGGCTGTGGCTGAAAGTTCAGAATTGAAGAAAGAAAATGTGGAGAATGAGGAACCTATTGAAGGCATTGCTTTTGAGGGGATTTCTGGAAGATCTGAGTATTATTCTCCACGAGAAGAAGCTGGGAAAGAGAACTTGTTCAATGAGAATCTGAAAGCGGCAGAAGCTTTGGAGGATAAGAAACTGTCTAAACAGACAAAAGAAGAAACCATGGATGAGAAAGAATTGGCTCAAGAGACAAAAATGGAAACTAAAAAGGAAACTGCGGGGGACAAAGTATTGGCCAAAGAGACAAAAGAAGAATCTATGAAGGAAGTAAAACTTGCTGAAGAGACAAAAGAAGAAACTGTGCAGGAAATTAAGCTTGCAGAAGAAACTAAAGAAGATACCGTGGATGTTAAGAAACTGGCAGAACATGCGAAGGAAGAAACTGTGGAGGATAAGAAACTGGCTGAAGAGAAAAAAGAAGAAAATGTAAAGGGTCTGTGAGATTAACTAAGAATGCCATTTGCTTTTTAATGCTGCATGCTTCAATGGAGGTAATTCTTGTTCATTGTCTAATGAATTTGATACCTTAAATGTATTGTCAGGAGAACCTGAAACTGTGAAGGAAGAGAACTTGGTAAAAGAAACAGAAACAGCAGAAACAACTGAAGCTAAAGTTTCAACCCTAGTTCAGAAAGAGGTTATTAAATTATTACAAGTTTGATTTTACTGCAGAAATGAAAATTGGAAGCACTAACAAGTGTTGTTTTGCTCCGTGGTGCAGGAAGAAAAAGCAGCCGGTTCTGCAGCTGAGGATTTCAAGACAGAGTGAACCTTAGCAGATTTATGATCTGTATTTATCAGAACGTTTTTACATTTCAGTTTCATGTATTAACATCGTACTCCTCCTGGAAACCCTGTTCAGAGAAACATGTATAATGCTTTAAGCTATGAAAATTATATTAATCATATTCCTTCCCATGCTGATTTTTCCTTGGAATGTGGCCATAGCTATTGCACAAACTTCTTAGAATTTGAAGAAATTCAGGGTTTGGAGCTACAAATGCTTTAAGCTATGAGAATTATGATGATTTCCAAATCACAAAGCTAAATCTTGGTCAGAAACTCAGAATTGGTCAGTTTGTTGCCATAACTTAATACTATTATAGATGGAATGAAACTGTATGCGTTTGTCTCATTTTGGTTTTAAAAGGAGATAAATAATGCTTTAACTTGTTTACTGAAACTAAAGAATCTGATATTCAACCATAAGGTAGACAGCTTTTTGCTTGTGATTGGTATTGTTCAGAGGGCGATGATAATTTTCTGAAGCCAATGTTCAGCATGTTGCAAAGAACAGTTTCGCTCAGCTCCGATTTGGTCTGATTTTTTCGCAAAGCCAGCGTTATGGGTGTGCTCGATGAATGAAAAGGTAGAAAGAAAACGATTTTTATTAGTTTTTGTTTATAAGAAAAAAAACATGAAAAAGAAAATAATAAAGATTGTTAGTTTCTTTTTTTACTAACAAAAACAAATCATTTTATATTGAGAATATTAATATAGGAAAATAAAAGGGGTGTAAATAAATATACTTTTACAAAATTATCTTTTATTTTTAAGTTTGGTTTTATCATCTTATCTAATTAATAATAAAAATGATAAAATAGATAATTTTATTTTCTTTTTATTTTTAATTCTACAAAATTTAAAAAAAAAAAAACTGATTGCTTAAAGACCATTAGGAAATCATCTAGTCTCTCTGGCCGTATTTGATTGGGATGAATGAAACACAGTTATGTGTAGGGAACCAAATCCTTTAGCTGGCATTAGAAATCAATGTCCATAAATGTAGAAAAGAAAGAATGTACATATTTGGATGGTTATTTATTTACACAATTTCCTTACTAACAAACCTAACCCACATCAATAACATTCTTTTCCAATGGTCTTTTACATGGCTTCAGTAGAAGAATGAAAACGTAGTTATCTGAAGGGGATATGAATGAACTGAGCTACCAGCCATCTTCAGGGAGAAATCACAAACCAATGGATAAATTATGCACTAGATGCAACTCCCTCTTCGTTTGACTGTGTCTTCATTTTCAGAACCACCGTGGCTGGATTTCTGGACAAAATGAAATTTCCTTTGTGATCTGTTTTTCCATACTCTGCAACACGAGGATCCATCACGATACTGCATGATCTCCATTCTTGGCACATTAAATCAACACCGTAATAATTCAAGTGGTCCACAATGCTGTTCCCTGTCACTGACCTGCAATAAAATGTGAAACTAGAAGAGTTCGTGACAGATTTCCAAAGTAATAATCCACACCATCATTTTCCTTTCTTCACTGAGAAGATGAGAGAAAACAACACACACATAAGAGATGCCTTCATCTTACATTTTCTAGAAATTGCAGCCCTGAATCAGTTGATTTAATACTTCAGCAATTTAATAAACCGGAAAAGTTTAAGTTGCTTAAGTAATAGATGAAGTTGAAACTACTGATCAATTTCCATCACGAGCAAAATCAACAAACAGATATAGGCTTACCTACTACAGGTTGGATCTTCGCCAGAACTATCACAGACCTGCTCAACTCTATAAACTAGACTTCCCAGTCCAATGTTATACAGCCACACCTACAAATAAGAGATATTGATTAACAAAGTTATCAATGCAATTCTTTGTTTAATCAGGTAGTAGTCTTATATGCACCATACATCGTTCCTCCATCCACCACATTTTTGACATAGAATTTAGAAACTTTAGGCATTTTAAAGCGTCAAACAACAAAGCTTAAGTGAATACTTATCTTACATATGTTAAATTGTTCACAGACTGAAAACAAAGAACTAGTTTATATTTTATTCATGTAATGTTATACGTGTTAGCACCATGAAACCCTAAAAGGTAAAGTAGGACCTTCAAGAAAGCGAATTGGCAAAGACTAAATGAACAAATGAGAAAAAAAAAAGGCAACCCTGTTTGGTAATGGGAAAGGAGAAACAATGAACAAGTATCTTTCAAGAACCACTGGGAACATGCAACAACATTTCATGAATACTAACATTCACCATTAGCGTTACTCAAGTCAAGACAACAGATGGATGTATATTGGCAACAATCCAGATTTCCTCCTCCTCCTCATCATCATTAGAGCCTTAATCCAGATTTCCCCATCATTAGAAAAAGCTTTTCCACAGAAAATTATACAACATTAAATTTCTCAATATTCAAATATTGATAATAATCCAATTGGCAAACTCTCGGACCTAATTTTCCACTAACATTGTCAATTTAAGTTGCCTGCACACTTAAAGCCAATACTATAAGCCATAGAGAATTTATTTGAACAAACACAGATACATACCTCTCTTGGAAAGTGATGATACGTCTTTTGAGGGAAATAAGAATAATATGGTGGCAAATGAGGCACGATATCATGATCATTCGTAACTCTGATTGTGTTTGGCACAAGTTTGCTGTAATAAGAAGCAAAGGCAGCATTACCAATACGAGGTTGTCCAAATGTTACAACTTGCACATTCTTGGCTTCATGATTAACCTGGGAATAAAAGATTTATTTTCTCATTACATCTCTGACAGAGTAACCAGGCAAGCTTCCAGAACCTAAACAAGGAAATTAACTCAAAAAGATTTGGAAAAACCCTGGTACATAATTCAAACTCATGTAGCAATCATGAAGGTTTTACATTTACCACATGATGAAAGGAACAGCAATAATAACATATGTCCAGCTGTTTCAAGAAGGCTCTAGATTACCGTTAGATCAAGTGCACAAAAGGATGCCATAGCCCCTCCCATTGAATGGCCTGTTACCATGATGTCAAGGTCCCCATAAAATTCTTTTGCTTCTTTAACAGCACTCAGAATTCCAGGGCGCATAGTTGTGTTGTTGTAAGCAGTATAAAATCCATGGTGCACCTGAAATAACAAAAAAAGATAAAAGATCAATAAAAATCACTCCAACATAAATCCACAAATTGGAGAAATTTGTCATGCATACCATAGCATCAGGCATGCCAGGGTAATTTAAATCAAGTTGTTTCCAGAATAAGTCTTCAACCCAATTCTGTATGCTGTGAACCAATAGATAAATCAATCAAACAGAAAACAGAAAAGCTCATTAGATTTGAAAAAAACCAACATTATCATTTCTGCATACCTCAAATCTTCTCTATCATTTATGTTTTCATGCCATACACAATTCCTGCTTTTAAAAACATTGATAAACAGAAATTATATAGGAAAAAAATATTAGTACCTGTGTTCCTGTGTTCCTCTGAAGGCAATAACAAAGGCGTTAAGATTCTTTGCCACCCCGACAAAAGCCTAGCAATTTGATGGTCATTTTCATGTCAATTACAAACAAAAGTATTCCAAAGTATTACATCAGTCATGATTCTAATATATATCTGAACACACACTGAGAAAAGCACCTGTAAACAGTTTTGAATATCAACAATAAGCTCAATAACTTCAAATCCCTGTTTACATACAAAGGAGTATTAGGACAACTAGATCCAAGTGGAAACCACTTGAACATTCAAGATTAAAGAAAAACCACCACAAAAACAAGCACCTTTGTCAAACCATCACATCTTGCACATGTCCAAGTAAAAAGTTCTGTTAAATCCGACATGTAAACCTACGGGAACAGAGTTTGCATGTGTTAAACGACAAGAAGAAAATATTAACTCATTTTATCGGTAGTATGGCACACAGACACATATACAAAGAAAACATTAACTATTACATCACCAACCACGGCACCAAACTAAAATTTCCTGGAAAATAATTTAAAATTTTAAGCTCAAATTCATTAAAAAATAAAATTAAAAATAATAACTTTACCGCGGAAGCATATTCTACTAAAATAGTGGCAAGAGTATGATTGTAGACGGCGAGTTTATCCTTGTGCTTGACCTGAATTTCTGAAGTATATGAAAGCAAATTCCTCATTAAACTAAATTTTTGAGAACTCGAAAGCAAAAAATCAATTAAAAAGTAAAAGTAGAAGTTCTTGAGCTGATTTTAAAATTTAATTGCAAAAATTAGGAATAATTCACTATAATTATAATAGGAAGTCCTAATTTTAAAAAAAATAATAATTAGCACCTCTACCGCTAGAAGATGCGATTAAACAAGTAAAAATGGCCAAAATCAGCCACGTTTTTTGCCCCATAATCTGCAATAAAACTAAATTTTATTAGGAATCGTAAAAAACAACGAAGAGGAGAAGGAAAATCAAAGCAAACTAATCAGAAAGGGACAGACCCGCTAAAAAACGGCGATTTTGGAGCTCCGATTGAGATTTGATCCTGGTTTCTCCGCGGCGACCGTACGGCTTCGATTGGCTGGAGTAGTGTCGTTTTGAGGGGGTCAATGATTGACGAAGGAAAGAGAGACAAAATTATTTATCTATTTATTTATTTACGATTTTCTAATGGAAGAAAAGAGAAAACAGTAATCCACACGGATTCTCTTCCATTACCTGAAATGCCCTTGTTGAACTTTCTTTGGCTCATTGGTTGCTGCGTATTTATTAAATATTAGTCAAGCTGTGAATGGCTAACTCGGTAATTTGGTAAAACGGTAACGTGTAACCGCCAGGGGTTACGATGGTTTGAAAATTTGGTAAGAGTTTAATAGAATTGGATTTGGTTAGGTGCGTAGAGCTCGGTCCACCACGCTTGTTTTCTTTTTTTTTTTTTGGTGAAATACGGGATGTTAAATAAGCAAAAAGAACAGGGTACAGAGTTAACCCTTTTGGGTTTTACAACCAACAGATCTGGGCATAGAAGGGCCCAATTTATCAAAAAGCAGATAAAGACTTAGTTTACTAGAAGGGAAATCTAAGAGTTAACTTAAAGGTTGTGGCTCAGTTGGTAACGCAGGTTAAATTTGTGAGAAGAGCTCTCGGATTTGACTCTTACTAAATACATTTTTGAGGAGGGGTGAAGAGTCTTAACTGTGACTAAACCCCAAACAAGATTAATCTTAGACCGTTAAAACGAATGAAGATACCTGTGATCTATACCAAAAAAAAAAAATCTAAGAACAAAATATCGGTATCCAACTCATTTTCCATCTTAGCAAGCTGGTCGGCACATTCATTTGCTTCCCTATACACATGCATTAATCTTGTTTCCTCCAGTTGATGCATCAAGGACCGGCTGTCATTAACAACGGGACAGTAAGTATTAGTAGGAACAACACCATCAACCACATACCTGTAAGCAATCTGTGAATTCAGTTAGATAAACAGTTTTCGATAAATACATGTCCATCACGTTTTCTTTCTTATCTTCTTCTCTCTTGGAATTTTTAACTTTTATTTATGGAAAATTAGCTAATAACATGATTGGCGAGTTAAATTCACTATCTCGGTAATTTTAAACATGACATAAAAAAAGAGATGCAAAATGACACATTAAAATTTGATAAAAATTAAAATATATGTTATGTTTTTCATGTCCATATAAAATTTTAATTCAAAATTTTTGTATTTTACATGATACAACATAATTTTACATAACACAATAAACACGAAACACCGCCAGATCTAAAATTCACTAACAGATACATTTATAAAATTTAAAAATTTCATATAAACCTATAGAATAATAATTATAAAAATCTAACTTTAATATTAGATCATAAAAACTCAATTTAAATAAATATACAATAATGTCACTTAAGGGATAAGATTAAAAGTGTAATCGAATCAAAATTGTGAAAAGTTTGACTCCAAACTCACAATTTGAAATTTAATTTGAATTTGATTGAATTTTTTTAAAAAAAATTTATGCTTAGCTTAAAATAAAAATTTAATTATTCAAACACACATGATTAGGCTCATATCTAATAAAAATTGAGTTCTATTACTATGTTTGACTAGGCCTACCAAGTTCTTGCTCTTGCGTTAACAAAAGTCGGAGTCAACCCTACTAGGCGTCGTTTTGGCAATGTCATTCATGTTATTATAGAGCATGGACTTAGAATCGGAAACAAGACGCCCAGGCATAGTCATAAATCTTGACCGATAAGAGTGATTAAAGATAAATTGTGATATATTATAATGTTTGAATTAGAATTCAAACAATTTCACTACTCTCTCTAGTTATTAAATATTTCTATTGTAGATAAAAAAAATCATAAATCCTGTGCTTATAGTAGTTTCGTATACGATGAGAACCCTGTTGGGAAAAATATCCCTCAAACCAAACACCCACAAAAACAGAGGAAAGCAAAAACAATCACAATAATTTTTAATGTGGTTTGGCTCAACCAATTTGGGCTACAATCACCCAACCAATCTAACAAACAATCAAACAACTACAACTGTGCAATTTTTAGAAGAGAAAAATTGCAAACTCCTAACAAAGATCCCAAAGCCTAACTACACTCTTTAATAGCCCAAACCCTAGCTATTCTATCGGTGTCTACAACTCTTAGGGATACTTTACAAACCAAGCCTGACACATCATTTATGAGGGAATAGCCCTTATAACTTCTCCTATACTTTCGATGTGGGATTCAAGGCAATCCCCAACAAATCCTCCCTTGACTTGAATCCCCAAACTCCACAAATTGTTCAACAACATACAAACCATTCTCAAACTGAAGAATAACTCCACTATCATTATCATCATTATCCTCATCATCTTCTTCCAATCATGGTCATCAAACTCATCATGGTCATCTTCTTCCAAATCATCATGATCCTCATCATCATCGTCATCATCATCTTCATCAAACATAGCTTTCATCTTCATGTTCATCTTCATAGCTTTCCTTCTCTCGCAGGATCACAAACATTTGCTCTTGATACCACTTGTTGGGAAAAATATCCCTCAAGCCAAACACCCACAAAAACAAAGGAAAGCAAAAACAAACACAATAATTTTTAATGTGGTTTGGCCCAACCAATTTGGCCTACAACCACCCAACCAATCTAACAAACAATCAAACAACTACAATTGTGCAATTTTTAGAAGAGAAAACTTGCAAACTCCTTACAAACCCAACTGTGCAATTTTTAAATAGAAAAATTGCAAACTCTTAACAAAGCCTACCTATGCAATTTTTAGAGAGAAAAATTGCAAACTTCTAACAAAGCTCAACCATGCAATTTTTAGAGAGAAAAATTGCAAACTCCTAACAAAGATCTCAATGCCCAACTACACTCTTTAATAGCCCAAACCTTAGCTATTCTATCGGTGTTTACAACTCTTAGGAATACTTTACAAACCAAGCCTGACACATCAGTTATGAGGGAAGAGCTCTTATAACTTCGTCTATACTTTCGATGTGGGATTCAAGACAATCCCCAACAAACCCAAGCATGCATCATTGTGCTCATGGACATCCATGGCTCGCGAGTAGTGGTACGTGTACATGGTTTATGAACTTATTGATGGTGAAGTCAAGGTTGATAAAAAATTGATTTTAAGAAGACAGCCACCACTGGTTCACACATTAACCAATTCTCTTGAGAATGGCTTGTCTATTTGAACCATTTGGACCGATACTTGGTTGGACAAACCTTTAATTGAACAAATTGACAGTTTGGCTACTCTTCAAAAAAAAATTGACAGTTTGGCTATGGATATTGATATATCACAGACGATTAGTAATTATATTGTGGAGGGAGGTCGATGGGATGTGGAAAGGGTGTTTATGCGGCTCCCTCTTGATTTAGCATTAAAAGTCATTGGAACGCCCTTGCCTAGAATTCAGAAAACAGAGGATAAATGAACTTGGAAGCTAACGACTGATGGTGCTTTACAGTGAAATCGGCTTACTATAAGCTAATTGAGGCCAATGTTGTAGTTGATACGCGGAATTTCATGAGGATATGGAGGGCTCCTGCGCCCCAAAGGTGGAGGTATTTCTTTTGGTTGGCAATGAGGAATCGGTTGCTAACAAACAAGCTTAGAGCTGAATGGGGCATGGCTGACTTGGCAATATGTGCGTTATACCAGACTGACACAAAATCTACACTTCATATTTTGAGAGATTGTGATAAAGCACTTCAGATTTGGAGGAAGTTATTGAAGAAAACACAGTGGCTGAGTTCTTTCGGTGGCCTTTGGAAGAATGGATATCAAAAAATTTGGATGATCAGATTATTGGTACGCTACTTGGAGTGGTTTGGAAGTGTCTTTATATTGCACAATACGGAGACTGTGGACCAGGCGTTGCAGTATTATTTTATTTTTATAGGGAGTGATCATACTGATATGAGTACGGACAAGTTTATTGAACACATCTATGAAGGTGCTTTAGAATTAACCAGGTTGTTTGGGCAAGGTAAGAAGTTTACCATGATTATGAAGTCAGTAAGTTGGGTTGCACCACAGGAAGCTTTGTGAAGCTCAACACAGATGGTTCTTCTTTAGGGAATCGCAGGTGCTGGAGGAGTGATTCGCTCAAACGCTGGGGATTGGCTAGGTGGTTTTCGGGCACATCTTGGGGTTCGCTCAAATATAACTGCTGAACTTGAAGCTGTGCGCTATGGTTTGTTAGTGGCCTAGCAATTGGGATATAGATTAGTGGTACGAGAGCTAGATGCTCAAGTAGTCTTGGAGCTTATTAAGTCAGCGAATACCCAATTGCAACCTCTTGGGAGCATTATTGGAGACATAAGGAACAATGTTAACAGACCCTGGACTTGCCGGTTTCAAGATGTGCCAAGGGAAGGGAAATTTGTTGCTGACTCTTTGGCCAAGTCTGCTTTTCGATGGATGATGATAATGATTTCTTACAGGAGCCTCCGAGTTGTTCCAGACGGGCGCTGCAAGTTGATGCTATGGGTTTGATATTTCCTAGGAATTGTAGATTGATTTAGTTTTTTATTTCCTCTGTACTTTATAAAATAAAAAAAGTTAACCTAGTTAGTTGAGAAGCTTAAAATATATAACTTTAGTTTAACTTTTTTTCTTTTTTGAAATTTTAACTTTAGGTTAACTTAAGTATTATATATACAGAGATTATAAAGTACAAAGATGTCGATACGAAGAAAAATATATGTATATAGTTGAAAGGTAATTTTATTACGATATAAATTTTTTTAACCACTTTTTAATAAGAAAATAAAATAACTATAAATTATTAGTATTATTGCTATTATTTATTATGTATATGAATTTGAATACATTAATCTTTCACTATGTATCATGTAAGCTCTTCCTTTTCGTCCACTAAGATTAAAACCAGATTGGAAGTTTAATGAGGAATTAATGATTTTGAATGTTAATTTTATTAATAGGCTTTTTTTATCATCAATGTCATGTGTGTAACTAAATTTATTTTTCAGTTGCATATTCACTAATAAAAATTTTGACAGCATAAGTATTAATTTATGATTTAATACTTTAGATTTTATATATGTGAACACACTGCACATTAATTCACAAACACCATGACTTGAAATATGTCAAATTTCACATTTATTAAAATGTACAAGAAAAGTAAATATCGTATGAAAACATTTATATAGTTAAGAAATATTAAAATAATAGTATAATAATCTTTATTAATGAAATAGGCTGAATGCTCAAATAAGGATCTAAAGTTTTCGGAAATATTCGATTCAGGATCTAAACTTTTATTTTGCTCAATTCAGGATAAAACGTTTTCGATTTTGCTCAAATAAGGATTTTTTAACGCGCGTGAGTTACACGCGCCGTTAAAATAATAACGGCGTTTATAAAAGCCACGTGGCAGCATGTGGTTGGGCCACGTGGTAGAAGTGGACACGTGGCAGCATAAGAGTGGGACACGTGGCAGTGACATATAATTAATTTTCTTTTAATAGGTAAAAAATACATGGACACGTGGCAGCGTATTAGTGGGACACGTAGCAAGATTGACACGTGGTAGCGTGTGAGTGGGACACGTGGCAGTGACTTATAATCATTAGTGGGACACGTGGCAAAGTTTAGATCCTGAATTGAACATTTCCGAAAACGTTAGATCCTTATTTGAGCATTCAGCCAAATTTTTTTGTTATAAATATTAATAAAAAATTAAAAATTTAAATATTATTTATAATATTATAATTAGTAGTTAATTTTGTTAGTTGATTTTTTAATAAAAAATAACTTTTAAAAATTTATATTACATTTTCAAAAAAAATTGTTAAAAAATAAATTTTTATAAAAAATATTTCTGTATTTTTTTCACTTTGTTTTTCTTTTCTTTCCTTTTTGTTTTTATTTCTTTTATATGATTTAAATTTAAAATAATTTTTTATTTTAAATTAAATATATTTCTTTTTAGAAAATTGAGATTTTTTAGGAAATACGTTTATTTTTTTAATTACATTAATTTTTCTAAAAAGACAATTCTTACATATTTTTCTTTATTTTTATAGTTTCTTTATCTTCCTTCTTTTTTTGTCAATTAGAAGAAAATATAGAAAACAAAAAAAGAAGAAAAATAAAAATTAAATTTAGTAATTTAAAATTTATTCTTTAAAAAATATATAATTTCTAATAATTTTATGGCTAATAGTTTTTTTCCTTTTTTTATGGTAAAAACGAAAAAAATCAAGAAATAAAAAATAATAATTATACTAGTTAAAAAAAGTTTTATAATAATTTTTATGTTTGAGAATTTATTTTTTAAAACAAAATTTAAAAATTTTAATTATTTCAAAAAATAATTTTAAAAAATTTATTCAAGAAAATATTATTTTATGAAAATATATAGTTTTTTTAATAGAAAAAAAAAAGTTAAAAATGCGTGGACACGTGGCAGCGTGTGAGTGAGACACGTGGCAACATGTGAGTGAGACACGTGGCAACATAAGAGTGAGACACGTGGCAGTGATTTTATAATTATTTTCTTTTAATAAGTAAAAATAAAAAGGACACGTGGCGGCGTGTGAGTGTGACACGTGGCAGAATGTGAGTGTGACACGTGGCAATAATTATCCTTTTATCGTCAGCCACTCTCTTTAACGGCGCGTGTAACTCACGCGCGTTAAAAAATCCTGAATTGAGCAAAATCGAAAACGTTTTATCCTGAATTGAGCAAAATAAAAGTTTAGATCCTGAATCGAATATTTCCGAAAACTTTAGATCCTTATTTGAGCATTCAGCCAATGAAATATTATACTTGAGAACTACCCGAAATTAACCACTACGTTAGAAATTGAAACAGAGCTAATAAATCTATTCCATAGCCAACAATAAGTTTTCCATGAACAGAGGAGAAGTTTACTTCAAACAAAAGAAAGAAAATGAAAAACCAAAGCCCTTAACTCTTCTCTAACTCGGCAGTCGGCACCTCAAACCGGCACATTGGGCAATAATGACTCAGTTTCAACCACTTCTCGATGCAATTGTCATGAAAAGTATGTGAACATGGCATTTGAGAAGCTTCTGATCCAATCTTTAGTTGCTCCAAACATATCATGCAAGCTTCTTCTTCAACTTCCACGCTAACCTTCTTTAATATCTCCTTAACCAATGATTCCTTAGCCGGAACCATGCCGTAGTTACTTGCTTCAAACTCCAATGCAGATTCTGACAAAGCTCTGTTGATCGAATTCTCCTCGTTGTTTACGTGTACCTGAACTGTTGCCAATATGATTGCACGTAAAGACAAGACTTCACCTTCCCTGATCGTGAAACAAAGCCCCCATTTGATAATTTCCTGAACGAGAGTGGCACAAAAAGGAGCGTTTGTGTTTGGGTTGATTCTAATTCTTGTTAACCCTTCAGCAATAATTGGGCAAACCTGGTTATAGTCTCTTAAAAAATGGAGATCAAAACAAAGAGTTTCTTCGAACATTGAAGGGTGGACGCTGCTGTCAATGTAGTCGCCGGTTCTGCGATCATAGCGTAAGTAACAGCAATCAAAGCTGAGGGTTACTTCAATTTGGACGGAGAGAGGAGGTGGGTGCTGGGTTTCTAGCAAGATCCGATGTTCGACATCGACGACCTATAGCTGCAGACATTCGTAAGTTTCAGAGGCCATTGAAGGAGCTTTGGAGGAGAAAGATCTCAGCTTTAGACTGCCGATATTGTGAATTTCCATCTCTCAGCGCAGTATTTATAAAGTGCCAGTGGCGGCAAAGGAAAGCCGACGTCGAACAGTAGTAGTAAATCATATTCGTGAAAGGAAATTTATCCATTTTTTTTCACCAAAAAAAAAAGGGAAATGTATAACCTACTCTAACAGGACTCTTTTTTTAAATAATTATTTTCTTATATGTTTAAAAATTTTAAT
Source organism: Heritiera fomes (assembly GCA_032173925.1). NCBI lineage: Eukaryota > Viridiplantae > Streptophyta > Magnoliopsida > Malvales > Malvaceae > Heritiera > Heritiera fomes. Next base: position 36,930,377 of record JAPDPM010000008.1, read on the forward strand.
ATATGTCAAATATTATATAGTTTTTAAAATAAAAATTGATATCTTAGGGATTTAGTAGCATAAACTAATACCATATAGGAAGGAAAAAGTTAATTATAGTAGGCATGTTTCACTGATATTGAGATATAAAAGAAATTTATATGTATTTTGGATGTAATCGATTTTTTAATATGAGTTTAAATTAAATATTAGAAAATCTTAAAAATTAAAATTTTAGGTACTAACAAAAACTTAACACATAATTTCTTTTAAAAGATATATGATTAGTACTATACACCTTCAATTTTTAAATAAATCATTTCTACTCTAAATTTAATCAATTTTTTTTTATTTTATCACCTTTTTAGATAAATTATTGATTTCACAATTGATTCAGAAAAAGACGAAGGCAACGTCCAATGGCAATAGCCATTAGCAAACTTTTAAAAGGACCCGCCTAAATTTCCAAAACGGGACCTACATAATGTTCTTTATGAATAGAAATTCTATATACAATCATAATTTGTTCAATTTCACTATTTTACTTATACAATTATATATTTTTAATTAAAATATAAAAATTTTTGAATTATTTTATATGGTAAGATGTCTACATGGATGTTTATTTGGATATTTTCTTTGAATGATAAATAAGTACTCATTAAATTATGTGTAAGTCAAAATAAACAATAATGCTAAACTTCCCCACCTTTCAACTTTCCTAAAATTTCTTTAATTCTTATAACTTCTCAATCTTTTTAATAAAATTATCTTAAAGTAATTTTAAATACTATCTAATCCAAAAAATTTAAAAATATATAATTTTAATATTATCTTTTTGAAAAACTAAATAAAATATTAATTTATATCTATTTATATTATAAAATAAATAATTTTAATTTTAATTTATTAAAAAATATTTTATTAACTAAACTGAAAATTATTAAAATATGCTATCAATATCATGTATATTATTTAAATATTTAAAATTATCATATTTCTAAATAAATAAAATTCATGTATAAAACATATAAATTTACAAATATATATATATATATATATATATATATATATATATATATGTTAACAAACATATTTAATAGACAAATATTGCACGAATTCTTATGCCTTCAAATATAATATGTTATGATCAGTCTTTTAGATAAATGTGTGTGTATATGTATGTATATTATATGTATATAAAATGTATATTTATAATTATAATCATTTAGGTCAATAATAAAAATCTACATCAAAATGTTGCTCTAACACTTGAAAATTTCTAAAAATATAGATTTAATTTTTAAAATTTTTAAAATATACTTTTAATTTTTATTTTAACATTTTTATATGCTTAATAATATTATTTATAATGTTTTCATTTTTTTTATTTTCCCAATATTTGTTAATCTTATGTTTTGAATTTTTTAATTTTTAATTAAATATTTAATTCTTTTATGATTGGATATCTTTTTCATATTATATGTATTTTATATAGGATTATTATTTAATACACTGTTAGTTGAGTTTTTAGACTCCACAAGCGACGCTAAGATGATGATACATGTTCTTTATGAATATTATAAAAAAAAATAAAGCGAATGTATGTGCTATCATTTTAACATCGTTTTTGAAGTTTAAAAATTTCGTTGACAGTATATTGAATAATACTAATAATTATTTTATATATTTTAAACATACAAATTAAATAATATTATTCTATATATTTACAAATTTAAATTATTAAAATTAATTCCGCATCGTATGAGTGAAAGCTAGTTTCAAATAAAGTATTAGATGTGAGTAAAAATTTATTCAAACCAACTTAATCGATCAAATTTTGATTAATTTTGTTTGGTTAAATTAGTTTCAAATTTAATTCAAATTTTTAGGTTAATTCATTCTATTAAGTAAATGTCTAAAATTATGAATTGAACCGATTAAATTAACCATTCGTTTTTAAATATATTATATATAATATAAAATAAATAAATATTATATAATATGTTATATATAATTGATTTTTTTTATGTAGGAAGTTGAGTTTTAAATTTAACTAAAAATTTGGTTGTTCACCTTATAAAATATGTTTTATGTCAAAGACTCATCTAGATGTAAATTAAAGTTTAATACTTTATTGGGATACAAATTTGGGACTCCTATTCTATGTTGTCATTTGGTCCATTTGGCTTTCTCACAATGATAAAATCTTCAACAACAAATCACTTTCACCACTGGAAGTTTCTCATATTGTGCGAACAAGACTCTTTTTGTGGATCAAAGCCCGTCAGCCTCACCTCGACATGCTTCTTCTTCACAACAACCTTCAGGATATTTCCATTGATAAAAAGGAAAAGCCACTAAGAAAAAACATTTCATGGTCTCCACTGCAACCTGGTTTTTGGAAACTCAACGTTGATGGTTCCTCCCAAGGCAAACCCGGACCAGTAGGTATAGGCAGCATTCTCCACAACTCGGATGGGATCATCCTTATGCTTTTCTCCAAACACATCGATATGGCTGACTCCAATTTAGCTGAACTCCATGCAGTTGTTGAAGCTCTCTCAATTATTGTCAAAGCAAATCTTGCTCATAGAATTGGCAGGATCTGAAACAGACTTGTTCGGGTCTGTTTCACCCGACCCGACTAGATCTGAAACAGACCCGTTCGGGTCTGTTTCACTCCTTTTCGATTTTTGACACCCTTTTTATGTGATTTTGCAAAATTAAACACAAAATCATGAAATTAAACCTTTATTCTACAAAAATCCAGGCCAAAAAATAATCAAAACAACAAATAATGATGTTTAATTAGATAAAAAAGATTCAAGAAAACTCCATGAAACCCTCCAATCTTTTTCTTGATTTCTTTCAACCAAAACATGAAAATTTACCGAAATTGTGACTTTGATTCAACCATATAAGTCACAAGAAACAATTATCATCAATCAAATTGAATTAAAACATATAAAATATTATTGTTTTGGTTAACTTTTAATTTCGGGATTTATAAAATTTAAAGATAAAATTACTTTAATCATGAAACAAAATTCCAGAACTTGTTCACATGATTTTAATCCTTATTCCATAAGGAATAAAAGCCCTAAGGTTTTACACAATAATTTTTAATTCTCAATGATCAAACATGATAGGCTCTTGATACCACTTGTTGGAAAATTAATGCAGATAAATACACCCAGAATTTCATGTTCAATCATCAAGAAAAGATTAATACGGAAACGTACCTGAATCCATTGGAATTGATATCTTGAGGTTAGAGTCTTTCACGTCTAAACTTTAAAGAGAATCTGTATCTCACTTAATGATGGGATTTGTTATGAGAATTATGTTATGTTTAGACTGGGGACCATAACCTATTTATACTTGAAGTATATTTTATTTTATTTTATTTTATTTTGGCCCATCATGAAAACCAAAATAAAATAGAATATTAGGTCTCTACACATTGCAAAGCCCATACTAATTGAGATGTCCTAAAGTCCAATAACTTAAACTTTATTTGATTACTTCTAAGTGGACTAAATAGATAGCTTGTAATATGCAATTAATTGATATATGTAGGCCCACTAAATAATTTCCCAACAATAAGTATAATATATTGCATAGTAAACATGCATGCAATCAGGAGGATTAAGAACATACCCAACTTCTTCTTCTTTACTTGCTACCTTTGTCCTGTTCTCTTTCTTTCTTTATGATTTTTTCTCCTATTCTTTGAGTGATCATCGTTACTCCGACCAGACAGTTCATTCGGGCCATAAGTAGTAACTCTTCAACGCTTATCTTGGATAAGGATTAAAAAGAACTCAAAGAAACAAGACGATTTAATTTTGTTGCTAACGAAGAGTACTCCAAAACTAAAAGAAAATCAATGCTGGAACACTTTTAATTACAGTCATTTTTTACTCTAGTCTTCATCGCCAATGATCTGATCGTTGATTTGCTCCTCTTTTGACGCACCGCAGCTCTTGGCTAGAGCTTCATCGGATGACATCGTCTTTGGCTTCGACGATTTTGATATTTCTTTCTCAGATCGAAAGTTTATTTTTATTTTTTCTCATCTTTGTTTTAGAGAGAGAAAAATGGAAAAATAAAATAAAAGAAAGAGATCAAAAGTTGGTGAAACTGTAGCCGTTGGATTCGATAAGAACACTATGTAGGTGAGTAGGTCTAGTTTGGAAGTTCAAGCGGTTCTATTGTGACATAATTGTATGGTTGTCTCTTTCGTTCGGAGACATGATAAAATTGGAACGATTTAAAAGATTATTAATATTTTGGCAACTGCACAAAGATGACCAGCATAAATCGAGAAATGACCCAATTTTTAATTCATCTAAAAACTGACAGAACTGTGGGGGTACATAATTCCTAATATTTTTTTGATCTGAAAAGAAACTTTTATAGATGAGAAAGAGTCATTACATCAACTGAAGTAGTTCAATGGGTGGACAGACAAACCAGAGTAATGGACAGCATCTTTCTTTGGTTTTTCTAGCAACCCAATCAGCCATAACATTTGCACTTCTATAAGCAAAAAAAAAAGATAAAACAGAGAAAAAATGTTTCATGCTAAGCACATCTTCCTCCACAGCAGTTGTCTGCCAACATTTGGTATGTCCAAGCTTGGAGAGTCTAAGCATAATTTCTTCACAATCATTTTCGACTAGCACTTTATCCCAACTTTTGTCTTTTGCAAATTTACATCCCAATCTAATAGCCAACGCTTCTGCAACCAAGGCAGAGTGAGCTCTAACTGAAGGAAACCGAAACAAACACGTAGCGGAATTTAAGTCATTCGGCCTCCACCAGGATCGATTCGGAGAGTTGCCTGATTAGGGTTCGAGATTTTCCCTAACGTTTTCTCTGATTTTCTGTCGTTGGTCGAGTCACAAGCAACAACTTTTCGTTCCTGCCTCTATGGTATCCACAGAACGGATCTCATGACTCTTGAACGTCTCACGATCAGAAGCCTTAAAGAGCGTTTTTTTCTTTTATAACCGAATTGCTAGCTTCGATTAAAAGAATATTTTGTTTTGTTTGAAAGAAGCTCTAAAACCATAGAGAACATGTTTCTCTTTTCTGTTTAATTGTGCGGCTCTATTTTAGAAAACACAAAACATCCTTTTATAGGCAGTAAATTTTACCCTAAAATTTACTGTCAAACAGAACTCTAATCCTACTTAGAATAGGATTAGTTATATCCTTAATCCAATTCAGAATAGGATTAGTTATATCCTTAATCCAATTCAGAATAGAATTAATTAAGCTCCTCATTGATCCGTTCTAAGTGTGCAACCCAATAGGTTCTCAAAACAATGGCAATGACAAAATTGTCACAGGCAATGAGCGGTATCTAGCAACACATCATTGCTACCCATGTAACGAGAATGTCAATGACTCGACATAACCTTACTCATGATAGATGTTACCGTGTAATCTAATCCCTTTATCCTTTGATGTCTTGATTAGACACAAGTCATGGAATGTGTCACACTTGTATAGTCTAATCAGCGTTTCTTGATTCCTGAGTAGACTAATTAATCAAATAAAATCAATATCTCATATTGACTTATTCGAGCACGGCCATGCATTTCTTAGTCTCACTCTATCAAAGGGCCCAAGACATCACTGTTGTTATATAAGAGGGATAAATCCTATCTTGATCACTCAACATCCCTCTACATAGATCAAGGCATACTCAATTACTACCTTTATAGTCCATCCTGTTACGAATGACATCTAGCAGCATTAAAGTATGCAATTCTCTATGTTGGGATCTCTGATGATCTCAAGTCAAAGGATCACATACACCATCATCACTATGAGAATTGCTTATGACACTCATATAACAATCCATGTAGCGTTCTCATGGAGGGTCGATCCAGTACATAGTTCTCTAACATGTACCTATGTGATGACTTGATATCCTATATCCATGACAATGGTCATCAGTCAACCACATACTAGTCTTATCGTATCATTGTTATCCTTGTTCACAATAATAATTGACTAGGGATATTTTAAGAATAGTGTGTTATTACTATTCTAAGGACATTACCATATAAGATTACATTACGCAGTTATCAGACAAATATAATAATGAACTATAATAAATAAAATGTCATGATACATAAAAAATGCCAAAATCAATCATCTAATGAATGGTTCTAAGGGCATAATCCAACACTAACCACACGATTCGCACCTCCAACGATTGCACCTGTCGAATCCCTGGCAACCACAGCAATCCCCGCTTCCTTTTTCATCGGATCAAAGGATGCATCACAATTTATTTTCACAAAAGAAGGAGGTGGAGCTATCCAAGAAACTGGTCCTTTAAGACTCACAGAATCTCCTGGGGAAATAACATTGCTATCAACAGAACTCTGGAAATCCTTGAAAACTGCTTGCCAAAGAACAACCGGATCACATTCAATCCCTTCAAAAACAAAAGAGTTACGACACTTCCATAAGTGCCAACAGAGATAAGCAATTAAGCATTTCGGATTGAAAGAACCAAACATAGGAAGAGAAGATATTGCCTCCCTCCACCACTTAAAAAAACTAACAAAACCAGTCCTGACAGGTCTATAACTGAACTGAGAAGCACCCCAAACAGCTCTCCCAAAAGGACAAAAGAACAAAATGTGTTCTAAGGATTCCTCTTCTTCCTCACATCTACTACAAAGAGCATCCGCACGATGAAGCCTTTTTGCAAGGTTTTCCTTTGTTGCCAAGGCATTATGGCATGCTCTCCACAAAAAATTCTTAACTTTTGGAATAATTGGAAGACTCCAAATTTCATGCCATTGTTTACTATCCCTCGAATTAATAGAAGAGCTTGCCATTTGGTCATTACTCCACTTTCTATCACCATTAAGAAGAAGATTGAAACCTGATTTAACGGAATACTCTCCATCTTTGGAGAAATGCCACACAATAGAATCACGTCCCTCGTTACTACTAATGGGGATACAAGTTATAGCTTTAATTTCCTCATCATTGAACAGATCCTTCAGCAGAGTAAGTTTCCAATTCCTGCTTTCCATGTCGATAAGCTGAGAAACAAACATTGGACCCGGAGAAGAGGAAGGAATTGAGGATACTTTAAAAGAAGGTAAAGATGGGATCCACTTGTCTTCCCAAATGAGAATATCTTTCCCATTACACACATTCCATCTAGTCCCAAGTTTCAGGATTTCAACGCCTACAAACAGACTTTTCCAACCCCAAGAAGACCATCTCCCCTTATTTGCTTCAAAAAGAGATGAAAAGGGGAAATAGACAGCTTTAAGCACCCTTGCCCAAAGAGCATTAGGGTTCTTCAACAATCGCCAAGCTTGCCTTGCCAAAAGAGCTTTGTTAAAAAGATGAAATCTCGAAAACCCATCCCCCCATTCTTCTTGGGTAAAATAAGTTTCTTCCAGCCCATCCAATGAATCGAATTACTCCCTTCAGAATTACCCCACCAAAACTTACTCAAAATAGAGTTAAGCTGTTTACAAAAAGACAGAGGGAACTTAAAACATTGCATAGCATAGACCGGGATTGCTTAGGCTACTGCCTTCAAAAGAACTTCCTTTCCCGCATGTGATAGCAGCTTCCCTTTCCATGCTTGCGTTTTTGAGCAGATCTTGTCTAATATGAACTGGAGAGTCTCCCTTTTATTTCTACCCCAAAAGGTTGGTAGGCCAAGATAAAAGCCATTTAATCCCATCATTTGAATACCGAGCCTATCCTTGAGAGTATCTTTAACAACAACATTTGTATTTGATGAGAAAAAAACTGCTGATTTAGAGAAATTTACTGTTTGTCCAGAAGCATTCTTAAATTTGTCCAGGATATTCAAGATAGTCTCACAATTCTGGATAGAGGTCGGAGCCAAAAACAAGGCAATCATCCGCAAATAAGAGGTGACTAAGAGTGGGACATCTTCTATTGATACGAAAACCCTACAATCTTCCTTGATCAATCGCCCTAACAAACAGCCAAGACAACACATTTCCGATAAGGATAAACAGATATGGGGACAGAGGATCCCCTTGCCTTAAACCTCTCTGGGGTTTGAAAGGTTTCCCTCTAATCCCATTTAAGACAATGGAAAACTGTGGTGAAGAGACACATTCCATAACTCTATTCACCCAAAAAGAGCAAAAACCCATTTTAAACAGCAGCTTCTCGAGGAAGACCCATTCCACACGGTCATAGGCTTTGCTAAGATCAAATTTTATCGCCATAATTCCTTTAAGCCCCTTCTTACATTGTCTCAAAGCATGGAAAACTTCATGAGCCACAATAACATTGTCTTGAATCTGTCTACCTGGAACAAAAGCTGATTGAAAAGGGGTAATGATATCTGGCAATAAACCTTTCATTCTATTTGCCAAAATCTTTGCAATAACTTTATAGATAAAATTACATAAACTGATTGGGCGAAAATGCCCAACCCCCTCCGGAAATCTCTGTTTAGGGATCAAAACAAGATTTGTCCAATTCATTTCTTTAAGCAGAAAACCCCTTTGAAAAAAACTTTTAATTGCTTTACACACGTCAGAAGAAATAATATCCCAAAAGGATTCGAAAAACACACCTGGAAATCCATCGGGACCCGGTGCCTTGTGAGGACCAAGCTCGAAAACAACATTACGAATCTCATCTTCCGAAACCTCTTTACACAAATTCGTATTTGCTTCATCAGAGATAACCCTTGGGACTGATTCAAGCACTTCATCAACTCCGGACAATTCCTCGGCTTTGAAAAGATCCTTAAAATGGTCTTCCATGGAGCTTCGGATCTGAGCTTCATCCTTAATCCATTCTCCATTATTCCCTTTAATTTTGAGGATTGAATTTTGACGCCTCCATAATTCCTAATATAGAAGTTTCATTTTACAAGAAAGTTAAATGAGGAGGAAGATTTAAATCTTGAATTTGATTTTTCTTAAAGAGAAATAATAACTGTCAAATCATGCATTGGTTTTTATAAAAGAGTTTTTTTTTTTTGCCTCCTTGGCACATTTTTTTAATTTTAAATATTTTTGTCACTCTTTTTTTACTTTAATTATTTTTATATTTTTATATTTTAAAGTATAAATAAATTATTATATCATATGATATATAATTATTCGATTTTTTTACTTCAAATTTTAAATATCAATATAAAATGTTTAATTATTTATTAGATAAAATTTTAAAGATTTAAAATATTAAATAATATTGAAATATACATAAAAATAATTTTAAATATTTAATAAAAAAGTATTTATTTTTTATGAAAATAATTTAAGTAATTTTTTAATTTATTGATAAAAACGTTATTTTAAAAAATACTTTAAATTATTTATTAGATTGCAAATTTAAAATATTTTTATAAATTTTATTTTATACAAATTTTAATTCATTATCTTTAATAACTACATTTCATTTTATTATTATAGCTACATTTGCATCTAACACATATTTCACTGCTGAATTTAATCACATTACCATAATACATATTTTATACAAATTTTAATCTAATATCTTTAATGACTTTTTTTTTATTTAATTTCATTTTATTATTAGAAACGTATTAGTGCCTTGTGCATTGTTATCTCGTATCATTTGATAAATGCATCGTGAATTGCTAGGAACATGTGAGGTGGACAGCCAACCCTACAACAAAAGTGTGGTAAATGAACAGGAGCATGCTGATGCCACCATGAGAATTTTTATTTTTTAACTTTTGCATTCTTTATCGTAAGGTTTGAAATAACTTTTCATTATAATGCTTTTAATTCAAAGCCAACGCTATGAATAATTTTTTTTCCCTTTTCCTTTTAATTTCTTAAATATTACTATTACTTATATTATTTTATTTTTTTAATAAACATAAATATTCAAAACATGGGAACATAAAGATATAATTTTTTTTTGCTACTACTTGTAATTCCACAATTTTGAATAAACTAATATGTTCTTTTATACAAATATATATTACATTTAAAAAAGTTAGTCTTTGTGTGTTTTATTAAAGCAAAAAAATTTCAAAGTTATTTATCCAAAAAGAAAAAATTTCAACCATGATTGTGTCGTTAATGTAATTTTCCCAACCCCCCCTCTAGGGCTAAACTTGTTATTCCACATATTTCTATTCCAAATCCTTTTAAAACTTTACAGCATGATTATTATTTCTCTCTCTAAATATAATATTTTTGGAGTTGAGGGGCAAACATTATTCGAGTCAAAAGATGTTCTCTTTATCCGATGATTTTTTTAAATGAGTAATGAAATTAGTTTTGAAGAGATTAAAAATAAATATAACAATAAAATTAGTTGGGGGGATGGGGGGTACTTACTGTATGAGTAGTGAAATATCTGAAATTAAAATCAATAGTGAAATATATATTTGTATGCAAAAGATTGATGGTAAAGTAAAATGTAATGGGACGAAGAAATGATGATATTAAAATAAAGATTGTATAAAATATGATTTTATGAAATTAAGAAATGATTTTAAATTATTAATGTTTTCGTAATTAATTGTATTTATAATTTATGTATTTATTTAATTTTTAGTTATGTATTGAATCATTTTTATTATATAATAATAAAATTTTATATTTTTAATTAACAAGATTATTTAAAAATTTTAAATAAAAATCAAAAGAAAAAAATTTAAGTAACATGATATTTTTAATCCTCTGTTATAATTTCAAGATATAATTAAAAAAGAGAATCTTTCAAAAAAAAAAGGGGGGCAAATGGGAGGATTTAAGGATTTTGGATTCCTTGGAATATCACGAAGGAAAGGGAGTGCACCATGTGGAAGACGTTGTGATACCACAAATTTAACCTATTGGGTTTGAGATCAACTAGGCCATGTAAAAGGAAGAGGCCCAATGACCACGCTGTTAACTTTCACGGATTTTGACGCACGGAGTCCATATTTTCATTTGAATTTAGACTTCAAAAGAAACAGCCTAATATAAAATAAAAATTTTATATATGATACAATGATAATGTATAATTTTTATACATTTTCAATCAATAATGGAATAACACTTTATTAATGAAAAAAACTAAAAATGTATAATTCCTTAAAAATAAATTGAAAAACTTTATTAATATTTATTTTTAAAGATTTACATATGTGATGTTATCTTATAATTAACTGATATGAAAATTATATATAGTCAGTACATTATATATATACTCTTAAAATAAACCCATCCATTAATTTTATCCAAATTCATTTTATAAAATTAAATTGAGTTGGCAACTTAAAGTTTGGTTAACAATTTAATTAAATCGAATCTATTAACGAACAAGTTTTAGGTTTACATTATCGATATTAAAATGAAATCGACCGTCTCAAATTATTTTACTATATTTTTATCATTTCGGACAAAATTAAATACCTACATTAAAAATAATTTTTTAACCATTAATTTTGACCAAAAACAATATCTACATTTAAAAAAATTCTTTCGCGTTTCCTGGGGTAAATGGCAATTTACTTTGATAACCTTATAGAGTAGGCCTGCTTTCAGTTCTCTATGACCGTGATTTTTCAGGATTTTACTGTTGTAATTTTGTTTTTAACGAATGAAATCAAGTTTGAATTGAATCTATTGTTAGCGGGCATGACTTTAGAAAAACACTGAAATTCTTTCACAGTGATAAACACACAATAACCAAGTATTGAAGAGCTTCATAAATTAAGTATGGCAGAAGAAATTCATAAGAAAGAATTGCAGATATGTACTATAAACGTGACTTCATATATATATATATATGCAATATGTCGGATCTATATATATATATTTTACAAAATCGATAACATTTTTATAAATAAAATTCAGCCCAAACATTTTTTTTTTATCAAAATTGTCAAAATATTTGTAGTAACAGAGGAAGAAAAAAAGTTCTACAGTGTATTTTCTTTTTTTTTTTTGGTTACACATGTTCCCATGTTTTCTACTATGTATGATTAATAAAAAAATATTATTATTAGTATTATTTAAAAAATTGAAAAAAAATTATCCAGAGGATTGGTTTTGAATTAATGGCATAATGAAAAATTATTCATAGCTTATGAGTTATGAAAAGGCATATATCTTACAGTCACAAGCCAGAAGTAACAACTACCGCCAACCCTGGCTCGAGTCGCTGCTTACAAGGGTCCGAGACTCCCAGACCATGGGCACCAGACCCGAGCCACCCGGCTAACTAGGCGGGAAATACTCGGTTCTCTACAATTGGCGGGAAATTCCTCACTTAACAGTTAATCCGCATCAAAAAATTTAGTCTCCCCTTTCCCAAATCTAACGGCTACAATTTCACCAACTTAGTGAAAATGTTTTTTTTATTTGGAGCTTCGTATGCCAAAACTCGGTCTCTCTTTTATTTTATTTTTCCTTTCGAAAATAAAAGAGGAGAAGAAAAGAAACCCTCGATCTGAGAAAGTGATGGCGAAATCGTCGAAGCCGGTGTCGTCCGATGAATCCTTCTCCAACGGCTCCAGTTCATCAGAAGAGGAGCGAATCGATGATCAAATCAACGTCGACGACGACGAAGACGACGAAGAAGAGCTCCGAGCCGTTGCTCGCTCTGCCGCCGCCTCCGACGAAGACGATGATGCCGCCGCTGATGAAAATATTGATGATGCTGACGATGTAATTTTACAGTCTTTCCCCTCTTTAACTGGCTCTCTTTATTTTTACACTTTAGAGATAAATTTTGGCTCTAGGGTTTTTTAATAGGTTGCTGAGAAGCCTAATTTAAACTCTATTGTTATTTATACTTCGATTTTCTTATGTTTGAGCTTTCTATTTTCCGCGTAGGATGAGTCTAATGGGGCCGATCTTGAAATTAGTAAGCGAGAAAAGGAGAGGCTAAAAGAAATGCAGAGACTAAAGAAGCAGAAGATTCAGGAAATATTGGATGCTCAGAATGCTGCCATTGATGCCGATATGGTGCATATTCTATGTAAAAGTTCACACTTAGCTAATTTTAAGTGTAATATATGGTTAACTAATGTTTGGTTGAATGGCAGAATAATAGAGGGAAGGGGCGGTTGAAGTATCTTTTGCAGCAAACAGAGTTGTTTGCTCATTTTGCTAAAGGTGACCAATCCACATCACAAATGAAGCTGAAAGGAAGGTATACATGTCTGCTTTTTTGCTAAAGATGTTGAAAAAAATGTTTCTTGTTTGTGATGTTTTCTTGATATTACTGGTGTAAGTGATTGATATTGTTTTCTATTTTGTTTTTAATGATTTTCGTAGTAATGTTTCTCCAACTTGTTAAATTTAGGGGCCGGCATGCATCAAAAATAACTGAAGAGGAAGAAGATGAAGAGTGCCTCAAGGAGGAAGAAGATGGTTTGTCTGGAAACACACGATTGGTGACTCAGCCTTCTTGTAAGTTCTCTCTCACTCTCTCACAATAACCTGAAACAGAAGCTAGTAAAACAGCTAGAAACAGCTAAACCCCAATTATTACAGAGCTAATTTCACAGTACAAGTGAAGAACTAATGCTTGTATGAGCATCAACTAAAATTTGCTGAAAAACAGTTGCTGGACTTTTTCATTTGCCAGTATGCGTCCTAGAGTTGCTTTCCCTCTATATGTGGTATGCGTAAGCAGTCTAAGCAAGATAGAATGTGGAGACTTGCCTTTCAAATTCGATATTCCAGCTTAATTACTCTTGTTGGCTACCGGGATCACTATGAGCTCCCAAAAATTGTAGAATACTTTGCCAAACTGTCCAAGCATAACAACATGAGAGATCCCAAGGAGCACCCTATTGTAGAATACTTTGCCAAACTGTCTAAGCATACCAACATGAGAAAAACAGATGATCCCTACAATCTGCCTCGTTACAAAGAATACAGGTGGTAGTGTCTGATATAACCCATGAGTTGAGCCTGGAAAGGGTACTCAGTCGATCCAAAATGGGCATCCAAGCTATCAATGAGAATTTTGAGACCTTTATGTATGCTCTTTACTTTTTTTTAGTGGAACCTGGAAAGGGTACTCAGTTCAGGTGCTTTTATTTCTCTTTTATATACTCTTTATTTTTTTTTCTTTTCAGGTATTCAGGGAAAGATGAGGGACTATCAACTTGCTGGTTTAAACTGGCTTATACGACTGTATGAAAATGGTATAAATGGAATTCTTGCAGATGAAATGGTATGTGCTGTAACCAAGAATTTTAAAGATCCTATTGTTTAAGTTCATTGTCAGTGCTTTTTTTTAAGATCAAAATAAGCTTGTGCAGGGATATGTTATTAGCTGTTGTTTGTTTACTAATTTTGGAATACAGGGACTGGGTAAAACTTTGCAAACTATCTCCTTATTGGGCTATCTGCATGAGTACCTAGGAATTACTGGCCCTCATATGGTTGTTGCTCCAAAATCAACTCTGGGTAACTGGATGAATGAAATACGTCGATTTTGCCCAGTCTTGCGAGCTGTAAAGTTTCTTGGTAATCCTGAGGAAAGAGTAAGTTGCTTGATGCATGCTTTACTTATTAGTATTTTTGCTTTTTTCTCTTTATCATGATTCTTACACTTCTAATTTCTGCAGAGATACATCCGTGAGGAATTACTAGTTGCTGGGAAGTTTGATGTTTGTGTCACAAGTTTTGAAATGGCCATCAAGGAGAAGTCTGCCTTGCGTCGTTTTAGTTGGCGCTATATAATTATCGATGAAGCCCATCGAATTAAGAATGAGAATTCACTCCTTTCAAAAACAATGAGGCTCTACAATACTAATTATCGTCTTCTTATTACCGGTACTCCGCTTCAGGTATGCATTGAAATGTTATTTTCTGGAAATACTTATCAATTCGAGTAAATTAAATTATATTTGATTTTTTTTCGTCACATGTCTCATTCCATTCATGATGTCTGCTTAGTGCACTATAATTGTGTCTGGTATTTTCTGGTCCTGTCCTGTGCTTTCATTTAAGTTGAAAAGTTGGTCGAGCACGTGTCCTTTTTTCTTGGTTGGATCAATTTTCAGTGACAACTCAAATAATTTTGATGGTCTTTACCTTTTTTATTTCTGTTTTCTGATTTGTTTGTAGTTCTTATAGCTGTGCTAAAATCGATTCATGGAAGCTTAGCTTTCCCTGTCATCTTGTTTACTCTTACTCTAATCGTTTTAATACTTCATTGATAGGTAATAATTGGGTATCTTTTTTGAGCAGAATAATCTCCATGAGCTTTGGTCTCTTCTTAACTTCTTACTGCCAGAGATTTTTAGTTCAGCCGAAACTTTTGATGAGTGGTTTCAGATTTCTGGTGAAAATGACCAGCAAGAAGTTGTTCAACAACTTCACAAGGCAAGTTAAAAATCTCCTCTCTACTCATGTCATGCCTCTAGGTTTGTACAAATAATTAGCATTTTTTGTCTCGCATCTTTAGGTTCTTAGGCCATTTCTTCTTCGGAGATTGAAATCAGATGTCGAGAAAGGTTTGCCTCCCAAAAAGGAAACTATCTTGAAAGTGGGAATGTCCCAGATGCAGAAACAGTACTACAGGGCTTTGCTGCAGAAAGATCTTGAAGTTGTTAATGCTGGTGGAGAGCGTAAGCGTCTTCTGAACATTGCAATGCAGCTTCGTAAATGCTGTAATCATCCATATCTTTTCCAAGGTGCTGAACCTGGACCTCCGTATACTACAGGGGACCATCTTGTAACCAATGCTGGTAAGCTTACTGGATGATATTGGATCCATTGATGTTGAAAGTAAGTGTTTCTGAAAACTGACCTTTCTGATTTATTTACAGGTAAAATGGTTCTCTTGGACAAGTTACTTCCAAAGCTGAAGGAGCGTGATTCCAGAGTTCTGATTTTTTCACAGGTAATCTTGAGAGTTGCCTGGAATTTATTTATTTATATTTAGACTCCAGTGTAGTGTATATGAAATGTGTCCATTATCGTGCATTTTTCAGCATGTTATTCTTTTATTTTTTGTTACATCATTTATAATATACATGTTCTTAGTCACTTTCCAATTCTTATTTGTGATTTTTCTGTGGGAATTTATTGTATTCAGATGACAAGGCTGCTGGATATTCTTGAAGACTATTTGATGTTTCGTGGGTATCTGTATTGCCGGATTGATGGTAATACATGTGGAGAAGATCGTGATGCCTCTATTGAAGCCTTTAATAAGCCAGGAAGTGAAAAATTTGTTTTCTTGTTGTCAACTAGAGCTGGAGGCCTTGGTATTAATCTTGCTACTGCAGATGTTGTCATCCTTTATGATAGTGACTGGTAAGCATCTGCTCATTTTTTGCCAATCTGTCCCAATTTCTTTTTGGATCAGTGATGCTAGGGGAATCATGCAGGAATCCACAAGTTGATTTGCAAGCACAGGATCGTGCTCATAGGATTGGTCAAAAGAAGGAAGTTCAAGTGTTCCGTTTTTGCACTGAGGTTTGACAATTGTCTTTGTTTTCTAGTTCAGAAAACATATGCTTGGTAGGCTCATTTGTTTGTTTATTATGAAACAGTACACTATTGAAGAAAAGGTGATTGAGAGGGCTTATAAAAAGCTTGCCCTAGATGCTCTAGTTATTCAACAAGGTCGATTAGCAGAGCAGAAAAGTAAGAACTTCTTTGTAGAGTAAATGTTATGTGATGCATTAATTCTTCGAGTCTCTATCTGTAGCATTTCAATATCTTCTTGTCTCATGCAGCTGTTAACAAAGATGAGTTGCTTCAAATGGTGAGGTTTGGTGCTGAAATGGTCTTCAGTTCCAAGGATAGCACTATCACTGATGAAGACATTGATAGAATCATTGCTAAAGGAGAAGCTGCTACAGCTGAACTTGATGCTAAGATGAAGAAATTTACAGAGGATGCAATTAAATTTAAGATGGATGATAGTATGCCTCCCTTGCTCTTGTACTGTTTGTCTGTGAATTTATTGTCCTATAAACGATAATCTCATTGACATTGTTCTGTTTTTGTAGCTGCTGAATTGTATGATTTTGATGATGACAAGGTAAACACATCCCTATTGTTTTTTGTCCCTAGTCTTTCTGTTTGACCTTTGCTTAGTCTAGTGTTTTAACAGTGCCATTTGTTAATGGTTGGTGCTTTTGTTTTCTTCTTGATAAAGGATGAGAGTAAGTTTGACTTCAAGAAAATTGTTAGTGAAAACTGGATTGAACCACCAAAAAGAGAGCGGAAGCGAAAGTAAGTAAATTATTTCAGCATTCTACTTAATTTTCGCATTATATATCTTTCCTCTCTGTTTGACTTGTATTTCTCCTTCCATTAATCAGTTACTCAGAATCTGAGTACTTTAAACAAACCATGCGCCAAGGTGGTCCATCAAAACCTAAGGAGCCTCGAATTCCTCGCATGCCTCAATTGTAAGCCCTTTTTGAAACTAAATTTTGTTAAATAGTTTGCATTGTTAGACATTGTAGCTAATAAAATTTTGCCATTTCTCAGGCATGATTTCCAGTTTTTTAACACTCAGAGGCTAAGTGAGTTGTATGAGAAAGAAGTACGCTATCTTATGGTATGTATGATCTGAGAAAATACCAATTTCTATGTTCTCCGTCCGTTGACTTGGTGTTGGTCTTGAGTCATTCTGTGACTGTATTTTTTTTTTCACTAAAATCAGCAAACACATCAGAAGAATCAGGTGAAGGACACAATTGATGTGGATGAACCTGAAGGTACTTTAGTTTTCCCATATAATATTGCTTTATGATACACTTTCTTCTTTATACCTGTTTGATTAAGTCTTGTGTATTTAGAGGGGGGAGATCCATTAACTGCTGAAGAGCTGGAAGAAAAGGAGCGACTATTAGAAGAGGTGAGTGGAATGTAGTGTGTTATTTTTGTACTATTAGCTGCTTTACTCAAACTAAACTTTTGGGTGCCTTAGGGATTTTCTTCATGGAGTAGAAGAGATTTCAATACTTTCATTAGAGCTTGTGAGAAGTATGGACGAAATGATATAAAAAGTATTGCTTCCGAAATGGAAGGGAAAACCGAGCAGGAAGTTGAAAGATATGCTAAAGTTTTTAAAGAACGATACAAGGAGTTAAATGGTAAGTGATCTTATCATGTTATTTTCAAGTGCCCATGATTGTTTCTCTAGATGTGATCAGACTATAAAAATTTGATTACTTTTAAGTAGGTTCTTGCAGGAGCTTGCTTAAAAATGATTGGAGTATACATATGTGAAAACGTATGCTACATAGATCATAGAAGTGTTGAGTGGTTCAACTATATCTAATAGCTGGTTATGGACAAGGATTTTATGCTACATTAATTGTTGAATTTTATTGTACTACAGATTATGATAGGATAATTAAGAACATTGAAAGAGGAGAGTCCAGAATTTCTAGAAAAGATGAGATCATGAAAGCAATTGGCAAGAAATTGGATCGGTACAAGAATCCATGGCTGGAAATGAAGATCCAGTATGGTCAAAACAAAGGGAAGCTGTACAATGAAGAATGTGATCGGTTCATGGTGTGTCTTTAAATCTTTTCTATGATATTGTATGTTCGGTCCACTGTAATCTTGTACTTGATAAATGTGTCTTCACATCATATGTAAACAGATATGCATGGTTCACAAGCTTGGTTATGGGAATTGGGAAGAGTTGAAGGCAGCATTTCGTATGTCACCATTGTTTCGATTTGATTGGTTTGTGAAGTCACGGACAACTCAAGAGCTGGCAAGGAGATGTGATACCCTCATTCGATTGGTTGAGAAGGAAAACCAAGAATATGACGAGAGGGAGCGACAAGCCCGCAAAGAGAAGAAACTTGCTAAGGTTCTGCATATCTTTTACCTTATCTGCTACCCAAATGCCAATTGCCCAGAACATGCACCAGTCACATGCTTGTTATGACAACATTCAACTTTGATTGATTTAGAATAATATGTTACTTCTTGTGTCTTCTTATAATGGATCTAATTTTACATTTCAGAACACGACACCATCAAAGCGCAGTGGGAGGCAGCCAACTGAGAGTCCTCAACTAAAGAAACGGAAGCAGCCATCAATGGATGATTATGTGACTTCGGTTTGTTTCGAACTGAAAATCGAGCTTTTTTTTTCTTGAATTTTTTTTCTTTATTTTTCTTATAGTAGCATATTTGCCTCACTTTGCAGGGAAAAAAGAGGAAGTGATACCAGTAATGTGAACTACAAATTTTGGGTTTAAGGCCTCTGATATTTTAGGGTTTAAAGCAGAAATATCATGAGGAGTTGGGCTGTAGTTTGCATTTGCGTGCTAGGCTCTGGCTTCTGGTATGGACTTAAGAATTCAACAGAACTAATTATCTTAGTGCTAAGTTATCATTGGTGCATTGGGTTATGAAAGTTGTATAAATGAGTGTTGATGTATTATTTGTAGGTTACTAGGTTTTTTAAGAACCTCTGCTTGCTTTATCCATTGGAGCCATCTGTAATCGGCTGACCATTAATGTTACGGAATTATGTTGGCTACCGGATGGATATAAGCCATGGCTTTTACAACTATTATAATTTCTTTATTTTTATTTTGTATTAAAGGTGTAAAATGGGTATTTTTCTTGACTGGTATTTGAATCGTGTAGATCTTCAATGTCTAAATTATAATTTATTGCATTCAATATTTATTATCTGTTTTGCTATTAGACACAAATCTAGATGTTAACTTTCCCGAGCAAAAATCCAAAATAAAGGGGCTGGTTAGTGTTATGAAAATATTGATTTTGTATTGCAATCTAAGTGGTTGCAGTCATTTTACGGCGTTTGATTTATAAAAGTGGTTGAAGAGAGTTTTTTCATCTAAAAATTTTCAAGAACACTACTCGAGTGCTATTTTGTCGAATTTCTTCAGTGAAAAAAATGATAGTTCATTGAAAATTTTCACGTTAATTTTAGAATTTAATGTTATAAATGTTATCTTGTAAAATAAAAGTAAAAAAAAAAAAACAACATATAAACAGCAAATCATAGAGCATATTACATCATATAAACATTAAACAAGTATGCATTGACTACTCAATTTAACAAACACATTACCAAAACAAAGCAAGTTAAATAAACAATCACCGTTTCCCAAAAAAAAAAAAGAAAGAAAGAAGAAGCAAGTTAAAAAGTTTAAAAAGAAATAAAATAATAAAGGAAACACTGCACTTGCACCAAACAACCTTTAAGAAATTGACACAACCTGCATATCAAAGGAAAACAAGTTAAAAGAGTTAACGAATAAATAAAGCCATTAAAGGAGCACCACAAGTACAAATAGTAAAAAACAAGAAGGCCAAATCAATTAGTATATCTGATAATGCAACAATAAAATATTTAAAAAAAGAAAAAAAATCTCTACGCACATGGAATAATAATAATAATAAAGTGAATCTACCTTAGTTCCAGGAAGCTTTTACTTAGGGATGTAAAATGGAGTGGCCGGATCAGGTCAGGACCGGCTTCCTCTCACTTCTCTCTCCTTTCTCTTTAACCAAAAAGAAACTTGAAGTCTCTACACCTATAATGCCTAAAACAAAAACCCATTTTCTTTGCATGAGGTGAAACAATCTCACTAAGAAATTTGATATGAAACATATGAGTGAGACATCTTATATCATTGGTATTAAAATCTATTGGGACAAATCACAATATATCCTGGTATTGTCTCAAGAGATCTATTTTTTTTGAAAGGCAAAATTTATTAATTCAAAAAAGGTTGCAACGAATCCTGAGAGCATCAGGCTACAACAACGGTATTGTCGTGTGGCATAAATCAAAACCAGAAACTCAAAGTTGCAAAACATTGAGCACCTAATGGGCAACCCACCACACAGACATAACAGAAACCTCACTGCATGGATAGCAAGCCAAAAAAACTAATAGCATCAACACACATTTCAGTTGGGATAGTGAAAATCAAAACGCAATCGTTCTTCCAAAAAGAGAAGAAAAAAAATGCAAGCGACCAAATGAACTCTAAACCACAACTCAATTCAAAAACCAAGAACTTCAAACAGTGCCTGCAGTGAAAGATGCAACAACTCCCCTGCCCCATCCAAAATAGAATCAGAGCAATGAGCGAGGACCAACGCCATACTCTTCAGCTGTTAACAATCAAAAGGCTTGAAGCTTTGTTGACCCCCTGTTTAGCAAGGGCATCAGCGATGACGTTACACTCCTGAAATACATGTTGAATTTGAAAGCCACCCAGTTGAAGTTTAAGATTTTCAATTTGAGAAAATACCCTCCTGTCTCAAGAGATCTATATCAATAAGGTTCTTGAGAGATTTTAGATGAAAGATTGCTCACCAAGTGTAGCACCAATTGTGAAGGATAACATGTTTAATTTGAATCAGTGCCCGAAAATTAACTTGAAAGGGAACAGATGCGAAACATTCCATATGCTTTACCTGTTGGAAGTGTAATGTATGCTTGGGTTTGTGCAAGACCTGACATTGCATTTGCTATCGAAATGTTGAGAAGATATCAAAGTAATCTAAGCATGGACCACTAGAGAGTTGTAAAGAAAGTAATGAAGTACCCTTAAGGGACCAAATATTACATGTCTATGTATAAATGAACTAATAATTAGAGGTAGTTCGTTATTCAATTCAGACTTTGCTGGATGTGTTGATTCATGAAAATCAACATCTGGATATGCTTTTATGTTTGCTAGCGAAACCATATCTTGGAAGTATGCAAACTAGTCTTTAATTGCTACATCTACCGTGAAGGCTAAGTTCATTTCTTGTTTTGAAACTACCTCACATGGTATATGGTTGAAGAGTTTCATATTTGAGCTTAGAATTGTGGATTCCATTTCAAAGCCATTAAGAATATACTTTGACAATTCAACTATAGTTTTCTTGACTAAAAACAAGAAAAGAGGTAGTTGAATTAAGTAAACATATTGACATTAAGCATTTAGCAATAAATGAACATGTTAAAGAGAACAAAGTGGTCCTTGAGCACGTTAGCATTGAATTGATGATAGTAGATCCTTATCAAAAGGCATGCAATCAAAGAAATTAAGGATCATGTAATGGGACTTGGTTCCATTATGTGAATTTTATTGTATGGACAACTTTTGTTTGTAATGAAACTCTTATTCATTTGTTTTGTTTTCTCATTTTTTTTGCACATATTGGTTATTGAGAATAACAATAAATTTTAGACCTAGAATAAACATAAGATTTATTCATTAAGTTATGTTATCACATATGGGCTAACATTAAAAAGTTGGAATATATTGTAATACATGGAAGATATTACTCATTCTCAAAGGACTTGTCGCCATGATTCATGTATTTTGTTTCTTTAATTTAAGCATAAGGATTCATTGAATATGAATAGCATAGCAAGTATAATAAAATGTACGGACCAAGTGGGAGAATGTACATTACCCACTTAATTAGTAGTATTTTATGGGAGTTAAATGACTTGAGGTTAGTTCTATAACCACTTAAAACTTCCTATTATGTGATCCTATATTTTTATTATTATTATCTGACAATTTTTTTAAAAAATTATCCATCTATATCTACAAGTGATAATGGCCCACCAATAGAGTTAGGTCTTTAACAAAAAGATGTATATAAAGAAAATATAGGGTATTGGGTCTCTAATCTAAGGATTCTGAAAAATATACCATTAGCAAGATTGCTTAAGATTAGAAGATAAAATACACAAGAACAAAATCTCATTGCAGCTCAATATTATTGGTATCAATAACTAAAGGTTAGTATTCTATTCCGAATTTGATTTATGATGTGTTTTTTATGATGTTAACAAATTAGATAGATCGATTAAGAATTCTTACAAGACTTACTTGTTTCATTCATTGGGTTATCTTTGTTTTCTTTTTTTCTTGGAGGATTATAGTTTTGAGCCAATTTATTAACTTATCATGCAAAATATAAGGAACATATTTTCTTGTTAGGCTGCAAAACTTTGATCTCAATTAACAAATTCTTAACCTTTAATTTGCATTCGAGTATGCCCTAGCTTATCCTTTGATCCAAACAAACCATCTTCTTCATCTTCTTCCTGATCTTCAATTGTTTTTGATGCATGACATACGGCCCCTAAAGTTGACAAGTGGGAAGAAATGTTAAAAACCAAATACCAATTACTTATATACAACCAGTAACCTCAAGAAGACACCACTAACAAATAATCAATAATATCAAATTCTCTTGAGCTAGTACGAGTCATGCAGCGCGATACAGCACACTTTTGTGGTTTACAACGAAAACATTACTAACAACACAAATGATAATCATCTTTTTCAACATCTTTAGCAAAAAACTAGAGAAACATAAATGCCAACTTTTTCATAGAAAATGCACCAGATCAGCATCAATGGCAGCATTTTGAGCATCCAATATTTCCTGTATTTTCTGCTTCTTCAGTTTCTGCATTTCTTTTAGCCTTCTCCTTTCCTCGCTTACCAATTTCAGGATCGGCCCAGTTACACGGAAAAGAGAAAACTCAAATATATAATAAAATCTAAATATAAATAACAATGTAGTTTAAATTAAGCTATTAAAAACCCTAAAAGCAAAATTTATTCTAAAGTGTAAAAACTTTAGTTTTACGATCATTAGCAAACCCTGACTAGAAATAACAAGCAAAAAGCTAGCTAGATTCGACAACCCAAATCATAAAAATTCGAAAGCAAAATAAAGAGAGCCAGTTAAAGAGGGGCAAAATTCTAAAGTTACCTCGTTAGCGTCATCGTCTTCGTCGCCGTTGATCTGCTCCTCTTCCGATGACTGGAGCTGCTGGTTAGGGTTTCATCGGACGACGCCAACTTTTGACGATTTCGCCATCTCTTTCTCAGATCGAGGGTTTCTTTTCTTAGTTTCCTTTCAAATAAAAGAGAGAGAAAGCGACTTTTGGTTTTGGTATAGAAACCGGGCTCTAAATAAAAATAACTGTAGTGAAATGAAGTTGATGAAATTATATTGTAGCCGTTGAGTTCGGGAAACTGGAGATTGAAGCGGACTGAACCGACTGTTAAATGAGGAATTTGCCGACTATGTAACCCTGGCTCTGGGTTTGATGCTCTTCGAGCTGAGTGGTGATAGCTCGGGGTTCCACGCATGCGGCCATAGTAACCTCCGGGGCGGCAGGCTCACACATTTGCAAAAGCCACTGGCAAGTGAGAAAGTGGGCCCTGGAGCCGTGGAAGATGTGGAGTTCGAGGGGCTATCGATGGTCGACCTCGATTGGCAGATCCTTTACTTGGGTAAGGGTTAAATTACACGACAATAACAGCTGACCCCGGGTTCTGTGCCTAAAAGGTGCTTTGTTAATATTAACCTAGCTATCCCTTTGATACGCCATTTTTTTTCCAAAAGATGATTGACTGACCCACTGAAGAGAAAGGGCCAAAAAGTCGAATGAATTGCAGTCGATCGGTATAGTTGAGGCACCATTTCCCCTCTCTTCCCTTGCAGATTGTTTCTTAATTATCACCATTTTCCTTTCTTCCTTCGTGTTATTAGGTATCTTCCATTTCTTTAGATCGATACAAAACATTATTGAGTTGTGCCTAGCTTCAACAGAAAAATGGTGCAGGCCAACAACAGCTCATCATCATGGCGTATTACTGTTACCATCTCCGAAACTTTCAAGGGGAAAGGAGCAACTATAGCTTTGCTTTTGCTAGCCATGTCTGCTCTTCTCGTAACCGCAATCATATATAAATGTATCAGAGGCAGAGCCTGTCGAAATTTTGCTGAAGTAGTATTTCTGGCCGACGTAGAGCTGGCCGTTCCAAACTGAGATTTGTCACTCTGCCTCTTTGTAACTTCTGTTAGCATCCTTTTCTTTTTCTCTTTGGCCCTTTTGAGCTACACGAACACAAAATCATCCTCCCTTTTCTTTTTGGAATGTGTCACAGTGTCACTTGATTTATTTTTTTCATTCTATTTTTGGTTCTTTTCATGTGTGATTTTTTTATTTCATTCTATTTTTGGTTCTTTTCATGTTTGATTTTTTAATTTCATTGTTTAAATAAATTTTTTAAATTAATATAATAAATATTTTTTATTTTTATATAATGAAAAACTATTAATTAATAAATAATTTAAACTCTATTATTTGATAAAAATTAATAATTTTTAAGTTATAAATTAACTTTATAAAAATTTCATTATATATCTTTTCATTGCATTTTGCCTTAATTATTGTCATCTTATTTTTGCATAGAAAAACATATCTTACTATTGATTTTAATTTCATTGTTACAATATTTAATATCACTGTTACAATAACTAATCTTACTACTATTACCATTGTTTTTAATCTCATCAGCGTTGACTTATCAAATGGATCATCGACAAAAAGGGCGTATTTGATTTCTGATAATCAAAAATAAAAAAAAATGATCTTTTATTTCATTAAATTAGGGTTACTGACTTTTATTTATTGTAATTAAAATTTTGGCAGAATTAAATATTCAATTATTTGTTAAATTTTTTTAGTTTAATGGTCTACTTTATAAAAAATACTTATTTAGATTTAGTTAAATAAGCTAAACGGCAAATATTTGATGAAATACTAGTTTATAAATGTTGTCAATTTGGACATTATTTGTTCATTTTTAAGATTTAATAGATATAATTACGTGAACTAAAAGTTCATAATGTTGATTTCATAAAATAAAAGATGGAAAACTTTGTTTGTATTTTTGAGTAGAACTTAAGATTTGAAAATTAAGCCTAAACTATATACATAATTCAATATATATATATATATATATAGATATAATTTTAGAATTTTTGTTGGTTATGTCAAGATCTATAAGTATTTTTATCTTAATATAGTAATTTCTCTCTTTTCATTGCATTTTACCTTAAGTCACCTTTCTTATGAAAATATTACTACTGAATTATATCAATAGAAACTGTTTCTCATTTTAATGTTTATTTTTCTTTCCCCCATGTCAGGTTTGTTTTCACAGGCACCAACCATTGTTGACCGGTCTGTTTATTTTTAACAAAGTCTGCTGCATGCCGCTGAAGAATGAACGGTTGAATTATATCAATGAGACTGAATAATAATAATAATAATAATAATAATAATAATAATAATAATAATGTGGCTTTTGCCATAATTGTTTGTTGTTGTTGAGAAATCACAACTCTTCATTGTGTTGCAATTTTTACTTGTTTTACATGTTGCCATTATCACTGGAAAGTGGTTGGCTTGAACTTCAATGTGTGTTTTATTTTGATACATATTTTATATATGTTGATGAAGTTGTATTTTGGTTGAGGAGCTTTATGATAATGGTATAGTAAAAACCTTCTAAATTAATCTCCTCTAAATTTATAAACTTGTTAAATTAATAAAAATCATAGTTTCAACTCGGGCTAATATAAAAAATTAATAAACTTTTCTATTGTAATAATTAATAATTTTTTTAAAACTTAAAGTAAATTTTCAATTCCGATTATCGTATAAATTAATAATTTCATTAAAAAAATACAAAATATATTACATAATATTCAAGAACTATGAAGCACTTCAAGATGTTAATTTGTAACCATAATTAAGATTTTTTATTTCAAGAGCTGAAAAGAATAAAACATATATATATATATATATTTATATATATATTTGCAATGAGATTTTAATGAAAATTAAATATTATAGAGTTATAAGATGGTTTTAAAGAATGTAAAAATTAAATAGACACATTTTTAAGACAATAACAATTTACATTAATAATCCCTCTAAATTAATACTTCAGTGATGGATCTCAAAAGTATTAATTTAGTGGGTTTCTATTGTAGAATATTTTCATAAGCAGAAGTGCAAATATGTAGTATTATTGATATGATTCAAGTCCATTCCGAAATTTGTTTAATGTTCATTCTTTTCTCAAATTTCCATTTTTTAATGAAATTTTAAATTTTATGGAAATAAAATCGAATTACATCCGAGCAATCAAATCAAAATTACGATAAACTCTCGATTTTGCTAGAAAATTAGCAATTGAGTTAGCTTGCCTAAATACATGGACAAAAGCAATTTCCCAAATACATGAGTAAAGTGTAAGAGCCTCGCCCATTCGAATCGGCTGTCGGCGAGCATCCTCTGGGCTTCCTCATTGCTCCAGGTTTACTCTTACAAGTGAGTTGGTGAGCATTCTTATTCGCCCACACCTCACTAATGTATTGTCCGCTGTTGGGTGGTCGCTCATCGCGGCTTTGTCCCAAGGGTCTTAAAAAACTCAGGAATAATCCATTGAGCGCGTTTTACATGAGACGCTCGAACCCTGGTACTTCTTATTAAGTACCCGAGCCTTACGCTCATGTTATCATTAAGACAGGTACTTTCGAGCGTCTCATGTAAAACGCGCTCAAGGGATTATTCTTGAGTTCTTCAGGACCCTTGGGACAAAGCCGCGATGGGCGACCGCCCAACAACGGACAATACATTAGTGAGGTGTGGGCGAATGAGGATGCTCGCCAACTCACTTGTAAGAGTAAACCTGGGGCAATGAAGAAGCCCAGGGGATGCTCGTCGACGGTCGATTCGAATGGGCGAGGCTCTTACAATAAAAAACACTCATGTTACCATTGAGACAAGTTGTCTCAATGGTTTGTCTCAATGGTAACATGAGTGTAAGGCTCGAGTACTTAATGAGAAGTACCAAGGTTCGAGCGTCTCATGGAAAACGCACTCAAAGGATTATTCCTAAGTTCTTCAGGACCCTTGGAACAAAGCCGCGATTGGCGACCACCCAACAGCGGACAATACGTTAATGAGGTGTGGGCGAATGAGGATGCTCGCCAACTCACTTATAAGGGTAAACCCTGGGCAATGAGGGAAGCCCAGGGGATGCTCTCCGACGGCCGATTCGAACGGGCGAGGCTCTTACAATCAATGATTATAATGTTCTACTTAGAAAAGTAAAGTTTATGAATGATGAAAAAAAATCAAAGTTAGAAAAAAATCGAAAAAGATTTGGAATGAAGTTATTAAGAAATATATGACGAGAGAGTTAGAAAAACAAATTGTTAATTTATTATTAAGATTTACGGATCTATTCATTCACCTGCAAATTTTTTAAAATTTACAAATCACTTATCATAAAAAATCATAAAAATTCAAACTTGAGTGCTTTGCACTCAGCATTTAAACCCTATGTGTCAACCCTCATTGGCATGTTCCACCTTCTCAACTATGTATGTTTAATAAAATGATAACAATAATATTACTAATATTATTTAAAAAATTAAAAGGAAAAAGAATTATAATAGGTTTCGCGCTTTGATTAATAGTATTAATGGAAACTTATTCCAAACTTAGGGTAAAGGATGTCCACTTCGTAAACTTAGTAATGATTTTTTTTATTTTGTTTGTCCCTCCTTTCTAGTTAATAATACTTGACTGATTTAGCAAATTTTAATTTTTTATTATTTTGTTAGCCTGCTCCAGCTCCCTTCCAAAAGTTTCAGTATTGCTGTATTTAGTTGTCCACTTGCATGTTCCTAGCAATTTACATGTCGTCATCAAAGAGTACATGCTAAAATGCTTTTTTTGACTCTCTTTTACTAGGATAACGTTAAATAAAGATTTCTCGAACAATGTGATATCTCAAAACAAACAAAACCTAAATATTTTCCTTTGTTTTTATATAGACAAGTAATTTATTGATAAGATTACTTTTTTTCTTGAAAGTTAAACTTTATTAATTTGGGAAAATTTTACATTCATATTATGAAATCAGAGGTGTGAACACCCGATTTCTTCCCTGAAAGTATGAACAAAAGAAATATCACCATTAATTTATTGATAAGATGACTTGATGAGTAAAAACGTGCTTAAGCCATTCACAGAAGAACAGTAAACAGGGTACTGCAAAGCAGGAGAAAATACAGGCAAATGAAGAGCAATGCCATGAAACCGATCAGCAAATACAAAAGAAAGTGCAGGGGAAAACCAAAACAGCGCCATGAAACCGAGCAAGAATCTACCACCAAGTCCAGAGAAACTCTTCCCTGTATACTCTTGCTTTAGCAAGAGCATCTGCTAGTTCATTCACCTCACTGTAGACTTTAGTTGGTTTGAATTTGAATAAATGATGAAATTAGTTCTGGTGAGATTAGAAACAGTAATAGTTATAAATTGGTGTGAAACAATGATGTATTTGGATGCAATTGCATAAGATGAATGTAATGAAAAAAAACCACTAAACATGTTTTATTAAAAAAATGAAAAGAGAAGACGCAAATATGTAAATGCGCAATCGGTGAGCCAAACTGGCTCTTCATTGAAGGAGACCTTCCCAATTGACAGTACCATATAATCGATGTCACAGAATATGGACCATAGTTTCCATGGTCTCTTAGCTACAACATAGAGCCACCTCGGAGTCGGAGTCAATGATTATGCCTGTTGAGCCAGAAAGTAAAAGTTCAAATCCTGAAATATTGGATTCCAGAGTGCCCAATGGTCCCGAGAAGATGGCTTGAATCTCCACATACAGCTGGTCCTGGTTTATTTACTTACTTTCAATGTAATAAATCAAACCAATAACCCTAAACTTTTTCCTTTCTTTTTATTTCTCAAGACAAGTATTATGGCATGCACACAAGTAACGACCACCATCCAAACGCTCTAATCGTGGTGCATTCATTGGATATCTTTCTTATGAAAACTCCAATGTTGTAATCCAGAAGCCGGGCACCATTTTGTTTCTCCACTGCCCTTTTTGCTTCCCATATTTCCTAAAAACTCACAAATCCAAATTTCATACCTCTAACATTCCTCTTCAGAAAGGAATTAAAACATCAAGGACTTTGCCATGGTGCTCAAAGATCTTTTGAAGCCAACGCCAATGAACTTTG
Organism: Heritiera fomes; assembly: GCA_032173925.1. Lineage (NCBI taxonomy): Eukaryota > Viridiplantae > Streptophyta > Magnoliopsida > Malvales > Malvaceae > Heritiera > Heritiera fomes. Next base: position 36,960,229 of record JAPDPM010000008.1, read on the forward strand.
GGACGTTCTTAACAAAGACAGAGAAAAAACCCATCCTGTTAAAAAATTTGAAGTCGCAATATGAAAATATGAAATGAAAATGCATGGGAGTTCTTTTTTTTTTTTGATAAGTCACAAATTTATTAGAATGACGAGAAGTTACAAACATGCAGCCAAGAATTATAGTTCTGCTGCCAAACTAAAAACAATTACAACACATCAAAACCAACAAACTTCCTCCTAAAGACCACCAAATCACGAGAGAAAGCAAAACAAATGACACACCTGCAGAACAAAGACTAAACAAAATCCACTGAAAACATAGGACAGAAACAAGAGCCAGAATAAAACTTTGTCATGAAATCTCCAAGTGCAGCGCCCTTATGTCGCCTCCGTGAAGTGCAACTGAAGAAGAATTCTTAAAAAACAATCAAAACCAAAAAGTTAATAACATGTCAAATACTGTCACTCCACACGGATGAATCTACCACCAAGCCATGAACATGTCTTCTCTATTAATCCCTGACTTAGCAAGGAAATCAACTATCCCATTTGATTCTCTGTGAATATTAACCAGCTGTTCATGCTGCAAATCCTCCCAAAAAGTATCGATCTTTAAAAAAACATCCCAAAGCCTCCATGGTCGAGTAATTGGATTCAAACACCAACCAACAGCAACTCTTGAATCCGACTCTATGATCAAACCCCTGTTGCCTTTCCAACCAGTTTTAGAAAATACCTCCAACGCAAAGCAGATTGCCCAAACTTCAGCAGCGTTTGAATCTTGCAAACCAACCGGTCCTGAGAACATAGCAACAGTGAAACCGGTCCTGAGATTAGCATGGCCCCTGCGCAAGGATGACACGCACAAATGCATGCGAGTTCTAATGTGCACTAGTGGTGGTGAGTGCCTCTCCTACCACTTAATCTCAGGTTTTTTCAAGTTAAGCTTCTAATTGACATTTGAGTTCTGCAGTGATTATATATGTATCCTTCTTTATCAATCTGGATTGTATAAGCAACTAGGGTTTCAAAAGTTCAAGCAAAAAGTGACCCAAGATGGCTTTTTGGACTTAGAATCTTGGCATGTCTGCAGATTTGCTGGTTCTCCAAAAAAAAAAAAAAAAACACCAACTCTAAATTCTAAAAGACTTAACTATGGTCCCTCCTTCCTAAATTAATATGGCATCTTTTTTTGTTCTTTTACAAAATATATAACATTTGTATGAATGAAATTCACCCCACACATTGGTTGGTTCAAATATAATTAGTAACAATAAAAGAAAATAGTTTTATGTTTTTATGTTCCCGTGTTTGTATGCTTAATAAAAAAATAATGTAATATAAGTACTAGTAATATTTAAGAAATTAAAAAGAAAAAATAAAAAGTTGGCTTTGAATTAAAAGCATCAATGAATAGCACCTAACTCAACTTTTCTGACGCTGTTAACGTATCAACTCTATAGTAAGAACTTATTTAGCAAAAAGAATTTATTTCAAATCTTAAAATAAAGAATGTAAAAGTTAAAAAAAAATGGTCTCATCTCATGGTTGTATTATCACTGTCCACTTACTACACTTGTTATTGGATTGGCTGTCCACTTCACATGTTAATTTCCTAGCAAATTAGCATCATTATACAAGTCTTGGATAACAATTTTTTTCTAAGCCAAATTCACTAAAGCAACCTTCATTAAACCAACCAAATGATTACAAAATTAACAATAACTAGTAAAAAGAAGATCATAATCTCAACACACTAATAAATTATTGTTGACGAATCTTTTTTCCGATAACAATTACGATTATTTTCAAACAATGTAATATTTCATATTTGACGGAATTTTTTTTTATTCTTTTTGTATAAAAGGTTCATTTGAATAGATAATCAAATATCGGTGACCGTGAAATTGGCAATTATAGTTGTAGGTAGCATTGAGATTGAATATTGTTGGATTCCAATAATGTGTATGATTTTTCAAACAATATTGTGATATTTCACGTATGACGAATCTTTATTTTATTTTATTTTTATAAAAGTTTCATTTGAATGGATGATGAAACATAGGTGACTGTGAAATTAGCAATTATAGCTATAAGTAGCATTGAGATTGAAAATTGCTGGATTCCAAACTACTGATTGGCTAGAAGATATATAATGAAAGCGAGCATATGGATGAAAAGTTAGACCAGACAGATTTGCTTGTAGAGTATTTGAAGCTATGTGAAAGAAAACCTCTCCCATGGAGGATGATTTGAGCTCATGTTCACAAAAAGCTAGGAGACTGGTTTCAGATTCAGCCCCATGTTAGAGAGGATCTAAATGCACAATCCAAGCTAACATTTGAGTGTGTTTGGATGAAGAATTTTAATAAAAAAATTCATTTCAATTAAGATTTTCAGAAGTCTAAAATTCAATTTTTTTTTGTTTGGAAAAAACTTTGAAAATTTTCAAAATTTAGGACATATTTCAAAAGAAAATTTGAGATACTCAAATTTCTTCTAAAAAAGTTCATCTAAAAAGGTGATCTTTCAAAAATTTTCAAAATTTTCCTTATTTACTTTATTACACATAACTCACTATTAAATATAAAACTAAAAAAGATGACATTTTTTATTTAAATATAATATATATTTAGTTTCTTATATTATTAATAATATCTATATATTTTTACAAATTTAATGATATTCATATTGTATATTTTTTATATTCTTTTTTTTTATATAATAAAATTATTTTTCTTTTGTAATTATTTTTTATTTTATCAAAATTTATTATTCAAAATTTTAAAAGAAAAATCATTTAAACAAAACAATTATAAATGTTATTATCTTAAAGTAATATATATTTTAAAATATTTTAAAATTTTTCGTCCAAACGCAATCTAAAAGTCCTCGGTTCTGGAACTTGGGTGTAAGAATTACTTTTTATGAAAAGGATACTTCTGCAGCCAGAAGCTCGGGCGAGGGTGTTGACCCAAGTTAATTGAGTTGTAGCCTTGTAGGTGCCTGAATGTGGGGAAAATCAGATTCTGCTTTCAGATTTACTGCTAACTCTACAATTTGATTTGTTAATTATTCTTTGTTGATTCAAACAACAATTTGCCATTACTCAAGATCGTGTTACAACTTAGAACCGATGAGTTGGAGACGCAGAGGGCTTTCAAGCTGAAAGAAAGATTGCCCTAGTAATTTTTTCGATTGCTTTGTGAAGTCAAGGACAAGTCAAGAGTTGGCAAACTTATTCGATTTGTTGAGAAGGAATACCAAGAATATGACGAGAGGGAGCGACAAGCTTGCAAAGAGAAGAAACTTGCCAAGGTTCTGCATAGCTTTTACCTTATCTGCTACCCAATTGCCAATTGCCCGGAACACGCATGACATTCAATGGACTCTTATTTCTGGTTAAAATGAGAGCTTTCCATTGGATTAAGGCTTCAAATGAGAGAACCATTTTAGCTGAATCAATTTGGTGGTCTAACCCCCGGGCTGCTGCATTCAATTCAAAGCAAAAGCTCTTCGGAAAAATCTTGTATGGTGTGCTCCCGAGAAAGGCTTTTTAAATTTTAATGTTGATGGCTCTTCAAGAAGAAAACCAGGTTTAGCAGGTTGTGGGGGTGTCCTAAGGGATGCTAATAGACTGATTTCTTCTATGTTCTCATGCCCACTTGGGGTGCAGGATTCAAATGTGGCTTAGTTGCTTGCTATTAAATATGCCTACGAGATTTTTGTCAATGCAGGCGTCAGTGAGGGGGCGGGATTGATCACTGAATCCGACTCCATGATTGCTTTAAAACGGTGTTCTAAGATAGAAGAAAGACCCTGGAAACTTTGGCCAATTTTCTTAGAGATTGATGAGCTAACAACAAAGATCCGCAAGCTTAAGCTAGAAAAAATCTTCAGGGAAATGCAATGGCTGATTCTTAGTCTAAATCTGGACTTGGTCGTGCGGATGATTTCTTAGCTTGGTGGTAGACGAATCCAGTCAGTTTTCTGCTATTTTTTGTTTGTTGCCCGGTAATTTTGGACTCTAATCCCTGCTTTTATTGGCTCCAGCGTTTTGCCAGGATTTTAGTTTCTGTACACCTTTTGGATATTGATACATTCATTATCCACTTATGAATTAGCAAAAAGAAATGCGCGACAATCAATTTTTATGGATTTAGAATATGATGTTACTCCTTGGGTTGGGTTTTTTTTTTTTTTTAAATTGAGATTTATTAAAATAAGAAAATCTTTTCAAATTATAACCATGTAATAAAATCAGAGTTTCAATGAACTCTTGATTTAGCAAGAAAATCGACAAAAAAGTTTGCTTCTCTATGGGCATGAACAAAAGTTTTTTTTTTTTGAAAAGTAAAAATATATTGATAGAAAGAGGTTACAACCAAGCCATAAACTCAATGGAGCGGGGCATGAACAAAAGATATATCTCCCAAACAAGAATGGGGGCTGTACAACTTGTTGAGCAATTTGTTGTATCTCCAAGAATTATCCCCAACCTTCCTGAGCCAAGAAATGAGCACTTTGGGGTCAATTTCAATAATAAAGTGGAAAAGGATTGATCTTAGCATTGATGATAATAGAAAGAACTTCAACCACACAAACAATTCTGCCAAGTTTGAATCTGCAACTCCAATGCTTTTGGAGAAAATGAGTCGAGCATACAATCTCGGATGACAACAACAATTCCGGCCAGACCAGGCTTCCCTATAGCAGATCGGTCGAAGTTAATTTTCCAGACTCCCAAACGAGGAGGAGTCCATTAAACCTTGCGTCTAAACCTTGGGTTTTCTTTTTTTTTTTTTTGATAAGCAATAGTTTCATTAATGGAGAAAAGATTCCCAGAAATGGGTTACTCTTCAAGGATACATTCAAAACAGAGACCTCTAGCCAAAACAAAATGGCTCCGTCTACTAAATCAGTTGAGTAGGAACACAACTAAAGAACAATTAAGGAAACTGACACGAAATTATAATGAAACATGGAAATCTTAGCTAATGCTACTAAACCAGTTGACTGAGAAGAATTCGCCTCCGGTAACCCTTGCCTTTGCTAATGAAACTGCCATATTGTAAGCCACGTAAACTGCCATATCCTACTCCTCATACTCTCTACCATACTATGAGAATTCTCCAAAGTAAATTGCAATCCACCAAGTGACAAGAGTTAACGAAGTCATTACCAATGACACACCATCATCATCATGAAAATCGATTATGTAAGACTGCAATGAAATCACCTCCCACACCATCTTTCAATATCCACTTTGGCGCTCAGAATATCTTTCCATATATTTTTCCAGCTACCGTATCGCAGCGGATAAAATTGGGATAGAGCACTCAAAATTTTGTAGCATGATAATCCTATAAGAGCAGGAAAAGAGCACCATGGTAGAAGAGTCCTTAGCCTAGACCATCCAGAGTCCATCTGAAGTTCCTGTTACACAATCTGCGGAGGACATTAGGCATCAGGAGCCTACACGTCCTCAAAAATTGCAAACAGGAATCAACGGGCAACAAAAGCGCGAAACAACAAATAATTCATCTATCCACAGGCGATTGACCAATCAACCGATAAACTAAAGGGAGACCAAGCTGATCAAGGCAACCAAAATTATGCAACACTCACGCCAATTATGAACATCATCAGTCCACCGCTCCACAACACTCTGAGGGACAAGAATAACACCCGCCCAGGAGGAAATTCATGCACAGCACAAATCGAAAGACTCGGCATACAAAACAGACCAAACCATCGAGCACCTTCCATGCTACTTAGCTTCTGGTGGAACCAGTGAAACTTCCCCAGCTTGATACCACAAATTGAAACACAAGCAGTAGAACCAAGAAGCAAGAGATACAGGCAGAACACTCAAATATCAGACCATGACACCATCAAAGTGCAGTGAGAGGCAGCCAACTGAGAGTCCTACCCAACTAAAGAAACGAAAGCAGCTTCAATGGATGATTATGTGATCCCCTACTGAAATTTGACTTTTTTTTTTGTTTCTGTCATTTTTCTTATGGTAGCGGTATTTGCCTCACTTTGCAGGGAAAAAAGAGGAAGTGATATCAGTGACGTCAACTACAAATTTTGGGTTTAGAGCCTCTGATATTTTAGGGTTTGTAGTTTGCATTTTTGCATGCTAGAGCTGGACACTGGCTTTTGTTATGGACATAAAAATTCGACACAACTAATTATCCTAGGGCTAAGATATCACTGATGCATTAGGTTGTGAAAGTTGTATAAATAAGTATTAATGTATATTGCTAAGATATCATTAATGCACTTTTTATCTAATAAAATTCACTTTTTATTCTCAAAAAAAATGTATATTACTAGGTTACTAGGTTTTTAAAAGAACAATCTATGTTTTGCTTTATCCATGGAATCATCTGTATTCGGCTAACCATTAATGTTTATTGAAATATATGGATGGATTAATATCTTATATACCGTTAATGGAGTTTTTTGACTTCACGAATCATATGACACATGTTTTATAAAAATATTTAAAAAATTAAAAAAATTAAAATAAGATATGTGTCATAATGTTAATTCCGTTTGTGGAATGAAAAAACTCTCCGTTATAGATAATTATCCGGTACACCATCAGTGGAGTTTTTTTAACTTCACAAGTGAGATTAAGATAATGACATATGTCTTTTAAGAATAGGATTATATATGATACACTAATAGTATATAGTTTCTATACACTGTCAATGCACAATAGATTGACACATCATCAATAAGCTTTTATGAGCAAATTGAAAAATATATATTTGTATTTATTTTTAAGAGTTTGGCATATTTTTAGTTTGCATATTGATGAGGTGTTAACTTCTGATTCATTGACAGTGTATAGAGATTATACACTGTCAGTATATCGTATATAAAGCCTTAAGAATATTAAGAAAATTGAAAATAAATAAAATGGATTACATCTCATCATCCTAACATCATTTGTGGAGTAAAAAAAACTCCACTGATGGCGTATTGAATAATTATCCCAATTGTTATTTCTTTAAATTTTAATATAGATGGGTAAAGAAATTTATAAAAAATTATTGATTTATTTTTTGAATTTTACTATAGATGGATAAATGAATTAATAAAAGATAATTGATTTATTTTAGTAATTGTAATATATATATATATATATATATATATATATACAGATGTTTGTTTATCTTTTAAGATATTTTATTGGAAGTGATTTATTTACGTTAAATGTTAAATTGCTTTTAGGTGAAATTTTAGTTTTTGACTCCTTAAGAATTAAGATCCATTAGTATTAAACTAAATCTTATTGAAACTAAAAGTGTAATATTAGATCAATAATCAGGTGACTCTTAGTGGGTATTTTTATTGTTGATACAAGATATGTAAAGTAATTGATAAATAATTCGTGTTTTTTTTTAATTTTAATATATGGATTTATATATGATGCATTGATAGTGTATAGTTTTCATACACTATCAATGCACAATAGGTTGACACATTATCAATAAGTCTTTATGAGCAATTTGAAAAAAAAAATATTTGTATTTATTTTTAAGGACTTGACATTTTTTTGGTTTACACATTAATGAAGTGTCAACTTTTGGTGTATTAATAATGCATAGAGAATATACACTGTCGGTGCATCATATATAAACTCTTAATATATGGGTAAACTTCATTGAGATCTTCAAAGTTTTACCATAATTCAATTCTAATCCATTAGTTCTAAAAATGGATACTTTGGTCCAAAATCACGAATGATTTTAATATATATCACTAATTACTAAACTTTAATTAATGATATCACATTCCCAAGTATCAACAATGGATTTTATTACTATTATTATTTTTAAGTAATTATTTAAAAAATTATTCTATGTAAGATTTTTATTTTTGAATACCAAAAAATAGTATTATGGATATTTCATGAGTAATAAATATTTAGGTTAATAGATTTTTTAATAGTAACTTAATAGAATTTTTTTTGTACCGTCAAATTTATAATTTTGGACCAAAATGTTCATTTATCAAACTAATAAACTAGAGTTGAATTATAGTAAAATTTTGAGAACGTCAATGGAATTTATCCTTAATATATATGTGTGTGTGTGTGTGTGTGTTTATTTTTTAGAAATTAAAATAGATAATTGATTTAAAGAGATAACTGATTTATTGTATAATTTTAATATGTATAGATTCTTATCTTTTAAAAAAGAAATATGTTTAAAATATAGACCATGAAATAAAAGAATATGTTACGTAGAAGAATATTACTAATACTAAAAAACCTCATTATTGCATGCACATAGAATGTACACCATTGATGTAAAATATCATAAATAACATTTATAAATTTCAGTTCGAAATTATTTATGATTAATGGATGATATATTCTATATTATTTAATGAAATCTTATATAAAAAATGATAAAGTAAATGTAATATATAATGGATAATTATCATATACACTGTTAGTGAAGTTTGATACATGTCTCTTTTTATTTATTATTTATTTTTTAATATTTTTTAAAAGGTATGCGTAATTATCTTAATACTGTTTGTGAAGTCTAAAAACTCTCATGACAGTATATTAAATAAATACCCATATATAATACCAACATAGACATCTCTAAAGTGCTTTTTTTTCCTCAAGTCTTTTAACTTTATTTTGAAAACCCAGACAACAATATCTAGCTTATCCTCCACTTTTTGTTTAGAGATGAGATCTAAGAATTTTTTAATTAAAATAGATAATAGATTTATTTATTAATTTAACGTATATAGATTCTTAATTTTTTGAAACTTGAAAAAAGAAGAATTATTTTATATTTTAATATATTTCATTTGTTAAACATTTGGACTGTTCATATAAGATGTTTTACTTGTAATTAAACTTTGGCTTTTATATTTCTTATTATATAAGATGATAATTTCTCTATTCTTTTTTATATTAAAGGTGTAAAATGGGTATTTTTCTTGACTAGTATTTGAAACATGTAGGTCTTCAATGTTTAATTGTTTGTCGTCGCCTGAAGCATATCGTTTCTCTGTTTTGCTGTCGATACAGAAATCCAGATGTTAACTTTCGCAAGTGAAAACCAAAATTAAATGAAGAGGTCTAAAGAAAAGACTGTCGGAAGTATGCAAATGCAAGAATGAGACGATCGTGCCATATCTACCGGTAGCAACGTCGACATAGGGAGTTTGAATCCATTGAATGAGCCAGTTCAATATTAAATTTGAGCTTGATTCGATTTAAAATGTTAAAATTTTAGTTTGATTAAGTTTAATTTTTTAAATTTAAATTCAATTCGATAAAGCACTCAAATAATTTAAACTTAATTCAATAAATTCAAATTTGATTTTTTGAACTTGATTTGTCATTTTTAAATTATGTGTTTTGAAAATAAAATGATAATCGATAATAAAATATAAAAAATATATATTGAAAAAGTTTGATTAATTTTGCAAACTATTGAACCGAAAATTAAAATATTTAAATTCGACTTAATTCATTAATCGAATAATTTGAATTTAATTAAATAAATAAATAAATCAACTTTAAATAATCATCAAGCCGAATTCTGACAATTCACAAACAACTTAACTCATTTACAATCTGGCCAGCTAAACATTCAGTTTATTTAGATTGATAGATAGAGAAGGTTAGAGAAAGGAAAAATGTAATTACATAGAGAACATTAGGATGACGATAATACATGAAAAATAATATCATGACGCCTCTTTGGTATAAGCCGAAAACAGGGCCGACTCAGAAATCCAAACACAACAACTGTACCGGTACAATGAGACATCCACACAAAAATTAGTCTTCCCAACATCTCCTGTAACATTAATCTCAGAACAAAAAAAAAAGCCTAAATACGTAGATTAACATGCTGCGTACAACATTTTTTGGCGGCGGAATTTACCTGTTAATGCCTCGAATCAATTAACCGCTCTCGATCCCTTCTTTAACTGTGTTTGTTCCTTCAACCATATAATTGAAGCATTCAGTTTCATACTCAACTACAAGAATGATTATAGGACAAGCAACAACAGTCAAAGTTGGAAACACGAATGAACTCTTATTTGCTGGGTAGAAATGGAGACTGACAGTGAAGGATGGTGTATCTTCAAGTTTCTTCTTTTCCATTGACAACCCTTAATATGTTACAACATGTCTTCGCTTGAAAGAGCTAAATGACATGGGTTAGTATTATGGCGGCATCAGCCATTTGTCGCATCAACGCTACCCATTGTGTTTGCCCATTTCTTCTCCCTCCAATTCTCACCCCATACTTTGGCCTCTGCAACAGCTCGTTCTCTATCGAGATCACGATTACAGGGAGTTCCCCTTGCTCTAACAGCATTCAAAGGGCTGTCTCGATGAGATTCCTGTCGGTCTGAATCATCCAAACCCCATTTCCTCCCTGATCCCCCACCAGTTTCATTCCTACCCAACTCCGAACCAGTGCTCAATTCCCTAGCATGATTTCTCCTCCTGTAATCAGGTGAATTTCTATAAGTGGATGGAGAGCCATGCTGTCCACGCTCATCTGGGCTGTCCAGCCCATCTGCCATGCCCCTTCGATCATCCTTGAGTCTTGGAGTTGATGGACCAACTCTGCTGCTTTGACTGCTAGGCGCATTTGGGTCATAGGTTTGTGAGGCTAAATATGTAAGGGCAGTCACAACATCGCCTATTAGAGGCCTTGTAGTAGCTTGTTCCTGCAAACACATCGCTGCAACAGCGAGAGCTTGGTATAATCCTCGCATTGGATAACGACCTTGAAGTAGTGGGTCAGCCATTTTCGGAAACTTCCTACGATCTTTGAAAAGGGGTCGAGCCTATAAACATCCATTTTCAGTGCAAGAAAGCTTGTTAGCAGTAATAAATAAAATAAAACCGTCATTCTGCATAAGCATAAATTTTGGAAGAAGCTTCTTATGTTGGACTCATGGCAGGGTAGAGAAGACCAGATACTTACCCATGCAACAAGATTATGTTCCCCAGGAGCACGCGCATTATCAATAGCCTTGCGCCCTGTGATAAGCTCAAGAAATACCACTCCAAAACTGTAGACGTCAGATTTTAGAGTGAGCTGGCCAGTCATTGCATACTCTGGTGCACAATATCCATAAGTGCCCATCACACGCGTGGACACATGGGTTTTGTCACCAACAGGACCCAGTTTGGCAAGGCCAAAATCTGATAATTTAGGGTGATAGCCCTCATTGAGAAGGATGTTGGATGATTTTAAGTCCCTGTATATAACAGGAGGATTAGCTTTATCATGCAAGTACTCTAATCCCTTGGCTGCACCGGCTGCAATCTTCATTCTCGTATTCCAGTCCAGAGGTTCCTTGTCTGGTGGGAGATCTGTAAACAAACCTAGAAAAGGTAATCCTTGCAGTCTACTGAAAGTGTGATTCTCTAATCTAAACCAATATTAAATTAATGAAATGAGTGTGAAATAAGCCACTGAAGAGAATACAGCTAATATGAGTGCAACCCTAAATACAAGTGTATCACTGAATAGTTTCAAGGATTGGTTGATTCCACACTGATTGTTTACGATTAAGAGTGAAGACTTTGATGTCTAGCTACTTAGAGATATTTTCTATTCATGTGTGCATTCTCACAATAACAACAATATTGCAGGGACACTCTCACAGTAACAAGTGGAGCTAGAGTTCACTTATTTTTCATTGATGCTGGAGCGTTTTGGCATAAATGTTCAGACTTCTGGGAAAAATGTTAATGCTGTTAGGAAGCTGCCTAGTAATTCAGCTGCTTCATTTGCATATCACCAAGAAATTTTCCTTTGACATCTAAACTTGTTAAATAACAAAACAAGAGCAATCAACAGGCTAATTAAAGCACAATTTTTCTGATATGGAATCACAGGCTTGTTGTAACCAAACAAAAAAAAAAGAATCACAGGTTTGTTTATCCGAAGGGACCAATACTTCATTTCTTAAGGTCTTAAACTCCCGCAGGAGCTACTTGGCTAACTTTAATCCCTTCGTGATCTCTCTTTTTCACCACATTATAACTAACTGCCAACCTTGTTGAGCAAAATTTAAGTCAGCCTTTTGTTTAGGAAACTTAAACCTAGTTTGGAACTTGTTGAATCATTTTGAACATTAGGCAATCCACATCTCTTGCAAAGATATCTATGTTTATACACGGCTTTAGACTTTCTCTCTAGTTTATTACTCAAATAATCTTGGTTTCAACCACAAGAAATAAAAGATGCATAGCACCAAACACCTAAAAAAGAAGACACATACGCTCCCGCAAGCAGCCACATAGCTATTGTCTGACTTCATAACCTTTACCAGCTCCTTTACCAGCCGTATAGCATTTGCATAGACATAGGCCAACATAATTTGACCATCTCAGTTTTGACGAATCCCAAAATTTCATTTTTATCATAATATAGACAAAAGAGTGCAGGAGGGTGTGATCATTTTTATCCTTTAGGGCATGCTACCCATTGACATTTCTATCTAGCAAATCTAGCAATTCTGTAGAACACTATGTAGCAAAATTCGGTCTCCATCTAATGGCCAAGCAGTGCTTCAAAATATACCAAAAATTTTTAACAGAGCTCAAAATGGGGTTAAGAAGAGACCAGGCACCAAAGCAATAGACTGTGTGGTTATATATCGTGTAGTAGCGTAGATGAAGCCAAAAACAATCAGCGACAGACCATTTGTTCAGAAATCAAAACCATTCCTGTCTACGTTACAATTCAACAAATCTTGATATCTTATTATAACAGGAATTAACTCTTCATCACATGTTAAAAACCTCTATAAAAAGAAGTATTGTTATACCAAAGTCAATCTAATGCTGATTCATCAATAAATATTTGGTAATTAAGGCTAAAAACCTTCTATTGCAATTCCCTCAATTGAAAAATTGTAGTTCCCAAAGACAGGCAAAAGCAAACAGCATGCATATTCACTGACATGGAAGTACTTTATAATTAATCCTAGTATGTCATTCAGTTTTCAAGTTGACATTGCAATCAAACCAAAAGCTAGAGGACAGAAAGTATCATGAACACCAAAGACTGGCACCCTTACCATGCAAGTGATCCTCCAATGACCCTAAAGGCATAAACTCATAGACAAGGAGGCGTTGGTCCCCATCGGCACAATAACCAATCAAGTTGACAAGGTTTGGGTGGTGTAAGAGACTAAGCATGAGAACTTCAACAAGAAATTCTCTATTTCCCTGAAGCCCGTTTCTATCAAGCTGTTTGACAGCAACTACCTGAAAAAGATAAAACAATTATTAAAGAATAGACAAAACTAACATGATTCACATTCTTCACACCCATAATTCAAAATAAATAGTAAAAGAATACAAAGCTTACACTTAGAGCATATTTAACACCATGGGATACCAAGTCTATCAGATAAAGCACGCAACTTAAGCACAATCACATAGCAGAAGAACATGTTTAAAGCAAAATCATTGACAACTATTTCAGGTATCTGTAACGGACCTGTCCTGTACTCTCCAAGCGGCCCTTGTAAACATGTCCAAAACCCCCTTCTCCTAGTAGACATTCTGGCCTAAAGTTCTTTGTGGCAGCCGCAAGCTCTCGAAAGGTAAATGTTTGTGCTGCAATATTAGCTGTTGGTCCGTCTTTAGGTACTGTTGGTTCCTTCTTAGGATCAGAGCCACTCCGATATTTTGATTTGTCTGCTCAAATAAGTGAATCAGATACATTGAAGAAGATGAAAGAAGGAAGCTAGGGAACAACAGAATTACAATTAAAAGGGTGAAAAAAAGTTAAGAGGTCATCTTCCCATAACTGTGGCATAAAGCAAGCCCAACTGTCTTTGCAAGTTTACTTGCAAGCCTATAAAACTAGGTCACATAGAAATGGAGATGAACCCTTTTATAACTTTAGAATTGTGCACTGTAATACACTTCAATAGAATACTTAAACTCGTTTCTCTTGCAGAACAAATTAACCAATAACCATAATACTGAAGTCCCGGATGATTATATAATGTAATCTTAAATTTAGAACTTTGGCACTCCAGTTTAGATCCTAAGTGGAAGAAGAAAACATCTCAGGCAAAGCTTTTACGCTTCATTTGACTACATTTTATATCATTTTTAGGAGAATGCATTTACTAGCACTTAATATTGTCAGCTTAACAAGTACGAATGAACAGGAATTTACATGGAAATGAGAAACTCAGCGTTCCTAAAACTAAGAGCAGATCTCCCAAATAACTCCTTAGGTTCTCCATCTGGGCAAACTTCAAACTAGTTTACCAACAAGCAAATCCAGTAACTAACAATTTGTCAAAGAACAACAACACTCGAAGCTAAAAGAGAGATAAACTGATAACCATCTAAATCAATCAAACAGCTCAAAACAACCATAAATGTATCAGATCAAACTTGCCACATATTCTAACAGCTACCTATCATCAAAAAATCGAAAACAAAACCAAGAAAAACACATAATTCAACATACCCCAGCTGATAAAAAATCAACAAGTTAAGACAACACAGAGGAAAAAAGAGTAAAATTTGGCTTAGAAAATGAAAACCTTTTACCTGAATTAACTCTAGTAACATGATGAGACTGTCCAACTGAGCCATCTTTAGTTGAATCTTTCTTGCTCGGTTCTTTCACAGTGCCCCCACCGTCACTCCCTTCCTGGTTTGATGATCCAAAACAAGGAAAACACCCACCCATAATCAAAATCCAAGCAAATCACACAAAACCCAGGGCTGGAAACACAAACTTTAAGACAATTATTCAAGAATTACTCCGAACAACTTCACTTTCACACTTTCTGCAAAAAAATAAAAAACCATCTCTAAGTCTTCCCTTAAAAATCCAATCTTTACCAAACTCCTTTTCCCCTTCAAGTTCTCTCTTTAGCTTCACTCCCTATGATCTCAAGTGCCCATTTAAGACAAAGATTGAGACCAAAATGGCAGATCAACAAATCGAAGGAAAAAAAAAAACTTTATGTTGTGTAATAAGACGGAAGGTAAAGAGAAGAAATGAAATGAATAAATAGTTTAAATTAATGGAAATAAAAAGCGGAGGCTAAAAAGTATTTTACGTATAATTATCGAGTATTAAGAGATTCGTGATGGTTCTATCGTAAAAAAAATAGAAGCTTAGTAGTAAGATAGATTTTCAATTTTTAATATAAAATAAAATTAAATGTTTAACATTTTATCTCGTGAAAATTAGTTTATAAATTTTATTTTATTGTAAATAAATTCTTAATCTTTTAAAATTATGTAATTAAGTCTAAATTTGTTAATTGATACTAACTATCATTTACACATCTAACGTGAAAGCTTACGTGAATAGCTTAATTGACTGTCAAGTGACATGTCACGTGTGTAATACTAACGAAAATTAGTGTCATTTAACAAATTTAGACTTAATTGTATAATTTTAAAAGGTTGAGGGTTTATTTACAATGAAATAAAAATTTATGAACTGATTTTCACGAGATAAAATGTTGAAGAGTTAATTTAATTTTATGCTAAAAATTGAAAGTCTATTTTGTTATTAAAAAAAAAAGATTAGTGATGGTTAAGTTTGTTTGGAAAAATTATTGTACTGTACAATTACAACCAATACACTTTCGGTTTCAGTGTGAAATTTTGAAGTTAGGTACGAAAATTAAATATACATTAAAAAAACTTATTACTCAATAAATTATTAGTCAAAAATTTAAAATTTACAAACAAAATAAGACGAAAATCGATAACTTTTTAAAAAATATTTATAAATAAAAATAAATAAAGTGAATTTTGTATTATTATTTTAATTTCATTTATACAATCAAAAAATTTTATTAATATTATATTAGATAATAATCATAATAAAAATTAATTAAAAAAGTGAAATAAATGATTGTTTTTTACTCTATTTGAATTAAAAATTTAGCTTAATTTTCAAATATGTCTTTCACATTTGTCACAAAATGAAATTAAGCCATCAAAGTTTAATTGCATTAAAATCAGTCAAATACAGAATTAAATACATTTCCCTTAAATTTTTTAATTTTCGTTACCTTTACATAGTAATAAAACTTAACGGCGTTAGAGGAAGTTAACAGAAATATCTTTAATTCTATTATTTTAAAACGTTTAGGACTGATTTTTATATAGTTAAATATTGAGGGTATAATTTCATTTTATTGTAAACGTTAAAGACATATTTGGATATTAAACCTAAAAATTTTCATTAACAATATGTAAAAAATTAACAATTTATTTTTTTCCATAATTATTTAAGTTAGTTGTAATTAGTGTAAGATATGATAATTTATGCATTTATATCATATTTATTTTATATCAAATTATGTAAAATACAAAAATTATTGTCACAACTTGTGTGAATATATCAATCATCCAATAAATTTTTTTTAATTTTTTATAAAAATTTTTCTTATAACCTTAATCTATATTATTTTCGTATTATGTATAAAATTATCAGCTTAAAGTTTCAATTAATTTTTTACCCTTAATTTTGGTGACTTTTACAGTTTGCGGTAAAAAATGGAAAATAAAAAATTAGGCAAAATTAACTAATTAATTTAATTAATTTTAATATATAACAATCATCACGGTCGGAGACGAAAAAGGGTGGTTCCCACTTAAGAGGATGTGCATCCAGGCTAGTGATGGACATTCTCGACACATGTTTTAACATTAAAAATATATATTTTAAAAGAAAGAGGAAAAAACGAAATGGAAGGCTTCGATTTAGTGTGGTTGATTTCTGTGTTGTCCTTTTCTGGAGTTTTGAATTTTGAGCTGTTGATTAGATGGTGATTGGTTGTGATTAAAAAGAGGGTGACGTCATGATGCTAGATCCAGCAATGTTTTATTTTTTGAATTTTAAATCTTAGAATGTCGGTTTCTGACCAAAATTATATGTATTTGTACGAATTAAATTTAAAATATTTCCATTAGCAGAAATGGAAAAAAAATATACTGTATATATAGCAATTTGAGTGATTACATACAACTCCAACATGCAAGCGCGCTGAATTCGGCTTAAAAATAAAAATTATCACAGAAACATTTATATATATTTATAATAAAAATTTTAATATAAAAAATATTTAAATGTTGATTTTAAGTTTATGAAATTTTTATACTTTAAAAATAAATATGTGACCATTTAAGTTATTATTCAAAATAACAAAAACATTTATATTTTCAGTTTTTTTTTTGTAAGTATTATTGACTATCAAAAAAATATCTCAACGTTAATAAAAAAAATATCTTGACGTTTAGAAATTAATATTTTATTTTGGTGATTTTGACTCTAAATTATAAGATAACGGTATAAGATTTATGAAATAGAGTAAACTTACGTTTTATTCTATTGGCTAATATTATAAATATATAAATAACTAACAATAATTTATTAATTTAAGAAAACTTGAAGTACTAAGAATTTTAGTTTAGAATTAAGAAAATTACGAACCAGTTTGGATTCTACCGCATCGATGAAATCTCATATAAAACACAGAAAGTGAGTGGGAATAAAATTACCTTCTTACTTTTGATTTTACAACTTTTATTAGTTTATTAAAAACATATATTTTCCAGCACTTTGACCGTCACATTTCAACATTTTTAATTTTATTGATCACTTCATTTCTTAATTTTACGTGAAAATCGGTTACTCATGTAAGAAGTTGAAAAGCTAAAGTATATGATGCTAAAAAATACTTTCCAAGTAATCTTTGTAATAATAGATTATATGTCTTCACGTAAAATTAGAAAGTGATGTTGTCCAATAAAATAAAAAATATTGAAATATGATTATTTAAATGATTGCCCATAATATTCTTCTTTAATATTTATGTGTGTGTGTATATATATATATATATATATATATATATATATATATTTAATCTTATCGAAGCTAATCGTACTACCTATCTAAACTAATCCTACAACGTCTTGGTGCAATAGCTTGGATGTTAAACTATCCATGCATAAGCATGGCAGTAGATTTTTATTTTTATTTTTCACTATAAAACTTTTACTTTATGGGACCATTTGTTTATTGGCATCCACCAACTTTGACGAGATGATCATCATCATTCATTTTCCGCCAGCACCAATGCACAATTGTTGGTCCTAAAAACCTGATTCCTTTGCCACTATCTAAGCTTTCACCCGGGCATTAGGGTTTCGAGGACTCATCTGACCAAGCAAAGCATGTGCTAAAACTTTTATATTTAAAAGTACTGGTTTTTGAGTATTTGCTTCAATGATTCAAAACATAAATTTGTTTTCAAAAAATGAGTTTGAATTTTTATTTTCAAATAAAATAATTAATAATAAAAATGACAAATGATTTGTCATCGATCATGCTCACTTATTAATTTGAATACAAGTTTATTATTCAAAAAGACTTAAGATTAGTTTAGATGGACAGTGAAATTGGTTTCGGTGAAATTAAAATAAGTAAAATGATCATTAAGTACAATTGATTTTAATAAAATAATAAAATATTAAAAAAGGGTACAAAATTAAATTTACATTTTTTTTGTCTTAATGGTTGGAATCCCTGCACCACCCTTATTCATGGTTAGACCTAATAATTTGTGTGTTAATGTCATGTCTATTTCATGTTAAATACATATAAAAAGGAAAATTATTGTATCATAATTCAAGTTGATTATATGTCAAATATAATTTTTATCAACATTATAGCTTGCATAATTTTTATTCTCGTATTATTATATCGTATTTAAAATTAAAGTCTACCTATGATTTTGAAGTCTGCTGTATGGTTTATGAAAATTCCGGGAAAGTAATGAACAACCTTGAAATAACGTCAAGATATAAGCAAGAAAAAAACCCAATTTTTTGGTAAAGTATTGAATTGCTTTGGGAACTTGATTTCCTGATTTTGGTAGCGTAAGGGAAACCCAACTAAGTTATGTTCTACATTTGACTTGGGCATGAGAATGAAAAATTAGGTTTTTTTTTTTTTAAATTAGATTAGAAGTAAAGGATAAAATTATTTAAATTTGAACTTAAATTTTACAATATGTCACAATTTATTTTTTGGTTCATAGAAAGATACAAAAGAGAAATAGAAGAATCGAATATTGGACTTAATCTCTCGTAAGGAAAAATAACAACTATTAGGGTAAATCTTAGTTGTTGCAAAACCAAACTTTAACATGAGAGGAAACTTAAATTATATGAACCAAAGTTAATTTTTTTTTTGGATGAATGAACCAAAGTTACTTTAATGTGTAGAAACTAGTGGCTGTTCACCCACTGCCAAATTTCAACCCAATTGCCGTTGGCCTGCTTCTGCCACTTGCAATTCAAATCAAAGTGCGGAATAGAGATGTAGAATTCTTAATTCTTTGTTGAAAAAGAAAAAGAAAAATCAAATTTGGTTTGACAGTCAACAACATTAATTTGCTTTCAAATTTTAAAATATATATTATATCAATGAGAGGAACTTTAATATGGGATGCTTTTTCACCTCAATCAACCAACCTTTTTTGACTTCACTCTTCTCATATAGATAGAAGGTAAAAAACAGAGACCATTGCTCATAAATAAATATATATGTAACCAATATATATATAGATATGAAGTTGAATTCTTTCTTCCAAATAGTAGAGATTTGGTATAAGATAATTGATTAGAATTGGTTATTGACAGTGATACAATTATAACTATATATATGTCAACTTAGGTTTATCTCAAATTCGTATTAAAGAAGTCTTTATTCTTGAATGAATTCTTATTTTCTAATTTTTTTTAATTTAAAGAAATTCATATTTTGATTAAAAAAATGTCATATGACACAGGAAACATTTACAGTCATGAAATGACTTTTTGAGATTATGAGTTGGCTACTTTGAATAATCATTTATCATGCGAAAAATTTTCACACTTGTTCGTCATGTTAAAAAATTAAATCAACATTCATAGATACAAAAAATGTAAAAATTCAACAGACGTTAAAATCATCATTTCTTTCCGTCAACATAAGAATTTATCTAGATATAATTTATAGAATAAAACTTAATTAAATACAAGAAAAAAAGGACTTATTTAATAATTTAATCTTATTAAATAAAAATATGCAACTTTCAAGCAATTAAGATGATTTATCTATTGTTATCCATCCTTACGAGGATTTAGGTTAAAGATTTGGTTTCTCTATTTCCCTTGTGATTCCTTATCAATAAAAAAGAATATATATGCAACTTTTGACAATTCATTCGGTAAAGTTTGTGCAAGTTTTATCATTGAAATTAGCCCATTCAATTAATGACATTAATGTTTCTTATAAGGTAAGAAGTAAATTTGATATTTAATGAAACATTGTAGAATTTTTCCATCCATATTGGAAGGTCCACTTAGCAATGGGATTGCTTAATTTAACCTCTCTTATTTATATGATCCTTGTTAATTTGATGGTTTACAATTTCATCCTTGGGCTTCGCATATTTTCTATTTCTATTTCTATCATTAAAAACAACTACATTGCTGTATTATACAACTAATTTTGTTTCATGATCTGAAAAATAATGCACCAAGATTAACAAAATTAAGTTGTGTATATCATTTTCCCTGAAGGATTAGTGGTATCAAACAGGTTAAGGCTTAATACCACTCTAATTCATAGTTAAGATTTTCTAGAGCTTGTGAAAAAGAAGAACTTTGCAACAATCATATTAAGTTGATGACCAATCTTTGTACAAAGCCATCAGTTTTGCCAATGGCATACTTCCTTTATACTCCGTGTATGTAATTACGAGATTCTCATTTAAATTTATTCATGAATCAAATTTTAAATAAAATTTCCAAGTTCAAAACTGATTCAATCTTGAAATATTAATACCATCCATATTGGAATAAATCAAACTCAAATGCAAAGTCTTATATATATAAGTTTAGCAATGAATTGTTCTCTGGAAGCCCACGTGAACAAGCAAAATTCTCAATCTTATTTCCTAACCCAATTATACATCATTCTTAGCATACAATGTTTTTTTTTTCTTTTTCTTTCCAACAAAGATACTAATTATTTAATTCTCAATATTTTTTGTTTTTTAATTTATTTTTTTTCTTTATTTCTATTTACGTGTTTAATTAAAATTAATAAAATAGTTCAATTTGTAAGTAAATAGATTAATGATTTTTGATAATAAAAACTAATTTGTTGGTTCAAAATATTCAGATTTTTTAGGAATAAAAATAGTTTTTAATTTTTTGTATCACTTTCAATTTCATTTATTTTTTTTGAATTTCTTCTAAAATATTTTTTACGTCCTTTTTATGAAAAAAAACTTTCAAACAAACATATTATTTTATTCATTTATATATTTAAAATAATTATTTTTGAAATTTTGAAAAACCCGTTTTTAAATTATCATACCACTTATTCTTTTTTTTTTAAAAATAAATTAATATATTCCACAAAAAACTATCAGTATATATATCTTTCGTACATTTAAGTATTATTACAACATTTTATATAAAACTATAATTAATTTATCTAAATATTAAACATTTAATCCGAAGCAAAGTGAGGGTATAAAACTAGTACATATAGCAATAATATTTTAATTGGAATAATGAATTGAACTTCAATTCATTGCCATGGGATAGAACTTGAAGGCAATTTTAGATTGTGGGTTGGGTTGCAGGCTGCCCTGTAGAGTATACAATTGCACCATTGAAGGCAATTCAGGGTTTTCTTTCGGGCTTAATTTGAGCCCAATCAAAATTCCATTCGTATAGAATACCCAAGTAACCCAGGTTTTTATGGGAAAAGCAACCAATGTTTGTATTCTTAATTGGCTAAATTAGGCAAAGGATCCAACCCCATATGCATCAACCTTTGGTTTTCACAATTTTAAAAAGAATATATATTTACAAGTAGCAATTACAAATTTATAATTATGATCTAATAATTTTTTGATGAAATTATATCTACAAATAGCCATTACAATCACAGTCAAAAGTTATTGGTTGGATCTCGGATCTACAAATACTCGATGGAATTTGAGCCAACAATGAAACTGCCATGGTAATTTTGTTTTTAAAATTAAACTGAAGAACTACTTTTCCATTGAAGAACATATCATTGCCTCATAAAGTAAGGAGAAGATTAGTTAATATTGTTAACAGACCTAACTTTATACCTAGGTGAATAATGTTGCCCTTGGCAGCCAAGTTCTAGTCATGGAAAACTGCTGTTCAAAGGACCAGAAAATGCATGCATTTCAATTTGTGGAAAGGAATGAAATATCTTTTTCTATTATAAGATAAAATGGAACAAATTCCATCACTCCTTAGACAAGGTGAATATTTGCCAATCTAACTTTTTTGGAAAATGGAAGAATACAAGCATGCAATGCTATCTTCAAAAAGCTAAGGTATCACTTGGTTTTTCCTTCCTTTCTCTTTCCTATGGCATCTCAGGTTTCTTTTGATCATCACTCGGCTTACTGAGCTTACATACAGCAATTCCATGCTGCAATTCTTGACTATCAATCATGGACAGTATCAATCCCTGCGGTTGGATAGAATGTTTGGCTGATATTTATCTTTTGCTTTTTGAGTCTGTTTTGTTGAATCCAGTACTGATCTTGATCTGCCATTCTCAACTTTCAAGAACAATACTAACATTATCTTTGAGACAAGATGAGATAGAAATGATCTCTTTTCTGATTATAGATGATTAACATAAGCATATTAAGTTAACTGAGATTGGCACAAGTGATTAAGATTTGACTATTGGGTGCAAAGTATTTAGATTTGAATGATCCTTCGTTGATAGATGATATGTAAATTCTGAAAAATTTATAGATAAAAGTTCAATGAATCAGCAAATCCCAATAATAGATTGACAGTATGCTTTGACTTTGGAAATAGAGTAAAATCCTTTGATCCTTAACTTTTTTTTTCTTTACAAAAAAAAAAAGCAAATTAATCATGAAAATGTTGTAGGAGATGATGCTTGTCTAATAAAAATATAGCATGTTATATGGCTTTAAAAGCTTATGCATTTTGTTAGATTTGGTATAATTTTTTCGAGTAACAGGTTCGAAGTATTTTTAAATTTTA
Source organism: Heritiera fomes (assembly GCA_032173925.1). Lineage (NCBI taxonomy): Eukaryota > Viridiplantae > Streptophyta > Magnoliopsida > Malvales > Malvaceae > Heritiera > Heritiera fomes. Next base: position 36,983,354 of record JAPDPM010000008.1, read on the forward strand.
TCAGAATTTAATTTTTCAATCGATCTTAAAAGTGCATTCTCTTGTCAGCTTGAAGCATTCAAGATTTCATTTTTGAAATGCATCAAGAAGGATCAATACTTCATTGAAACAAAACTTTCTCGAAGCTCATTAGTTTTCATTGATTAAATTAGAACATCCAAGCTTTGTGTCCACATGGATCCAGTGGGCTACATTCCTAGGGGAATGAAATTTCACGTGGGAGTGAATTGAACCTGACATGTATTGAAAATGAAGAAGAACAATCAAAAAGAGAGAACAAATTGAAAACAAAGAAGAACCTTATGATGCATGGCTAAAGTTAGCAGATTTGGATGGGGAAGCCTCATCAAGTTGATGAACATTCTGAACAACTGCCATCTATTTAGTTTATCTAACTTGGCTGCCTTTTGTAGATAAATACCCTCAAAAGAAGAAAATTCTCAAAATAGTGGCTATAGTTTTCTAGGTTACTTTCTTATCACAATCTTCCTCATTTTTATGTCATCAAAGAAGAATGATTTGGATGTGCAGTGAAAGAGATATATAGCTAGCTTCAATAATATGCTGACTTTGATCATGTGTTAACATCTACATTTTCTTGTGAAATATTCGTATACGCCACATGTTTGTGGACATGTTACAAAGATTCGAATTTTCAAATATGAGAAAACCCAAAGCATACGCTTATCCGATATTCATCTCGAGTCTAAAGAACATAGCTAAGCACCCAAAATGAGAACTGCGTGTATATAAGCTTGATTTTCATCATGGTGCAAAATTCAGAAGAAAGCATGAAATCTCTACTGAGAAATTTCCATGGAAGCCCTGTGCAGACAAATTAGCACAAGAATTAAGTGTTGGATAACGGATAGTGATATAATTAAAGCTGAGATTAATTAATTTAATTAATTAGGTCCACGAGATGTTACTATAATCTGAATGAAATGCTTTAACCGAAAATGACAAAGAGACTTTATAACGGCACGACGTAGCTAAGCAAAATTCTGCAATATGGGGCTGCCCTTTGGCACATATATGTTGGAAATTGGAATGTTTTGCTTGAAGATTTATTCCGTTTGTCAGCATATTAAAAAATAAAAAGAAAAACCCTCCCACCAGAATGCTGAGGACAAGAATTTGATCTAAAAATGATTTTAAAAGGGAATAAATAATATTTATTGATCCAGCTGCTACCTAACAGAAAGGAAAAAGAACATAGTATACTAAACAAATGTAAAATCATCACTTTGCAATGGTGGTTTCCAAAGGACAATATTAAAAGAAAAAAAAAACCCAAGTTTGACAATGTTTTAGGTGCCAAATTTTACTTCAAATATTTATTAATTTGTGAATAAATATAAAAAAAATTATCTCATACAATGTCAGTAAAATTTTTATATTCCATTAACCGAGTTAATTAGCAAAATGACCGTATATTTTTTAGAGTTATCATCATCATCAAAGCTTTTATCCCAATAATAAAGTAGACTATATATCAAAAAATTAATATTTTTTAGAGTATATATAAAAAAATTAGTTAAATAATACGGACTTATATATCTATGTATGTATGTAAACAAGTAATCTTTAGATGCAAGATTACACTTTGAGGCTTAATTCCTTAGCTCTGGATGAACCTCTCAAGAATCGAATGGTGTTATACATGATGGAACAACACTAACAAGAATATGGTTCAAACAAATCACGCTTTAGTTTTATCAAAGAATATATGCATATGTTTATATTTTGACGTGACATTTTTAAATTATTTAAGCTTTCGGCATGTATGTGTTATATATATATATATATATATATATATATATATATATATATATATATATATATATATATATATCATAGTTGATTCTAAAGAGATTGAAAAGCTCATCAAGGGAGACATTTGGATTCTATACATATGGCACCCTTTTGTGGAACTGGAATCTTAATTAATCATGACAGCAAAACAGACTTACTTCCTCGATCATTAGTTGCAGTCTTAATTAAACATGACAGCAAAATAGACTTAATTCTTTGACCATTAAGCATTTTTTTTCAAAGAAGTAAAAAAGAAAGCACAAATTTAAATCTTGAATTTAATTTCTTTTAAAGATAAATAATAATTATTAAGCCAAACATTAATTATTACAATTATTATAGGCTTCATTTTTTATAATTAAGGGTGAAAGTGAAATTAATTAAATTTGAATCCAAATTTACAATACAATTTTTCTTTAATCATTTGGTCAATGAATAATTGGCATTAGGCATCTTAAAAGTGCTTACTCCTTCCGATTGCATCTGCTTCTCATGGCCTGACAGAATCAAATTTTACTGAAAGCCATCATCAAAGTTTTACTTGAAAATTAAAATTTCCCTGCTGGAATTGGAAAAGCTAGCATGACTATTTCTGATTTGACATCAATGGCAAGAGTAGCGAAGAGCGACATCTTGAAAAATTCTCTGGATTCACCCAAAAAAAAAGAATTCTCTGGTCAACCAAAAGGGAGAAAAAGGTTTGACTTTCAAGAGTAGACTCCAAAATGTTTCAAACTTCAAAGCATAAGTATATATAATTATATATATAAGATACATTGAACTCTCTATAGATAATTTTCACTGCAAAGTATAGCCGGCTAGATACTATAATGCAAAGAGGAAATAGAAACTAAGTTACTTTCACTTAGAAATCAGTAGGAGTTCTAGTTATTAAAGCCAAATAGCTCCTGCATTTTTGAGCAAGTTCTTCAAGGACCCATTGAGCTGAAGCGTCATGATGGTATTAGCAGAGCCAACAAATTTGCCCCCAATGAATACAGCCGGAACCGGTGGGTTGCACCCTAGCCTCATTATTGCCCACTCCATTTCCTTGCCTCTTGCATCCTCATCCAGCTCATAAATAGCTGGACTCACCCCTTGCTCGTAGAACAATCTCTTGATTGCATGGCACATGCAACACGAGCTCTTGCTGAAGATCACCACCGCCTTCTGCGATGCCAGTTTCGTTATGCGATCCATCTCTCTCTGATCAAATTAACAATATTCTCGATGCTTGTTTTACACACAAAAGGGTTGACAAATTGTGAATGGTTTCAAGCTTATAAATAGTAAAAGAAAATGCGACAACAATCAAAGATGATTCAAAGAGAATGTTAGAGATATTGGAGCAAATGTTAGTTAATTGTTGTGGTAGTAGGCTTGATTTGTGATGGATTCCAAGCTCTCGTAAACATGTATATATAGGGCTAGGCCATGGGTGAAGGTGGTGAGTTAGAAAATCACATTATCAATAAAATAATGGAAGAGAAGAAAAGGATATGAAAAAGGTGAAGGTTCTTTGAGATATTTGGATTGATGCCATCTCCAAAATCACCTTGATTTGATATTGACTTGTGTGGTTTGCTTCAAACTATTTCACTTAGCTAACTTTGTTATTGGAATCTTGCAAAACTCAAAATATATGGATAAGCCAAGGCATTGCCGAAAGTGGGGTATGTTCCTTTTATTTAATTTTCTTGGGCAATGTACGGTCCATGATCTTTGTGGACGAAAATGCCCCTCGAATGATTTTTCATGTGACTGTTGGGGAAGGAGGAGGAGAATGTCAAACTTTGGATAAGATATTGATATGATAAACCTGAAAAAAAAATTGAGATGCTGATGATATATAAAGATGCAGACACCCACAAATGCTTGCATTGGAAAGTGATCTGCAAATAGCAGTTATAATTAAGCATCAATTTAGGTTTTTTGTTTCTCTATAGAAAGTTTAATTATACGTACAAGTAGGATTTGATTATGAATATAAATCATCTATCATTAATGCTAGTTGATGATATATGTGATAAATCATTGTTTTTTTTTAATATAAAAGAGGTCGAAGATAAAAGGAAAAAATTGCGGGTTTTAAATTTGAATCTACTAAAAATCATCTTTTTAAAGAGTTATATGAATTAACTGAACTAAACCTCTTGAGTTTGATAAAATCATTACTTATGTGTCTTCTAATTCATTTTGTCTTGTATGATTAATAATTATTTACAAATTAAGTCACATGTCACTTTTGAAACAAACGTCAAATATAAATGGATTTATGTTTCTTTGTTTAATGTCTTTTTTTGGACTTTATTTCCTTAATTTATTACAATGATTTCTATATTCTTATGTTTCCTATGATTTTTGCCCTTTGTTATTGCTATATATTCAAGACAAAAACCCATCTAGAAAGGTTTTCTCATATAAGTATATATTCTAATTTTCCACTTAGAGATAGCAGATAGTTTATTGGAAATCAAGAATGTTAAAGTCATATATGCCAGGACTGCAAAATTGCAGCTACTTGGAATACTTGACAATATTAATATAGCCCTCTAAAAGTTCAAAGAGATGGCCGGAGAAGCAAAGAAATGAAGGTGCAACTGCAAATTCCCCACAATTGGGCTTTGCCCAGTTGCATGAATGTGCAGATTTGTACCATATAGAACTTACACAAGAGTGGGTTGACTAGAATATATGGCGAGCTAGCTAGCAGGTTCCAGTTGGGTATAACAGATCATAAATATACTTCACCCGAACTAGATTCTTTTCAAGGAATGAGACCATCACCATAAAGGAATATATAGAAGAAATCTCAACATTTTTCGAAGATGATAGCTACCAAGTTGCCTTGATTTACTTACATAAGAATCACCAACATTATAGTATATGAAAGGATGAGGTAAACAGATATAATTAAACACTATACATCCAAGTAAAAGTTGCTCTTTTATGATCTAAATGTCACAAATCTACTCAATGAATATTTTGTGCATTGAGTTTGTCCTCTTATATTCAAGAAGGTTTAGTTTTTTCAATCAGTAAAAATCAAAATCCTTATTAGGGTTTAGGGTTTCAGCTTAGGGTTATTTTTAATGCCTAATATCAATTAGGCGACATTAATTAAATTCGATTAATAGAGTAGGAAAAGCTTTAGCATTTTCATTTTGATTAAGGGTCTACTTTTCATGTCACCCACAGTCCATTACCGGTATCTCTCCATATATATAAATATATATATATATATAGAACACTTTCGAATATATAGTGCATATATAGTTGCTACTTGCTACTAGTTGACGTTTGTTTTGTGTTGGCCAAAATTCCACGGCTCAAACAATCTGAACACACATCTAAACGATTCCAGCAGCAAATCAAAGAGAAGTCCAATCATATTTCTAGTAGACTCCAGGCTTGATGCTATTGCTACCTTTATTCTCAGAGTTTCGACCGAATTGTACGAGCAGAACTTAACTCTTAGAGCCTGCAAAGGCGGATATGAAAATAGTGTTAGCCCCTTTGAAATGATGGCACACTAGTTCTTTAATTTGTCCTCTTGTACAATTTAGGAGAGCCTTAATCCATCAATCAGTCGAGAAGAATAAGATCAGTTTAGCTAGATTTTGCAAAATTCTGAAATGATCAGATTTTCTATAGATAATGTCCAAACACGTGTTAGATTCAACTCTGGAGTTAGAAAATGACCAATTAATTTCATAATTTAAAACCACTAAAAATTGATTCACCTTTGAAATTCAAACATATCGAATTAACTCAAATAAATACATCCGCATCACTTAAAACTCAAATCTGACATCCCCCACTTCCACCAAAATCTTAATAAGATGTCAAAGAATAATTGATAGTACTCCTAAGAATCATAACCACTCTTAAGGAAATATTTGTGGGATAATCGACGTGATTATAGAACTAAGATTGTGAAAGTTATGCACCCCCTAAGAATAGGTTATATATATATATATATATATATATATATATATATATATTGAAAGTAGTTAGAAAAATTTTATTGAAGAAAACAATTACAGTCAAGCGATAAAATCAGAATTTCTATGAACCCTTGATTTTGCAAGGAAATCCGTAAAAAAATTTGCTTCTCTATATACATGGTAAAAAAAAATTTGTCCAAGACATGAGATAAGATTAAGCATCTTGTTGATCAAGTTACTATATCTCCAAGGGCTTGAGGCAATATCCGTGATCTGAGAAATGACCACCTTTGAATCACTTTCAATGATAAACGAAGGAATAGGATTCAGACCTGCATTTAAAATGATGATCAAGGCTTCAATTATGGCCATCAACTTGACTAAATTGGAATCGGCCACCTCAATATTCTTAAAAAAATGAGTCTAATAGAGCCTTGACTATCACGGAACACCCTCACAATTTTGGCCGATCCTAGTTTGCCCAATGAGAAGCCGTCTACGTTAATCTTTCAAACACATTTAGGAGGAGGTGACTAGTAGACCATGGGCCTAATAGCTTTCTTCTTCACCAATATGGATATTTCTTGCAACTTGAACACAGAAATGTTAAAATCCAGATCTGGATTCTTCACTTTTAACCAGCAACTTCACTGGACAGTGATCAAATGGCAAATTTGGTCGAGAGAACAAAGATTCTTGTTGAAAACCTTATCATTTCTAGCTAATCAGATCAACCACACAATGGCATAAAATATAGACATCCAAACTTGCTTTTGACTACACTTGACAAAAAAACCATCCCACAACAGAAATAAAGACTTCAAATTTCCCAATAACACCTATTCTTGATTCCACATGTTGATGAACGATGTCAAATCTTCCAGGTAAAGTTGCAAGTCACAAATAAAGGCCCCACAATTTCCTTATCGTTACAAAACGTATTTGTTATCAATGGTAAGATTACAACACCTATTTTGCAGAGTTTCCATCACTGGAATAAAGCCATGAATAGCCCTCCAGCAAAACAATTCCACCTTAGGCAATGCACAACCTCTCCACATGTAAGTCTCCTCCATATGACTAGAAGTTTTAGGTTCTATAGCATTCCTCAAGGATTTAGCGTTATACCGACCATTAATCGACTTTGTCCAAACCATTCTATCTTTGACAAAAGGCGAAATCATGACAGAGTTAAGGAGCTGTAAAAAGTCTCTCCAGATCTCAATTTCCCAATCAAAGAGGCATCTTCTAAGATCAATCTTCCACTTCCAAGAGCCCTCTGACCAGTTGCCATAATCTTTTTTTTTTGAAAAGTAAAATTTTATTTAATGGACTGACAACTGAGTCCAAATTTGGACTACATGCTAGACAGCTTAGTGGTAATTACAACAACCCGAGGGCAGCAAACAAGAAGCCGAAATCTGAGTCCAGATTTGGACTACAAACAGTTGCTAAACTGAGTCCAGATTTGGACTACATACAATCCCAATAGCATAGGATACCGAGAGTTATCTTCTCAATAACCTCCCTAGAATAGAGGAACAAAAAGTGTTTCAATTAAGGGGCATTACATCAAACATCTGGGGAGTAAAAAGAACTCTTGCCCGACTGATATGAGCTTGGAATTAAGGCAACCCAAAGAATGACAGCAGAACCGTTGACAGCAACATCATTAATCAACAAGCCACTATGAGGACAAAACGAGAAGCAAAAGAAAACGAAAGATAACTGGAAGGATAGCCATGCGAGCAATATAGAAAAAGAACTGATTTCCTCCATCAGTGCAATTCCAAATTGAGGGTAGTGGCCATGCGAATAACAAATTTAATATGCCTTCCTATTTTCTGATCTCTAAATCCCCTCTTGTTTCACCACGTTTCCATTATCCTATCTTTTCTTTCATTGGTCATACTTTCAAGTATATAATAGAGATGTTCTAAAACCAGTTCGATACCAGCGACCATAATCAACCAAAGTCAAATGTCCTTCTAGAAAAAAGCCTAGTAAAGATTCCCTGACTAATCAAATCAAATAGAAATAAGCAAAACCAATCGCACACTGTAAGGACATCTACCACTCAAAATCCATTCTTCAACAATCCATCATCTACGCAGAAGCCAACTCAAAAACCATCATTTGTATTTGTTACCGGAAATTCTGCCATACCTTTATATACTGAACAAATCTAACATACACTTTTTAATCAAACTCTACTATAGTCAGAACCAAAAGAGGGGATAAATTTTGCTGGATAATCTAATAGAACAAATTAAACCAAAAGAGACTTCTGTTTGTCGGATAATTTTCCCTCAAATTACCCCAGTGATAAATTTTGTTAATTGCTTGGGTCGAGTGAATATACAAAAGAATTTATTTACTTGTCAACATCAGAAGGGACAAATGACTAGTTAAACAGATTTACTATCACATTTCCGAGCAGAATTATATGAGGCGCCAAAACAAAATTTTCACTCACCTTGAAAATCGACTATTCTTTGCATATGTTTCTCGCCATTTCTTCATTTCAGCTTCCATTAGACTTTGTATGATATCTTCTTCATCTGCTGTAGAAGAAAGTCCAAGCATTTTCGCTACTTCTAGGGTAGCTTGAGCTTCTTTTCTTAAAGCTCTGTTTCTATTTCTAATATCATCATTCGTGATTTCTTCATCGTTAAAACTAGGAGCTTCTGAAAAGTACTCCAGCAAATTGTTTTCTTTTTGCCTGGAGAAGCTTGCTTTTTTGTTGTTCTTCTTACTTTTTCGCTTCGTTGAATAAGGCTTTTTCTTCCCACAATTGACCTCATCGGATTGTAGAGAAGAGACAGAGATGAATCTCTTGTTCCTTATGGTGTTCCCTGCTATGGCTTCTCTACCTTCTTGTGTTTCATCAACTATAGCTTCGTTATCTTCATGAGTTTCATCTGTTACTTGAAGTAGTTTATCTCCATTCTGAGCTATAGCTGGGTTACTCTGTACAATCAAGCTCAAGGCCCCATTTCTTTCAATGGAGGTCTCAGGATCAGAAGGCGAGTAACTGACATTCATTGGGTTTGGGATACCCAATTCGAAATCCAACGCCCTATTTTTAAATATTGTAGCTTCGGCATTCAAAAACTCATCAGCAAAATTTGATTTAAAGTTCCCTCCAAAATCAACTTCTCTATTCAGAATGTCAACCTGTTCATCGTACGTTTGCTGACCGATTACCTCAAAAGCAGTAGCCACCTCATTTTCCAAGGGCGGCTCGTTTGTACTTTGAGATCTTTTGTTGTTTGCTTCTTCTACCAGCAAACTATGATCTTCTTCCACGTCATTTTCTTCCATTAGAGTTTTCGCCACTAAAACAGGGGGTTTTTTAGAAATAGGGGTTGGTCTTGAGCTTTTTTCTAGAATGGTGGAAGAGTGATATTTCCACCCAAATTCAAAGTTGTCTTCAACCTCTAACTTTATGAAAAATTTGGCACCATTTACCCTGAGCTCAAATGAATTCGTCATAATTATATTTTTGTTAATAATAATGAGAATTCTAGCAAAATCTAACCTTTGCTTTTTGCAAGAGCAATCATCGGCTTGAATGAACCTACCCTTGTAATCTCCAATTTGTTTAAACACACCGTTGTTCCAAGCATGCAGAGGTAGGTTGCTGATTTTGAGCTAAACAAGTCTTTCATTACTGATTAGGTTTTTGTTCCATGGTTTAATCTAGTAGAAGCATTCATCCTTCCATTTATTTCCATCAATGATAAGTTTTAGCAATGATTCTTTACAATCAAATTGTATCAAAACCCAGCTACCCCCCATTGCGGCGATTGAAACAGGGACATAACCTTTCATGGACAAATATTGATGAAGAGCATGAATCTCTAGTGGAGACTTCATCGATACAACCACTGAAGCTTCAAGCCATTTCATATCATGGACTGAGGTTTCCACTTGAATATAATCTAGATTGTCTCCTCTTGCCAACTCTTGTTCATTTTTGGATTCCTTCTGATTTTTACCTGTGTTGATTGTATCTGTGTGAGAGTGAGTGAAACAGTTCTTTGTAGGAGAAGTCTTGTAAGCGGTTTCTGTGAAATGTTTTTCATTTTTAGAATCAACTTTTCTCCAAAAGGCTGATCTTTCTTTGTTTCTGGCGAAGTTGATAGACAGCCTATAATCAAGGAACCACGCACCGTTAAGTTTTCCCACTGCGTTTTTAGCATCTTCCAGATTTGAGAATCAAACGAAACCAAACTTGCTTCCTGACCAACTTTGCCTCTGAGGAATGAAAACTTCTGTGACATTTCCATGGTGTTGAAAGATTTGCTTGAGCCATCTCCAAGGTATGTTTAGTGGTATATTGTTGACAAAAACAGAAAAGTTTTGCAGAGGAGTCTAGAAGAAGGATACCATTCCAGTTGCCATAATCTTTAATTCAACCATTTTGATTTATAGCAAGAGCGAAAATCCTTGTGAAAGAATTTTTAAGGACAATTTCATGAATCCGCATGTCAGTCCAACATCGAATCCTTGAGTCGTACCCTGCACAAAAAAGGAAACTAGCATTTAAATTGCTAGTAAAAGCACTCTTATTCCATGTGTTTTAGATTTCTCTCTATACTATAGAGAGAAGACTCTAGTTGCAAGGTTTAGGCCACAACTCATCGAAAGGAATGTGATATTTCTCACAAATCACTTGCTTCCATAAGGCATTATCCTTTAAGCCGAATCTCCAAGGCCATTTTAGAATGAGGGCTTGATTACAATCTTTAAGATTTACAACACCCCAACCACCATTCCTTTTGTTAAGGCATATGGTTTTCTAATCGACCAACCTCATTTTCCTTTTGTTGTCAGAATCACCCCATAAAAACTATCTTTAAATTTTTTTCAATTTCATTTAATACCCCAGCTAACATTTTAAATAAGGACATATAAAACACCAGAAGGTTAGATAAAATAGATTTTAAAAGAGCTAGCCTACCCTCCATAGAAAGCATTTTACTCTTCCAACTACTAAGTTTATCTTTAAAGTTTTGAATGAGTGGTTGTCATGAAGAGACAGCACCCATATTTGCTCCAAGGGGGAGGCCAAGATATCTACATGGGAATTTATCAACTTTGCAATTGGTTCTCTTCACCCAATCGGTCAGTTTATGTTAATTAACTTTGACACCAAATAGTGCAGTCTTTGAAAAATTAACTTTCAGTCCAAATGACGCTTGGAAATTTGGAGAATTCTTTTAATATTAACAAGATAATGCTCCTCTGCTTGACAGAAAATAATCGTGTCATCCGCGAATTGCAGGTGTGTGATTGAAAGATTCCCCCTACTAACAAGAATGCCCGAGAACAAATCTAGGGAGGTAGCCTTGTTTAGCAACATACTTAAACATTTTGCCACCAAAATAAAGAGAAAAGGCGAGAGAGGATCACATTGATGAAGCCCTTTGTGCATCTGGATCGACTTGAAAAGAGAACCATTGATCAAAATTGAGATAGATGAAGAGGAAATACAACTACAGATCCAAGAGATCCATCTCTAACCAAATCCCATGAGTCTCATAGTCTCTAAAAGAAAGCTCCAATTAACAATGTCAAAAGCTTTTTTGAAGTCAAGTTTAATAGCCAAGCCACCCACATTAGATCTTCTCATGCTATCAACAATCTCATTTGCAATCAAACTACTATCTAAGTTTTGCCTGCCTTCCACAAGGGCCGATTAAGTAAAACTTATAAGAGACCCCCTCACTTTCTTCATTCTACAAGCAAGGATTTTTAGCCAATATTTTATAGAGACTACCAATGAGGGATATTGGCCTAAAGTCATGAAGAGTTTCTACACACTGTTTTTAGGGAATGAGAGTAATGAAAGAATTGTTTGCCCCCTTTGGAATATTGCTATTATAGTAAAACTCTTGAAAAAACTCGAAGATATCATCCTTCAGCAAATTCCATTTTCTTTTGAAACAACAAAAATTGAAACCATCCTGTCCTGGGGATTTTTCACCATCACATTTGTTAATCACCTCCCAAATTTCTTCCATCAAAAAAGGATTATCTAATTCCATTTTTTGATCGTCATCTAGTTTTTTGAAATCCAATGAACCAAAATTGAAGAATGGGCTCTGATTGGCTGCAAAATGAGCTTTGTAGAAGGATTCAACTACTAATTTAATTTCTTTAGGAGTGTGCAAATATTTACCTTCAAAAGAGAGATGCCCCAGAAAGTTGTTCCTCTATCTACTGTTAGCAATACAGTGGAAGAATTTCGTGTTTTATCTCCCTCTTGGATCCACTTTAATCTTGCCTTTTGTCACCATGTCCTTTCCTCCTCAATGCTTTGAAGATGCCACAATTGTCTTTTTTTAGTGCAAATAGTCTCAAAGATCAAGTCATCATTTAGAGAGCCTTCATGTTTCTTCTTAGGCTCAGACACTTCTCTGTTCAGATTATCTATTTCCATCGACACACCTTTTTTGTAACCCTTCCACCCTCTAATATCAATTTTTAACTTCTTTAGTTTTTGAAAGAGCTTAGCACTAGCATTCCTTAAGACATTATAAGTCTTCCATTTCAAATCCACCATGTAGTTGAAATCATTATCCTCTAACCAATGATTGAATAATTTAAAAGGTTTAGGGCCCCAGTCATAAACATCAATGCCCAAACAAATCACAACATGATCTAAGATTGAACAATCTAGACTCCACTGATTAATATTAGCAACTTGATCATTCTAGTTTGGTGAAATCAAGAGCCTATCAAGTCTGCTCATTGAGGATTACACACACACACACACACCACCAATGGAGTTTCTTTTTTTTTTTGACAAGCAATGAGAATATTATTAATAAGCCAAGAGGCAAAAAAAGACAGTCACCACCAATGGAGTTGTTAAACTTAACAAATAAATTTAAGATAATGACATATACCCTTTAAGAAATATTTAAAAAATATGTTTGTGTCACCACTTTAACATCGCTTGTAGAGTCTAAAATTCCAGTGACAATATATATTACATGTTGGATAATTGATGAAAGGTCTCAAACAAATTTGGGAGAATCATTTGTCATCATTTTTTTCTTACTTTTGGGTTTTGGATGGAGAGGTATTTGTTGTGTTTTTTAGTATCTACAAAAGAAAGTTATAATAAATAAAGCAAAATGAATAATCATCCTTTCCATCGCCTTCTTTCTTTTTCTCATAAGAGAAAAAAGGAATAATAATAAAGAGAAAGCGAGAGAGCAATTTGTACATGGGCATGTACCTCACCAACCCAAAAACCCTAATAGGGGATGCCAGGATCCGCCCTCGCATGCAATGTTGCATGATCTCTATCTTTTATTGCCGTAAAGTTAACATTCTTTTCCCAACTCCTGAACCTTATCCTCTCTTCACTCCCATCTCATCATCAATGCATGCATATCTAGACATGCATATATTCCACATACATGATATATATATATATATATATATATTTATACTTGTAATATAAGCATGCATGGCACGCACGTATACAAACAAATATTCATATATCCCACGTGTATCTTACATGCATGATATATATTCATACATACATATATTATACGTCTATGAATACTAAGCGTTTTGATAAAAAAAGTGTATATGTGAATTTTATAAAATAAAATGAAGAAAACTGAGAATTTCAAAGGTATGGCATAAACTAGGTTAACGATGGATGCATGCATGAGTTATTGATACGTACGAATATATTGTTATATAAATGACCCTACAAAATTTGGCTCTTGGCCTATACATTGAGCCGATTATGGGATTGGTCCTTTACATCAAAGGTTTGTAGAATTTGTAGTATCTATGTTTTTTTGGTTTAGTTGCCTTGCCTGCCTGAAACACTACCTGACATGAAAATAACTTGTCAGAAAAGAGTATTTTTTTTAATTCGTATATATATCAAATACGTATACTTTTGCCATTATAATAAAACAAACAAGATTCCAATTGGTGACGACGAGAAAAGTTCAAAAAAAAAAAGTGAAAAACTTTGAATTTTTTTTATAATGATGAGATTTTTCTAGAAAACGCATATATATATATATATATTAATATATATATACATACATATATATATATATATATATATATACTTACGTATGTGTGTGCGTGTCAAGTATTCAAGAATTAAAATGTATTTGTGATGAATATTGTATAAAGAAAATGCATAGAATATTGGTAGCTGCTGAATTTTCCACTGTTTCAATGGAAGAGACATAATTGTCTTTGGTTGATCACCCAGAGATTTTGTTCCATATGGTCGAATTTTTATTTTAAATTATCATTATTAATTTAATTATATGATAAAGAAAAAAAAAGAAGAATGAAAGAAATGAATATATATATATATATATATATATATGAATTAATGGTTGATTTTGGGACCTCATGGCCTGGGAATCTATACATGTCCTTTTCCGTTTCCATGCACAGCCACTTCTATTGGAAAAAAAGTAACTGTCTGCTACTGAAAGTGAGAGAGGCTTAGCTCACACCCACACAAAAGCAAAGGTCTCTATCACAAAAGAAGTTTCTGCCATAAGTTGTGTTTTGTAGGTCTATTATATTCAAAGAAAATTAATATTTAATTTTCTTTTGAGGGTTTTGCCAAGGTTACTATATAAGATAACGTATTCATGATTTCATCCAATACATTGAAAATCATCTTTACTTACTATATAAGATAATATATTCATGATTTCATCCAACACATTGAAAATCATCAGTGTTTACTATATATAAACAGTTACTTAAAAGGGTTCCTTTTAAGAAAATCCCGTTAACAAAAAGTTCTTTCTCGTTATTGTCATGCATGTATGGATATTTATGGCTAATTTAATTTTAATTTTTCCCAAATACATATGACAAAGAATAAAGTGCCGTTTATTAAATAATTTTCGAAATAAATTTTTATATATATGCAAAATCTTATCATCTATCAAACGGTTTCAAGTTTTACTTCTTCTGTTGGGAAGAATAATTTAGGACGTATTGTTTTCTCCACACACTTTGATCTCTCTCTTTTGCATACCTTTTGATTTTCTTTTTGATCGAGAATTTATGCGCCTCTGTGAATATAACAACGACGACAACAACTACAACAAATAAACAACCAAACAAACAAAGGAAAGGTCCCAATTGGATAAATCCAACTGCTTTCTCCAACTCAGTAGATGCCTCCATGATAGCAACAACCAAATTTAAACTCCTCCTATCCTACGATATATTTAAGAAAGCAAAATACACATAACAATATATACACCACATAGATTGAAAGAGTTTGAACTTTCATGACCAATATAATTCAAGTGTTCCGAAAAATTTCTAGTATAAGAAATTAAAAAAATTTACATGAATTTTTTTGTTCATAAAGAGGTACAAAAAAAAAAGAAAATCAATCTTTAAACTTAATCCATTTTAAGAAAAGATAATTGTTAAACTGGCATTGATTTACTTATATTATTATTCTATATGCTATTTGATAATGATTTTAAAGATTTATAACGAATCTATATTTGTATCATGAAACGTGTGATAAAAAAATAGATTCGCTCGTAGTCCTTTTTGCATTGTTTGGTTGGCAATGTATATAGAGAGAAAAGTTATTCAAAATACTAATGTTTTGCTACACGAGAATATTTTGAGGCAAAGGTAATACTAGTGATGATTTTTGCCGTACAAAGGACACGTCTCTCTGATTTCCGTATGCAAAGATTCTTGATTGTGCTCTTTCTTTTTTCTTGCCTTGGTGCTTGGCTTTGATCGTTTCAATGGGTGATCTAAGGGAGGAAGAGTGGAGTTGGAAACCGACCGAAATATCTAATGGAACATTCTCTCATTTGTTTTCTTTTCATTTTCCATCAAAGCTTTATTTTCATGCCAACCCTATGCCAATTCCTATATAAACCAGTGCCCATTGAGCATTCAAAGCACATCACAAACTCAACGAACAACCTCAAGATCAAAGTATCCTTTCACTTGCAAAACCTAGCTTGCTAACTCTCCTTACCATTTCTTCTGTACTTCCTAGCTATCTTTTGGCATTGTTTCCACATTAGCAATGGAGAGAGTGACAAAGTTGGCATCCGAGAAGGCGGTGGTGATCTTCAGCAAGAGTTCTTGTTGCATGTGCCATACCATCAAGACCCTTTTCTATGACTTTGGAGTGAACCCGGCGGTCCACGAGCTTGATGAGATCCCTAGAGGGCGTGAAATCGAACAAGCTCTCTTGAGGCTCGGTTGCAGCCCTTCCGTACCAGCCGTGTTCATTGGTGGTGAACTTGTTGGTGGAGCCAATGAGGTCATGAGTCTTCACCTTAATCGATCCTTAGTCCCAATGCTTAGAAGAGTTGGAGCTCTTTGGGTTTAATCCATAAAATCAACTAATAAACATGTGATTATATATAATATAGTCACATTAACTAGTTAACAATAAAAAACGTATCGAGACTAATTAACGAGTCTACTTAGTATCTACGTTATCTTTTTGATAATGTACTAATATGCTATTTTGAGTAATAAAAAGTACGAGTTACATTAACAATATTTATCTCTTACTCTTTAACCGTTCTCAAATTAAAATCATTCCTCTCCAAAGTATGAAACCAGTAAAATTCACCATTTCTTATAAAATCAATGCTAGCATTGTAGAAATATGTATGTATGTATGTATGTATATATATATATATGTATGTATGTATCTAAATGGGATTTTCATGAGATGAAAATGGATTTGGGTTGCAAAGTTTGTTGGCAAAATGGGCCCAAAACTGTTAGAAAAGCAGAAGAGTGGTGGGGATGAATGAAAAAGTGACACGTGTGGTGGGGATTTGGAGGAGAGATTTGGATCCTGTGTGGCAGGCACCTGCTAGTCCCGAGGCAGCGATTAGGTAATGGAGCCCACTGCCGTTTGCCGCTTCGACTATTTAAAACTGCATTAAACAACAAAAACGACACGTATTTTTTTTAACTTGGGTTCTTTGCCTCTTTTTATTTTTTTTCTTTTTCTTTTTCTTTTTGACACAGAAACTTTTTGCTTTTGCAACTGTCATCTTTCCCTGTGATTTCTCAACAGCAATGCTAATTAATATGTAATCAAATTGAAAAAAAAAGGTGAAAAATTCGATTTTGAATTTTATTTTAAACTGAGTATTTAAAATTAAATTTGAATTCAATTCAATTTTATTTTTTAACTCAAGCTGTATCAAAATAAAATTGAATTATTTAGCAATAATTAAGTTAAATTTGATTTTTTTGAAATCAAATTTCGATTAACTTACAAATAAAAATATCTCATCACATCTTTATATGCTATTATTACAATTTCACTATTTTTTATTTTTGTTTACAGCTAAATATATAGAGGTCAATCACTAACTGTATTTTTTTTTTATTACGACCTTTTTGGGGAAAAAATCAAACAAGAATTGTAAAAATCGTGAATAGAAACAATTCCATTTTCAGTTTTTAACCATATATTTATCTTCAGTTCGTTTCCATGGTACTAAGCTAAGCTAAATGCCACTAGACAAGTATCTAATTGTTAGAGAGACAATCCCAAGAAAATCTTGGTTAAAGATTTCATCATCAAACAAAACACAACAGGACAAGACAACGAATGCACTTCACTGCTTCTTCATTTCTCTCTCTCTCACTCAGTGGCTTTGCTTTAGTTTCAGAAGGTACAAGTCACTCACTTCCTCAAAACCAACTTCCATAATTGAACCTTTATTTCAACTGCTTTCGTATTCACTTTTCCTTCATTTCCTCAACGGCCCACTAAATCATTTTCTTTTCTTTTTCCTTTGTTTTCCCAGCAACCCAACTCAAGTCCCAAGTTAAAGGTCAACTTTGTGTCAGGTTGAGCTAAGTCCATGGTTATGGTAGATTGTACTTTTGTTGTTATTTAAAAAGAACTTTGAATGGGGTTTAATCATTGTGTAGCTGCTAGGCCTTTTGTTATTTTAAGCTGTTTTTCTTGATTATAAATGTAGCTTTATTTTAGTGGAAATTTTAAGGTTTTATTTTCTGGTTTTTGATCCAAAGAGGTTTCCTTTGCAACATCAAAGGGTCTGCGTAGATGAAAATGTTTAGCTTTTCTCGTAGACGCATGAAACTTGGCAGGTCAGTTTCTTCTTTCCATTAGTCTACTTATTGGTCATATATTCTTTTTCATTTTCTTGCTTTGCATTTCCATTCTTTATTTAAATATATGTTCTTTGTTCAAGATTATTTTTTTTAAGCCAATGAAGAAAGTGTAAGGTAACTTTTGTGAGCAATTGAGACTCAGAATATAAATTGCAAACCTAATTAAAAAATGCCCAAATCCCACTTTTTCATGAAGAAGTCCTTTTTTTTTCTGTATATTGCACTTAGCACATCTCAATGATACATTGTTGTGTTGATTTAGAGTGAAGAAAGTACAGCTTTCAGAGTCTGCCCATGGAAATAAAAGTCCTACAAGACCGCCCAAACGAAGCAACAATACCAATGTGAGGCTTTTGATTTGCTTGATTTTGGTTTTGTATGGGTGGGCATGTGTAAAATGTGCTGAAGCCTTCAAACTTGTTTCAGGTAGAACCTGCTATGCCTGCTGATAGTCAATCTGATGAATTTGATTCTCACTGTCCTTCTACTGCCCCTGAGATTAATTCATCAGGGAACTCTGAGAATTGGATGGTGTTGTCTGTTGCTGGGGAAAGACCTGTGCCACGCTTTAACGTAATACATTGTTTCTTTAAAAATCTCTGATTACTTCGTAACTTATTTGTTAATTCAACTTTTACATATCAGCTATGATGGAAACCTTGAAAACTTTACTTGTCTTTTGAGTAGCATGCAGCTGCTGTAGTGGGGAACAAGATGATAGTGGTTGGTGGTGAATCCGGGAATGGATTGTTAGATGATGTGCTGGTAAAAATGTGTTAATAATTTGTAATTACTGAAAATCTATATCTAGTTTACTCGACATGGTGCATGATATGTCACAAACTGTTAGTTTAAGTCCTATTATTCTTTTCTGTTTTTATTGCAGGTTCTTAATTTTGACAATTTTTCCTGGACCACAGCATCATCCAAGCTTTTTTTGTCCTCAAGCAGTCTTCCATTGAAGATCCCTTCATGCAAGGGCCATAGTCTGGTACAATCATATGTCATGTGTGACATATTCCATTGTCTTTGATATCATATTCTCTTTGTTTGCTTTCTGTATATGCCGAATTGTTGTTCCTATATGTTTTTCAACTATGGTACTTTGTGTCAATTTGGTACATAGGATCGGGCATGTGTATGACTGAGGTTAATGGGATTCTCATGCCACTGCCTTGTCTACTAATTAGACTTAATTTGTATAGTATTCGTATTTTGTTTCTAAGTTAATCATTTGGTTTGTCTGTGCTATTTTGTGGTATTATTGTTCTGGTTCATCTTATTTCTAACAAGGGGGATGCAAAGCGTTAGGAGTGTTGATATGCTTGAGGGTTTTTTTGCTTTTTCCTTACCCAGGTTTCATGGGGGAAAAAAGCCCTCCTGGTTGGAGGCAGAACTGACCCCGGAAATGACCGAGTTTCAGGTTCAAGATTAAAATCTCCTGCATCGTGCTATTGTCACTTCATTTTTGTAGTGATGTAATATGCATTTTCTGTTCTCAATTTTGGTTTTTGCAGTATGGGCATTTGATACAGAGACAGAATGCTGGTCAGTTATGGAAGCAAAAGGAGAAATACCGGTACTTTTTTCTGTCTCTTAAAATGCCAATTTACATGTAAAGTAGCATTTCTTGATTGATATCTAACTTCATAAGAAGCAAATGCCAAATAGGTAAGAATGGTAAATTCTACTAGGCAATACATTCATTGGACAGACTAGTAAACTTACATTTTGTCATTGTCTTTTTTCGTTGCTCCATCTCTCTCATTTGCTATTTTAACGATAAACTGTGGGTTTGACTCATTTGTGGAAGTAAGCATAACTAAGAAACATTGTCATACCTTCCAGGTTGCTCGCAGCGGTCACTCTGTGGTCAGGGCAAGCTCCATTTTAATCCTTTTTGGCGGTGAAGATGCTAAAAAGAAGAAACTGAATGACCTACATATGTTCGATCTGAAGTCCTTGAAATGGCTCACTCTTCAGTGCACGTGCGTAGCTCTGAGATCTTCCAATATTGCTTTCTAATTAAGCCCTTCTGTACTCAGTGTTACTTTGCTGATAGAGAAACCTGGCTCTTATCTATGCAACATAAGACTAAATCCCTTATGCAAGAAGCTTCTAACAAAATAATATTTTGTCTAACTGTACAGGGGAACACGACCATCTCCAAGATCCAATCATGTGGCAACTCTTTATAATGATAAAACTCTTTTCATCTTCGGTGGAGCATCAATGTCTAGGACACTGAATGACTTGTACTCACTTGACTTTGAAACGGTGTGTAAAACTTTTAGCAATCTTGCAACATTCACGTTCAGATTTTGTTGCTGAACAGTGTTTTTTTTCTTTGTAATTTTTTATTAGCTTATAATGGTTTTTTCGTATAATTACTTTTTCCTCAGATGGTATGGTCAAGGATAAAGATACGTGGTTTTCATCCATCGCCGAGAGCTGGTTGCTGTGCAGTTCTGTGTGGAACAAAATGGTACATAGCAGGGGGTGGAAGTAGGAAAAAAAGTATGCCTCGTACCAGTAAGCATTTACTAGCTCTTGAAAGTAATTAAAAGTGTTGATTAAAAAAGCATCAAACATGAACTTGGCGACCTCTTTTTCTTGCGTTATTTTGAAATGGTTGAACCTGTAATTGTTTGATCTCATTTTATGGTCTCATCTTGAAACCAATCACTGCAATCTTATCGATCCCTTTGTATGTGTCCATGCATATGTCTGCAAGTGTGTATTAACCGTATTATGCTGTGATTGGTATAGATGAGTTAAAGCATTTCACTGAGCATATCACCTATGACCATGCGATCATCAAGCAGAATTTGTTTTCACTATTTACGTATTACTCTTTTCTTATTTTCCTTTACATATTTGATTCTGAAATGCTTGCAGGACATGCAGAGACTTTCATCTATGATGTTTTAAAGTCTGAGTGGTCTGTGGCCATTGCATCACTGCCATCTTCAATCACCACTAATAAGGTCAACATACTGAATTTTTACTTTTTCATGAGGAGCGTGATTCGTTAAATGATTTGATGCCCTCATACTGCATGATTTGAATTCCTGTATGTTGTCGTTTTGGTTAAAGGTTGCAAACTTGACAATAAGAGACGATCATACAGTCTTCTTTTTTGTCATGGATTTGAAGAACAGAAAATTCTGATAGGATTTTGTTTAAGCACAATGCAATCACTATCCACCAGTGAACATTCCTTAATAAACGGTATACTCATTGCTGATTATACATGGGCCCTATTGTTTTTAAGATAGTTGTTCTCGCAGGGATTTAGCCTAGTACTCGTGCAGCACAAGGATAAGGATTTTCTTGTTGCATTTGGCGGATACAGAAAGGAGCCATCAAATCAGGTTGAAGTTCAGATTCATGCGCATAGAATGATTAGATTTTGTTTAAATTGTAATTACCTCTTTGTCTGTTGCACAGGTTGAAGTGCTGATCATTGAGAAGAATGAATCATCCATGGGCCGGCGATCTACTCCTGGTAAATCTGTAGGACAAATGCAGTTTGGGAAACATTCTTCATCTGCAGGGTCGGCAAGCCTACCTATTAACGGTTCTTCCCAACGATTAGTGGATTCTGCTGCTAGACAAAATCTAGTCTCTGTAATTGAACATGGTTCTGGTAGGAGATCGTTGTCAGAGTTGTCACTTGTGGATCAAAATCCTCGTTCAGGAAATATGTCACTACAGAAGCAATTTCATAATGAGGAAGAATACAACACAACTGTTAGAACAAAGAGTTCAGAGGACATAAAATCTGTTCTGCAGGTAATTGTAAGAGCTTCATTTCATTAACTATTGCGTTCAAGATGATCAACATCCTTTAATCTCAGCTCAAATTTGAAATGGCGCTTTCTACTTTGCCATTGAAATATTCCATTAACTAACATATTTGGTTGTTTTAGGTAACAGAACGAAAAACAAATCAATCTGAAACTGGAAATCAGATTAATGCTCCTGGGACCAAAATCAGTTCAGACAAATCATTTCTTTTTGAATCCGAAAGTTCAAATCCCCAGGTTGAAGGGATTGCAAATGTTCCTGTTGATGATAATTTTGTATTCCCGGTAGCAGATGATAAATCAGGAGCCCTATCAGCTCCTTCAAGCATGTATCAATTTTACAAGGCAAGAATGGCTGCGCTAAGTAGAAAAAATGGAATTTTAGAAGTACAGTTGGGAGCAGCATTGGCAAGCCGAGACACTGCAGAGAGAAATTTAGCTTCCGCGCTCAAGAGCAAAGAGGAGATGGAGAAAAGATTTGTAGACACAATGAAGGAGACGGAATTGCTAAATCAGAAACTTGCTGGTATAGAACTTGCACGAGAAGAGGCCAACAACTTATCTAACATAATCCACTCGGACAATGTGAGACTCGAACATGATCTGGCTTTCCTTAAGGCTGTTCTAGACGATACTCAAAAGGTATTGATTTTGTTGTCTTGTGCTAATTCATCATGGAATGCATTTTGGATCGTAAAGCATTTTTGAAGAGTGATTTGAAATTTATCGTAGGACCTGCACTCGACCAGAGGAGTCCTTGCAGGAGAGAGGGCCAGAGCATTCCAACTGCAGGTGTGGCTTTGAACCAAGATTATATGCCAAATGATAACAGAGTCGATTCAATTCTTAGTCTGTCCATTAGATGAAGCTCATTTGTTTCTTCGTTAATGTTGCATCTGGTTTCTTGTTTTCTCTATATGCTGCAATTGCAATGCAGGTTGAAGTTTTCCATCTGAAACAAAGGTTGCAATCGATGGAGAACCAAGCGCCCACTCCTAGGAAACCATTCAATGTATAGTGACAGACTGAATCTGAATATTTGCCATACAAGATGCACGGCAGGAGGAACAGTTTGAATAAACAAGTGTTCAACCTGCCTGGAATCAAGCCTATGTCTACTCGTTAGGCAGTTTACTTTGTACATATGCATCAACCACTTGCATGTTTCCTTCAATGTAATCTCTAACTTCAAGCTTGAAGAAATGTCTGTTGTTCAGAACTAGTGAGCTATACCATGGCTTTGATCTCAGCGAGGTTCTGAGAGGAAACTCGATTAAGGTTGCAGTTGGAACCTAGCTGCAGACCTGCATAATATTCGAGTCGATTGATGGTAGCAGATCACAAGGGGAGCTTCTTGCTGCTGCTGGAGAGTTTTAGCCTGCCTGTTTCTTTCAAACAAAGCAAATGGCGAAGTCAAATCTTACTCGTCGTAGTGCAAAAAACATACGCTCCAGGTATCTTCAGATTTCTGACACTCCTTTTATAGGGCTCATTCCTGATAAGCCAGAGCTAGTTGCAGTGGTAGTTTTGAATAGGCTCAATGGATGACTTCATAAGTTTACAATTGTATAATAATATTTATTCTTATTTAATTATAGTAAGTGAATTATCCAAATATTTTTCAGGTACATGAAAATTCATTGAATCTTAAGTCATATGATAGAATAGAAGTAGTTTCTTTTTCCTTTTTTTCACTTTTAGAGAAGAGTGAGTAATTTTAATTGTGATGAAACTTCGACTAAGATTAATTTTAAACTGTTAAAACAGATGATGATATCTATAATTTACACCAAAAAGAAATTATATATTCAGGGATCCTATATGGCTATATCGGTGGAAGAACTTAGCCACAACCTCACTACAGCTCAGTCTCTTCTTGCTCTGCATCTACATCTTCAACCTCATTTTCTTCCTCTTCTTCGGGTGCATCCGGATCCACTCCCTACAAAGAAATCACCCGTTTAGTCTCTGCATATCCATGATTAGCATGTCTATATGCCATCACACACGCACAAAACTGAATGGGCCGCACAACCGCACAAGCACAAGACAGACCTTCATCAGCTTTTCCAGGCGTTCTAACCCCTTTTTAGCAGCTTCATTCTGAGGATTTATTCTGCAAAATGCATTAAACAAAAATTGCATTCATTAAAAAGGGAATAGGGGTTTTTTCTTATTAACGAGAAGTTAAACTGCAAACGAAGAAGTAGCAGTTTTCTGTCAGATTATTTGACATAAAAGCTTCTTGTAAAATCATTCAAAGTTCTTGCTGGGTGTGGTCTATGAACTAGAACAAAAGAAAATTGGAGCATATCCCGAGTATGAACAGACCTCAATGCCGATTGATAATGTGACAAAGAGTCTTGAAGCATATTTGTGGCAGCAAATACTTGAGCCAGTTTGACATGAAGAGAGTCATCAGCCCAGTCTTTGAGATATCGCTCAAGAAGAGATACGGCATCTCCATTTCGGCCCTCAATGACATGGAGCTCCGCTAAAGCTAATGCAGCTCCAAGGTAACCAGGTTCCAGCCTGAGCGCTGATTCATAGAACTTCTTAGCCTGTTACCAGTTTGGATTAAAATATAACTTATTAAAATTTACTTCCAGCGACAATCTCCAGTCAATCAATGCTAAGAATAGTCTATTAGAGGTTTACCTTCTCCCTGCCACCAGAATTGCTAGCATGAACATCGCCAACTAATTTCAGCGCCTTTGCAGACTGAGGCATTGCCTTCATTGCCTCTCTAGCAGTATAGAGGGCCTCCTTGACTTTAGAAGATGCCAGATAGGAATGAACTAAACCTGAAATTATTATACAACTCATGATTCTTTCTTAAAGAGAATATAACTACATCAAACAAATAGAAGGCAGTGGCAGGTATAAGATAAATCTTATACAGCAGAATAGTGAATTTGCACATTTTTTCTCCTTAAAACCCGAACCTTGATACGAACGGACATCAGCTCTCAATTCTTGAGCTCCCCTGAAGGCCATTACAGCAGCATCTGGCCGCTTCAATGATAAGAGCAGGTTACCCTAACAGCACACAGAATATTATAGAAATTGAAGATAAAATAGAATTATATTGCCAAGAAAAAACAGAAGAAAGCTTTAATACAGATAATCACCCATTCTCTTAGATGGAAAGTCTTTCCAATACCTTCATTATATAACCTGGTACGTGCCTCTCATCAATTTTGATGCTCTGATAGAAAAGAATAAATGAATTTCGGAGATATATAATATTTACAAAAGGGAGAGAGAGAGAGAGAGAGGCAACTGCTACAAAACCAGCTAACCTTATCAGCATAAGATAGAGCACCTCTCTCATCTTTCCTTTCCCACAATACAGATAGAGCCACAAAAACTTCAGGTCTTGTAGGATCAATAGTCAGTAAATCATGCACTAACTTATTCAACTTAGAATCATCAAGCTTCATCTTTAGAAGCATTGCATACTCATCCATATAAGTCATAACATAAGGATCAATGGCTCGAACCTACAAGGATCAGAGACTTGAATTTGTTACTATAAATGAATCAAAGTGCAAGCATGCGCAGAAAAGAACTTGAGAATAGTTCATTGACAATAGAAGTTAGACATTCTAATCACCTTCTCAAAATTCATTACAGCTTCATCATTCTTTCCAATGATGGCTTCGACCTGGACAGAGGAAAATGTATTATTCAATAGAAAGTTAATTAAAAACAACACACAACAAACAAGATTTAACATAAGTGATCATGTTCGTAAGTACTCTTCCAGCCTTTTCTTCTCCCTTCTAAGCTAAAGTCAACTCATTAGTTTTCCTTCATACTAAGCAGATAAAGAAGCGCATAAACAAACTAGATTCATTAAAATGCAACGATCCCTGACCTTTGCCATTTCAAGTAATATGTGTATGTTATTAGGGAAACGTTGTAAAAGTTCTGCAAGGATTTCCAAACCACCTGCAAAAAGATTTAGGGGAAACAGGAATCCTCATGAAAAGAAATTAATAAAGCAGATAAATTAACAAATATATCAGAATAAATAACTTCTGCATGGCAACATTTATGAATAAGATATGTTCTAAATTTGAAAAGAAAGTTATATTACCTTTGTAATCATTTGAAGCAATGCAACATTGTGCGTCAACATAATGCTGCACAAAATCAACAAATTACTAAGAAAGCTATCAAAGTAGAAATTAGCATTGACATAAGCAATGAAACGAAAACAATAAAGCAAGAGATAACACCAAAAAAACTAAGTGAAGCATTATTTTTCTGAGAAAACCATGATCATAGTTTGCAAATCCATATTTATATTGTTTATAAAGGAACATAAAGCTAATACGTGGCTCAATATGAAGCAAAATGTCATCTATTTTATTTTTTTCTTACTTGCAGCCAACGGCTTGAGTCAACATGATCTAATTGAGCCCTCCCACTTCTATTCGTGGTCTGGAATTATACAATTGGAACATGGCGATGTTAGATATCAAAGATCCATGGTTGCAAAAACATACAAAAAATTAATTATAGTAAAAAAAAATTGAAGCTAATAAAACACCAAATAGTGAACAAGTCAAGTTTGGAACTTCATAGAATTTTTGACAACCAAAGGGATAACATAAAGATTCAAAATAGAAGGAAAATCCCCTGTTCAAGGTGTTTACTGCACTATACATTGCAGCAGTGACGTAGCCACGCTTTCAAAGTGGGGTTAGTTGACCCCATTGGATTTTTTAAATATAAGTGTTATATATATAAATTAGAAAAAAAATACTAAAATTAACCCCACTAAAAAATAAATTTGGGTTAATATACAACTTACCAAAGTAAAAAAAATAATTGTCACAAAAAAAAAGTAAAAAAATAAAAATAAAATTTAAATAATATAAAATACATAGAACTAAACAAATCTTATATTGTCTGTCAATTTCAACATAAAAGAGAGAAAAAAAAAGAAAAAAAATACACAATAATTAAAAAAGATATTTGATAGAGAATAGTACTAAAGACTAAATCATTCAACAAATTAGTCTCAAGATTTACTTTCTTGATTTTTTGCATCCAAGATCAAAGTAGAATAATAAGTTAATAGTTGAGGTATGTATAATTTTTCAAACCCTAATTTTTAATAAAAAAATATTTTCATGTATTAATTATTTGAACAAGAAGTTAGAATATTAAATTCTTTTATCATGGTTTTCATTTTGTTTTTTCTTAAATGTATATAAATTTTTTTGTGTATTGTAAAAATATTTGAATATTGGTTTGAATACTAATAAATTGAGATAAAAAGTTTTGCAAAATTAGTTTTTTATTATTGATTTGGTAATAAATAATTTTGTTAGTGAAGAATTTGTTGTTTTTTTCCTTTTGGGGTTGAATTGTAGATGGGATTTAAGGTGGTTTTATTTGGAAGTTCTATATTAGTGATAGAGAACTATGTGTTAGTTTGGTTTTTGCTAGCTCAATTCTGGTTGTTTTTATGGACTTTAATAAAATCTAATAACTTAGCAAAAAAAAGAAAGACAAATCGATTGTGAAACTGAATGGGAGATAGTCTGACGAATGATTATTTGGTTGTATATATTGAAAAAGATGTATTTAAAAGTGTTGATAATGAAGTAATTATACAACGATTTCATAATATAAAAACTCATTGTGGACAATTGTAAAAATAATATTTTTACATTATTTTTTATTTGGATTTTTTATGATATTTAATTTTTTAAAGATTATGTATGAATTTTTTTTCATCGACTTATGTATTGAAGTATATAAGATATTATACACTTTTGACACCATTGAAAGCGATTCCTAGCTACGCCACTGCATTGCAGCTTTCAAAGTTAAATAACAAATTTGACTGCACTAACATTCAAGTTAACTTCTCTTGTATGAATGAAGGAAAAATGATTGATTAATGACTATATCCATGTATCTTGACCAATGACCTATGACATGTGAAAAACAATAAGTTTACTAGTAAAAAATCTACTGCAGCCCGCATGAGAATGACAAATCCAGAAAAAAGCTGCCCATTTGACCTTCTAAATCCATCTACACAAAGCACAGTGAAAATTCAATACCATCTGAAAATAAAAATCTTATGCGAACTCAAAGACATACAACACCAAAGAAAAAGTACATCTTGCATACTTGTTTAGCTGACCAGACACAGGGAAAAAGCATAGCACTATATGGACAAACCTGAGGGAACAATGAAATTATGTCCTTGGCACTGGCCCCTAATTCAGACAAGGCTATGATAGCCTCAATGACATAAGGACATTGCCTGCCAAAGAAGAGCACAAAAGACACATATTTTCAGAAAGTTAGCAAGATAACTTTTAGTGAATACTGTAAAACCAAAGGGAAAAGCAATAACTATTAGACATCTCATCCAAAAAGCATATAGAAAGCATCAAGAAAATAGGAATATCAAATTGAAAGACCTTAAACATTCCCTGTAACAAGAAATAGCACCACGATTATGTTTAGAATTTCGATAAAGCTTTGCCATCAAAAGACTCATCTGCAAATTTCTTGCTTTGCTAGGTATTCCCTCCATCTGCAAGTTCAAAGAAACGAAAAAGGCAGATTTCAAAAAAATAAATGTCGCAAGAAAAGTAGAAGGGACCGAACAAAGAATACACTTTAGATCAAAATTTATTAAACAAATAGTTAGGCATCCGAATTAGAACAAGTCAACAAAAAAACAATAAAACGGAGAGATAAAGTTAGAAATGAAGAAAACCTCTGCAAGGGCCACTTTAGTTTCACTTAGAGCAAAATGACAAGAAGCAATTTTGAACTTCACCTGTCATGGAAAACAAAACAAAACTGTAATAAGCATTTTCGCCTTAACATTAAAAAATTTCAGCATATGAGGAAAAGAAAAGAGCTCAAAGTTAATTCACAAGAAAAAATACCTCATTTTCATTTATCGCTGAAATGTTAAAGGAATTTGGAGAAGAAGACCTGTTTGAGGCGGTCAATGAACTTCTGGAATTTGTTGAATTTTGCTTGGGAATAATCTTGTAATACTGCAAGCCTTGCTTATACGTATGCTGAAAGCATATAGGACAAGGCATAAAATTAAAGAAACTCAGACTTCCTACCCTATCAATCTCCTCCAAAAATCTAAGCACTCTAGCACATGAATTGCATTTTTTAAGTAAATTCGCACGCCAGCTTTGGCCAAGATGATTAAATGGATCTAAAAAAATTCACTAACTCTTCCCTAAGATGACGTTATATACAAACTGGAAAACTGATTTTTTTTTTAATTAATAACATAAAATTGATATAAAGATAAGTGAAATGAAACAGTTTAAAGCTTTAAAATATTAATTTAAAAAATATAAATATAGCAGCACATTCATATTTCATACTAAGGCTTTTCAACTAAATTCTATAATTGACTGATTTTATGCACATTATTCGAAAACGAGTCCATGTCAAATTTATTGCCAGTAAATCACAGGAAAAAAATCATTCAAATATTAAAAAAGAGCTTACAATTGCTCTACGATACTCTCTCTCCCGAAACAAAGCATCGCCAAGAAGAATCTGCAAAAATACACAACAAATATTGAAAAAAAAAATCACCTAACTTAAAAAAACTCATTTAAAACTGTATAAAAAAATTTAAAACAAAAAAAAAATCGAATACCAGATTTTCAGCTTTGAGATGTGGACTAGTTTCGGCATTAACGGTAGATGATGAAACAAGAAAAGAACCCTGACAAAACCAAACAAAAAAAAAATCAACAGGCGAGGTAAATTTAAGTTCGGTTTACTTTAATTATAGTTAAATAAAACACGCAAAAAAGAAAAGAGATTACGAGCAGTTGAGCGGAGCTAAAGAGTGCATTATCGAGAAAAGCAGCGATTTGCTGCTTTGGGACGTCCATTTTCTAGAGCAGCAGAGACAGTTTCTTTTCTTCCCTTATTTTTTTAACGATTAAAAAAAAATTGACAATACGTAAGTGAAATTTTGCCCAATCAACCCGCCCCGTTTTTAAATTTTAAAACCCGGTTTTGCCCCCAAAAAAAGAAAACACACTTGTTTGTCAACATTGTTAATTTGTTATTTTTAAAGACTCGTGTATTACTCCAAATTGTTTTTTTCATGATTATTTTAATTTGATTTATTGAATTTTTAATTAAATTGAATTTAAATATTTTAATGCTCATTTTCAACAATTTTTAATCTAATTATTTTTTAATATATGTTTTTTATATTTTATTATGAAATTTATCATTTTTCTCTCGTAATTATAATTGAATATGATAAAATCGAACCTTTCAATTAAATTTTAGTGGTTTGAGTATTTTATTGAATTAAATTTGAATTTCAAAATCTAAATTCAACAAATTTGAATTAAATTTCGAATATCGAAGTTTTGAGTCAAATCAAACTTAATGTTAAACCTAATATTAAATCATTTTAACTCAGTATTGAGTTTGAATAAGAAAGAACATTGGTGCAAAGATAAAAATTACTTCTCTATGATCTCTCTATTAATACATAGAGAAAAGTTGTATATTATATAATCTTATCCTTAGAATGTGAGAACTTTGTGCATTTTTTACAAAAAGAGCTTTGTGCATCAGGTTAGTTTTTTTTTTTTTTAATCTTGAGTTTGAATCCATCGAGAAGCTATAAGAATATTTTCATAAATTCGATAAGTTCAAGGGAAATAAATTTCTTAACCTAACTCAAAAAAAAAAATGATGAATCAATGAATGTCCTTATGTCATTGTAACCAAAAACATTTAAAAAAATTTTACCATGAAAAAGAGTTATTTTTTTAATAAAAAAAAAGCCCCTCTTCTCAAGATAGGAAATGATGTTCTTTTCTTTTTCCAATGAAAACACTTTTCAGCAATTTTTCTTTCTTGCAATTTGTTGTATAGTCTTGTATTGAAATGATTCTGTTTGAATGGATTTTGCAATTTAAATGGTTATCCATTCAAATACCACCCATCACAGAATATTAGTATACATTTGTTTGAAAGGAATTCCAAGGAAAGTTAAATAACTCGAATATACATGCATGATAGCCAGGCTTAGAAAGGGCATCTCGGCAGCTACATCTAGCTTGACAATGATCAAACTAATGCATCTTGTGAGCATTCGAATCGAATTTCATTAGCTTTTGTTTTAGTACAGTCACAGACAGCTTTCGATCATACATTCATGTTACAATAGGCAGCAATGCAACAGAAAAATACATATTGCAAGAACCGCAGGAGCCATTCACAAACAAGTTTTTGTTGGTACAAGCAGCATTATGATCAAACATGCATGCAATCATCATTCTTCCTCTGGCTCTTCTTCCTCTTGAAGAAGATTTTCCCGGTTGTCGTGAGCCCAAAATCCGCGCACATCTATGAGCATGCTGGCCACGGTGCCACCCTGTTTACAAGCTAGGAGGTCAGCCAGTGTGATCCTCAGTGGATCAACCGGCTTGACCATATCCCATATCTCATCCCTCACATCCTCAATGCACAATTCATAGTTGCCCCCTTCAATCCATTTCTGGTGTACATCTCTGTTTCACGAGGTAGAATGAGAATTTCTTTCAGTTGACAGAGTTCTTATAAAGGTGGTGAATGTTAAAAATAAATCAGTAATCCTAGGTCAATGAGAGCTAGTACTAAAGATCAGAATTGGATTCCAGGTCTAATATATGGTTCATTGATTTATCATTTATCATTCATGTCTCTGGATAAATGAGACTTGCAGAAACATGCTTGAAGTACTAAAAGCAGGAAACTACAGAGTTTTCTGTAGGAAGATTGTATCAGGAAACATCAAACCTCTTTGATGCTCCCCTTCTTCACTTCCGTGTTTCGAGATATGTTTGATTGCTCAGGAAAGGAAATAAATAAAACTCTAGCTCTTAGCAACAGGTCAAAGCACATCGTAAAGATTTGAACAAGGATTGTCAAAATAACACTTCTATTTGTATATATGAAGAGGTCTTCACCTGAAAAGAGAATGAATATCTGCTGTTGTGAGGAATCCCCTACCATGAAGATCGAGACAACGAAATAAATATGTTAACCCTTCCGGAGTGTCTTTGTTCTCAAGGGCCAGAACAAAGTCGAGAAAACTCGCAAAATCCATCTCTCGATTATTTCCGGCACCAGTTTTGCTACGGCGGACATGCTCATCAAATACTATTCAAAGAATAAGAAACCCAAAAAAGTGAGTAGAAAACTCAAAACAAATCCACAATAGCAGAAAGGGTTTGAAGTCTTAAGGACACCAGAAAGAGAGACACTCAATGATGCTTTTGAGTAAAAGAAGATATATTATGGGTTTACTGAGCATTCCAAAGTTTAATTCCATTTTTGTTTCAAAGGGCAGCTTTTAAAGTAACAACTCTGCATATGAATCAAACATAAGAAATCCTGGTATACTGTGAAAAATAAACAATAGTGTTATATCCTACCTCTTTCAACAAAAATTTCAGTTAGAGTTCCATCTGCATATTCTTTAAGCTCCTGCTTACTCAGTGTTCCATTCATATCTTTATCAAGGGCAAGAAACATATCTAAAGAAGAAATAGTATAAGTTAGTACATTATCATATGGTACTTTTCCCTCATATATTACTCACATGCTTATGCAGTTCCCAAATAGCAGGAAAGAAACTTTATTTTAAAGAATGGGAAGCATAAGAAGCTGCAGTATATGATCCATTATACCATCAGAGAATGCTGTACATGTTCAAGAGAGAGAATAAACTAAAACAATAAAGATAGAGGACAATTTCTACCAAAACTGAGAGTGTTCTAAGTACTCACCACATATGCGTTGTGCAGATGTCAGGGAAAACCAATTTTCAGCTTGCTCTGTGTCAGTGACTTCTTCCTCACTTTCCTGCACAGAAGTTTAAAGAGGGAAAAAAAATCAAAATAAGAAATACATTGTCAAACTAAGTAAAAAGGATGGCATATCTACAAGACACATTCATCAATACAGTACCTGATGTAGTTCCATTAATTCCTGGAGACAGTTGCTAAGCAGCACCTTTTTTATGCAGGCTTTTTCTGAAAAAAAAATACTAAATGTTAACCATTTGAACAGCACAATGGATGCCCTAAAACTAGTTATAATAGATAAGATATAAGTCCATGTTGGTAAGCATATTTAGGTAATGCAGACCTCGTCTATGAGGATCACAAAAGAAGAAGAACTTGTGTGCAGCTATGCGACAGTACATTTGAGCAAAGGCTGCAGGCATATCCCGTAGTTGTGCCAGGTTAGGAATAAGCCCACGAATATAGGCCTCCATTTCCTGTAAAATATCATAGTAATTGCAGTTTTTATACATTAGAAATGGTGAAAAACAAACTGATACTGGAGTGGTAGTCAATAAAAAGAGATCACATGGTAAAAAGATCATATAAATACTTGAAGTTGAAAGCTTCAAGATGCAAAGACTCCTTACATGAGGTTGGAGGAAACCGTCTGAATCCTCATCTAGCTCACTCATATCTATCCTGGCCTGTGTAAGAGAAACCTGAATAACAATGAATAATGAGCAGCACTCAAGGAACTACTTCCTCAATAAGAATTATTAAAAACTAAAGGTAGATGATATCTAGGTTTCTTCGAACATCATGATTTTGGGACTGACATCTTTTGTTAACAAAGCAACAGTCCAGAAGGGTCTGATCCTAAACTTGCACATAATTAAAAAAGATTGCAAAAAATAATAAAATTATTAAAGAAATAAATAGACTCACTGTGCGCATCACATAAAGATAGAAGGGCAAAATAGCTATTCTTCCTGACTCATCTTTCTCAAACTTCATGAAGTTTGATGGGCTGAAGAAGCGGCGACATTTTGGACCTATTTGTTCTGTACATACAGAGGCAATGTGGCAAAAATCTTCATAATTCATCTGCAAGCTCAAAACATGAGTCAAACCGTGAACACAGCTGAGACAAGGATAATGTCACAGTTGTGAACAACAAATCGAAAGTAGCTCGGCATTTCAATTCCCAATAGCAATTCATTGAACTGGAGGAGATTATGATGGCTGAGAATATAGACCTTTTCAGCACCAGTGGCATCATCAATAACACAATTTTCTCTTAGGCAAACCCACATGGCATCCAGATCATCAGCATTTAACAAAAGATCAGATTGCTTCTGCGATAACAAATTAAGAATGAGAGCAATGATTAAAGTGGACCTCTGGATGGTTAGGAACTAAAACAACTGTCTACCTTTAAAAACCGATATTTTGCTAGCCCCTGAACCCTATGGCTGATAGATCCTTCTTCAGGCTTCTGAAAAATGCAAAAACAAAAATAAAGAAAAAGGAGAATGAGTTCATAATAATTGAGGAACTCAAGTAATAAAAGGAACAGCTAATTTTTGTACATGCCTTCTTATAGAAGCTTGGTATTGTACCAGCTTCAGCACTTTTCTGCTGCTTCTCTTTAAATATATCAAGCAAGATCCTCTTTGTTTCAAGCTCTACAAAGATAGAAACAAAACACAAAATCAGAATAGCCAAAGAGGAATCAAACATAGATTTCCATAGTAAAATAAAAGTATTACATTCACATGCAAACATGTTTGCAGGCAAGCATCATGAACTAATGCATAAATGGGCAATTGAAGTAGAAGCAAGTTAAGATTGTCCTCCTAAAAAGAGTTCAATAATCTTTCTCTAAGCTTGAACTAAGAATTGTAAGTAAAATTCAAGTCTCGGTAATTCTTTATCTTTGTTTATCAATTCAAACACTCAAAATTAACCTAGCTAACTGGTTATTACTTCTCAGCTTAATCAACAGGCTTCCACTTCCACAGTTCATTGTGTAACCAAATATGCAAAATTCTAACATTTTAAACACTAATTAAACACATTTTAGCACGAAAGCCCCCAAATTTATAGTCTAAACCCAATTAATCACAATTAAGCAAAATCACAAATATTTTAAACACTATCAACCTACATTTTAGCAAAAGAGGGGAACTTTGAATTAGGTTTTGAAATGTATAAATAGAAATAATAAAATGATAGAATTTCGGATGAGTTAAAAGAAATGAACGGAAGAGAGTAGAGAAACGGACCCATTAGGGCTTCGGATCCGAGTCCGGCACCAGATCCAATGTAACGACGTAGATTTCGGACCCAAAGCATCGACGAAGCTGGCGGGATCTTCCGTTGCGTGGCGGCCTCGTGGCTCTCGCCATCACTGGACCCACTATACATGGTCGAGTCACACCGATTTGGCAATGCGAGTCGACTCGCACTAGTTCGATTTTCGCTGTAAAATTCTAACTCTCTGAATTAAAGAAACCCTATAAGATTAAACTTCAAAACCCTAGTTCTTCAGTTTCTCTGATCTGTAAAAAAACGATCGCTGTCCAAAAAAAAAAGGCTCTTCCTTCTGGATTTTCCTTTTTTCCTAAGGTGATTTTTAAATTTGCAGAAATTGTAAGGAGGTCCTTTAAAGTTTCTAATCACATATTTTTCCCATAATTTTCTGAAATGCTGCTTTTTGGCCAGAAGTTTCTAGCTTGTAGTAGAACACTACTTTAATGAATTAAAAATATGTTTTTTTAATCCAATAAAAATATGTTTTACAATTTTTTAAAAAATAAATAATAAAAATTTTAAAATATTAAATCAAATAAATAAAAAAAAAATATATTATGCAAGTTTACCATGTATTTTAATTTATTTAAATGAGAGAAATTTAGATAATTTTATATTTTATGTGAAAATTAAATGAAGTGTATTTTTTATTGATAAAAAAATAGGAGCAACATTAAATAGATGCCATAATGAGTAACACAAACAATGATACAATAATAGTGTGTGTGTGTGTGTATATATATATATATATATATATATATATATATATAAACAAAAAACAAAAATTAAGTATTTGCTAGACAAAACCTTAATTAATTTATATGAATCAACATAGAGTGATTAATCAACATCCTTTATAATTGTTAACATCTTTTTGGACTAAAAATTTTTGTTTAGGTCATTAAGAATAATAAATAATTAAAAAATTAAATATATAACAACCTCTCAATCATGTGAGTCTAAATTAATATATAAAAAAAACCTCTGAAATAAAAACTCATAATTAAATAAATGTAATTTTAATATAATCTTTTTTCAACTTAATATAAAAATGCAAACAGTCATAGGGTAAAAAAAGAAACATTTTCAATCCTTTGACGGATTATAATTTATAAATATTTATTGACAGATATTGTAAATATTGAGAATGTTATTTTACTATTTTACGGTAAAAGTTTATTGAGATGAAATGATGTGATGCAGCAATCAAATATGAAACAAAGATGCTTTTTCAAGCTGATGTGGATTGAAAGTGCCACCCTTAACCTTTCAAAGGCAGATCTCCTGTCCCTTTGGATTTTATTTTAAATAAAAAAAGAAAAAGCAGACAATTCTTAAAAGTTCTTTTCTTTTTTTTTTTGGTACAAAGGAGTAGAAATTCTGCTTAAATTACACAAGAACGAATCAGTCCAATACCCATCAGATCAAACTGTATCCATCTTCCAAGACCTTCTGGTGGAAGATCTAGGATTTCTAAATCAAAAGACCTCTCATGTGCAAGATTAGCCAAAAAGTCGGCACAACAATTAGCTTCTCTATAGATGTGCTTCACTGAGCAACTCCAATCCCTCCTCAACATATTCTGGCATTCATGTAAAACAGAGAACAGAGGGTCCATAGCTTGTAAAGTTTGATTGACTTTCTGTATGGCTAGCATTGAATCAGATTCTATCTCCACATGTCTATAACCCATGTCCCACGCCAATGTCAAACCTACAAAAATGGCGAACACTTCAACTCTCAATATTGATCCCCAACCTATTTTCCGAACAAAACAAGTCAATCATCTTCCCTAGTTATCCAAACATAACCCTCCAATAGCCGAGAAGCCCGGATTAGTTAAAGTTGATGCATCCACATTGATTTTGACTGTATCACTAAGAGGGCGTTTCCAAGTAACTCTGCAAATCTGTCTTTTAATAGGCTCCAGTGTTACATCTATGTTTTGTTTGTAGCACAAAACTTGCTAAGTGACTAACTGGTTACTATTGGGAGGCCATTTAAAACCATGCTCAAAAACTGTTTGGTTTCACCACCTCCATAAGTTCCAACAACCGTAAGCAAACAATACTGACCATTGAACCGATCCATGTATATACAACCCATGTTGAGATAAATTCCAGATAAACCAGTTCGAATGAGTCAGCCCATTAAACTGAATCAACTTGGATCCATCTAACCACAATTTTCCAAAATTGTTGTGAGGTTGGGCAATCACGTAAAACATGTAAAACATCCTCAGATCCATCACCACATCTCGGACAACATAGAGAAGTGAGAAAACCTCTTCGAGCACAGGCCGCCTTTGTCAATAATTTGTTTTTCGAGGCTAACCAGAGAAAGTGGTTAACCCAAGGGGATACATCCAAATGCCAGATTTTCATCCATAGGAAGGTAGGGCTGAAATCACCTATGGATAGTAACTAAATAGATTTCACCGTGAAGCAACCGTTAGTAGTAGTGCACCAATAAGATCTATCTTCTTCTGAGTTTAATACTAGCATTAACTTCAATTGATCTACCAACTCAGTGGGTAGAAAATGAAGCCTATCCCAATCCCACATGCCATCGCTGGTTAAATAATGGCTAACTCTTTGATATGTAGCATCCAAGGAGATCGAGTTGTGGCATACCTCAGCTAAAGGAGATTCACCCAACCATTTATCATACCAAAAAAGAGTTTTATCGCCATTCCCTATTAACTTTGAATATCCTTGTTTAACTATATCCTGGCATGACAGTATACTCCTCCATAAAATGGAAACACCAGCTTGCAATTTACACTGGAGAAAAGGTTTATCTTTTAAGTATTTGGCTTGTAATACTTTCGCCCACAATCCCTCATCCCCTGCTTCTAATTTCCACCCTAGTTTAGAGAGAAGGGCAGAGTTCATATCACGTGCTTTTCTAAAACCCAATCCCCCTGCTGCCTTAGGTAAACAAACTTCACTCCATCGCACCAATGGAGTTTTCTTCCTCTCCGCTGTAGCCCCCCACAAAAAATTCTTGTTGAGTTTATCTATTTCCTTCATAACAGAAGCTGGTAACCTGTAAACCTGCATAGGATATGTCCCCATGGTACTAGTGACCAATTGAATGGTTGCTCTTCCAGCTAATGAGAGCTGATTGGCCTTCCATGTAGCAAGTCTATTCTTTATTTTATCTAAGAGCTGTTGAAAGCTTGATTTATTCAGCCTTTTATCTGAAATACACACTCCTAGATATTTTCCAAAATTTAAGCAATGATTCATACCCGTCATAGCATGAATCTCATTGATCAAAGAAGGGGCCACGTTTCGAGAAGTGAAGAATTTAGACTTGTTAACATTAACTCTCTGACCCGACATACTGCAAAAATCCTCCAAACATCGCATGATAACTTGACATTGTGGTACTGTAGCTTTTCCAAACAGTATTAAGTCATCAGCAAAAAAAGAGTGAGATATCTTAGGACCTCCACGACAAAGTGAGATTGGTTGCCATTCCCCCTTTGCTACTGCTGTATCAATAATGTCAGAAAATTCTTGCAAACAAAGAACGAAAAGATAGGGTGAGAGAGGGTTACCTTGTCGAAGACCTCTGGAAGGTTTAAAGTCTACCGTGCGCTCTCCATTCCACAAGATGTTCATTTCTGTAGATTTTAAACAGAACATGATAAGCTTGATGAGGGAGCGTGGGACATCTAGATCAAGTAAGACCCATGCAAGAAAATCCCAGTTTACTCGGTCATAGGCTTTCTCAAGATCTATCTTCATAATCAACTCTCCTTTCTTCTCCCTCTTCTTAGCCATAGAATGAACAGCTTCTTGAACTAGTACTATATTATCAGTGCTACTCCTCCACGGAATGAAGCTACATTGTGTTGGAGCCACCATATTTTTCAAGAAGGGTATAAGTCTGTGAACAATGATTTTGGAGATTAGTTTGACAGTGACATTGCACAGACTAATTGGTCGGAATTGAGTAACCAATTCCGGATGATCCACTTTTGAAATTAAAACCACCAAAACCTTGCTTAATTCTTCATTAAACGATCCTCTGGTGAAGGCTTCCTTGATAAAGGTATAGACTGACTCCTTGACCACATCCCAATTCGCTCGATAAAACCCAACTTGAAAGCCATCTGGGCCTGGTGCCTTATACTGTGCCATTGATTTGAGTACTGTACAAATTTCATCCTCTTGCGGGACACTCTCTAAATGCTGTTGTTCAAGTGTCGAGAAACGGAATCCAGATCTAGGACATAATTCATCCCAGTTCCTAGACACTATTTTAGCCTTATATAAATTTTGAAAGAAACAAGTTACCAGTTGCTTCAATTCTTCTGTATCCATGCACCACGACCCATCCTCTCTCTTCAAGGAGGTTATTTTATTTCTGTTTCTTTGGACGACAGTGGTGGTGTGAAAAAACTTTGTGTTCCGGTCTCCGAACTTGATCCATTGCGATCTTGATTTCTAGAACCATAGTAACTCTCTTCCTGCTTAAGGACATTCTCAAATTCCGCTGACAATTGATTCTCCAATTGAAAAAGATAAGGATTCGGTCTGCACTCCAAAGCTTTCTGAATTCCATTCAAGCGCGACAGTAATTTCCTTTTCCTTCTAAATACATTACCAAAGACCTAGGAATTCCAAACACAGAGAGCTCGTTGAAGCTTATTCAAATTGCTTCCCAAGCAATCACTTGAGCTCCAAATTTGATTCAGAAAGTTTCCAAACTCCGCATGTGTCTGCCACGCCATCTCAAATCTAAAAGGCCGCAGTTCCTTGTTGGGTACATAATGACCAAATAACTTGATAAGAACAGGACAGTGATCACTAGAAACTCTAGGGAGATTAGTTACTCTAGCCTCCGAAAATAAATTCCTCCATACTGTGTTGCAAAGAACCCTATCAAGCCGCTTATGTATCAAACCACCCATATACCTTTTATTTATCCAGGTAAATTTACATCCTGCAGCCTCTATATCAATCTCATTGTTATAACTCTTGAAAACTCAGCCATTCTTGAGGAACTTTCGTGGGTACCACCTTTTTTCTCAGAAGGTGAAGTTATTTGATTAAAATCACCAACTAAAAACCAAGGCAAATTATCAAACTCCACCTTACTCTCTAAATATTCCCACAAACTTTTATGTCTCGATGGGATAGGATTGGCATATATTGCTGTGAGAAGCCATTTCCTTCTGCCATCTGAAATCAAAACAATAATGAATTGTGCAGTCTTGGTAATAATAGATACATTACCAATGGAAGAATTCCAAAGAATCCAGATGCCTCCAGAAAAACCAATAGCATTTACTCTAGTTGAAAAGTCATAGTGCAGTCGCCTTATCACCTTTTCTGCAGCATTACCACTAATTCTTGGCTCTGCTATAATTAAGAAATCCACACCATGGGTTTGAGTTAACTCCTTAACATTACTCCTGAAACTAACACTTCCAGCTCTCCTACAATTCCAAAACATGATCGACATAATGAGTAGAATATAAATAAAGAGGTAGCACACATATTGCATGCTAGATGACATCCATGGAAGTTGCCGGACTCGAGTCCGTGGCCAAAATTGAGACCACCAATCCATCTGATTGAACTTCATCATCACCACCCTTCACCACCTTACTTGCCTGAAGATCTCTCACCCCATTAGGAGGATCTCGATCGGGTATTAAGTATGGAATATTGAGTGGGGAAAAAGCATTGGGCTTGATAACCTCGGGGCCTGTAAGCGGGGGCTTAGAAGTTGTAGTTTTGTTCAAGGTTTTTGAGCTACCCAATGGGCCTCCTGAATTAGAAGAAGAGCCTGCATGAAAAGTAAAACTAGTGGGAACGTTATTCTCCTCCCTACATGCCCTAGGAATAGAAAACAATCCCTGCAAATCTGTTGGAACATTCCCACTGAGTTCTGGAGTCTTCCCAAAAGTTTGGAAGTTAACCTTAATTGGTGCTTTTCCTTTATTTTGCTTGGTTGACTGAATCCCATCCTTTTTGTTAGTAGAGGATTTTCCAACGTTGCTTACCTCTTTTGTTGCCGCATTAACTTCAACGTCCAAATTAGAGAATCTGTTTCCAAAAGTTTTGTTGGGATC
The DNA here is from genome assembly GCA_032173925.1 of Heritiera fomes. Classification (NCBI taxonomy): domain Eukaryota; kingdom Viridiplantae; phylum Streptophyta; class Magnoliopsida; order Malvales; family Malvaceae; genus Heritiera; species Heritiera fomes. The sequence goes on from JAPDPM010000008.1 coordinate 37,024,311, forward strand.
ATGCTGCACCTTTTGTTTTCCTTTTTCAGCGTTGTCTCTGTGGGTTGGCTTCCAGTTCCTCCTTGTATAAACATCCACGGGCCAAAGTTAGGTTCCTCCTGTTTGCTTTCCTCCTATGCTGGTACTGTATTATCTCCCTCTTTGTTGACAGTGGTATTATGAACAAAAGGACATGTATTTAACTTATGGCCAAACTTGCCACAATGAAAACATATCATGTGAAAACCCTCGAACTCCACCAGTTTAACATGCCGCCCTACTAGAAATTTCAAAACCAATGGCTTGGTGAGATCAATCTCAACACAAATTCTCGCAAATTTTCCATGTATAGCTCCTTCAGTATTACGGTCAATTTTGATGACTCTGCCCACACATGATCCCATTGGCTTAAGAGCCTCCAGACAATAATACTCCATGGGAAGACAAGGTAGCCTGATCCAAGCTATCACCTTATCAATCGTATCCATTTGAGGTTTAAAGTTTGGAGTCCATTGACGCACTGTCAAGTAATGTCCCCCAATAATCCATGGACCTCCCTCTAGTACATGTGCGTAATCTTCACTCCTCTCGAACTTGAACAAAAAGTAGTCATAACCCAAATCAACCACCTTAAATTTCCCAACCAGTTACCACAGTTGTTTGATTCGTGTGGTAAGGGTTTGGAAACACAAAGCTTTTCCTAGCAACTTAACAATGATTGCCTTTCTCCAAGGTTTCCGCATGTTCAACTTTTCTTCATGGGAAAAGGTAACCCTTGGGATCTGTCCTGCGTCACTTTCTTCATCATCCGAAATCTCATCATCAAAGTTCATTTCATCACCCCACTCGTCCCAACTCTCGGTTCCATCAGATCCTGATCCCGTGAGCATGTCTTTATATGACGATTTGGCAATATTAACAGGATTCTCGATGCTATCATCCAGGAAGGCATCAGTAATGGATTCTTCGAAGGAGCTTCTCACTGGTTTGAACTTCTTCTTGATTCGTTTCAAGAGCTCATTTTCTACGGTCAGAATGGTTTCAGAATTTGCTTGATGGTTTTCTTGTGCCATCCTCAACAACAACCCATAATCTATCTTGACACAGCCTAAGCTTACTAACTGTTCGATGAAATGCCTCAACCAAAGGTTGTCTCTTACTTGAGAGAAATACCCCGAGCCCCCGTAAAAGGATAAAAGTTCTTTTCTTTTACTTCTAGGTTAAGCAGGAGAAGGATTAAGTAAAAGTGCTCAAGAATTGGGCTGTCTGTTCAAATTAGACAATTTATCTAATATTTGATTGAGTTTGGACAAAAATACGAGATGTATTTAATGGATTTGGGCAAAAAATTTAGATCCTATTAGAAAAAGGGCCGAGCTCAAGCTTGATTCTTCGAAACCCAAGCCCAACCCGACTTGATCCGAATATAAATAAAATTAATTTTTTGTAAAATATATTGACTAAGTATATTGTAATTATATGTACATAAAATATTATTGATTAATAAATATGATTATATCATGATTATATATATTTAATATGAAAATTGACATGCAAATTTTAACAAATCAAATTAAACTTAAAAAAGATTAAAAGAATAAAAGATAAATAAACAAAAATCAAAATACTAAATAAATAAATAAATAAAATCGTATTTAAACGAGCCGAGCCGAATTTGGGCTTACAACATAAAATAAAAAACGGGCTGGACCAAAAGTCAAGTTCGAATTTTAACACACGGGCTGGATTTGGGCTTATATATAAACTATTAGTATATGGCTCAGGCCTAAACCCAACCCAAGCCCGTCTATAATCAGATCTAGGATCAAGGAAGTACTTTATTTAAAATTAGATTTCAATTGTTATATTTATATCGTGTTTTTTTTTAATTTTATAAAATAAAAAATTTATTTTGTTATAATTCGTATTAACAAGTCAAATACCAAATCCAATTTTTAGCTTTTATCAAATTTAATATAATATTTTTTTTATTTAGAGGTTACGAGCTCAAGTCACGAAAAACATTCTCCATTAATTCAAATAGAAGGACCGTCCTAAATCTCACAACGTGAGAGTTTTGTGCTTTTTTTTTTATCTAAGAGAGCTTTGTGCATTGAGTTTGACTTTTTATCGAATTTATATATTTGTTAAAATTTTAATTTATGTTATTTTCATGTTTTTTATGTCATTTTCATGTCGTGTCATTATATTAGGTCTAAAATTATAAAAATTTATCAGGTTTATTTTAAAAGCATTTATGAACGTTTGGACAATAATTTTCACTTGTCTTTACTCAACTATAGAAACAAAAGCTTTTTTTTTTTCAAATGTTGTGTTTAGAGGGAAAAATTTGATCAAGTAATAACAAGTTATCAGTTTCCATTCTCAGTTTATTAACAAATTTGCATTTAGACCTCAAAACTTGACTTTTCACTTCAATTTGACAGCCATAGTTGGCTGTCAAGTTGTAGCATTTGTTTTCTTCCTTTCCCATTCCTTTTCGCGAAAGATGAATAGAAAAAAGTTTGTAAAGCATAAGACATGAAGCTTTTTATTCTAATACCAACTGATTTGTATTTTTGTTGCAATGATATATGTTAAGGTAACAAATTAACTGTGTCAGAAAACTTTTGAGGAGAACACAAGAAAATAAAAACATCGCTTTTCCGATCTGACATGATTACTTTACATTTTTGTCATGTTCTTGCTCCAGATGGATTGAGAAAATTTGATCAATGTGTAAGCAAAATGGTCAAATCAATGAGTTTGAGTGTCATTTTGACTTATTTGTATGAATGCATTATCGTTTTGTGAATATCTTTCTCACTGCGCTTATAAATTTATTCTTAAAATGAATAGCTAGATTCATACCAAAACACCGAAAGCTTTTCGAATTAAGGTAAACATTGATTTTTCGATGTCCAAAAGAGTTTGAATTCGGGATTCAATAAGGATTTTCTTTTCTTGCTTAACAAGAAAGAAGAGATTATACATTACAGCTGAATCAAATTAAGACTATACATTTGAAGATAAGTCTTGCATACTTCACCATAAAATGGTCCCTTTGCTGAGGATCTTACTTGCATTCCAAGGCATGTATGTAAAGATTGGGTAAATCTCTCTTCCCTCATCCGAACCGATCTTCCACCAGAAGAGAAAGGGAATGGCAATTCAAGATCAACAAAGTGATTTTAATGAATGTAAAATAGAGTGGTCTGGTTTGTTAGGGTTCATGTTAGTGAATAGAAGTTAAACAAACAAGAGTTTATACCAAAGAACAAGGACCATGCATGAAGTTGAAGCTTACACAAAACAAAGGCGATGCACTATTATCAAAGCTTGCTAGTTGCCAAAGTCTGACACAACAAATTGAAACAACAGCTTTGTATGAGAAAATTTCTACCATTGCTTAGAAAATTTCCCTCTGTGACTGTCTCCATAGCCTGTCTGACATTAGCCTCTCTGTATTCAGCTTACAGACCTACAGAAACAGACAATCTTGTTCTTCCAATCTCCATATGGTTTCCAACCCAACACTAGCAACACAGAACACAACAAATACATGAAAAAGAACCAAATGAATAAGCAAGAGAGATAGAAAGAGACTTATACAGCTCAAAATCCTCCCCACCTTTTGATCACAGCTTAACCATAAGGGCAACTCCGTGCACAAGACTCCCACATTTTGGGTTCGGAAGGGTCATTGTATGGTAGTCTTCCCTTTATATTAACAAAGAAGTTATTTCTACTTGAACTTGTGGCCTCTTGGTCACAAAGGAGTAACCTTCACCGTTGCACTAAAGAGCAACCTTTACTACTACAAAAGCAGTCATGGAGAGAGAAGGATAATCAAGTTAACTGATTTGCCAAAGCTGTTAATATTCAGACTTAAGAAATAAAATCAAAGAATATCCAGGCATGGAAACTGAGAGCCTGTTATACTTGCTGTGGTAATGTCTTGTTTGTGCAGCTGTCAATGATCCCATGGAAGATTCCCATCTCTCTCTACCAAAATAGGTATGCCCTCTTTTCTTTCCAGATCAGATGACAGAAAAGAGGCAAAAAGGAAAATTAGAGTTAATTCAGGAAAGAGACTTGAATTTGATACACTGATGTTACCTTTTTTCTTTTGATCCCATTCAATAATTATGTCTTCTAATGCTTGTCTAATAAAAGACACTTTCTTACCTGTCCACATCCACTTGGTTAACCAAAGTATTTACAGTTTCCTATATTAACACCCCACATGGCATTGGCTTCCACTGAGTTGCTGCTAATTTTACTGCTGGGTCCAAATATCACCATGAGACTGTACATTGGCTAATACGAAATATCCTTTTTACCTGCAGAAGTTCTTGTCATAAATAAACACTCTTGTTTCAACTCTTAACTCTTTAGGGTTGAGCTATAGAGTTTGAAATTATAAGAATCAATGCCAAATATATACCAACAACAACTTTAGGTTTCAGCTTTTGCATTTGTTTTCAGGATCACCCTCCACTCTCATAAAAGCAAATAGGAAAGAAAAAAAAAAGGGTAAGGATAGGATATTCTTCAGTGACAGGGCTTCTCCATTATCACTTTGATGAGATGCATAACATTGGACAGGAATGTGGGGTACTTTGACGAGAAAATGAGTTGTCTTATGGTCTCTTATTCATATTTCAGCAGCATTGAACCTTACCAAACATCAGTTTCCCAAGTTGCAACCTAAGATAAGCCAGTTTGCTTTCTGAATACTAGCTGGCACCAAAAGCAGTATTGGCAATGCTCAAATGCCTATATAAATAGAGGAAGTAAAATCAGAGGGACCACCTGATCTCTGGTTCCTGTGGCAGGTAATGAATGTTGAGTTCCTAAATCTGAAAACTAGTCTTCAACTTCACAATTCTATATATTGGATTATGTCTAAGCTTAGCTTGCTTAAATAGTTCTATTGATAATTTTATGGTTCTTTGGTATCACAGATTCAATGATCAAGTCAAGCAAGGAAGATGTCAAAAATTGCAACTATTGTTGGAGGAGCTGTAGGAACACTTGTATTCATGGCTGTAGTCATGGGATTCTTTTGGTTTTACAAGTCATGTAAGAACTTTTCAAATAGAACTTCGGAGACAGGCTCTTCGGATCCTTCTGCATTAAGTAAGGTTTCATTGCAACAAACATGAAAAAAAAAACCAACACTGCATAGCAATTTATGCTACAGTTTTTTTAGTTTATATCAACTAATTACAGCTCCAACACCGCACTGGAGTGGAATAAAGGAGCTGGAACTAGCTCAGCAGCTGGCCAGTCTCTATTCGGACCTCAAGGAGCAAGGCAGTTCATGCTGGAAGAACTGAAGCAAGCTACCAAGCAATTTGCAGACAGTAATTTCATTGGATGTGGAAGTTTCGGTCCGGAATATAAAGGTTTGCTTCATGACATTGTTGTGGCTATCAAAAGACATCTAGGTGCTCCTCGACAGGAGTTCGTTGCAGGGGTATAACCAGTTCTGACTTATATAGCTCATGTCTGATAGATTCTGTGTCAAGTGCGTTACAAATTGGAAAACCCTCTTCCTCTCTCAAATGCTTTAACTCTATCACTTGGTTCATTCTGTCAACACTTGGATCAAAAGTCATTTTCCCAACTACACTTCATCAAGATAATCAACTGTCAAAGCATTTTTTACTTTTTTCCCCCTCGATTTCTCAGAGTGCAGAGTACAGTTTCATTCTGTTAAATAATTTTCTAGAGTTGGCCACTTAATAAAGAAGCTCATCATTATATTTCTATTGGCTCCATACACAGACAATTGGAATAGAAAGTGACATATTAGAGTGCCAAACAGGTAAACTATTTGTCAGATATTCGACATCAAAATTTGGTTACTCTTCTAGGCTACTGCCAGGAAAGTGGATCGCAAATGTTGGTCTATGAATATTTACCTAACGGCAGCATATGCAATCATCTATATGGTATGACTCATTAACAGCATAGATTTCTCATAATCATCAATGCTAGACATCACATTCATCTGTTGTTTGGCAGATACCGGACAAGAGGCTCCTACTAGACTAGAGTTCAAGCAGAGGTTATCGATAGCTCTAGGGGCAGCTAGAGGTGAATCTAAAAGAAACTAATGAAGGAATACTAAAGTAATACAAGTTTCAAATTGAGGGAATTATTTTTATTGAGTACAGGTTTATGCCATTTGCATGGCTTGAAACCTCCCTTGATACACAAGAACTTCAAAACGGCCAATGTCTTGGTTGATGAAAACTTCATTGCTAAGGTTGCAGATGCAGGGGTCTCAATGTTACTAGAAAAGATAGAAGAAGCAGGTCCATCTCACACGTCTAGCATCAATGTTATCCGAGATCCAGAGTAAATTGATTTCTTCTAATTGCATTTTGTTTCTGTTTTGGAAAGAACAACCTTCATATGTACTTAGTTTACCCTTTGTATCAATGGCAGGGTGGAAGTATTAGGGAGCTTCGCTGAAATGAGTGATGTCTACAGCTTTGGGGTGTTTCTTTTGGAGCTCATAACCAGACAGGAGGTGGCTGTGCATATCAATCACCTAGGATCCAATGAGAGCTTGATTCAATGGGTAAGCAAACTAGTACCTTTGTGTACTAGGAGACTTTCCATTCATTTTTCGATTCAAAAACACAGATCTTTTGAGAGATTTTATCAGTTCTACGTTGGTGCTCTCTCAAAAATTTAGGATAATGGAGTCAATGATTTCTGCTAATGCTAAGATCAAGGCTGATAAAGCTAGACAGAAATGTTTAATTTGAGTTTCCACTTTGCCAAGTTATGAATTTGAAGGAAGCTGCTTTCTATTTCCTACAAATGTTAGACTAGTGTTCATCCATCAAGGAATTAACCAAAGAATATCTCATACTTGATTCTAATGGTTTTACTTTTTGTTTTTTTTGTTTTTTTTAACTCTTACTTTCAAGCATTCATTACCTCAATCATGAAACTTCTGCTCAATTGTTTTCACTAACTTATTGAAGGTACAATCAAGGCTGAGTTCCAATGTTTTCGTGGACCATCGACTAGTTGGAAGCTTCACTATGGAAGGGATCAGGGATTTGATCAAGCTGACACTAAATAGCATGAGTTTTCCTGGAAAAGGGCGGCTGAATATGAACACGGTAGTGGCTGAGCTAGAAAGGATCCATGAAAAAGAGATGGAACTGACTACAGTCATGGGTGAGGGTACTGCAAAAATTACTCTAGGCAGTGAGCTATTTGCTTTGAAATAAAAAGATTCCAATAGAGTTTGTTAAGCTTGAGCCAAGCTTAAGCTTACAAAGATGTTTAGACAAGAAGGAAAAACCACTTGAACTGTTTATAAGGTAATGGAAGGTAGCCGGGTACGGGGAGTCAAGCTTCTGTAAAGGAATATAAATGTAATTATGTATTTGATTTTTCAAATGATGCATAATAATATCCATAATATTAATATATCAAACAATTATGAACTCTTCTACTGAATTTGTTCGTCGACTAGACTGACAACTGCTCATGATATGAATCATGCAAGCTGAAAAACATCAAAATGAGAAGACTCAAAAGATTCCATAGCAACTTTAGGTAGGAAATTCTTCATAATTGTCAAAATCAGCAATGAGAGAATCATGCATGCAAACTGAAAAGGAAAATGCTATATAATATAAGTATATTATATAACATAAGAGATGATTCAGATACATGCATATGGGATCTTGAGAGATAGCTTCCGTACTCTAGATTGGCATCTCATTCTAATGACTTAATCACCCTGCCAGCCTGGTCCTTGTTTTGGGCATAGATGCCTCCAAAAGCTCCTGGCTATAGTACATTTGCAACAGTTTCTTCCCCTTGCTCCAGATGCCTGTAAGAGAAGCACCAGGCGAACTACAGGTAATTAAGCTCTTTGATCCGAAGAAGGAAAAACATAACAGTGCTACACAACACAGTCAAAGAAATAGGTAAACATGTTGGATATACTCGCATAGGAATGTTAAGACGCTGATCAGAAAGGCCAAAGTTCCTAAAAAAGGACCAAAAAATTCTCATTGATTTAATAAGAAACAACTAAATCATGCATAGTACTAAATGTTTTCCTTTTGGTCGTGTCCATATATATTTTTTAAAGCTATGCATACCATATATAAATAAGCACATCAATTTTTTACAAAAGACAATTTATTCGTATAAAATTGCTGCTTAGAACATTATACAACTTCACTTTTCGGGCGAAACACCATAGAAACTGCACTTGCTGCTTCTGGTCCACTTAGATGAGGGGCCAGGAAGAATTTTAACTTCCTTCATTCTGAAAGGTCTGCACCAAAGGGATCCTAGCTAATAAAGATGAACTGAATGGTCCTTTTACGGCCCTGCCTGTCTCATAACGCAAGTAGATCAAATCACTTCAGCAGATTGAGATAGAAAGACAACAATGATGACAAACCTCCTCCCCACCTTTCATTTCAAATGTAAGCATGGGGAACATGTTCCTGGATCCTTCAAATCCGTTCCAGGTGATAATTCTGAAATGACTCAGACATGTGAATCGTTAGTGTATCCTTGTAAGCTTACAGTTTAAAGTGAAAGAAGAAAAGATGCCTATATGAGCTAATTCTCTAATGCATACGAATACATTGCTAATGAAGAAAAGTTTTGATTTGAAATAACAATTTTGAAAGTAAATCTGATTCAAAAGTTATTAGGTGGAGTAAATGGACAAGAGGATGCTGCCATAACCTTTAGACCTCAGCCAAAACACATTCTAGAATCCCTGTAATGGCAAAGCTTTCATTAAATCTTGTATAACCTCACATTCATTCACTTTTTTTCAACTTTAAAAATCAATATTCGAAATTGCTTATGAATTGTACTTCCTACTGCTTTTCTCGACCGCAAATTTAGTTTCCCCTTGAATCATCAATAATTGAAAACTATCTAAAACAGGAATCACATCGGACCAAACATAACACCAAAGGAATCCTAGCTACTTTGCCCCCACAAGATAGCTTGTCCCCTCTTTATCCAGCAAAGATCTGCGACAATTCAGGGAGAAGGGGTCTAGAAAGATCTTACATTACCCTACTAAAATCCCTTTCTTTTTCATCATTTCAAGCAACGTTGATTTTACTGTACGTATACCACATTCTCCAGCACCACAGTGACAACAAACCAGAGCATTGCAATTTGCTTTACTTATTACAACATGCACAAATATCAACACGAAAACAACACACCAACTAGGAATTTCAACAAGAACATAACTGAGCAATCAAAACCCAAAAGTCGGCGAAAGATTCATGGACAACAGCTGCAGACATGATTTTTTGAACTGAAAGATGTAAGTAATAGTTAAGAAACTGAACGAAAATGGGTAAAAAGCTTCAAATTCTTAAGACATAAGTGAAGTGAGTAAATGGTACCTGAAGGCTGAAGAGCAAAGACAAGAAGCAACAGTTAAAGAGAACTGAGAGAACAGAACTGAACATATATACCACTGTTCTTTCTTTTTTCCTATGTTGGGTTTTGGTTTTTTACTCCAGGGCCATTTACTTTATGATTATTAAATTTATGCCTAAGACTCCATGTATATGGTATATGTCCCGATCAATTCAAGTCCATGGGAGCGAACTAGATTACAAAAAGAAATTCTAAATGCAACTCCGTTTATACACAACCAACAAAAATTTGAGTGACATGTGTGGTTCTGATGTTGAGACGCTAAGCATTTGCTTACCTTTGGGTTTGTCTCCGTCCCATATTGAGTGTGTAGTGTGTGGTGTGTGAGTTTATAAGGGATTCCATGCTAATCCAAAACAACCGATTTTGGAGTTAGTGATGTGTTCCTTCACTGAGAAAAAAAAAATTTGAGTGACATTTTGGGCATTACTCACATTCGTGCGGAAGCGCGTACTACAAATTCATAAAAATTTATCTATTTGACTGGATATGGAACTCTTATTATGTCTTAACTTCAATCTTTCAACTCTTCAACACCAATTTAATCCTTAAAAGCTTTCGTCCAATAACATTTCTCTTGTGAAACGTGAGTTTTAAGCACACGCAGAAATAAGCTTTTGTGAACTCTTCAACATCAATTCAGTCCTTAAAAGCTTGTGTCTAATAACATTATTTTTGTGAAACGTTGGTCTTAAGCATCTGTGGAAGTAAACTTTTGAAAGTGTTAAAGTAAATTTTTGTAAATGTCAGTATCCATAGAAATAAATTTCCGCCGAGTGTTAAATATCTGCGCAAACTTCAGTCGGTGCTATATAAATTAAACTTTTGATATGAAAGCTCGCGATTTTGTTTAAAAAAAGGCCTTACAAATATGAATTTAAGTTTCGACTTATACATTATAAGCATTTAGATTCTAAAGATGACTTTTATTGTATAGCACTATGCAGAATTCTAAAAGTGACTCTTATTGTGTAACATTTAGTTCTAGAATTTTGATTGATAGTTTGTTCTGATATGTGGAGACCCACATCTTATTTGAGAGATGTTACTCGAAAATTTTATGATTTTATTTCTCATAAGGCACCTCACAAATATAAATTTAAATTTTTACATATGCGATATTGCAATTTCGATGCGAAATTGAAATGTAATGATGAGAATTAATGATCTGAAATCTAAGAAAGTTTTAGTAGCTTGGACTTAAAATGTAAAATTTATGGCTTATTTTGTTAAGATTCCAAGTCTTGAGAGCTGTTTTGCATCATGTAAAGGATCTTCAAACAGGCAATCTCGTGTAGGAAGAGCATAATGTTGGCATCACAGAATGGAGCCATCTGGTAATGCCAACTTCTTGAGCAAATTGAAGTTGTGTTTTCCAACAGTCACTGACATAAATTGGTCCCCCTGAGATAGCTCGTGATGCAGCATGGAATTCGGCATACTGGTGGTGCGATTGGAACATATCCCAGTCCGGATGTATGAAGTTGCGCATCCACTGGCTGTTGTATGCACAATGAACCATGTGGCACCCTTGCAGCCAAAAGGTCGCAGTTGGATCACCGTAGGGATCAGAACACCAAAAATCATCTCTTGCATAATATACAGTTATTTTAGGTCAACAAAAAGAAGAGAAAAGAGAAATTCTGTGCCACTTCAATTTATTGAAGTGAGAGTTTATGGAATCTGATATAAGTCAGTTCATTTGACTTTACGCAAAGCTAGTATAATGATCTCGTTGGCCCATCAACAAGCAGGGTCAATGAGACAAAATCCCTTGCGGAAACCTGAAGTGAAACCCTCTTAGATCTTTTCGGCATATAGGTTCATTGAAGCTTAATTATTTTTGTCATAATTTCACTACATTACAAATATGCTAGTCTAAGCTAGTACAACGATCTCGTTAGTCAATCAGCAAGCAAGGGTAAAGGGGATAGAATCCCTTGCGAAAATTAGGAGCGAAGCCCTCGAAAAGTCTAATATATGTAGATTAACTGAAGCTTAATTACTTTAAACTGTTTAATTTCACTGCATTATAAATATGTAACCTTTCTTGTCATAAAACGTTTCATAAAATTAATAAAAAATTTTAATACAGCCGTGAAATGTAAGCAAATTATTTAACCACAAATTTTATTTTGTGTTATTTTGTGTGTGATTGTTATTCTTTTATTATTTAGTTCTCATGTTCATTCTTAACAATTGTATTGGTTTATGGTTGCAAACATAACATACCAACACGATTGAGGGCAATGGTTTCTGTTCCAAGGAAAAAGAAGTCGCTGGCCTGTTGCATGCTAGAAATGACACCATTTCCATTGAAATGCTTTCTCAGAGACGCGATCAGCGCCTTGTAATAAGCTTTAGCGAGCTCCACACGACCACCCTAGGCTTCTAATAGCAACTCAACACCTGCAACAAAAAACAAATTGTTGCAATGACTTTCTACATAAACAAAGAGTAACAAGCAGACCAAGAAAGGGTTGATGAGAAGCTCATTGCTTCAATCACATCAATCTTGACGCCATCAATGCCTACTGACTTCAGATGAGCGTGAAGTCCCTCGTACATTTTCTGAGCCTGCTTTGGTGGAACTAACCCTACGCTATCTCTTTGGATATTGCACACAGCAAAATCCTTCATTCTTCTTAGCAGACTGGGCGAGACATGAGTACGAACCACCCTCAACTCGGGCATCCCAGCGACATTGGGTCTAATCCCACCCCAGTATCCCAACAAGGCATGCCACACATACACATCTTGTATCGTCCTGAACTCCTCCTTGAGGTCCTTAATAAAGGCATCCATGCCCTTGTTAGAGGGTGTTTTGGCACTCTCATAGTCTTTAAATCTATAATTCTCTTGGAATTTTACAAGCCTATATGCCTTTTCTTCGCCTGCTGTAAGATTGCTGGTGTTTATTAATGTTGAATTCAATCCAATTACAACAGGAAGAAGCTCAGCTATTTATAGAGCTGAGGATCAACGAAAATTTCCAGAAAAGGCAAGTCAAGTAACAGCCTATGCAAGCTAACCAATCATACAAGCTTCTAGTGCCATGTCAGCAAGGAATAACTAACTATGCCACCTAAGCAACGAAATGCCAGCTAAGCAACTACAGGGAACTAACTTTATCAGCCCCCCTCAAGCTGGAGTGTAGAGACTATGGAAAGCAAAACGAGTCAACAAGGGTCGAAAGACTGATGGAGGATGAGATTTGGTGAAGAGATCTGCTAACTGAGAGGAGGAGTTGACATGAAACAGACGGAGCACTCCAGCCTGAAGCTTTTCACGAACAAGATGACAATCAAGCTCAATGTGTTTAGTACGTTCATGGAAAACAGGATTCTCAGCAATGGCAATTGCTGATTGATTATCACAGTAGACCAATGCAGGTGCAGAGTGTGGAATCCCCAGATCATGTAACAAATATAAAATCCATTGCAGTTCACAAGCCAAAGAAGCAAGAGCCCGATACTCTGCCTCTGAAGAAGATCGAGACATTGTGGGTTGTTTCTTGGAGCGCCAAGAAACTAAGGCAGTCCCAAGGAAAACACAATAGCCAGTAACAGAACGTCTGGTGTCAGGGCATGTAGCCCAATCAGAATCACTAAATCCCTTAAGAACCAGATCTGAGTTGGAAGGAAAAAATAATCCTTGTCCAGGGGAAGACTTAATGTATCGAAGCACTCTATGTAACATTCTGAGATGAAGATCTGTGGGCTTTTCCATGAACTGAGACAAATAATGTACAGCAAAGCTGATATCTGGCCTTGTTGTAGTCAAGAACATCAATTTACCAAGCAGTTGTCTATACGGAAGAGGTGTAGCTAATGCATTACCATAATCTTTACTAAGCTTAGCTGAAGCAAGCATAGGAGTGGCGGCAGGTTTACAAGTAAGGAAACCAGAATCTTGAAGCAACTCCAAAGCATACTTGCGTTGGGATAGATTGATACCCGAGGAGGATCGAGCAACTTCAAGTCCCAGGAAAAATTTTAAAGTGCCAAGATCTTTAATCTTGAAAGTGGCATCAAGAAAAGTCTTAATGTCTTGAATAAGAGAAAGATCATCACTGGCCAGAACAATGTCATCTACATAAACCACAAGAGCAATGAAGGACTTGGCAGAATGTTTAAGAAAGAGGCTAGGATCAGAAGTAGCCTGCTTGAAACCTTGCCCAAGGAGTGTAGAAGTCAGTTTAGAGTACCACTGTCGACTACCTTGTTTCAAACCATAAAGAGATTTTAACAGCTTACAGACTTGTCCTGATTGAGCTGCAGTATATCCAGGAGGAAGCTGCATATAAACTTCTTCATGTAAATCCCCATGTAAGAAAGCATTATTAATGTCGAGCTGATGGAGATGCCAACCCTTAGCAGCTGAAACAGCAAGCAAGGTTCGAATAGTGGTTAGTTTAGCCACTGGAGAAAATGTTTCAACATAGTCAAGGCCATGTTGCTGGGTGTAGCCTTTAGCAACAAGTCTTGCTTTGAACCTTTCGATACTGCCATCTGCCTTATGCTTAACCTTGTAAACCCATTTGCACCCAATGGCATCCTTAAAAGGAGGTAAATCAACAATTTGCCAAGTACAATTATCCTCTAAGGCTTGCAATTCATCCTTCATAGCTTGTCTCCAACAGGCATGTTTAACAGCCTGATCATAGGTCTGAGGCTCAACAGTACTTGCAATGCTTATAGAGAAGGCTTTGTGAGAAGGGGAGCATTTATCATAAGAAAGGACAGAAGACAAAGGATGATAGAAAGAACAATCTGCATTAACAAGATGAGCAGAGGAAGAAGCATTAGATGTAGCTAAATCACAATGGTAGTCTTGAAGGTAAGTGGGGGTAACTCTAGGTCTTTGAGATCGTCTGGCAGGAGGATCAAGGGGAGTTGAAGTATGATGCAAAGGAGGACTTGCTATAGCAGAAGAGTTAGGTGTATTATGAAGAGAAAGGTCAAAGGCTTGGTCAGAAGAAAAAGAAGACATGGGATCAAGACATGGAGGTGAACTAGGAGTAGTGAGAGGTAACACCAGAGACTGTTGAAATATATCAGTATTAGGAAAAGAAGAAAAAGATGAGTCCTGTGAAAATGGAAATATGTGCTCATAAAAGATAACATCACGAGAAATTAGGACAGAACCAGTATCTAGGTTGTAAAGTTTATAACCTTTCTTCCCTGTTGGGAATCCTAGAAAAATACATTTGTGGGATCTAGGTTCAAACTTGGTTCTTCCATGAGAAAGTGTAGAAGCATAACAAAGTGAACCAAATACTTTCAAGAAAGTCAAATCTGGTGGAGATCCAAATAAAACTTTATATGGAGAATCATCCTGTAAAACTGGTGTTGGTAACCTATTGATGAGGAAGACTGCATGAGCAACACAATCCCCCCAAAACAGATCAGGTAAAGAGGCTTGGAACTTTAGGGCTCTAGCCACATTCAGGATATGTTGGTGTTTTCTTTCCACAATGCTGTTCTGTTGTGGTGTTTGGACACAAGAAGTTTGATGAATCAAGCCTTTGGAAGAATGGAAATCAGACATGTTAAATTCTTGACCATTGTCTGTTCTAATGACTTTAACTTTGGTTGTGAACTGAGTTTCAATGAGAGTGCAAAAATGTTGAATCAAGGTTCTTGTTTGAGATTTAGATTTCATAAGGTGCAGCCATGTGTACCTACTATGATCATCCACTATGGTGAGAAAATAATGATCACCATACAGAGAAGGTATAGGATAAGGACCCCAGATGTCAATATGTAAAAGATCAAAACATTTATCAGATTTATAAACACTAAGAGGAAAAGGGATGCGTTTCTGCTTGGCAAAGTGACATGCATCACAAGGAAAATGATTATGCACTGGAATTGAAGAATCAAGTGAATGCAAAAGTTTATTTCTGTTATGAGATAGGTGACCTAGGCGGTAATGCCAAATATTGGCCAATACATTCTGAGTAACAGAACATGTAGTAGAGGTATGTAAGTCTGGTTGTACAAAAGGTAAAGATTGATCTAGGAAGTAAAGACCACCATGTTGTTTAGCTGATCCAATCATCTTCAAACTCTGAACATCCTGGATGATGCAAATATTAGGGTAAAAGGTAAGAAAACACTTATTAGATGTGGTAAGCTTACTTACTGAAATCAAATTGAAAGAGAAACTAGGAACAAATAATACATCGGTTAAAATAAGAACGGGGGAAATTTTAACTGTACCAATATGAGAAACATGTGCATGATCACCATTAGGTAATTTGACAAAGGTTTTAGCTGAAGGTTTAAAGGAATCAAAATAATCAAAAGAACATATAATGTGATCTGAAGCACCTGTGTCTAAGACATATGGAACAGGAATGGACATAGAATTATAAGTATAAGCCAAAGTACCTAAGCTGGGACCTGAATCAGTTACTGCATTAACATGAACTGCAGGAGAGGCTACTTCTGATGATTGAACCAAAGAGAGTAATTTCTGATATTGTTCATCTGTAAATGATCGTGGAATGCTACTGCCAATTGAAGCAACAGAGTGAGACAACAGATTAGAAATATCAGGAGATTTAGAAGCATCAACACAATTAGCCTGTACAGATCTGTTTCGTGGCTTGTATCCAGGTGGAAATCCATGCTTTTTGAAGCATTTATCCATTGTATGACCTGTGTAACCACAGTATGAACAGAGTGGCCTTCTGTTATTAGCCACAAATTTCTTGAAACTTCCTGAATTTGAACTATTCATAGCTCTCTCTGTAGGACCTTTAATAGCCAAAACATTCGTTTCCAGCTGTTGTGAACTAATTAAGGCATTAATCTGCCTCTCTTGTTGAAGAACAAGTGAGAAAGCCTTGTTGATGGAAGGCAATGGATCCATAAGTAAGATCTGTGTCCTGACAGTAGCAAAAGAATTAGTGAGACCTTTGAGGAATCTAATGACATAATCATTAGATTGATAAGCTTTTGCAATGTTCACAACTCCGCAATTGCAATGTGAAGGAACAGGTCTGTGAGTAAGTAGTTCATCCCAGAGAACCTTCAACTTGGTAAAGTAGTCAGTCACAGACAAAGAATTTTGTTGGAATGTGTAAATTTCCTCTTGAAGTTCTGAAATCCGAAGAGCATCGCACTGGGAGAAGCGATCTCTCAGATCATTCTATACATCTTTGGCAGTGTCAATCCACAGAATACTTTGTGCAATTGATGGCGAAACAGAATGGAAGATCCAAGAAAGAACTAAGGTATTACACCTCTGCCATGTCGGAAACAATGGATCTTCTTTATCTGGAATCGAAATCTCACCGGTAACAAACTACAACTTGTTCTTTGAAAGTAATGCCATAAACATCGCACGAGACCACGGATGGTAGTTGGAGCCTGTGAGTATCGTCGAAACGAGAACCAGCGCCGGACTCTCGTTTGCATGTACAAAATACGGGCTTGCTTCATCGAGCTTTGCCGGAGCACTTGACTTTGCCATAGAAGAAACAGTAACATGAAAGAACCAGATATAGTGTTTGGATGGAGAGAAAATCAACCGAAAATCAGAGAAAAATTCTCTGCTCTGATACCATGTAAGATTGCTGGTGTTTATTAATGTTGAATTCAATCCAATTACAACAGGAAGAAGCTCAGCTATTTATAGAGCTGAGGATCAACGGAAATTTCCAGAAAAGGCAAGTCAAGTAACAGCCTATGCAAGCTAACCAATCATACAAGCTTCTAGTGCCATGTTAGCAAGGAATAACTAACTATGCCACCTAAGCAACGAAATGCCAGCTAAGCAACTACAGGGAACTAACTTTATCACCTGCCGCGGCTTGGTCAATGCCTTCTTCTTCAATCGGATCATCGTCTACGCATACGGATTGCCAGCCATCGTCAATGATAACCATCCAAGGAGGGCACCCAGCCTGCTGCAGAACCTTGACTCCATCCCAAATACCTTCAGGATGAACGTGGCGATAGAAAGCATCCCAAGTGCACCAACCAAATCTGTCCACAATATCATGTGGGGTTTTATCGTGGAGAAGCCTGAAGGTCCCCAGATGAAGCTTGGCCACCTCCATGGCGTCTTTAACCAGATTGTTTGGATCTTCACCGCATGCATGTACAAACAAAGCTCGATTGACGAACCTTGCTAGACCCACTTTCGACACAAATGTCCACGTTATTGTCAACCCCAGGCTGAAGAGAGCTTCCGAATGATCCTTCAATGAGTGGAAGTAGAATAACATAAGGGCAATGGTGATCCGAGTCATGACTTCTGTCCAAAATCATCATTTGAGTCTCGTACTCCACTTCTCTTCCACTGCTTCCAACCCAGTGGGTACTCCACCAAAGTTTGAACCTGAAAAAGCTCATGAACCTTATGCCAATCAGCTTGCCTAAAGGTGCCACATGCCGGCTGCTCGGCTCTCCCGCGTCAAACCCGACAAAGCAACCATCAGCTGCACCGTTGTTCTTGCTAAATATCGATGGGGTTAGGGTGGCTACAATGTTTGAAGGGATTGTGTGAGAATCGGATGACCATTCGCTAGGAAATTTCTTCCTGCGAGTGTGATTGATCTGGCCAATCCACCATCAAGGGGCGCCATACCATCTACAACTATTTGCTTATGCTTACAGCAATGGAGAATGTATCCTGGGAGGACGGCTTTCAATAATCGGTGTTGGAAGCAATGCTTTAGACTGGAAAGGAAATGCCTTGACAGGTGTTGGGAATGCGGTGATAATTCTAAATAAATAGACATCTCCTGTCGCTTCCTCGTTAGGCGGAAGAAGAGGAAGTACGTGGCCTGAGCCTAACAGGCGTTTTGCATGAAATTTCTCAGGCTCTAGATCTCCTTAGAAGCAGCTCTTCGAACTTCGCCTGGCCGTCACACCAAACAACCTGACACGTTTTACGTTACTTTAACATGATTTCTCCATCTAGATTATCGAAAAAGTCTAGCCTAGCAGCTCATCTCGCCCTTAAGTCATTTACTATTTCTAACTTTGGGTTTTACTAGCTCAAACTCACAGGTATAGGAGTCCAGTTATAAGTTATTTAAGGTGGATTCTATAATAATTTAAATTTAATTGGTTTTTTTAATCAAGTTGGTGTTCAAGTTATTTCAATAATAACTTGAGTCAATTTGAATATTTTAATATTCAAAATGATAGCTTTAAATTGACATATGTATTTTGAAATGACAAAAACTTAAGTAAGCCTTAATGTTTCTTTCATATTGTAAATTTACTTTATCACACATGATTCTCTCAAACCATTTTAAGTGTTCATATCAAACATTAAAACCATGATTTAATTGTATATTCTTATTGATCTTAATACTTTACAAAATGAATTTGAATGTTTTCATTAAGTAATTTTTTCAATAATATACTGAACACAAGTTTAGAAAATTACTTAATAATTTTTATTAAGTAAATTACAAAATGAGTTTGAATGTTTTCATTAAGTAATTTTCTCAAGAATATATTGAACACAAGTTTTTGGCCTAAATCTTAATTTGAGAAAGTTAAGAAAAACTCTCATAAAATTCATAAATGTTTTGGGGTGAATTAAAATCAAAGATCACATCATTTCTAATCCAAAATGCTCAGAAAAGTGCAAGAAAAGCATGAGGGATCCATCCCAAAGTGGCAGAATGCTCCAGAAAGCTCAAGAGGCAAATTATGAAGCATGGGATCTATCCCTTAAGGTAAGGGATCAATCTCCTAAGGTAAGGGATCGATCCCCTCTTAACAGAATGCATGGGATGCCCAAAATGAAGCAAGGGATTGATCCCCTAGGGCATAGGATAGATCCCCCAACACATGAAAAGCCTCCAACGGTTAGTTTTTATGAGATACAACGGTAACTTTTGTTTTTGGCTCTACCCAACGTTAAGAATACATCCAAGGGACTATAAATAGAAGCTTGGAAGCTTAAGGATAAAGTGAGAGCAACCAAGACATATTATTCTTCAATTTCTTCATCTTCTCCAAGCATCTCAAAGAGTTCAAGAGTTAGAATTCAATATCTTCTATCATTCTCATCTTCCTTGTATAAACTAGCACAAATATTATATAGGCTTTTCTTTGTACTTAACCTTTGTAATCATTTGCCTATTTAGGGATATCTCCTTGATTACACAAACTAGAAAACCCATTCACAATTTGTAAAAGAGAGTGAACCCTTGAGTGCTTCATTATAAGTGAGGATTGGGTAAAAGGTTTTCTCCTTGAGCCATAAAAGGGAGAGGTTGTAAGGTTTCCTTCTTGAGCCTAGAAAAAGAAGGGGAAAGGTTTTCTCCTTGAGCTCGAAAAAATGAGAGGTGTAAAGGTTTCTCTTAAGTCTTGAAAAAGAGAGAGATTTCTCTTGAGCTTACGAAAAAGAGGGATTGTAAAGACAAATTCAAGTTATTGAATTTAGGGAAAATCCTTGGGAGTGTCTCAAGGTAGAGGACGTAGGCAAGGTTGCCAAAACTCTATAAATCGCTCGTGTAGATTTCTCTTTCCCTTCTCTCTTTATTTACCTGCAATTATATTTGTGCTTATTGTATTGAATTTGGATTGCATTCTTACATAGCCTAGAGAACTTAGAAAACATTAATATAGGCTAGTGAATATAGACGAACCGAAAAATGAACTTAAAGTTAGTTAAAAACCGATTCACCCTCCTCTCGGTATTGTTATAAAGCCAACACAAAAATAAGCCTAACTATTGAGTTGACCTTAAGCTTAAATAAATAGGCTCGAGCCAAGTTTCGAAACTTGGGTTTTCAAGTTAAATCAAATTTGATCTTAATATTGGATTTTCTTGATTCAGCTCTTACACCTCTAATACAATTTTATGTATTGTCAGTGAAATTTTTGCACTCTACAAATAAGATTAATAGAAGGACTTATATTTCTCCTAAAAAAAGAATGACACATATTTCTTTTTTTTTGCCAAAAGCAAAACATATTTCTTAAAGTATATTAAAAATAAAAAAAATTACTTAAAAAAATGGGATGTAAATTTCTTAACTTTGATTATGAAATTAAAATTTTTCGCAATCAAGCAACATATCAAATAGGAATTCTTTTTCTAACAACTTTTTAATCATGTAGCTAAAGAAACGTTATCTCATGTTGTAAGATTTAGGTTCGAGTAAGAGTATAAATAAGTTAAGTTATTCATGAATTACTCAAATTTGATTCTATAATTAATCAAGTTTGATTCAAGTTGAGTCTAAACTCAAGTTATTTAAATAATAAATCGAACTGAATTCGAGTAATTTAATATCTGACTTGAGCAGCTCGTAAACCTAATTGAACTTTTTTTAAATATTTTATTATTAATTTATCATTTTATTCTCATAATATATGGTTGAAATTTGACAAATTGAATCTATCAAGTCAAAAATGATAAATTGAGTCTATCGAATCAAGTTTGAAATTGTTAAACTCAAGTGACTCGAGTATTCGATTGAATCGAGCTCAAGTTTTAAAAACTAAAATTGATCGAGCTTAAGTCGCACTTCATACCTCAAATTTTCGAATAAAATCAAATTTGAACTTAATATTGGATTCGACTTACTCAATTACACTTCTTATCCAAACAACTTCAACTCTCATTTGTCAATTTATATATATATATATATATATATATATATATATATATATATATATTCGAATCTTCTTCTTTTTTGCATCTCCAAATGAACAGGGAAAAAAATAAAAAGCCTCTTTCTTATATAAAGTAAATAAAAAAGAGTTCGTTTTTATCATAAACAAATAAAAGCCCAAAACAAATGATCCAACTTTGAAAGTTGGGCCTAAGGCCCTAAAGCCCGTACTCCAAAATTTAACGTTTTAAAGAAGCCCAGAAGACAGGGACACGTGGCACGTAATCCATCCCCTTATCCACTTCTTAAAACCCTCTTAGAATCCCCCTTGAACAATTTTGCCGTTAACTTTCTCAGTTAAAAATGGCTTCCATTTCCATATCCCCGAACTTATTTTCTCGTCCTCAAGCTCCAGCTCAATCTCGCTCCAAAACTCAAAAACCCTCCCCTAAGAAAAACCCAAACCCCAAATTCAAACCCAGAAAGGCTAATAAATTCAAGTCTCTCTCTTTATCTCCTCTTCCAACTCCTTCTTCTTCTTCCATTTTAGGTGCCCAAGCCACCACTTACATTTGCCTTCCTCCGAAAGAAGATTTTGATTTCGAATTCGAAGTTCCCTCTTTGAACGAATCCAATGAAATCAGGCTTTCTGATTCTGATGTCGCGAAGCTCGCCTTCAATAACGCTTCCTCTGAAATTGAAGCTGAAATGTTAGACACCGATGATGATGAGGAGGAGGAGGAGGAGAAGGAAGAAGAAGAAGAAGAAGAAGAATTAAATGAAATTTCGGGTTTTTTGGACGAATCCCTTGCTGGGAAAATTGTTGATTTTTATCATGGTAATGAAAATTTGGATTTTGAGGAGGAAGATGAAGACGAGGAGGAGGTTTACTATTATGATTCCGATGGCAAGCTTGTAAATTTATCAGAAAATGATATTGATGATTTGGGATTAGAAGAAGTAAAGGAGAAAGGGGTGCCGGCGGTTATGCGATGCTTTGACCGAGCTAAAATTTACGTGAAAGCAGGGGATGGCGGGAACGGAGTGGTGGCGTTTCGTCGCGAAAAGTACGTGCCTTTGGGGGGACCGTCGGGAGGCGACGGAGGGAGAGGAGGGAATGTGTATTTAGAA
The DNA here is from genome assembly GCA_032173925.1 of Heritiera fomes. NCBI lineage: Eukaryota > Viridiplantae > Streptophyta > Magnoliopsida > Malvales > Malvaceae > Heritiera > Heritiera fomes. Next base: position 37,046,482 of record JAPDPM010000008.1, read on the forward strand.
GTCGATGGAGAGATGAATTCGCTGTTACCGTTTCGGAATTGTGTTCATTTTAGAGCGGGAAGAGGAGCACACGGGCAAGGGAGGATGATGTGTGGAAGGAAAGGAGAGGATGTGGTGGTGAAAGTGGCGCCGGGGACGGTGGTTAGAGAGGCGGGGAATGAGGAGGTTTTGTTGGAGTTGTTGTATCCGGGGCAGCGGGCCTTGTTGTTGCCTGGTGGGAGAGGTGGAAGAGGGAATGCTTCGTTTAAGTCTGGGAATAATAAGGTGCCCAAGATTGCTGAGAATGGAGAAGAGGGTCCTGAAATGTGAGTTTTCTTTCTGACTATTACTAATATTTTTGGATGATCAATGGATTTTCCTTTTCTAGATCTTATATTTTTAGTTTTTTACATTGCTTGTGTTTTGATTGTTAGTGTTTATACTTTATACTGCTTCATAGATTCTTGCCATTCAAACATGGCATTTTGTTTTCATCGCCAATCAAGATCCTACAATGTTTTATTCTCATCCTTGGCCACTAAGAAACTAAGAGCAATTACTATCTTGCAATGGCTTTTTCTTTGTTTCTGCTAATATTCGGATTAGGAATGATGGTATTCTTGAGCAGGTGGCTGGAGCTGGAGCTAAAGTTGGTAGCAGATATTGGCGTAGTGGGTGCTCCAAATGCTGGAAAAAGCACCCTTCTGAGTGTGATAAGTGCTGCTCAGCCGGCAATAGCAAATTACCCTTTTACAACTTTACTTCCCAATCTCGGTGTTGTTTCATTTGATTATGAGTCCGCCATGGTAGTTGCTGATCTTCCTGGTTTACTTGAAGGAGCACACAGGGGTTTTGGCTTAGGTCATGAATTTCTACGGCATACTGAAAGATGTTCAGCACTGGTACAGACTTTTTGTCATACAGTGCAACTACTGTAATCCTACTCATTAAGGCTCAATTCGTAACTGCTTTTCATGCTTTAGTTATGGTAGTATGAATTCACTATGGCTCCTTTAACTATTAAATTTGATCTCCTTGGCTCATTTTCCTGTCCTTGTTTGATACCATTTATGCTTTTCTTGGGGAAAGAAATGGATAGGATTTATGTTTGGTGTTTACTAGTCTAATTGATAAAGGTAGAGGGAATGGCTATTTAGGATGACAACAATGTGATCTCTGCCTTTTGTTACATAGGTACATGTTGTTGATGGCTCTGGACAGCAACCAGAACTTGAGTTTGATGCTGTTCGGCTTGAGTTAGAATTGTTTAGTCCAGAACTTGCTGAAAAGCCATACATAGTTGCCTACAACAAAATGGACCTTCCTGAGGCATATGAGAATTGGCCATCATTTAAGGAAAAGCTACAAGGCCGTGGAATTGAAACTTTTTGCATGAGTGCAGTAAAAAGAGAGGGCACTCATGAAGTTACCTCTGCTGCCTACAAGCTTCTTCAAGAAACCAAAAAATCCAATGAGGCATTTGAAGGTTAAGTTTATTTAAAGTTAATTCTTAAAATTTATTATTCTGCACTTCCTTAATTATATTTCAGTACCAAATTCTAATTGTACTCTATGAATCCTAATCTGTCCATGAATACGTTGCATTCATTGTTGACAAATCCTACCTGTTCTTTAGGTTTTCAAGATCAAGGAGATTTGAACCATGTAGCTGAAATGGTACATAAACAGCGTAGCTCCTCTATTAGTGAGTTTGAGATCACTCATGACAGTAGTTGCAATACTTGGTATGTAATTGGAGCTGGGCTGCAACGCTTTGTTCAGATGACAAACTGGCGGTAGGTTAATGACTCTTTTCTTTAATTGCTTATACTTCTTGCTTTCTTGTTGTCTCAACTTGCTGTCAATGTCTTTCGGCTGAGTGTATTCTATCCTAGTTTACCATGCTCATATCACTTTGCTGGTATTGCAGAGTCTTTTCTGTCTTACTTCGTCTCAATCATATCATTTTCTAAAGTGACACATATAAATGTGGGATATATAATACTGAATAGGTGTTGTGCTATGTTAACACCATAAGTGACTTCTAGATCATGCAACCAGCCGGGTAGTTTTTTTTTTTTTCCTTTTTTCTTGTAAAAGAGGGATACAATGAAGTTTGGCTTGTTTTTCTCAAATGGGTTTTAAGCATTGACTACCCAGTTCCAAGACAGCATTTTAGACTGTATCGGGAAATACCTAGAATGAAAGTTTATGGACTTCAGTTAATTCCCATGTTTTGCCCTTAATCAGAACTTAGGACATGAATATTCTCTCTTTTCTAGTCTTTTGTTTTGCATTTTCTCTTTTAAGTTTTTAGAGGAAGAAGGATACTGGAAAGTCAAACAAAAAAGCAACCTTTAGTGCAATGGAGAGGATAATTTTCGAATATTTCAAGTCCTCAATATTCATAGTTCACTTATATGACAAACCTTTACTGCATTGGAATGTTAGAGATCCAGTCCAAAACCTGCAGAGCTTTATTTAATTTGGCATCATCAATTGTTCCGTGATTCATTTACGTTTTACAGTGCTTGTAATATGTGCTTTCTTTTATTTATTTACCTTTTTTGCATGTGGCATGTTCATTTCATAACTTATATGGACCAAAGTGTAAGCCATTTGGTTTTCCATGCGTAAATGGATTATACACATTTCTTTGTTGAAAAGTGTATCCCATTTGAAAGAGTCGAGCTAAGAAGTGAGGTTTTTCTCTGATAAAAGATATATGCAAAGTACTTTTACAAAATCTTATTTCTAACACTGCAAACAGCAACTAAAATGAGTGTTCTCAACCCAAAGTATATTATATGTCTTTATCATTGCATGTTTCTCAGTTACGCCATCTGCTCCAAATTGCTGAAAAGGTGTTAATGTTATTCCTTTACTGATAATGTCACTCAATTAAACAGATACATAGACTCTGAGAAAAGGTTTCAACATGTCCTGGAGGCTTGTGGAGTCAATAGGTCTCTCGTGAAGCTTGGGGTCAAAGAAGGTGACACGGTGATTGTTGGAGAGGTTTGTTGACACTGCCATATATGTTGTTGTATATTACATGTTCCATTTTCTTCTGATCCCTCAACCTAGCTATAATTGATGTACTTAAATAGCACCCTCCCTTCCCTGGTTGCTTCGTTTTTCTTTTAGTTGAACTAGATTAATCGTGGTGAAGAAGATTATTTTGGAGAGTTTAAAGCACGGGTATGCCAGTCGTTTACCTAATGACAACATGTGTTGCTTTGTCCCTATCAGATGGAGATGGTGTGGCATGATTCTGCTGAGAATTCCGGTACACCAAGCATGAAGAATAGATCAACGGAGTCAATCAAATGGCCCCAGTGGAAGTAACCGGCATCTGTAAGTTTTGTCAGTAAACTACCATATTAGGAGGTTTGGCAAAGGTAGGGGAGCATAATCACATCTGTTTCAGTGCCTGTTCATTGCCTGATTTAGTTTTAACCAATGTTGCACTGAATCCACACCACAACACTCAATCTCCAGGTAAAGCCAGGACCTCTGCCTTCACCCACAAGAGGCAATAACCAGATCCTGAATATTCATGTGCAACAGATAAGTGATATTACGCGAGCAGATAATTAAGGTGCCGTAAATTCATGAGAGATAACGTGGAGCTCGATCAAATGTACTGCAACTGCCAGAATAGTGAAAGATTTGAGTGCATGGTGCTGGAGTTGCTTTGACATGCTGCAGTGCTTCACATTGCTGCAGGAGGACAGGCAAGTTCTTGTCCAATTCATTGTATGAGCTAGATAATGTAATTGCTGTTGCAATCTATAGACTATAGTCTCCAATAAACTTTAGAGTAATGCCTTAATTTTTATGAAGCATTTATTTTTCTCTTAATTTGCATGTAAGGGCAACAATTCATAATTGAAATCTTACAATTATGTATGCCTTTAGATATCTAAATTTTGCGTCAAATTTCTTTAATTTTGTGAGAGAGTTGCAAACTTGCAATGCAAGTAATGTTTACGGAGAAGAAAATTATAAAATTGGTTTGATATAAAAGCCAAATTTGAGTCAACAAATAATTTCTATAGGTGAGTTTTCAACCCTAGACAAACCTAGAACTTTGTATGAATCTGAATTATTCTATCATTATCAATTCAAGTTACTTCTTGTGGGATGCAAGTTTGCAACTTGCGAGTTGATTTTCAGTTTTCTTTTTATATTCAGACATAATTCAAGAAAATATTAGGCTTATTTGACATCAATGGCGCCACTAATGCCCATTTAGATAATTAATGAAGTGTTTCTAAGCTACACTCCATCCATTAGTTATTAGCAAAAAGTTGGCCAAAATTTACAAACAAACAAACAATTATCACAGATAAGATTCTATATTTTTATTGCATCCAAATAAATTTTAAATTTACACCTGAATAAATATTTAATCTTTAATTTATATCAAAATAAATCTGTAAAACTGCAAGTCGGGAACTTTTAATTTATACCTAAATACACCTTTAAAATAAATCAATCTAAATAAAGGTTTATTAATTTAAATACAAATCAAAAGATAATGATTTATTTGGATACAATCAAAATATAGGAATTTACTTAAGAAAAATGAATTAATTCATTTTTTTATGTTTTAGCCTAAAAAATTGTTGTAATCGAGCAATCAAAATAAGAATTAACATTTTAAGATCAAATATCTTTTTTTTAAAATAAAAAAATTGAATTCATCTCTTTTTTTCACCCATTCGGGGAATTTTTTTTAACTTAACAATTATCAAGTAGTCACATACAATTGAGTGGGATTTTCTAGTGGAAGATTTAAATTTATACAGTTGCATAAGAATTTTTTTTTGTAATTTTCTTATTGACTCCATTAAAATTAAATAAAAATAAAAAATTGTCAATTTAATATACAAAATAAGAAAATGATTATGAAATTTAATCATTAGATTAATAAATTTTTCATCCTTACATCTTTCTTTCATTCCTATTAAGTAAAATCAAAAGAGATCAAAATAAATAAAGTTTTTGTTTATATAATTAAATTGAGTAATTCAATTTTTTTTTAAAATATTTGTTATATATAAATATATGATTATATGTTATTTTGGTACAATTTTAGATTTTATGCAAGCATGTTTAATAATATAATATATAAAAAAAATATCGTGTTTAAGTAATGCAAGTTTATGAATTGGCCTATGATCTCATTGAAAATTTTATTTGGTTACAAAATTATTAAAAAATTATATTCATAATAAAGTCTATTCGTATTTATGTAATTATATTATATGAAAGAAAACTTGTTAGATAATAAAAAAAAAATTTGGTTTCGAGATAATAAAAATAATAATAAAATTAGAAGATTGACATATATTACTTTAAGATTTATTTAATAAATTTTATTTATTTATTTATTTTCAAGAAAAAGAGAAATGAATAAAACTGTGAAAGAAAGGGAAAGTTAGAAAACTGCCAGTTGCATAGGGGAGCAAATCTCGTGGTCTATGCCCTAAATCTAGGACAAAGGACAGTGTCACTCTCAGCCGTCCAATCTCAATCGAACCGCTCTCCATGAATCTTTGACCAACCCTTCCTTTTGTCGCTTTGATTCGCTTTCACTGTTTTCATCATTCCTTCCGATTAACCCCACCGTATATCTAACCTCGTACCCAATCACGTGGCGTTTCCTATCGTGATTTACTGTCCCCATTCTTTGTTTACACGTGTTTGTTACCCCTTCCCGACACGTCATCCAGTTCATCATTCCAGAATAAGAACGGCTCGTTTTGTTCGACACGTCATAGCACGGGGTCCTGAGGAATTGTAACTGGATGGCGTGGCCACGCGTCAAACCGTGCATGCTACTTAAGATTCAGGGTTTGGTGGCCCCGTGAGGTTACGTGGCTTACTATTATTGGTTAACTTGAAATGATTGGCGTGCCGAATCCGCTTTGTGTTCCATTTCTCTAACATATCAACTTCCTTTTTTAATTTTTTTATTTTTCAAGGAATTATAAAAAATGAAAATTGAATTTCTTTCTTATAAGTTATAACAAATAACAATCCATTAATATTTGAATATTTGAGATCGAATTTTAACGCTAGAAGCTTTGAATTTTAAAAAAAGGGGATTAAAAGATTATTACATATTTTATTTTTAATTTAATTTTTTTATTTTAAATATATTCTAAAAGTATAATGATATATATATGATCTTGTTAACACTTTTTATACGATTTAAAAATTTTCACTAACAATATATCAAATAATTTCTTTTAATATTTTGATTTAATAATATGATTTTAAATTTCATTTGAGGAAAACTTTTTATGGAAAAATAACCTACTAGGAATCTATGGTATATAATTAATGCAAACAAAATGTGTTTTTTATATTAAAAAAATAGTACAAAAGAAAGAAAATGCAGGTGTTGGAATTAGAAGTCATCTTTTAAAAGGATGCATGAATGAATTAAATTAAGTTTCGAGTTTTATATAAGTGTTTATCAATGAAAAATATATATATTGCAATCTCAAAACTAAAAAAGAGATGCAGACAGCGATATTCAAATTTTAAATTATTGAAGACCATCTTATAAAAAAAATTGTATAAATCAATTAAATTGAACATCAAAATTATACATAGGTTTCTTAATCTAAACAAAATTATCTACCACATAATCATCCCTTCATCACCTAAGCAAGAGCAAAAAGAATAGCTTGGTTTCTTTATGCACTAATAAATTAATCCAAGCCTTGTAATGTAGAGGGTGCATTATGATTGCTTTAGTGGAAGGCCACGAGCGTGTGTATTTGACTGCCTTGACTACCAAAAAGAAGCTTATAACTTTTTTTTTAATAGTACATTCTTATTTAAAGTTACAATCACAATCAGTATATTATATTTTATGAACTTTGTAACTTGATAAATTGATAAATACAGATGATAAGAACCAACTAAATAAATAACAAATAAACTTATTCGAACTCACACTTGATGAGATTCGAACTTGAGATTTAATTTTCTCCTTGCCACTAAGTCAAAACTTCATTGGCAAAAGAAGCTTAAAACTTAAACCAAATCAAAAAGGTCTAAAAAAAACATCTCACCAAAAATGGGACAATTTAAATGATAAAAACTAACTCTTTATAAACTGCTTCTTTGTTTTTTTTTTCTCAAGTCAAAGTCCAAAGTTCCATCTTTTTCCCTAAATCCCGGGTTACCTTTAACACTATAAAATAAAAGTGGGTGTTTTTGAAGAATGTGCATGATTCTCATCTGACCCCCCAAACTTTAAGGCCAAAGCCCCAAATGAGACTTTTCTGTCTCTTTGTCAAGAGTGAAGAAAACTTCAAAGAAAAGGTTATCAAATCAAGCAAGGATTGAGACAAAAGAGATGCCCTTACAAATAGATCTCATAATTTTTAGATGTATATAATTCATCTTGACACGTTAATTATTAAATCGATATTTTGATTTTTTTTCATTCATATACAATTTTTATCAAAATTTTAACTCATATTATTTATATTTTTTTATCATATTATGACAACACAATTATCAAATGTAATTACAAAGACTTTGTCAAATCAGATACGGTCATTGCAGTCCAACTGGCCTCACATCTTTTCATAAAGAGGCTTGGCTAACCTTCTCTTCAAAAGGTAACAACATCCACAAGTAACCTTTCATGCAAAGTAAGCTTAATGAGGACTTCATTTTCATGGAAAAACAAACCCCTTTTTCTTGGCCTTTTTGCACGTGGCATTTATGTTGAAAGGTTCAATTTCTTGGTCTAACCAGAATATGAGGAAAAAAGATGTTTCCCCTTGGACCAACCACAAAACATAAATGTACATGCAATTTGGATTTTACCACTTGGAAAATTTCGAAACAAGAAGAAAAAAAAACTAATAATTGTTTCAATTGTAAGCATAAGACATGGATTATCTTATATGAAAAGAGAGACAAACTTTCTACCGAAATTCTATTCTTCTCTATATTGGTCCACATGTGATCAAATATTATGATCCCATGTTCCAAATGTCCATTGCTCTATTAAGATATGGTAAAATGAAACAAATCCCACATTCTTTTGTTTCTTCAAATCTTTAGTGGAGGAGTCAAGGGTTATATATAGATTTTAATACTCCATATATTTATTATATATAAAAGAAATGAAAATGATTAACTAAGTGTTTAAATATGCTTGGTTTTTCTTTTTGTCTATCTAAAATCTATTTGGTTCATTGTACAATTATGTTTAAGCTATAATAATGAGTAGTGGCAAAGCATTTGATTATGATTAGTGTTTGGTATTCCCAATGTCATCTAGGCATGTGAAAGTTTAATTGAAATTAAAGAGGATAGTTTCACACTTTTATTGTTGGAACTTCTAAATAAATTTGGTTAGTGCCCCCACTTTATACATATATGCACTTTTTTTTGGGCAATTTGTTCCAACCTTGCTTTTTCCAATTTGTTCTTTAAGACTTAATTTGATTACCCTTTTGACTTTAGCCTTTTCTTTTCTTCTTGCTTTTTGGAGAGATCAGACTCATCAAAGACAAAAGATTGAAAGTTCCCCATGTTTCTCTAGACCAGATTTTTGCTGAATTTTGAGTTAAAAAGATGATCTGAAAAGGAAGTTTTTAAGGAGCTCGAAAATGTGGCAGTGCCCCACCATCTTTATTGCTCCCTTTTCTCTAATTTCACCTTCCAATTTCCAAATTTCCATCTCCAAATAATGGAAGTTTCTAGTCTGAAAAAAATGCAGATGTTGAATGCATGGAAGTCTTTAGTCTGAGAAAAGAAAGAAGGCAGATGCTGAATGCTTGGAAATCTGTAGTATTATAAAAATATATATATATATACAGACGCTAAACAGAAATCTTTAGTCTGAGAAAAAAAAAATGTAAATGCTGAGACTTAAACTTCAAATCTGTAAAAAATCCAAACTTCGATATTCTCTCAAAAAACATAATCAAACACATAAATATGGAACAAATACTATAATCTTTTTCCCCAATTCTCCCCCCATAAGTCAACTAGGTTGCCATAGCATCAATGCAACACCATTTTTGTACCTCGAGACCAAGGTCAACCTCTATAGAATCAAATTTTTACGCAAGGCAATGATAAGGGTGAAAACCAATACTTTGAAGGCTATATATAATGACAATTAGAAGCAAATCAAAGGGTTTTTGACTTATGGGTAACTGGTGAAGGAAAATTTTGGTTTTTTCTGTTCTGTTTGTGGAAGTGTTCCCATGATACATGACAATGGACTTCATATGTTTTGGGCATTTTCTGCAAAGTTAGAGATAAGCTTAACTGCTCCCTTTGAAAATAATGAAGCAGACAAAGAAAACTTCCTAGTAAATGTCTGATTAATTTTGCTCAAAATGCGGATTCACATGTGCAGAGAGTGTTGATTACAATGCATACTAAAACATTAGTAAATCCAGGAAGTTAAATTGTCTTTTTTAAGGCAGAAATCCAAGCAGCTGTTTTCCTTTTCTGGTTTCTATATACAAGGTTCTTTTCTAAGAAATCCTACCATTCAAAGGCCTTTGTTCTTACCAAACCACTCAATCATAGTCTTAAATATTTAATAAGGAAAAAGGGATTTAAACGGTGTTCTTTGAATACCAAAATCAAGCATTAATCATTGAACTAAATGTTCAAATTCAAAATTTACGGTTGTTATTATCTTTGACATTCTTATTGGATTTATTCAAAACAAAAATTTTTTTATAAAATTAACAATCTAGAGTAAGATTCTATCATTTTTTGTTATTACCAACCACTCAATTATAGTCTTATAGTTTTTTTATTAAGAAAACGAGATTTGAACTGTATTCTTTGAACCAAAATTATGCATTAATTAATTATTAAATTAAATGTTTGGATACGACAATTCATTAACCTAGTGTAAGATTTTTCTATGAAATGAACAATCTGGTGTAAGATGCTATTAACCTTTCCTTTCCAGGTAGATTGGCCTAGTAAACACGCGGTGACACGTGAATTGATCATAGGATGATGATTTTTTTTCTTCTGATATATATACATTTAAACTAACCCTAGCTTACATTGACCTGATGTAATATTTGCATCATTATAACTAACATTACATTGACCTGGTCAAGTTTATGTGTTTCCAATACATAAAATCCTTGACTATCAGTTTAATTTAAGAAGATTTTAGGCAAAGAGTTGCTAGTAGAGCATCATTTGTAAGGTCGATTTAACCTTGTATTTTCCTTTTTAATACCGGAAGGAATCATAAGTTGAAGGTGAATTTTAGTGCAATAATAAAAGTTATTTTCGTGATTTAAAAATCACGAACCTAAATTACAAAACTAATTTTTTTGTTAATACGAAAAGAAATTTACATATATATATATATATGATCATCCAAATCTCGTAATATATGAATTTTTTCATTAATACGGAAGAAAAACTACATACATATAATCCTCTCTAAATTTCATAATACAAAAGATTTGCACACAAAATTTATTAAATTTACGTGCATATAACGCTCATCAAACCCGAAAATATGGGAGAAGAAAAAAAATGCTACGTAGATATTTAAAAGTAGGTAGAAAAAGGCAGGCTGGCCTTCCAGGGAATGACAACTAGTACTGCCAATTAATGTGTCCTTTTCTTTCTTCTCCATGTTCAAATCACTCTCTTTAAAAGACTTCCTACATTTCCTCACAATTCCATTCAGCAAAACAATCTCTCTCTTCTCTCTTCTAGATCTCTACATTCCAGTCTGCCCTACACTCTCCTTAGCAGCATTGTCCTTTCAATTCTCCAACCAAACCCAACCAGGCAGCCACAATATCTCTCCAGGCTCCATTGCTTTGCGTAGAGATGTCAACATCACGAAGCTTGGATAATCATAAACCTTTTGGATATGAAGCTGTTCAAACTCAAGCAGGATTTGCTCTGCTGCAGAGAAACACAACCCCAGCTCAGTCTGGTGAAAGGAGAGGCAGAAGAAAGCAGGCGGAACCCGGGAGGTTTCTCGGAGTGAGGCGGCGGCCGTGGGGCAGATATGCGGCGGAAATCAGAGACCCGACGACAAAAGAAAGGCACTGGCTTGGCACTTTTGACACAGCCCAAGAAGCAGCTCTTGCTTATGATAGAGCTGCACTTTCCATGAAAGGAACCCAAGCAAGAACAAACTTTGTGTACTCTGACAACACTGGTTTCCATTCTCTTCTTACTCCTTTTGATGTCCAAGCTCTTTTACCAACTTCACAGTTTCTCACCAGCTCGCGACCCAAGCAAGCAAGCGATCATAACAGTGAACCTCAGCCTGACATTTCCCCCAGTAAAGCCCCCATTCAAGCTAATAATAATGACCAATCGTCATCAGCTGATGAAACTCCATACGGGTCAGTTGAGGATAACTGTTTCTTTTTCTCTAGTGATAGTAACTCAGGTTACTTGGCCAGCATTGTTCCTGATAACTGCTTGAAGCCTCCTTCCACCCCAACCAGCTCGGGCGTTTCAAACTTCAGCTCCATGAACCAAAACTCCCACGAAAACCAATCACATTGTGATAATTATGCTCTTCCTCCAGAAGTAACAGACTTGCCTTTGCCTAAGTCTAATGGCGTTGAGTTTCCGGGTTTTTATGAACTCAACCAGGGTTTCTGGAGTGACCAGCAATCATGGGAAATGAACTCCAACGAACACTCAGCTATAATCAACCCTCCATTGATGGTCGAAGATGGGTGCATGGGAGGTTTTTATCCCTATAATGACTATCCTAGCAGCTACAGCATGATTCCACAGGCCACTTCTTCACTAACCTGCTCTCCTTCAGCGCCTCCTTTTGGTGATGTTGTCGACTTGGGTTATTCACTCTTCTAAGTTCTAGCTTTCTACAGCATTGCTATTGTTTCCTTCCAAGCTGCATGCAATCGTTTTCAGTTTTCTTTCAACTCTCTCTTATCTTACTCACTGTAATTAAACATTTTACTTAGTTTTTCCTCATTTGAGGTAGAAAGAGAGTCTATTGTCCACCTTAACTTTGCCAAATTGAACGAAAAGCAGCTTTTAAGCAAGTTTTTAATCTTTTTTTTTATTCACGAAACATTAGCAACATGATGCATTTGATAATGGCCTGTCATGCAGCTCAACTTTGAGTAGAAATCAATTAATATGATTGTCTGCCTCTTTGCAACTTCTTGCTCTACTTTTTCTTAACAATCCTAGCTCTTATTACACAAAATGCATGTACACACCTAGGTCTCCAAGATGGATCCATCCACCATTAATGTTCACAGCTGTTACCTTAATCATTACATTGTGATTTAATGGTTGAATATCACCTGTCAGATTTTGTTGCATTTCCTTGTTTTCTTACTTTATCATTCTAAGTTCATAACCCAAACTTGGTGAGTGCAAAATTTTTTTACAGTATCCATCACTCCCACCAACATTCTTTGTGAGAAGACAGTTTCTCCGTTAATACTGAAAAAAAATTACTTACATATTACTCTCCTTAAACTTATGATATGAAAATCTTGTGCATTAAGTTATCTTTTGCCATTACTCCCAACGTTATGGAAGACAGAAAGAAAGAAATCTGAAGCACTTATGTCAGAAAACTAGGAAAAGTGTAAGCTAAGTAATTGTAGCTAAAGGTATATGATAATTAAGAAACTTGATACAGCAAGCAAATCTTGAAAGATGGTAACTTGTTTTCTTCTTTATTATTGCTCTGTTTTTAAATGCTTTTAGGCATAGTTATCTTATATACCAAACAGCTAAAAAGGCCTTAAGATAGAAGACTGACAATTAAACATCACTGTCAAATAGCCTCGAGACAGTTCTAAACAGCATAACACCCAGTCTTGCACGTTTGCAAGGATTACTTTTGCTAATTGCCAGACAAAATCTTAATGGAAAAGTGGTCTTGTCTGTTTGTTTTCAACTTTCAGCACAACTGGCCCTAGGTGTGGCACTTGGTTTTGTTTTTATCATCTTCTAAGCTTGCACTTGCTGCTGCTTCCCAGGCCGCCTTTTTTTTTATTTCTTTTTCCCTTAAAGGATCGTAAAGTAACTAAAAATATAGAACCAATAATCCTAAATACGTTAAAAAACGATGAATAAAAGACATGAAATTTACAAGAACTAAAATTTTGTAAAAATAATGTAAAAATTATATAAATATGACAAAAACTAATAAAAATTATATTTGATGTGTAAACGTAAATTTTCACTCGAAATGTTCATATTTTACATGATGAAAACTCGATTTTGCATGATACGAATACATTATATACTCAGATAGCCAAGTCCACTAAAAATGGAGAAAAGTAGCATAATAATTATACGAGGAAATATGATTAGAGAGCAAGGGTTTCAAATGGAGAGGAATCAAATGAATGCTGTTCTCATTTAGAAAAAACTGTCATTTCTAGATCATAATCACTTGCACAAGCAAAATTCTAATCCCAATGATCTCTTACCTGTAATTTGGCACCTTTAAAACAGTAAAATCTGAGGACAAAATGCTGGAATTGAAGTGATGAACATTATTACAGTCAAGGAGTAATTCTCATATATTTGTATATCATAATAAATTTATGGAACCATGTCAAGCATATCCATTGTCACAACATAATTATGTACCTAATCCCATATATAGTCACATTTTGATGCCTCCTTGGAGTTTTTTCTTAATTTACTTCTTCACAACAACCCCTGGTAAAAAGTGGGGGAACAAAAAGACCTCCAAGTTCCTTTCTAGATTGAATCGGAAACTTGTTCCTGAATCGAAGATAAAATCTAAGAATGATGGACATGAACAGACAGTTGGTGTAAAGGGAAGAATGCTGTGGGATCGATCTTTTCGTTTCTAAAAAGATCAGATCAGAAACAAATTCAACAGATTCCAAAAATTGGACGGGTTGACACGGTTCTCCCTATGTAACTGCAGGTTCTTCGGTGGTTATTCGAAAGAGAGGTGTAGGGGGTTTGCTAAACTTTTTTCAGTTTGGCCACCGGCTTATTCAAGATGGAAGAGATGGCCCTATGAAGATTATATGAACACAGATGATCAGAGATGCTGTGTGCTAGACCTGGATCGTGCAAACATGATAACAAAGAAATGAAGCATCCTATTTTCAAAGACTTGCGCAAAAAATAATGTTTTGGTTCATGACCTTTATCAAAAAAAAAAAAAAAGGGGGACTGAGGCAGTTGCTTCTCTTTTATTAGCTTGAAGAGGGCGCCTCAGTGCTGCTGGTAGAAGGGGCAGAACTCTGACCAGACTGTTGTGTTCTTGAATGAGAGACAGGTGCACCTTTAGAAATAAATGAACCGACTGATTCACTTGATGCGCTCACTGATGATGACATTACGGGTGGAGCAGGGTCCTTGCTGGACCCTGAAAGAAGTTCTGGTCGTAAATCTGAAGATGAGGATGATGGAGCTAGAGTACCCACTGTAGACCCAACAGGATAGGGTGCAACAGGCATATCAGCAAGGGAAGACGCAGATGGACTGTAACTTAACGTTCCCGTAGGATGATCAAATTTGCAAGCAGCTCCAAACTTGCACATTCCACGTTGTGAATAATGCATGCAGGGTGGTGCCCCCTGATGCCATTAAGAAAAACACACAAATAAATATATGACAAACAACTTACGAGGAAAAGACTCGAGTTAATTTATGCAGATAAATAGAAAAACCAAAAGGTGCAGGGTAAAATTCTCCACTTAAGATATAGAAATGGCAGTTTTAACAGCTAGCAAGAGCAGCACAAGCTCATGTCGCAGCTAATACAACAATAACAAGTAAGAAAATAAAATGTCAAGGCAAAAGGAAAAGAATGATAAAAGAACAAAGAAATGCAGGACAAAAGAAAAATTACAAATTCACATGAAACTCATGCAGAGAGCATAATTTTGCAAGCGGGCATGAAGCTTAAGATAACCATCAGTAGCACTGACAGCGAGGGATAGCACAGTTTGTTCAATAGTGCTTTCCACGTAAAACCAAAGATCGACCATATTAACTTCGCTCATCCAACTTTATTCATGCTCTTGAAAATTGTTTGTAGAGAAAATAAAAGAGTGTGCAGATAACATCAATAGGTCCTATCACAAATATATGTTGCACGGCTAATGTACCAAAAAGAAACCATAGAATAAAGCATAATCAGACATTCATGTAACCATATGATAGCAAATCTGAATATTGACTAGCTGGTTGTTAAAAAGGTTCGTAGAATGACATCAAGAAAGAAAGCTAGTACACCTGGACCAGCGTAGCCAACCACAAGCAACAGAAATACATGGGGATAAGGAACATGAATAAAAAAATAAATAAGAACTAATCAATCATAACAATTTCATGGTAGCTTCCATCGATGAACTTTTGCAGTTTTCAGGAAGCTGAGTTTCACAGATATATGAAATACAGTTTCAATCATGAATAACCTCACTCATATTAGAGAATGCAAAGACATTCCCTTTCAATGCATTTTCAGATTAAAATCAAATCCTAGGATTCTTCTTCAGCCAGTCACTATAACCAAAAATTAAGCTCTCCCTAAGAAGCTCTGCAACCAAGCTAGCTTCTAGAGAATGACCAAAATTAAAGATAACAATGTTTTCATCATCTTGTGCTGACTTTTAGTCACCTAAACCCTAAACCCTACATTTCTAGCCGACTTGAATAACTCACTTTTGCAAGTTGTGAAGTCCAAGGTAGAAATTGTTCAAAAACTTAAAACATAAAACTCAGGATTTGTCATGTACAATTTATCAACAACCATCCATCATCAAAACTTTAATGTAAAGAAACACATCATCAAGCCCTTTAACTGACTTGGTCAAAGAGTAGTACTACAACATTTTCATTCCTCATCCCAACAGTCCTGGAAGTTTATGTTGAAATTGGAAATTAAAGCATAAAACATCAGTGGGAACTTTATAACAGCACCCCAACTTGTGCAGTTGACAGAACAAATTATAGGTACTCTTTCTCAAAAGAACTACTGAATCAAAATCTACAAATCACCAAAAATCCCGATATAGGTTAGAAGGCCTTTGATGTTTACAGAGATGGCGTAATCTACAAACCTTAGAAGATTTGAATCACAAAACCAACCCCAGAAATATTATATTTTTAATAGTAGATGAATAAACATATGAAAGACCATATGATGGAGGATAAAGATATTCTAAGTGAGAACACACCAATGAAATCAAGAAAAAAAGTAGTAACCCAAGAAACTCTAAGATGCAAAAACAGAAGAATAGAATAATCTCTATGTTCCCAAAATCAACATAATGATCCATGAAAGTCACATAATATACTCATTCATCATGTAAAACTATTTTCATCAAAGATGCTCACAGAGTTCTAGGAAAAATTCCACCAGGAAATCCTGCATTTAGAAAAGAAAACTCTACAAGTTCATGCAAACAATGAATGCTGGCAAACATAATAACAATCTATTGATATCCAAGTCACGGATACTGCACATTAGTAGTTATGGGGTCTAAACAAACACAGAAGTTTACAATAGAAGTGCTTTCACAAAGTGCAAACCGACTTCAGAATCAAGCAACAGGTTAAATGTTCTATCTGACACACATATAACTGGAAGAGACTCTAGTGTTTGTAAGAACCCATATGTAAACCATTAAATTATATTGGGTTGAAAACTCTAAGCAAACTAGGGTGAATCTGAACAGGTTTTCCTAAAACAAAGTTTAATTGAAAGACTCCAAGAACTGGTACAAAGAGATGTTTTCCATGCTCAAACAAGAAGCATTACCAAAATGACTGGAAAACAATAGCCACATTGGCAAGATCCAAAGAATGAGTTTACTTAGTAAAACTTTAACATAATAAGAAGCTTCCAGTTACGTGGGTGGGCAAAGAAATTAGTTTTGGCAGAACTTATATAATTCTTTTCAAAACTGTCCGCTAGTATACATTCTTGCCTTTCCTACACAGCTTTCTCTCTACAGAAAATGACAGATCAACTATAGGGAAAACTCTTCCATGTTTTATTAGGTCTAGTTGCAAATTTTGACACACAAAAGGAACACAAATAGATGCCAAATAAATGCCAAGAATAAGGTTACAAAAACATAATAAATTGATGCAAAAGCAATTGAGAAAATAAAACTCTGATTCATGCTGACCAGTAGTGAGTATTAAACATGATCAATTTTTTAAAACACAGTCTTGCATAAAGCATCACATTTATAGGACATTTTATGAAATGCTTACTGGACGAAGAGGAAGACCAAGAGGGCTGAGGATGACATCTGCTATTGGTGCAATCACTCCTGGCGGATGATGATATCTACAGGAGGATCCATATTTACAATCACCTGTTTTCATATAATACTGACATTCCGGTTGGCCAGGTCTCTCCGGAAACGACTGCTCCTTCTGCATACTACTAGAAGGCCCAACACTAGATGGTACACGTTCATAAGATCCAGTATAGGCAGGTGCTGAAGGAGATAATGGTGTTACCCCATAAACTGAGCTTGATCCAACAGTGGGTTGTGTACCAGGACTGACAGGTGCCTGCACCAGGCGCATTAAAAACCTCAAAAATAAAAATTAATAAAGTGTACTCACTGTCGGGTGAACTGAATAAGTTTTAATTCTCCTACCGCATAGGGATTCCAACTTGGAAAATAAACTGGGGAGAGCATCAAAGGACCATAGGGGCCTTGCACATATGGGTTTGGAATCAGGGGAGGCCTTGCCATTACAACTCCATATTGTTGAGAGGAAGGGCCAGATGGTGACTGCACTGCGGAATACGATGTAGGTGCCGGAACTGGTGTAGGCACAGGTGCAACTTGAGGAGCTGGAGATGGTGCTGGAACCTGTACAGCTGGAGGAGCAGGATGATGGAATTTACATGTTGTGCCAAATTTACAATGCCCTGTCTTCACATAGTAAGAACATTCCTTTTCACTCTGTTTTAAAGAATACCTCAATTATTACGTGAACTTAACATGTATCTAAAAGATCAAGTTTCAATGTCAAGTGATACAAACCGGACGTAGTGGATATCCATAATAATTTAGCGGCACAAGGCTAGCAGAACCACCTCCCTGCTTGGGATGATGGTACTTACAGGAAGCACCAAATTTGCATGTCCCTGTCCTCATATAATACTGCAAAATCAATAAAAAGGAAAGCCATAATCAACATAGAAAGTAACCTACCATTTTCCTAAGCTGTCAAACGAAAACGGAATCTATTCACTAAAATTACAATACCTAACTCTATCCTTTAAACATAAAATGAAGTGACATGAAGTCCTCTTTACCGTCAAGAATTTACACAATGCACATTGTTGAAAGTGTACCATTTGGGCATGCAGACCTCAAATTTGTCAAACATTTACGAAAGAATCTAATCCAAACGAACCTGACAAAGAGGCTGGCCTACTCTCTCTGGATACTCCTCTACACCACCTCTTCCAGCTCCCATAACCTAAGGCAATCATCGTGATCATCACATTTCTTTAACCAATCAAAACAAGTGAGCATCAAAGTTTTTCTCAAATCCTGATCACCAATTACACTAGATCTCAATGCAATAACCAAAAACTTTCCATTTTTACCCTAAAATTCGAAACCCCCTCAGTCCAAAGACCATGATCAAACAAAAAACCAATCAAAACCCTTCAAGGAAACATCAAGTCAGATCAAAAACAAAGAAAACGCAATCAAATTATAGATTGTTTACCGCAGCACGGTCACGCGGATGGTTGAACCGACAACCAGAGCCGTAGCGGCAATACCCAGTTCTCAGATAGTACATACAATCAGCTTCGTTGGGTCGCACCGGGTATGATTCCGGCCCACCCCCTAATCCCAACCGCCGAACCGGCTCTACATTTCAAACAAAAACATCGTATCACATCCCACATTACACAAACAAACCAAATCCAAAAATCCCCTAAATCCTAAAACAAAAGGTTGGAGTCCTCTTTACCTTCGAGCCCCGTTTCGCGTCCCGAAGCTGTCCAGTCCGGTTGCGGATCGGACTCTGGGTCCCGCTCCATTTACCGTACGGACAACAACCCCGAATAACGCAAACTGTAATCCGATCAAATAGGTGCGTTTGTCTTCTTTTCCAGAGGGAGAAAGAAGAACAAATAAGCAACTGCACCAACAAAAGATTAAAAAGCTTAAGAGAGAGAAAGCAAACAAAAACCAGAAACTTTCTCCCTCGCTTTTCCTTCTTTCTTACACTCAACCAAAACAAAACACACACTGTTTCGTCTGTTTTTATGGGTTTTGTTTGTTTGGTTTGGTTTTCTTTTTCTCGTTCTTAACTTTCTTTCACTTTCTCTCTCTCTTTCTGCTTCAGTTTCTCAAAGTCTTTTGCCGTTTGTTTGATCTTTCTCTCACCTCCCTTTTAAGGGTCGGTTTATATACGCGCCAAGCAGAGGGAAAAAGAATTACCTAAAATAAAAAAAAATTAGTTACTTATTTTTATAATAAGCTGATTAATTAATGAAAGCGGATCGAAATGACAAATATAGCCTTGTATTAAGAGGATGTCTCTGTTGGAATAAGGTTAAAATGGTCAGAACGAGTAATAATAATGAGAATTAGTTGAATTAGTTAATAATACTGTGGGGCTGACCAGAATGGCAAAGAAAAGAGGGTCATATCTTCCTTAAAAAGAGAGGAAAAAAGTACGCCCAAACATCAAATAATTACACTTAGAACAGTCATTTTGGTAATTAGCTTTTTTTGAATAGTAAATTTTTATTAGAAGTTACAATTACAATCAACATATTACATAAACAGATAATTATAAAAATCACATTACTCAAATTAGGTAAATTAGTAAATAACTATAACAAACTAAACAAATTAGTAAATAACTAGACTAACTCAAGTTCATATTTGGTGAGATTCGAATTTGAGACATCAAAGTCTCAAGACTTTTTCATTGCCACTAAGTCAATACCTTATTGGCATTTTGGTAACTAGCTTAATTGTGTTTTATATTGGACACATATAAAATATAAAATTTATCATGACATAATTAATGTCAACATGTTAAATATGAAATAAAATTTTAATTTTATCATATTCATATATGTAATTTTTGTCAAAAATTATCCATATCATTTTCATTATTCTTTCCGTATCATTTTTATTGTGTTATCATATCGTATTTAAAATTATTAAATTTAATCATCTTTTTGTAATGCTTTTTTCAATTTTTTTCTTTTTTAGATTCATAAAAATTAATTTTGAAAACTTTTAGGTAACAAACTCAATTAAAATTTTTTAATTTTGTGTTACATTTTTTTTAAATATATTATTTCATTGACATTCTGTATCACATTACAAATCTTCATGAGCATAAATAATAAAATAATTGTATGTGATATATCATTTATATAAATAATAATTTATTCAATAAAATAATCTAACAATTGAATCAGAGTAAAAATAATGTGAGATTTTAGATTGAAATCTAAACTCAAAACAATTTAAAATATGTTCATTAGTTTATAGATGATATAAATTAGTTAACTCGTTATAAAATATAAACAAATTGAACCCCAAACCTTACTGACTCATTATAAAAGTCGAACAATTCTTATGAAAGATGCTCAATCTTATTATATTTGCAAGGTTTAAATGATAAAAGCAAATATTATTTCAAGTTAATTAGACATGTGCTATTATCAAATTCTTTAAAACAAGACATCAATTAATTAGAAAATATCTGTCACTAACTTTGGTTTCATACCATGACAAGAAACAATAAAGTAGCTTTGGTTTGGCACAATTTGCTAATTTGGGACCTAGCCAAGACAATCCATTTTTGCCAAAAATAGGATCCCATTGAAAAAAAAAAACAAAAATGAAATCTAAAGCATGAAAAGAATATTGCAACACAAATGTCTTGATTAATTATTACCTTTTAATTTTATAAATTTACTTGAGGAAAAATCTTCATTTTGGTTCTTTAGTTGTTTGATTTTCCATGGTTTATTTCCGATGTATTAAATTCAATTTAAATTATTTAATTAACTTTTTGACCAAAGGAACTATTTAATTAACATATAAAATTTATATACTTTCAATAAATCATAAATTTCCACCTTATTAACTTAAATTTTAAAATAAATAATATTTAAAAATAACCATTCTTAATTTATTATTTAATGCAGTGTTATGATATGACACGTATATAAGATTAATACACTGATAATGCATCAAATATAAACCTTAGATATTAATTAATAAAAAATACAAAGCTTAATTCAATTAATTCGTGGTTTTTTTTGTGAGTGACTTAATAAATTTGATATCTAAATTCCGGTATCTAAATTTTTTATTTCTTGAATATGATATTTTATATATTTATAAAAAATATTATTAAATACATTGTCAATGAAACTTTTACTTTATAAATAAAATTAATATGATGACATATATTTATTTTATTTAATTTTTTTAATATTTATAAAAAATATGAGTCACTTGCTAAACCCAAAATTGAATAATAACCTTTAAAAAATGGAGGCATAATTTAAGTTTTTTTTTTTTCGCTTAATACTCAAATAAGCCCTCAATCTTTAGCCTAAAATGAAATTCAGCCTTAACGTTTTATTGCATGAAATTCAATCCATAAACTTTTATTTCAGTGAAAATAGACCAAATATATTAAATAAACTAACTGCCGTTAGTTTTGCATACGTCGCATGTCACATGGTAACTAACTAAGCTATCCACGTCAGCTGCAACGCATGCAAAACTAACGGTAGTTAGTGTCATTTAACAAATTTTGACTTAATTGCATAATTGTAAAAGATTGAGGGTTTATTTCCACTGAAATAAAAGTTTATAGACGGAATTTTATACAATAAAACGTTGAAAATTGAATTTTATTTTGAACTAAAAATTAAAGGTTTACTTGACTATTAAATTTTTTTTCTGTGAGCTTTTTAATTTGGAAGTGGTAGGAGAATGGGGTTTGACAACGACGCCTATGACTATAACACTTTTTTGATTAACCAACCATTGATCAACATGTGTCCTAAAGAAAGGACTTGCTCGCACAAGCAGTTCAATTCAACCTCAGTCTTCCTTTCCTTACGCGCTCCGTTTCAAAACGTAAACCAATGGAATTTTTTTTAATACAACTCTTTTTCTTTTTTTTTTAAAAGCACTTATTCATAAATTGTATAACATTTCAAAATCAAAACAAAAGAACAAAATGATTAACTGAACGGACATAAGTTTGTTTTATTGTGCATAACCTAGCTTTTTTTTATTTATTAAATGCTAAAAATTATTCATATTTATAGTAATTTTCATCTCCTTTCTTAAATTTTATTATAAGAGAATATTATCTATAACGACAATTTAGGAGTACTAAAGACATCTTTTGTTTCAAAGCCATCAGTCTAATAGAAGTTAGGTTCTTTGTTCTAATTCTTGTCAATTTTACAAAAAAATATTTAACTTAAAATAGATAAACTAATTTTTGTAAGTTTAAATCGATAATATTTTAATGTAATTATAGCTTTACTCGTATTAACTTGACTTAATTTTCATGTAATAAAAAATTCAAATTTGTAAGATAAAATGAAAAGTTTTTGTGCTGTATTTGAAAAAGAGTTTCATGATAAAAAATCAGAGATTTTAAAATAATTATTCAATCATCGTGCATTAATTTGATTCAAAAATACAATGTGATTTTATGATTTTAATTATTTAATTTAAATTTCTAGTAAAAACACGAAAGACTTTATCGTCATCTTAAATCTTAATCTCTTAAATGCAAGGTAAGTAAATGAATGTAGAAATGAAAATTAACCTTATTAATGAATTCAACGAGAAAGACAAGACCAAAGATTCAAGGGAATTTTTAGTCAAGATTTAGGTGGCTTTGAAAAAGAAAAGGGAGAAAAACCAAAAAAAAAAAGAAAAAGATAATCACTGTTGACATTGACAATCACCTATACTGGCGCGTGGGCAAAGTTTTCTTGTCCGTTAAAAACCGTAAGCTAATAAACATCATGTGAAGGAGGTTTCAGTTATGGACTCATGGGTGACTGAAAAGCATCGAACTGATTTAATGTATTCGAGTAAGTTGGTTTGGTCTGGTTGGTTTTGATATTAGTAGAATAAAATAATCCATTTTTCTAATTAATTATATCAAATTTATTTTTAAAATTTTTAACTGAATCAGTCAAATTATTTAATTTTCAAATAATATTTTAAATGTATTATAATCATAAAGTTTAAATAAGCTTATTATATGTGCAGAAGTAGTCTATTTTCGTCTAAATTTTCTTTGAGCAATTGAGTCGATTGTTATATACAAGACTGTCAATTTTTTTTTATTTTGTGAAATATATATTGAAATTTAGGTATCATTAAGAACAATTTAATGCTTCATATTGTTTTTCAAAAGGTGGAAACTTCTAATTTTTTGAATGAATTGATTGAGAGCTGATTTGGTTCAATTTTAGTTCAACGTGGCACCATAAAAATTCTTGCATTGTCGCAATTTTAATTTTATTCCATTTTCTCACTTTTTTTTATTTTAATATAATGTCCTTAATATTTCTTTTTCGCAACATATACCTTATCGTCACTTCTGCTATTGTGTCCAAATACTTCACCATTTGACACTAATTTCATCGTCTTCTATTGAATTTCATTGAAACCAACTACACTGTTCCTCTAAACTAGCATTGACTTATGTTGGCTCAATTATTATTGTTTATTAAATACTTAATAATTAAATATACCCTTAATCTTTTATATAAATGATTTATATATAATGCATTAATAGTGTAAAATCTCTATAAATTATCAATGCATCGGGGTTGATATATCATCAATAAACCTTTATGAGCAAAGTAAAAAAAATTTATTTGTATTTTTTTTTAAGAGTTTAATTTTTTTTTAATTTGCTTATGAATGAGGTGTCAACTTTTGATATATTGATAGTATATAGAGATTATAGGCTTAATAACCAAATGTGTCATCCACGTTTGCCACAAAATGAAATTAAGTCATCAACGTTTAAATGCATGAAAATCAGTCATAAACGTTACAAAATAATTGAATTAAGGACATTTTCGTTAAATCTTTTAATTTCCGTTATCCCTACCAGTAATAAAACTTAACGAAAATTAAAGGATTTAACGAAAATGTCCTTAATTCAATTTTTTTGTAACGTTTAAGACTGATTTCCATGCATTTAAATGTTGAGGACTTAATTTCATTTTGTGGCAAACATGGATGACACATTTGGCTATTAAGTCGAGATTATACATTATCAATGTATTGTGTACAAACCCTTATATAAATTGATTATAAGCTTTCAACATTTTATTGCAAGTAAACTAATTCAATTTTTTTTACTATAAATAAAACTTTAAACTATTGAAAATCATATAATTAAATTTAAATCTCTTAAATGATATTAACTTTCTTTTATATTGTACATATAGCATGTTACATGACAGTCAACAAAACTATTCACGTTAACTGTAACGTAATATATTAAAATGATAGTTAATATCATGTAATATATTTGAATTTAATTGTATTATTTTAAAAATTAAAAATTTATTTACATTAAAATAAAAATTTATGAATTGATTTATTTATAATTAAACATTAAAAACTTATATTGATTTTTTACAAAAAGTTAAAAGCATATGTGACTATTATTTTCTTATTAAGAATAGGTCGATTGAAAATTGTTCTGTTCATTCCCAAAAATCTATAACAACCGTTCAACCTTACAAAGCCAACGGTTGAGATCTTCCATTCTCCAAAACCCGACCGCTAGATCGGTTTCATGTCACTATCAGGTATTCAGAAGAGAACCGAACCGGGGGCTGGCCGGAGGAGTAGTAGGTAAGAAGTCTATAAATGCATAATTAAATTGTAGCACAAGGCTGCTATCAAAGAAAAAAATGACCGGATGCAGGCGGTGGATGAGAGGGACGGCTGGGGAGGAAGGTGACTGGAGCAAGCGGTAATCAGGTGGAAAGTATTTCCTGGTTTGACTTGGACAAGTGTTGGCCACATGTGGTCACTTTATAAGATTTGATTCAGTGTTGTGGTACCGTATCTTGTCAACCAAATGTCGGCGAGATTGAATTCATTCTTTTTATCAAAGGATTTTTGGACTTTCGTTCTTTTTAGGCCAAATAAGCTTTTAATTTTTAGTCCAAAATAAAATTTAGTTCTCAATATTCTAAATTTTATTACATAAAATTTAGTTCATAGACTTTTATTTCGGTGAAAATAGACTAAATCTGTTAAATGAACTAACTGCCGTTAGTTTTGCATACGTGGCATACCACGTGGCAATTAACTAAGCTATCAACATCAGCTGCCACGTATGTAAAACTAACGACAGTTAGTGTTATTTAACAGATTTTGACTTAATTGTATAATTGTAAAAGGTTGAGGGTTTATTTCCACTGAAATAAAAGTTTATGGACTAGATTTCATGTGATAAAACGCTAATGGCTGAATTTTATTTTGGACTAAAAGTTGAGACTTATTTGGCTATTAAGCCTTCTTTTTAATAATTAATAAGAAAAAGGAAAAAAATTATTAAAGTTATTGTTTCCTAACCAGTTTAATCTTCAATCTTTTATGATGCATTTATGAAGCATTTTATGTCAATAAGCGATCAAAATAAATTCAAGCAAAGTTAAGATTGGTCATTACTTATAAATTTTTTATCTTTTTTTTTCTCACAAACAAAAACATTATGTGCAAAATTGTGACAAACAAAATGCATCTTCATATTTGATCTCAAAGTGGGATTTTAATAATTTGGAATGGATGCTGATGGGGATTGAGGGCAAAACATTCAAGTTTGAATTCTTACGATTTTTCGTTAGTAGGCAATATGTAAATTTTAAAAAATTCACATGTGAAAATCAAAAGAATTTGTAAATCTTAATAATGGGTTGTAGGTATACCTTAACGTTGGAGATAGGATAACGCCCTTACTCTTAAACTTTTTGTAACCAAAAAAGTAATTTGGAATAGATTATTATCAAATACACTATCAATAAAAATTTTTATACTCTACAAGCGATGTTAAGATAATGACATAATTCTTTGAGAATATTAAAAAGTTAAAAATAAATAAAGTAAGGGTGTGTTGTTATCTTAAAAAACTCTACTAATAATTTATTAGATAAGAATCTATTCGGAATTCACCCTCAAATAAATAAAAAAACAGCTTTCTATGTTCTTCAACACAATTTTCAGTAGACTGTCATGCTCATTGATTTGAAAGTAGGTCCATCATTATTCAAGAAATTTGAATTTATACAAGTTTTTAATAATTTTTTATAATAAAAATGAAAGCATTTATCAAATAACGATCAAGTTAAAAGTCAAAGTTTTGACTATTGCAATATCTTTTAATGACTTGAATTTAGTGCTCGATTGGGCGAGTGGAGCACTTGGGAAAGAGTTTCCATTCATTCATCATGGAGTGTATCATCTACAATTATTGCTTTACCGTTCAAAATTATTCATAATTAATTAAAATGGTGTGAATTCTACACTTTTAATTGTTGGATTCTTATATAATATTTTATTATGATTAAATAATTACAAAACTATAGTAAAAGAATAAATTAAAATGCTCTTATCCAATTGGAGATTTAATTTAAACGTATAAAAAATTATAATGTTGGAATGTTATATGTTATTTATTTTTATCATACCCATTGCCTCTTAAGGATCCAATGCCGATTAAGAGACACCATACTCCCAATTGCGACATTTCAAAATTTTAGTTTCATAACATATTGATGATAAAGTTATCTCAAATGATATATAATTAGTATGTTTGTCTTAATTTAGCAATTTCTATATTAATTGCTTGTTTTGTTTGTTTAAAACATGTTTCACATGATGAAAGAGTTAAAACATCTTACCTTGTTATTAATTTACACCAAATAATTTTAAATATTGGTTTATTCTAACTGAATATTAAATGTTTCTTACATGCTTGGGATATTCCATTTAATTGAGGTAAACGAGTACAAAAAATTTACATTTTCCCTTTATATATAAATTGGATGAAAGTTAATAATAGACCTTTATTTAGTAAGAGCCGCCCATAAAGATATATGTAATTATATTGATTATTAAAGATGGCATAATGATTTTTTCTTGAGCCAGTAAAAATTGATTATTAAATATGAGCATTTTATATATGGATTATTATATAATATATTATCAATTAAGTTTTTGGGTTCAACAAGTAGAGTTAATAATATGATGACGCATACCCATTTAATTTATATGGTAGTTTTTCAACATTTCATTAATTGTATGTATCATCGTCTTAATTTTGTATTTATTAAATCATACTCATTTATTTATATGTTTTTATAATTGAAGAGTGAGATTGAAGTTATTTGGATTCGAACTCAAATTTACAAAATATCACTATTTTTCTTCACCCACTTGATAAAAAATTATTGACAAAGTTTTGTAATTTTGTATAAAAAAATGTGGAAATTGTAACATTGGAGGGTGTAAGAACAATCTTTGTCATAATTCAATAGGAGCAAAAGATCATACGTATTTTGTGAAGGTAGGCACACAAGACATGGCAAAATGGGCCTAAAATGAAATTTTGTAGGGATTCATGTCCCCTCTAAAATCTTCGAAGATCCCTTTTATTACCAATTATTATTCAGAATAAAGTGCTTGCATTAAAGGTTTCCATGACTTCTTGCTGTGAAGTCTATTGTCAGCTATCAGTTTACTTTGGATCTTCTCTAGCTATCATTTTTAAAACAGCATACTAATACTATTATTGACCACAAAATTCACATAGAAAAAGAAAAAAAAGTTGTCTTTTACATATAATCATAAATTACAAACAACCCTAAAACAAATATAAAACATTTTGACTTGAAGTAAAATGGGTTGCTTTTAAATTTTAATACCCTAATTTTTAGTTTCAATGGAAAATAAAGAATTGAATTTTACTATTAAAAGTAAGATTTATAAGTAGATTTTATATATTTTATCTTATTTTATTACTTACAAAAACAAATTATATGGTAATATATATTTTATTAGACATGTTTCTATTTCATGATGATTAATCATGTAATGAAGCTCAAAGTTAACACAATTATGAGGTAATCTGTCAAATCTTTTATTTTTTTTCTATATTTTTTCTTTGCATCAATCAATTGATTTTCAAATGGGCATGAATTAGTTGACTTGAGTTGTCGAACAAAGATTGGACACTCACTCGTAGGAAGTTGGTACAAATTTTGCTTAAAGTTAGTACAAAAGGACAGGGCGTTGAATCATATTTTAACTAACACTAACACTAACACTTGTTTACTGTGTTAATAATTATATCAAGTGGTTAGCCATGAATGAATGATTAGTTTGTAGTAAGATTGTCATTGTTTGATTATTTCAGGAAGATTATAAATATTTTCCCTAAATTCATTAAATTTGGCATAAATAAATTTATTTAAATAGATTTAAAAACATATATTGAATTTACTGTTAAAAAATTATATGAAGTGATGGTTTTATAAAACAAAATCAACAGATATTGTCAAAGAAGGTTGACGAAAAAGATTAAGATTTGAATTTTCAAGTAAAGCATTCGTATTTAAGTTCTTACATTCGCTTATGTAAATTTTAAAATATTTGTAAAATTCACATGTAAAAATCTAATAGATTCGTAAATTTCAATAATGAATTGACAATATGTCCTAATTTTACAGATGAGGTAACTTTTTCTATTCCTAAACATTTTGCCAAAAAAAAAGAACCTCAACCGAAATAGTTCACTTTTTAAAATTTTTTACTAAATTTGAAAATGGTAATTGTAAATATCTTTGTTGATTGTAGATAAACATTTATACCCAATTATAAGAACATGAAAACTTCAATTATAATATCAAACGAGACCTAAATTTATCACCAAAAAGAATCAAGCTATCGGATGATAGAGATCCTTATTTAGAAACATCGGTCTTTTCCTACCAATGCAGTTTGATTTGTGTTGCGGAGTAACACAATCCTTAAACGTATCTATTTGCCGCTGCTGCGGCTGCAATCATGACAGAAAATTATCATTGGCAGACACAAAACAATTTAAGGATCAACATGTCACATTGTCTAGAAAAATTGTGCATCTCTTCCTTTTTTTTCCTATGTTTTGTTTCCTTGAGAAACAGTGGTTGGAGTATGTTCATGCTCAATTTTACTTTGCATACCACTCATCAAACATCATCTGATCTTTGTTTGGTGGCTGACCCATAGATGACATTTGTTTCTTGAAAATCTTGTTTGTTTTTGGCTATCATTAAAATAATTAAATGCCGACTTTAAACATTAATTCAAATAATCATGTCTCCTCTTCTAATCTCACATCTTCTAAGCCAAAAACTCTAAAAAACTAATTATTAAATGTTGTCAGATCACCTGAGTTGGGCTTTTGCCAAGGTGCGTCATCAGGAACACACAAAAACTTTACCCAAACCTGTGTCAGATAAAAGATCATGAAAGCACAAAGAGTCTGGTATGCTGGGCTTTACATTCAAAACTCAAAGCCCAATCATAAGTTCAGAGGTGTTGTTTTATGTTAAACCGAAATTCCATGTTGTGTTCGTTCTGTAATGTTCTATTGAGCTTTCAAGTTCAGCTAGACTTTGAAAATCAGAAAGGCCCTCAGTGTCCCCAGCGTTGTAGGTTGTTTGTTCTTGTCTTGGAAAATATCCGACTCCATGGAAAATGTTTATTTTGCTTTGGGTGTTCTTGAATCCTTCCTGTAATTCATCAAGAATATGTTTCCAATCAAAGTTGAAGACTTCAATGTTTACAATTTTGAATTTTTATCCATGATTTCTTGTTTCTGCAAGACCCTTTTCACCATTTTTTTTTTGGTTACGACCCTTTTCACCATTACAGCTGCAGCTGCAAGCTTAGCAGCCTCAAAAGACTTCAGCATTCTTCAAAAAACCCAGCCTTGAATTCCATTATCAACTAGTCACTACATTCCAGCAAATGCAGCTGATCAACATTCATTTACAGTTTCCAAATGGTTCCGCTTTGAAACACTTGAAAGACCAGTTTCTGTCATTAGCTTCTTCAAGAACCATGGCTTCTCTCAAACCCAGATCATTAACCTCATTGAACGACTGTACAAGTTTGCACCTTGCAAAACTTTTGGCTACACAACCATATACATTAGAGCGAAATCCACAATGGTTCTGTTATCCCAAAATTCAATTTCTTGAAGAATTTGACCCGTCATGATGATGAGAAGGTTCTTATTGATTTGTGTCGTCGTTCAGCCCGTTCATTCAAAGTAAACTACCAACCTCTTTTTGCTTCCAATCTTCGGCTGCTGCAAGAATATGGGGTGCCTGAATCTTATGCGGCGTCTATATGCATTGAGCAGCCTTTAGTCTTCATTGTAAACATGCTAAGTTTAAAGCTGTTGTCGAGGAGATAAAGAAAATGGATTTTGATCCATCATCTCCATCATGCATTCCTTTATACGAAGGGGCAAATCAGCATGGGAATGTAAGTTCAGTCTTTACAAGAAATGGGCTTGGTCTGATGAAGAGATTTGGACTGCCTTTTTGGAAGATTCCAGAGGTAATGCTGATTTCCAGCGCACTATTAATGCAATGTGATCTGCATTACTCCTCATTGGCAGTTTTGTTTGGCTGATTTTGCTTCTGTCACAAGTGCAATGGTGCCCTTAAGTTGATTGAATTAAGTAGTGAAATGGTTTTTTTATTTTATTTTTTGTGCCACTTGCTCATTATGGCCAACGTAGTGATATTTCAAGAAAATTGGCCGTGTGAGCGATGGTCAAAGTTGTTCAAATCTAGGAAACAACCTCTCTGTTAATGCTGAGGGAAGATTGTGTACATTAACCCTTTTCAGACCTCACAATATAGGAGCTTGCACTGAGATTACCCTTTTTTTAAATGTTAAGCTATGAATTGATTTCCATTGCTGTTCTTTAGTCACCTGGCAAAATTAAACTCCCTTTTTATCTTAGTATTATGTTAACTTGTATTGATGTCTCTGTTTATCGTAGTGCTGGTGGAAGCTTCAGACTCAATGATGAAATGTGCAATTAGCTACTTTATTGGCCTGCACTTCACTGTCTATATTGCTTAATTGTCACTAATTTGCTGTCAGCTTTGCCTACCTAGCTCAGGTCTTGGTCGTGGTCATTGGCTGATGCTCATTGATAATTCCATTTCCTGATTTTCAAGTGGAAGAATTATGACTGGTCTGTGACTATGAAAACTGCTTTAATATTTTCATACAACTAAAGTGGAGCATTCTTGTTTATTTCGTTTAGAAGAAGTTAGAGAGATTTTGGCGTTGCACAATCTTTAGAGCATACGGTATTCAGCATGATTCCTTGCAGTCAGGCTTGGAAGCCTTCCATCTTGGCAGTGAAGAATGGTAAATGTTAAGTCTTATAAAGTCTCAAGTTGGTGCAATGATAGGTTTGAAAATATGTTTCTGTAAATGTTCCATTCTGTCTGAGAAGCCTAACCAGTTTCTTCTCAGACAGAATTTATGAAAATTGATTATAGCAAATTTCATGAAGGCTGAAGCTTCCCATGTTGCAGTTTCACTTTTAAGAATAAGAAAAGAGCACAATATACAAGTCTGATACAAGATGTCCACAAATCATCCAATTGAAGAATTACTGATTATTTGTTTTTGAAGCTAGAGTTCAACATCATCATTAGTTCTTATGGTTTCTGCTGAAATCAAGTTCTGTTGAGACTACAGATTGCACATACTGATTTGCTGCTTCTTATTTATGCCGTTGCTGTCCTGATAAGGTATCCCTGTTTATGCTTGTAGTCATTCTTCATATTCCATCAAAATTTACACTTAGGCTTTGCTTGGTAGGAATGATAGAAAAGGGTGAAGATGGAAAATTTACTAATCTAATGGTTAAGCTATAAAATAGGAAAGTATTTATAAAACCTAACTATTAGATTATCAAATTTTCCATCCTCACTTCTTTTCATCCTTCCTACCGAAGAAGAGAATAAATAAAGATGCAAAAGTTGCTAATCCAATGATCAAGCTATAAAGTAGAAAATTGATATAAAATATAACCACTGGATTAACAAATTTCCATCATTCTTTATTTCTATCTTTCCTACCAAGTAAAAAATTAGCACAATTATATTGTAGCTACTACTATTGTATTTTAACCATTTCGGATATCTCTCTTAGTCTACAATTCTGGTTTGCTTAGTAGGAGGGATGAAAAATTTGTTAATCCAATTTTCAAGTTAATTTCAAGTTAAAAAGTATGAAAAGAATTATGAAACTTAACCATTGATTAATAAATTTTCCATCATTTTTTCTTTCTATCTTTCCTACCAAGTAAAAAATTAGCACAATCATATTGTAGCCACTACTATTGTATTTTATCCATTTCAGATATCTCTCCTAGTCTACAATTTTGGTTTGCTTAGTAGGAGGGATGAAAAATTTGGTAATCCAATTTTCAAGTTAAAAAGTATGAAAAGAATTATAAAACTTAACCATTGGATCAAAAAAATTTTATCATTTCTTCATTTCTTCCTATCAAGCAAAGCTTTCGTTCTTCATTTCCCGTTAGTTGCAGTAAGCTGAACTTGCTGATTTCAGGGAAGTTTGTATGCAGCCAATGAAGAGGAACTCCTGAACTGGTTAAGCTATATGACGAACTGTCAAAAGGGGCCAAGATTAGGCTGTAGAATTGATGTACACTACCAAAATCTAATATTGCAATGGTAAGTTTGTAAGTAAATCACATAGATTATACATGTTTCTACACAATATGAAACATGTTAAAACAATTAAATGCGGAAGCGACAGGATCTAACCTCCAGCCATTGCTCTATGTAACTTTGCTGTTGAAGCGATTCCTAAATCTGATAATCTTCTCTGTGTCGATCACAGGCCTTCCAAGCACTCGAATGCTCAATAGATGGTGTATGATAGAGCAAGTGATGCTTGAGGACCGGATTCTTGCTCTCTGTTTGTGAACTCGAAGCCTCTCAAAAACTGAACAACTTAAAAACACGATCGTTCAAACCATCACAGAACATCCTTTTATGGTCAGAGAATCAGTGAAATAATGGACCATTTATATGGCATTGATTATCATAGGTTATATATGGTAATAGCCAGATTTTGTCAACC
This sequence comes from Heritiera fomes, assembly GCA_032173925.1. Taxonomy (NCBI): domain Eukaryota; kingdom Viridiplantae; phylum Streptophyta; class Magnoliopsida; order Malvales; family Malvaceae; genus Heritiera; species Heritiera fomes. Next base: position 37,079,715 of record JAPDPM010000008.1, read on the forward strand.
TATGATCAAAGAATATGCCAACATTCTGCCACTTGGTCCATATATTTCACTCACAGAAGAAACAAATCACATGAATCATGGCGATAGTTCCTCTAATGGTGAGTATTATCTTCCATGTATTATTATGTAAAATGTTTCTAAATCAACTCATTTTTACTTAATGAATAAACCTTATGTTTGTTCTCTCTCCAAAAAACAAGGATATTTCTCAAATAAAACTTTAGTGTATACAAATAAAAAATGAGAAACATCATATTATTAATAAGAGTTTCAATTACAATCAAAATGTGGGACCAAGTCCCATTCTCTCTACATGATCCCTAAATTTAAACGGTGGCATGCCCTTAGTCAAAGGATCAGCTAACATCAATTCAGTGCTAACGTGTTCAATGACCACTCTTTTATCTCTAATACGTTCTCTAATGGCTAAGTACTTCATGTCAATATGCTTACTTCGACTTCCACTCTTATTGTTCTTAGCCATGAATACTGCAGCTGAATTGTCACAATATATCCTCAATGGCTTAGATATGGAGTCAACAACTCTAAGCCCACCAATGAAACTCTTAAGCCATACACCATGTGAGGTAACTTGAAAACAGGAAACGAACTCGGCCTCCATAGTGGAAGTGGCAGTCAGTGTCTGCTTAGCACTCTTCCATGAAACAGCTCCACCAGCAAGTATGAAGATGTAACCGGATGTTGATTTTCGGGTATCAACACAGCCAGCAAAGTCTGAGTCTGAGTAGCCAATCACCTCCAACTCATCAGTCCGTCTATACATAAGCATGTAATCCTTAGTGCCTTGAAAATATCTAAGCACCTTCTTCGCAGCTCTCCAGTGGTCCATCCCCGAGTCACTATGGTATCTACCCAACACTTCCATAGCAAAAGCAATATCAGGCCTAGTACAGACCTGTGCATACATAATGCTTCCAACAGCTGAGGCATATGGAATGTTCTTCATCTGTTTCTGCTCAAGATCGTTTTTCGGGCACTGGTTCAAATTGAACATGTCACCCTTCACAATGGGAGCTGGGCTTGGTGAACAATCTTTCATTTTGAATCTTTCCAAGACTTTATTAATATAGGCTTCTTGTGACAGACCTAATATACGTCTATGTCTGTCTCTATGGATCTTAATGCCAATAACATAAGATGCATCGCCCATATCCTTCATATCAAAGTTCTTAGAAAGAAATTGTTTCACCTCACGTAGCATCCCCTTATCATCGGTTGCAAGCAGAATATCATCCACATATAGCACAAGGAAACAAATCTTGCTCCCACTGACCTTTTGGTATATACATTGATCCATGATGTTCTCAACGAAACTAAATGAAGAGATGACTTCATGGAATTTTAGATACCATTAGCGGGAAGCTTGTTTCAACCCATATATGGATTTCTTCAGCTTACAGACCAAATGCTCACCATTGCTAGAGGAAAAACCTTCAGGTTGTTTCATGTAAACCTCTTCCTCTAGATCATCATTGAGAAATGCCGTTTTCACATCCATTTGTTGCAACTCTAAGTCAAAATGTGCAACAAGCGCCATTATGATGCGGAGAGAATCTTTCTTAGATACAGGAGAGAATGTCTCCTTGTAATTGATTCCCTCCTTTTGAGTGAATCCTTTGGCTACGAGTCTTGCCTTATAACGCTCAATGTTGCCTAATGAGTCAGTCTCGGTCTTAAAGACCCATTTACAGCATATAGCCTTGGCCCCATTTGGCAACTCGATAAGATCCCATACTCCATTAGATGTCATTGAATCCATCTCATCCTTCATAGCATCGAACTAAAGTTTTGATTCTTTGTTGTTCATGGATTGTGAAAACGTCTCTGGATCATTAACGGGCCCAATATTGAAATCATACTCTTGTAAATACACAATGTAATCACTAGGAATAGTTGATTTCCTTTCCCTAGTAGACATTCTTAATGTTGGTTCAACATTCTCCGAAGGATCATGTTGTTCAACTGGTTGCTCATTCAATTCTGGTGTATCAAAAGGAGCCTCGTCTACTGGTAAGTTATCAACTACTTGTGGATCTTCAATGATTGGTTGTTCAATGTCCAGCTATACTGAAGAGACATTATTCATGATAACCAATCTTTGACTCGAGTTAGAGGGTTGATCTCTCGCAAAAACTAGTTCTTGAGATTGATCGCTCCCACTAATTAAGTCATTTTCAAGAAACTTGGCGTTCATTGATTCCACAATTCTAATGCTATGAGATGGACAATAGAATCTGTAGCCTTTGAACCGTTTGGCATATCCAATGAAATACCCACTTATGGTTCTAGGATCCAGTTTCTTTTCTTGTGGGTTGTAAACTCTTATCTCAGAAGGGCATCCCCAAACGAGCATATGACGCAAACTCGGTTTCCAACCTTTGAATAATTCGAAAGGCGTCTTTGGAACAGCCTTAGTTGGAACCCGGTTCAATATATACGCTGCCGTTTTAAAAGCTTCAATCCACAAAGACTTAGGCAACTTCGAGTTGCTAAGCATACTACGCACCATTTCCATCAAAGTTCGGTTCCTTCTTTCTGCAACACTATTTTGATCCGGTGAACCAGGCATGGTATATTGGGCAACAATCCCATTTTCTTGAAGGAACTTCGCAAATGGTCTAGGTGCTTGTCCATCTTCAGTGTATCTACCGTAAAACTCCCCACCTCTATCAGTTCTTACTATCTTTATGTGTTTTCCACATTGTTTCTCTACTCCAGCCTTAAAAATTTTAAAGGCATCTAATGCTTCGTTCTTGTTACGAAGCATGTAAAGATACATAAACCTCGAGTAATCATCAATAAAGGTGATGAAGTACTTCTGACCATATGCATCAATATCTGGATAGCATATGTCAGAATGTATGATTTCTAATATGGTTGAACTCCTATTGGCACCTTTCTTAGACTTGTTGGTTTGCTTACCCTTAATGCAATCCACACAACTGTCGAAATCAGTAAAATCGAGAGTACTAAGTATTCCGTCATTTACCAATCTCTTAATTCTATTTATGGAGATATGACCTAATCTCCGATGCCATAACGTGGAGGAGTCCTTATTCATAACACATCTTTTAGTGTCAGTTAGAACATGTAAGACGTTATGAGTAGTGTCATTTTGCAAATCAATAGAGAAAAGACCATCACATAAGGTACCATTCCCAACAATATCAGACTTAAAATATATCAATATTGATTTATTTGAAAATTGAAAGGAATATCCATAAGGTACCAACCTAGAAACAGAGATTAAATTTCTTGAGAAACTAGGAATATAAAAGATCTTTTCTAATTGCAAAACAAAACCACTCCTAAGAACTAAAGTGCACGTTCCAACGCCTTCAACACGCGAGCGCATCTTATTTCCTGAATAGATGCTCTCCTCATTTCCCACTGATTTCCTTAGGTTGGTCATACCCTGTAAGGAAGTCAAAATGTGAATTGTAGATCCAGAATCAATCCACCATGTGTTATGATTAACCTCAACCATATTTGATTCAAAACAAACATATGAGAGTGGATTACCTTTCTTAACGAGCTACTACTGAAGCTTGGCACAGTCCTTCTTCATGTGTCCCTTCTTTTTACAAAAGAAACACTTGGACTCTTTCTTAATGTCAGCTTGGGCAGGGATTTTTCCTTTTCGCTTGTTCTTGGCTCGATCCTTGGTATTTCCTTGGCTTGCAAAAAATGCACTTTCACCCGATTCCACAAGTAGCCTTCCCTCTTCTTGAACACACATGGTCATCAATTCATTGATGGTCCACTTATCCTTATGTGTGTTGTAGGATATCTTGAATGGTCCGTACTGCTTTGGTAGAGTGTTCAATATATAGTGCACAAGAAAAGAATCAGACATCTCCACCTCTAGCTTCTTGAGTTGGGCCACAATATCTCTCATGGCCATTATGTGCTCGCGCACTCCTTTGACACTGGTGAGCCTCATTGATGAGAACTTCATTATCAGGGTGCTGGCCAACGCTTTGTCTGAAGTGACAAACTGATTATCTATAGCCTTCAGTAAGGTCTTAACGTTGGTATGCTGTTCGACTGAACTACGTATCCCAGCAAATATTTTTGTCTTAATATACATGACACTAAGGCTATTGGATCGCTCCAAGCGTTCATGTAAAGCTACTTGAGCAAGAGTGCTGGTCTCAGTCAATACGGGCTCGTCTTTCTTTATAGCATAGTCTATATCCATACACCCTAATTGGAAAAGAACTCTCTATTTACAAATCTTGTAGTTCTCTCCATCCAGCTCGGGACCTTCTAGGTTAATACTAGCATGAGGAAACACTGCATATAGAAAAACACATACTTATGTATCTAGAATTTTTGAGGCAAACTTAATTATGTCTACCAATGTAAACATATTTGATTAATCAATTATGAATCTTAGACAGAAAACTTGCTTGTGGGCTAAAGTTTTAATTCTAATAGATTCATATCATAATGATAAAACTATCAAATTATATCATTTCCTAATCCCTGTGGGTAAATTAAGAAACTAATTTGATATTTTATCCTAATTAGTTATAAAATTATGATAAAAATTCATGTGGGATAAAATTTACCATAACCTTATAACTAATCACAATTTATATCTAGTACCATTATGTGATTCTAACAAATATAATTTTATTTAATTAAGGTTGCTGTGGCTAAGCCTTAATCAAACAAATTATGGATCACTTAGACATATTATCAAATTTTAAGTTTATTCATATTTTTAAATTGCAATCAACATAAGGCAATTTTATTCCTAATAATATAAATAAACTCTATTACATGTGCTTAAATCAATCATAGTATGTAAATAACAAAATTATATATAATCATAGCACACAATTAATAAAAGAATTTTAAATATTAAAATTATGCCAAAATGCCCTTCCATTTTTTTTTAAATTCCATGCGGTCTGTATGGCGAACGACGATCTAGTCTTAAGGCAAACGAACGTGCTCGCCATTTCGCATTAACTGAATGGCGAATAGCATGTCCACCATTTCGCTTTAACGAATGACGAGCTGAGTACCCGTCATTCCGCTTTTAGATGAAATGGCGAACTGTGTGCCGGCTATTGGCCTCAGCTTTAATGCCGAGCTGAGTGGCTGTTATGATCGCCCATTCCTTTACGACTAACAGTGCTCACCAGGTCTTTTTATGGCGAACTGTGCCCGCCCTTTAATCGCAAACGGTGATCGAGGAAGTAGGTCCGCCTTAATTTGAATGGCGAACTGAGTACTGGCCGTTTCACCCTAATCGAATGGCAAGCGTGTCTCATTCGCTATTAGCTAAATAGCGAACGGCGAGTCCATTTTTCGCCTAACTGAAATAGCGAACTAAGTACTCGCCATTCGCCCTTTGTTGAATGTCGAACAAACACAAGTCTCCTTTTATGGCAAACAGTGTGCGCCTTCCTTTTATGGCAAACAGTAATTCGAGAGAAGCAAAACTTAATGGCGCACGTACCTCACCTTTCCTTTATGGTGAATGACGATCAAGGTAGCAAACTTGATGGTGAATGCCCCGCCTTTTCCCTTATGGTGAATGGCGATCAACATCGTTAGCTGCTTCCTTTTTCGCGAAAAACACCATCTTCTTTACCCGAATGCCTGATTTCAAGCCGATTTGCCACCCGTTTGACAAACAACCTTCCCTGCTTCGATTTGAGTGGTTCTTGGTCCCAAATCAATCAGGAGAAACGAAAAAACAGTTTTCTCGAAAATGGTTTTGGCTGAAAATGTCTTAAAACACAATTCCAAATTTTTCAGGAATCATGGGACATGGGGATGCTCAGGCTCAAATTCAACCCTTACATCATGCGACATCTTTTTTTTTATCATTCGATCAAAAGATTGTTAGCATATTGCTAAATTGTTGAATGTGGAGTAATCTAGATAAGGCAAATGCAAGCCGAATCATTAAATAAATCTTTTCCAAGTTGCAAGCATCAATCTTGAATATGATGTGTAGTTGATGTGAATTATTGTTTGTAAGGAGTTCCTTTTTATACAAATGAGACTGAGAGATTGTTATTTTTTTAAAATTATTTTTTATATAATTTAAAAAGTATGTGTTACTTTATTAATTTTATTTGAAATTAAAGAAATAATTTATCTTTTATTAATTTTTTATTTTTTGTATTAAGTTTGATGTATTAATAGTGTATAATCTTTACATGTTATTTCATTTATAAGTAAAATTAAAAAAATTTATTGGCTCTCATAAATAAATATTATTATGTATATTCTTATTTTATATTTGATAGATTTTGCTTGGACTTAATCTTTTTATTACTCCTGTTGATAAAAAAAAAATCCTTATTTTAGTTTAATAACACATTTAAAATATGTTTAGAACTTAAAAACTATAGTAAAAAAAATTTAAGGTAAAAACAAAAGTAATTTTCCAGAAACAAAAAGTACTACTAATATTTTGCATATAAAATTGATGGTCCACCTTTTCTAAAGAAGGAGCTTTCACACAGGATAACTATATTAATAATCATGAATTAAAAATAAAATATTCAAATACAATTGAGAACAAATGAAGAAAGAGAACAAAACGCTTTTATTTAGCCATTCTAAGTGTTTTTATTTATTTATTTTAAAGTTTCGCGGTTATATCCCCAAATTCTTCCATTTCTTCTCTTTCTCTCCTTCCATCTTCAATCTTCAATCTTCAAAAATCCAATCCAAAACTCATATAATTAGAAGAAAAGAAAAATAATTTCTCATCGGAGAAGAAGCTCGAGTTTTACTTGATCTCTTCTTCTTCGTTTTATTTCCCAATGTTCTCGAAAACTCTGTCGTTTCCGATCGGTACTGGTAAGCTTTTGGTTTCCTCTTCTGAACTTCGATTTCTTCTGTTCGATTCGGTTTTCTGAAAAGCAATTTTTTTTGAAATATTTTGGTGTTCTAATTGAAGTAATTTGACACTTAATTGAGTGAGCTTTTGTGTTACAAATAAATTTTTTTTGTTTTTGAACTGAAAATTTTCTTTTCCTTTCTCGGCAACCAAACATCACTTAATCGCGGTGGTTCTCTCATCAGCAAACATAGCTGACCTGATCTCGACTATTTTCTTCTTCTTCTGTAACTTAGTTGTTTAACGATCTTGACTTTGGTGGATTCTGGATTCTTAGTTTTTTTTTTTTTTGATCTGCAGCTTTTGTTTTTCTTTTTTAGAGCTGGAAATGAAGTTTTACGAGGTTAAATTTGAAATTTATATTGAATATTTAATTCAAGATTTGTCCTTTTGCTTTGTTTTTCCTCCTTATTATTCTTTCATGGAGGAAAACAAGATTGAAATGAACTTTGTGTTTTTGATTCTATAATTTGATTTACTGATTTGTTGTGTGGATTTTGAGTATGTTTCAGGTAATTGAGGAAGTTCCTCATGGCGCCGTCTAGAAAATCTAAAAGTGTAAACAAGAAGTTTTCTTATGTCAATGAGGTTGCTTCTACTAAAGATGGAGATAATAGTGCTAAGAAAAGTGGGCAACGGGTGAGTTCTTCATTAGTTTTTCAAATATTTTGATTTTGATGCATTTATCTATTTATTTTCAATATTTGTTGATTATATTGTTCTTTGGAGGGTTTTTTTTTTTTTTTTTGACTTTTGGCAGTTGACATTGAATTTAGTTTATATATTCCCTGAGCTATTCTTTTATTGTCCTCCTCCTTGACATGTTTCCACCTTTTATAAATTTTGGTTTGAGCTTATATGCTAGCAAATTCCAACTAAGTTTTGTGTACGAAGAGGGTTTGACTAAGTTGTCGTGTTAAAAGATAATCAAGTATGAAGTGGTTTTGGTGATAGACTCAGCCACTAACCAGAATTTTAAGAGTTGCAGCTGTGAGGTTTGAACATTCCAAATTCTTTGCTTTTGGTTATACTTAACTCCATGGTAGATGGTCCGTAATTCAGCCAAGCCAATGCTTCAATCCCCAATTTGGTAGCAATATCCAGCATTCCAATTACCACATGAGTCCCTCAAGAGACCCCTTGCAGCTGCAATATTTTTCCTTTGGTCTCAGCTGCCATCAATGTTGAGTTTGCACCAGTCAGTTTGAGATTTCTCCTGCTAAGATGAGATTTAGGAATTCAGGAAGCCACTGAAACTTTCTAACAAAGTGCCAATTGGAATTTTGTTTTTCTTTGATTCATGTTATTACCATTTTTTAAATATTTTTTTGAGATCTTACTACAAATAACAGAAACGAACTTGTGAAAAATTTTGTTCTGGAATTAATTATAGTTAATAATATATTATGTGCAGAAAAGGAAGTTGTCTGACATGTTAGGCCCACAATGGACTAAGGAAGAGCTTGAGCGTTTCTATGAAGCATATCGTAAGTATGGAAAAGATTGGAAGAAGGTTAGTTGTGATTACCGTACTGGGTTTTATAATTGGTTGTCTACTTGTTGTGATTAAGCATTATTTAAGATGACTATGTTCTAGGTATTTTTTCTCTAATTTTCTATATATTTTTATAAAATCAGAAAAGCTGCTTTAATATAGTTGCTTTTAAGGCCATGTAGTTGGGACATCTGGCTTTTGGTTATTGTGCTCTTACTATTTTCTGATTTTACTTGCATGGGTTTCTAGGTGGCTACCATGATACGAAATCGATCTGTGGAAATGGTAGAAGCTCTTTACACTATGAATAGGGTAAGCATGGTTCAGTAACCTAATACGTCTCATTACTTATTCTTATTCTTTATTTGGTGAAACTTCTATGCCTTATGCATATTTTCTTTTAATTAGTATTAATTTCTTGCATTTCTTTTTTTTATCTCTCAAGTATGAGATATTGGAGTTGCAGAAGCTTTTCGATTGACACCTAGCTATCATCAATAAGCATTCTTATATGATACGAAATACAAAATACTGACAAAAATCAAGAAGGTGCTCAGGTGGTTTTTAAGTTTAACTCAACAGTAGAAAATTTTCCCATGTTTTCAGGCCTACTTATCTCTTCCTGAGGGCACTGCTTCTGTGGTTGGACTCATAGCAATGATGACTGATCACTATTGTGTTATGGTGAGTGTCTAATTTAATATTGCGACATTCCTTAGCATCTTATCTGGATGCGAGGTTTTTAAATAGATTTGCACTTGTATTCTGCAACTTTGGCTATGTAATCCTCTTTTAGTCACCTTTGTGACATTACTATCGTTCCTTATTGTCGAAGGATATACTTGTCTAGCCCTTTAGTTGATTGGATCATTTCATGCTCTGATTTGGCTAATTAATGTCTGAATGCCAATTTTAGTATCCATGAAAATTTCTTGGTCGGTGGTCTCATATTTTTACTAATTGTATTAGTTAGTTGATTGGATCATTCCATGCTCTGATTTGGCTAATTAATGTCTAAATGCCAATTCTAGTGTCAATGACCTTGATCGTGGTCTCATATCTTTTCTATTTGTATTAGCTTATTGGTCGGGTATCTTTATGGATGGTGTTCTGGATTCTATCAGTGAAGCTTGGACGCATTTAGGAAGTGTAATCAATTATGGAACTGAAGTTAGGAAATGTCATCTTTAAGGAAGTGTAACCAATTATGGAACTGAAGTTGGAAATCATATCTTGTTTTGGAATGGCTTTTATGTAACTGAAGTTATTGATTGTGAATTGCAGGGAGGAAGTGATAGTGAACAAGAAAGCAATGAGGGCATGGGAGCTTCTCGGAAACCTCAAAAGCGTAGCAGGGGAAAAATTCGAGATCAACCCTCTAAAAGTTTGGACAAGCCACTTACTGATCTTTTGCAATTTCATTCAGCTGCATCAAGTTATGGTTGCCTGTCATTGTTGAAGAGGAGGCGCTCTGGTAAGATCTCTATTTCGCTCTCTTTCTAGTGTTCCTATACAGATATGTTCTAAGCATACATTGGGTGTTTGAGGTGGTCTTCACATTTACCGCTTAAACGTTGAAATTAGGCTAGTCTAAGGAGGCTCCATTTATTCAGCAGTGGATATTATGCATTAAAATTTAAGCTCTTAATATGAGGTTGCTATATCTCATTTCCTCCCTGTAGTTTTTACTTGTTTTTGGCATTCGTTTCAGAAAGTAGGCCCCGTGCTGTTGGAAAAAGGACTCCTCGTGTTCCTATTTCTTTTTCTCATGACAAAAACAAGGGGGAAAGGTATTTTTCACCTATTAGGCAGGGCATGAAACTAAAGGTGGATGATGTTGATGATGATGTTGCTCATGAGATAGCATTAGCATTGACGGAGGCATCACAAAGAGGTGGCTCTCCCCAAGTTTCTCGAACACCAAATAGAAAAGCAGAGACACCTTCACCTGTCCTCCACAGTGAAAGGATGGTAATTTGTTTTTAATATTTCACAATGCTTTCTCCACTACTTTCTTACATTCAGAAATTAACTGATTGCTTTTTTCAGAATGCTGAATCAGAAACTACTAGTGCCAAGATTCATGGTAGTGAAGTGGATGAAGATGCTTGTGAATTAAGCTTAGGAAGCACTGAAGCTGATAATGCAGATTATGCTAGAGATAAAATCTATTCAAGGAATATAGAAGGCATTGGTACTGTTGAGGTTCAACAGAAGGGGAAAAGGTGCTACAGAAGGAAGCCAGAGGTTGAGGAAAATGTACATGATCATATGGAAGACACGAAAGAAGCCTGTAGTGGAACAGAAGAAGGACAAAAATTATGTGATTTCAAGGGAAAGTTTGAAGCTGAGGTTGCAGATGCCAAAACTTCTAGAGCTTCCATCAGGGGTCTGAGGAAAAGAAGTAAAAAAGTGTTGTTTGAGGGAGGTATGATGGTCTTTGCCTTTAAGCAGAGTTTCTTTCCCTCCTCTCTGTCCCTTTTCTTTTTCTCTCTGGTTTATGTATTGTTCTCAAATGCTACAGTCTTGAGTTAATTCTAGGTTGTTGGATACTTTATTTTTTGGATGTTGCTTACTTATATGATGCTTCTTTTATATCCATGTCATCAAGAGATCGAATTTTGGCTTGTTTCTCTTCAGAAAAATAGTTTACTCTAAATCATGCTTCTTAGAAGTTTTTTCTGCATCCTGTTCTACATTGCTCTTCTTGCAAAATCCAAAGATAATTTTTGTCAAAACCTTATTAGACTGTTAATCATACATGACCATCTTTTTTTTTTCCACATTCTCTTGGTGGGTTTATTTGAGTCGGCTTTGACTTTAATCTTACCATTTACTTTAATCTGTGGAACTTTGTCTATATCTCGTGTCATCAATTCTTTTTGATTCTTTTCTGTTGTAGTCAAGGACACTTCCTTTGATGCCCTGCAAACTCTGGCAGATCTGTCCTTGATGATGCCAGAAACTGCTGCTGACACTGGTAAGATGCATATGCTTTTGGCCAATAAACAGAAACTTTTGAATTGTTATCATCGTAGGATTTATTGTTATATGAGCTGGTTAGTTTTTTCCCCGTTAAATGTCATTGTTCTTCTTTACCCTTCCTTACAGGTGCATGGTCTTCATTATATGCATAAGTTGGATAGGGTTTGACATGAATGGCTTGTTAAAGAATTGTTTATTTTGTAGTTTAGCCAAATGACTTTGACATTAATGCATCCAATGAAATGCCAAGCTATTACATTGAGCTTACAATATATCACCTTTTTAATACTAAAGTAGCACATTGTGCAAATATTACTGTGCATGTGGTAGCCTTTATATTCTAACTGCTAGATTGTAACCAATTTTGAAGTTTTGCCTATATAATAAGCCTGACTTGCCACATTATTTTGCCAAATTCAGCTTTCTGTTATAAATTATTGTTCTAGATTGAAGTGAGTAATGAGTAATGAATTGAAATAAATACCCTGTGAGAGAAATCATAGAAGGGTTTTAGTGGTAAAAATATTTTGGGTAATGTATAAGTATCTTATGCCCGAATTTCTTTAATCCTCCAGGATTACACATGTGACTTCTGTAAGATTTTTCAAATGGCATTTCATGCTTCAGATGATATCTTCATCAAGTTAAAGCTTGCGATCCTAAAATAAGATAAAAATCTGCTCTAATTTTGAACTTAATGATTTCTGTTGGACTGTCTCTAGCCTTAACTAAACAACAAAAATCATTCTTGTTGATTCAAATTTCGAAATATTTCTTTGTTTGGATGTGTTTATGTAATGTGTGATATCCCATCTCCTTTTTTTTTTCCTGTGTCAGAGTCATCTGTGCAGTTCAAGGAAGAGAAAAGTGAAGTTGTTGAGAAGACTAAACCGAAAGGAAATCATCCTGTTCCTGGAGCTAGAGGCACTTCCTCCAAAACATCTAAACAGGGAAAACTTCTGGGTCATGATGCTCATGCTATTCCTGAAGCAAAGGAGGAGGAAACACATTTGGCTAATGTTGGAATGCAGAAAAGGAGACAGAAGTCCTCGTCGTATAAAGTAAGAGTTTAAGCAACCAGTTTCGCTTGTTTTTATCTTTTGTAGGTCAATCCTTTATTTTTCATTGATTTTTTTTTTTGGAAAATTTTTTTTATTGGGTTTGTAACATGCAAATTGATCATATGGAACTTGCTCACTAGTTGCAGATTCCAAAAGATGAAACTGATGCTGATTCTCAGTTGGGTGAATCTCCAAACATTGAGGTTTGTCCTTTTCACTTTTTTAGCTTCAAAGAATTACAATGGCTCCTTTTGGTGCTTTCAGGTAAGAAGGCACAAGCAAGGCTAAACTTATGATGTAGAATTTCATTTCAGTCCCCTGATAGATATGATGGTCTCTTAAGATACTTTTCTTCTGCAGAATATTAGATAAACTTCTTACAAATTAATGCTGTAGATGTTTTTGATTCTGCGATAAAGTGTATTGAACTTTATGAATTGGGCATTCGGGTGCATGCTTAAATCTTTTTACTTTTTGTGCAAGTGGCACCCTTAACTTGAGTTTGAATGACAAACAGAATAAGAAATATAACAATAAATCTTATGAGAGAAAATACTATGAAAAGAATTAAATAAATCTTTTATGAAGTGAAGATAATGGGGACATAAATTGATAAGGAATAGTTCTTCATCACACAAACTGCTATTTGAGAAAGGAGGAAGTGAATAAATAGATAAAGGTTTGAGTTGGTAATGGAGAACATTCTTCCAAGTTTTGGAAGAGCGTCTATTCTAGATGTATATTTTAGAATACAAGTAAATGATCAACTCGGTTAAATATTTTAACTGAGTTTGTGGGTCAGCCAAAGGCATTCTATGTTGGTGTAGATTTCTAGCCCAGCTATTAAATTTTGCTTCCCTCTTTGACCATCGTAATTTGAGGCTCTTCTTTGGAACTTAAAAATATGCCAATTGTTTACTTGGGAAAATTCATAAATTTATACTCTCTTGGTTCATGTTTTTCCCTTCATCATTTATTACTGGTTCTTGATATTGCTATTCTTATGTACAATTTTTAGGCTTCAGATGAGGTAAAGAATCTTGTGAGCAAAGGTAAACGCTCTAATAGTGTTGCACATCCAAAGCAAGGGAAATCTGCGAGACCTACTCCAGCGCGTACATCCTCAAGTACTGATCATGGAAGGGACTTGAACAATTCAGCTCCATCTACTGTACAGGTTTCATCTGTTAACCAGGTCAACCTGCCTACAAAAGTCAGGAGTAAGCGAAAGACGGATGCACAGAAACAAGCGATTGGGAAGGATATAAAGTCCTCTGATATTGCAAAGGGCAAATTGAGTGTTCCAGTTAATTTATTCCATGACAGAGCACTCAATCTGAAAGTAACACTATTTACTTGAACAATTCCAGTGAACTTGAGTTTCTATGTCTTGGGTTTTTTTTCATATATGTGTATTCTGTGTGACAGGAAAAGCTTTGTAGCTTCCTATCTTCATCTCAAGCACGGAGATGGTGTGTCTTTGAGTGGTTCTACAGTACAATTGATTATCCCTGGTTTGCTAAAAGGGAGTTTGTGGAGTATTTGGATCATGTAGGATTAGGTCATGTTCCAAGATTAACTCGAGTTGAATGGGGTGTCATAAGGAGGTATAGCTTTCTACTACAGAATCTTAAGGTTTTGGGTGTTGATGCTTTACTTACATAATGTCATGTTGATGCAGTTCCCTTGGCAAACCACGGCGATTTTCTGAGCAATTTTTGAAGGAAGAAAGAGAGAAGCTTAATCAATATCGGGAGTCTGTTAGAACACATTATGATGAACTCCGTGCTGGTATTGGTGAAGGACTTCCAACTGATTTAGCTCGACCCCTATCTGTTGGACAACGTGTCATTGCTATTCATCCAAAAACTCGTGAGATTCATGATGGAAGTGTGTTAATTGTTGACCATAGTAGATACCGGATTCAGTTTGACAGCCCTGAGCTAGGAGTGGAATTTGTCATGGTAAATTTTTATTTTATAGAGTTGCTTCATGTATGATGGCTACATGTTTGTTTCATTCAACTGAAGATGTAGAATATTGCCATTAAAGCCTCAGTAAAATGGATTAATGACAGGCTAAGGCTTTTGGAGGTTCCTCTCTCAAATTTCAAATTTTTCTGTCTAAATGTGCAAGTGATATATAGCATACCTGCTTGTGTATTTGTGTTTAATCTAATTCTCTGCCATTTGCTAAATCTGTTTAGCTTCTTCCTATTTTTCTTTTATTGTTCTTTCCTATCAAGTTTCACAGATGGTACATTTTTTAATTGCAGGATACTGACTGTATGCCTTTAAATCCATTGGAAAATTTGCCTGCTTCCCTTTTGAGACAAAATGCTGCCATCAGTAAATTTGCTGAGAACTACAATGAACTCAAAATGAACGGGCAGCCAAAAGAAAGCAAGATGGAAGAGAACATCAAATTTACTCAATGTGATAACCTGGAGGGCACCAATAGTCCTTCTCGTACTTCCCCATCAACTTTCAATGTTGGCAATTTAGCACAGCTAGTTAAGGTAAGTTATGACTGCAAAATAGTCCTCATTTCATGTATATCAAATAAACCAATTCAAGGGTAAATTGCCTTTCAGTTGGAGTATTATTGCTAAAAGTTTTAATGTAGCCAAACAATATAGAATCAGAATAACTGTTAACTTATATAAGGATAAATGCTTTGGCCAGGTTGATTCATCAAGTCCTAATTTACAACTTAAAGTTGGACCCATAGAAACTGTTTATACTCAACAAGCAGTAAATGCTCTGCCTTCTCCACTTGTGCTGGCTCAGGCGAGGGAAGCTGATGTCGAAGCTCTTTCTCAGTTGACTCGTGCTCTGGACAAAAAGGTTGCACATCATATTAGCTGTTATGCATTAAACTTAATCTCCTGGCGAATCTTTCTCTATTCCTCTCTCCTTTTTAACTTCAAGTTCTTATAGAAACTTATTATTGTGTTCAGTGCTATATATAGTGCTTGAATGTTGCTTCTTTAATACTTAAGCAATCTTGTTCCCTGTTGGTGTTCCTATCTTTTAGTAATAATGGTTCCATAATTGGTGCTTTTTGCTTTGTTGGGGCATCAGTATTCTGATTCTCTTTGATGTAGTGTGTTGCATCTTTATTGTGTTTATCTGAGGCTGGCATAGAATTCCTTTCAAATCCATTTGTTCACATTTTGTTCGGGAAGTGAACTTAAAGGTTGTGTTAGCATTTGCAGGAGGCCGTGGTGTCTGAACTGCGACGTATGAATGATGAGGTGTTGGAAAACCAGAAAGGTGGAGACAACTATTTAAAGGATTCAGATTCTTTCAAGAAGCAATATGCTGCTGTTCTCTTACAGTTAAATGAAGTCAATGAGCAGGCATGAGATGCTGATGAAGCTGTTTTCACTTTAAATCTCTTCACCATTGTCATTTACCATTTTATCCTAACTTTGCCTGACCTTTCTTTGCAGGTTTCTTCTGCCTTGTTTTGCTTAAGGCAGCGTAATACATATCAAGGGACCCCGTCAGTTAAGTTGCTGAAGCCCTTGGCTAAAGTTGGTGAGCATGGTGGACAGTTGAGCGCTTTTGATCATTCTATGCTTCATGTCCAAGAATCTGTGTCCCATGTGACTGAAATTGTTGAAAGTTCAAGAATGAAAGCTCGGTCAATGGTTGATGCAGCTATGCAGGTAAAAAAGGACATTGAACTGTTTTATCTTGATGGCTTCTTATGGATGGGTTGACTTTGTTTGAGTCTAACCGCTTGCCCCTTCTTAGGTTTCTTTTCAAGCATTTTGAAAATTACCCATACCATTGGAACTTTAGATATCGTCTTTTACATATATGTCAAAATCAGTCTAAAACCAATAAGCCATAGGAGAAAAAGGCCAAAGTAAATACGAGGCCACAACAATCCTCAAGTTAAACCATATGAGATAAAACTATTAACAATGTAAACCATATAAAATTTTAACATAACTTTGATGGTAGAGCTGACCTCTATTTAGGTAGAATATTTTCATCCCATCTTTAGTATGACATTCATCTTGTCTCTGCTAAAACTAAATGAAAGTGTTGACATTCTAGTCTTACAAAAAGCAAATTTGCTCGGAACTTACTATCGTGCTTAATTTGAGGCAGAATCCAGAGATGAGGCAGATTTTGCCTGGAAGATGGTTATGATGTACTATTTGAAGCAATGAATCCTAATCACACCAATGGTGTGGTACTCACTTTAGATTATTTAAGTCGAATACTGTACTTCTTATTAAACTTTGATTACCACCTCAGGCTATGTCATCCTTGAGAGAAGGCGGGAAAAGCATTGAGAGGATTGAGGATGCAATAGATTTTGTAAACAACCAGCTTTCCGTGGATGATTTTAGTGTCCCTACTCTGAGGTCTTCTACCCCATTAGACTCGGTCCGCAATACTTTAACTTCTCATGATCATCAGACTGCCTGTGTGTCATATCCATCGGCAACTAGTCATATACCTGATATAAAGTTGCAAAAGTTTTCTGACCAAGATGATCTTAGACTCCCTTCAGACATTATTTCACATTGCGTAGCCACCTTGTTCATGATACAGGTAATAATTCAATTTCTCGTCAGCAGTTCTTAGGGGAACTTTTTTTTTTTTTCCTGATACTAGATATCTGATCATCTGATTCTGATTACTTTCAACCCCAAAAAAACATTGCAGAAATGTACAGAAAGGCAGTTTCCGCCTGGAGATGTTGCCCAGGTACTAGATTCTGCTGTGACAAGTTTGAAGCCATGTTGCTCGCAGAACCTTCCGATTTACGCAGAGATTCAGAAATGTATGGGAATTATTAGGAATCAGATATTGGCGCTAGTGCCTACATAAACAGGTATTCATTCCTCGATTGTTGTTGTAAAAATTTGCAATCCTGCTCTCTCAACTCATCCATTTTACTTACTAGTTTTTTGACCTTTAATAGGAATAAATACATGTATCAATTTTTATCAACTGAGTAAATTCTCTTACACTTTGTCAGCATTGTGAAACCTATCTTTCTATTTTTCATACAACAGCATCTATTATGGTTTCGATTTTCCGCTTAATAACTTTTTAAGTTTTGCTTGATAAGAAAGAAATACCAAAAAAAAAAGATGAGAATGAATAATTTGTCAATCCAATAATTAAGTTTAATAATAATTGTTTTTATTTTTTACTTTGTAATTTATTCATAAATTGTCTATTCTCGTGTTTTTTCTTTCTTCTTGTCAAGTAAATCAAAGTTTTGGTATCAAATTAGGAGAGACTAGGTAGCGGTGGTGGATAAAATAATTGTCGTTTTTTCTAATGAACAGAATGTTTTTTTAATATACCAATACATTTATCGATTAAAAGTTGTTCAACAAATAAAAAATGAATTCAATTTTCGTACTCAACTTCAAACTTGAATTAAGAGTTCGAATTATAAATTTTCACAAGCATTAAAGATAAATTATAAGTTAATAATTAAAATAATAAAATATTTCACAAACATTGAAGATAAAATTATATATTAATAATTAAAATAATAAAATATAAAAAGCAAATTTCAATAAAATTCACAAACTATTTATGATTAGTATTAAGATATTTAAATTTGGTTGCCTTGAAACTCAAATTACAACTCAAACTTTACGATAAACAAATCGAATTCAAGTTTTGTGACGTCCGTCCCTATCGCAGCATAAACAGAAACAACTAGTATTTGAAGCTTGAAGTGCCAATCTATCCTAAAAAACTATTGCAGACAAACTTTTTGAATTTTTCTTTATATAGCTCCAATACGCACCAGCTTCATGACGTTTAACAAACGTCTCAAGGAACCAGTTCTCCGAACTGTCAAACAATGCAGACAACTTGAAGCCTTGAATCAAACCTTTCGATAAGAGAAGTTGAGCCAACAAACCCCTCGGAACAATCCTCTTCTCCAATCTCTGTCTAATAAAACTGGGTTGATTGATAACGCGAGAAGAATCCACACCCATCTTGTTCACGATAAAATCCATTTTGGCCATGATCATTTCCTCAGAAACAGCAAAACATAAAGGATACTTTCGAAAACATTCCCAAATCTCTTTGTCAGACCAACCCCATTTCTTAAAAACATCAACCTTCCTTTCCATGATGGATTTGCTCATTTCGGCCAACACACGGACAGCATAAACAAAATTCAATGTCAGAGGATCCTACCCTGTTTCCTCTGCTTCTTCCACAATCTCCTTTAAGCTACCAGGATTTAACAAACAATTTCCAGGAAATTCGTGAAGTATTTTGATAATATTTGGTTCTGGTATTCCATGATCTCTTAGAAGATCAACATTAGACAACACATTACCATTAAAAACATTAATATCACATGCCAAAAGAATTGGATAATTTTTAATGGCTTTAATAGTTTTTTCATCAGAATGAACCAGACTGCTATAAAAATTGAAAAAAGGGATAATATATCTCTCTAAGCTTCTTCGCAAAACATTTGGGTAAAAAGATACAAATCTGGTAAGTTCAGAGCTTGAAAAACCCTTGGAGAGAAAATCTAAATAGCGCCATAATTGATTCTATTAGCCTGAAGAATTCTTCGACTTGACTAGGATTCCATTAGAAGTTCTTCCTCAATGACTCCCACATTCTGCCATTGCACCATCACATTGTCTGTTATCTGCTACAACAGCAGCAACTGTGGCATTGGGGCTAAGTTCTTGAGGCAGCATCAGCATTAGTAGTGGTGTAAATAAACAACAAACAGACTGATTATAAATTAATAATTAATATATAAAACATCTACTCCATTAGATTCACAATCTATCCAAGATGAAATGAGCATTATGATATTCAAATTCAGTTGGCTTGAAACTCAAATTACAACTTGAACTCGATAATAATCAAATGGAATTCAAGTTTTGTCCAAACCGAACTCCTTGTAAGCACAAGTATCTCTTTACACCCCTAAAGCTATAACGACATAACAGGATATAACTAAAAAAAAGTTTTAGATAAAAAAAAATAAACAACAACGAAACGAAAGAAGGAAAATCTGAATCTTGATGTGCAAATCTAGCCTAAAAAAGTATTGCAGTCAATACTTCTTGAATTTTTCTTCGTAGAGTTCCAATAATTCTGGTGCTTCAGCTTCATGACGTTTAACAAACGTTTTCAGGAACCGATTCTCCGAACTGTCAAACAATGCGGACAATTTGAAGCCTTGAATTAAACCTTTGGATAACAGATATTGAGCCAACAAACCCCTCGGAACGATCCTTTTCTCCAAGCTCTGTCTAATAAAACTGGGTTGATTGATAACGCGAGAAGAATCCACACCCATCTTGTTCACAACAAAATCCATTTTGGCCATGATCATTTCCTCAGCAATAGCAAAACATAAAGGATACTTTCGAAAACATTCCCAAATCTCTTTGTCAGACCAACCCCATTTCTTAAAAACATCAACCTTCCTTTCCATGGTGGATTTGCTCATTCCGGCCAACACACGGACAGCAATAACAAATTTCAATGACAGAGGATCCAACCCTGTTTCCTCTACTTTTTCCACAATCTCCTTTAAGCTACCAGGATTTAGCAAACAAGTTCTAGGAAATTCATTAAGTATTCTGACAATATTTGGTTCTGGTATTCCATGATCTCTTAGAAGATTAACATTAGATAACACATTACCATGAAAAACATTAATATCACATGCCAAAAGAAATGGATAGTTTTTAATAGCTTTAATAGTTTTTTCATCAGAATGAACCAGATTGCTAAAAAAATTGAAAAAAGGGATAATATATCTCTCTAAGCTTCTTCGCAAAACAATTGGGTAAGAAGATGCAAGTCTAGTAAGTTCAGGGCTTGAAAAACCTTTGGAGAGAAAAAATTCCAGCTTGGGCAAGAGGGTTTTCTCAGCATCAGATAAAAGCATGCATGGGTTCTTTCTGACCAGGCTTTTGATCTGGGATTTTGAAAACCCATGCTTTTTCAAAAATGAAATGACGGTGTCAGGCTTCTCAGGGGTTTTGAAATTGACATGACTAGAGACCGCCATAGCAAATTCCTGGGAGAACCCAAATTTATTTATGAGGTATGAAACTGTGAATGATTGCTGGTTTGGAGTGGTTGACATGAATCTAAGAGTAGTTGGGTCATGATGAAAAAGTTTGTAACTTTGAGAGGCTGTAGGAGTTAGCCTCCCATGGAGAACACTAGTTCTACAGAGAAAACAAAACATGGTAACTGAAAGCAGACAACTTCACTTTACTGACCTGCAATTATGAAGAAAATCAAAGCCCTTGATTGAAAGGATCAAATTTTTAAGTTCCAGCCGCAAATGACAGAACCTGGTGAACCTTCCAATGCACCAAGGAAAACTTTCATATCCCTCCTGGATCTCTCCTCCGAACTGCGTCATTTTACTTTGCTTTGCGACTGCCAATTGACATTGTAACCAGGCCCAATCTTTACCTTTTTTTTTCAATAAATTACCTATCCAGGGCCCATAATTTATTGGACTTGTTGACCTTGTTATTTCTCTGTACTAAAATAGTCTGCTCTCCATTTCTTTATTTGGTTCATAGATAGAAAGAAGGGGAAAAAAACTCGAATATTAGATTTAATAGTTGTTTTATTGGCGTAAATAAACAATACACAGACTAATTGTAAATTAATAATTAAAATATAAAACACATTCAATTAGATGCACAAACTATTCAAGAAGAGCATTAAAATATTTAAATCACAACTCAAACTCAACAAGTATCAAATGGAATTCAAGTTTTGTCTGAGCCGAAGTAGCAGCAAGCACAAATATCTCATTTATTTACGCGCCTATAACCTATAAAAACATAAAAGGATAAAGCTAAAAACAAGACCGTAATGAAAGCAGGAAAATCTGAATCTTAATGTGCCAATCTATCCTAATAAAATATTGCAGTCAATTCTTCTTGAATTTTTCTTTGTATAGCTCCAACAGTTCGGGTGCTTCAGCTTCATGACGACCAATAAAAGTCCTGAGGAACCAGCTCTCCGAGCTGTCAAACAATGCGGACAACTTGAAGCCTTGAATCAAACCTTTGGATAACAGATGTTGAGCCAATAAACCCCTCGGAACAATCCTATTCTCCAAGCTCTGTCTAATAAAACTGGGTTGATTGCTAACACGAGAGGAATCCACACCCATCTTGTTAACGACAAAATCCATTTTGGCCATGATCTTTTCCTCAGACATAGAAAAACAAATGGGATACTTTCGAAAACATTCCCATATCTCTTTCTCAGACCAACCCCATTTCTTAAAAACATCAACCTTCCTTTCCATGGCGGATTTGCTCATTCCGGCCAACACACGGATAGCATAAACGAAATTCAATGACAGAGGATCCAACCCTCTTTCCTTTACATTTTCCACAATCTCCTTTAAGCTACCAGGATTTAGCACACAAGTTGCAGGATATTGATAAATTAGTTTGATAATATTTGGTTCTGGTATTCCATGATCTCGTAGAAGATTGATACTAGACAACAAATGACCGTTGATAGTATTCATATCATATGTCAAAAGATAGGGATAACTTTTTATAGCTTTAATGGTCTTTTCATCATAATGAAGCAGATTGCTAAAAGAATTGAAAAAAGGAATAATATGTCTCTCTAAGCTTCTTAGCAATATACTTGGGTTATAAGATAAGCATCTGGCAAGGTCAGTGCTTGAAAAACCTTTGGAGAGAAAAAATTCCAGCTTGGGCAACAAGGTTTTCTCAACATCAGATACAAGAAGCCTTGGTTCCATTTTTTGAAGGAAACCGAAACAAACATGCAGCGGAATTTAAATCATTCGGCCTCCACCAGGATCGATTCGGAGAGTTGCCTGATTAGGGTTTCGAGATTTTACCTAACGTTTTCTTTGATTTCTGTCGTTGGTCGAGTCACAAGCAACAACTTTTCGTTCCTGCCTCTATGGTATCCACACGAACGGATCTCACGACTCTTGAACGTCTCACGATCAGAAGCCTTAAGGAGTGTCTTTTTGATTCTTTATAACCGAACTGCTAGCTTCGATTAAAAGAATACTTTTCTGTTTTCTAATTGTTGTTATTGTACGGCTATGTTTCAGAAAACATCCTTTTATAGGCAGTAAATTTTACCCTAAAATTTATTGCCAAACAGAACTCTAATCCTACTTAGAATAGGATTAGTTATATCCCTAATCCAATTCAGAATAGGATTAGTTATATCCTTAATCCAATTCAGAATAGGATTAATTAAGCTCCTCATTGATCCGTTCTAAGTGTGCGACCCAATAGGTTCTCAAAACAATGGCAATGACAAAATTGTCACAGGCAATGAGCGGTATCTAGCAACACATCATTGCTACCCATGTAACGAGAATGTCAATGACTCGACATAACCTTACTCGTGATAGATGTTACCGTGTAGTCTAATCCCTTTATCCTTTGATGTCTTGATTAGATACAAGTCATGGAATGTGTCACACTTGTATAGTCTAATAAGCGTTTCTTGATTCCTGAGTAGATTAATTAAACAAATAAAATCAATATCTCATATTGACTTATTCGAGCACGACCATGCATTTCTTAGTCTCACTCTATCAAAGGGCCCAAGACATCACTCTTGTTATATAAGAGGGATAAATCCTATCTTGATCACTCAACATCCCACTACATAGATCAAGGCATACCCAATTACTACCTTTATAGTCCATCCTGTTACGAATGACATCTAGCAGCATTAAAGTATGCAATTCTCTATGTTAGGATCTCTGATGATCTCAAGTCAAAGGATCACATACACCATCATCACTATGAGAATCGCTTATGACACTCATATAACAATCCATGTAGCGTTCTCATGGAGGGTCGATCCAGTACATAGTTCTCTAACATGTACCTATGTAATGACTTGATATCCTATATCCATGACAATGGTCATCAGTCAACCACATACTAGTCTTATCGTATCATTGTTATCCTTGTTCACAATAATACTTGACTAGGGATATT
Organism: Heritiera fomes; assembly: GCA_032173925.1. Taxonomy (NCBI): domain Eukaryota; kingdom Viridiplantae; phylum Streptophyta; class Magnoliopsida; order Malvales; family Malvaceae; genus Heritiera; species Heritiera fomes. The sequence continues at coordinate 37,103,165 of JAPDPM010000008.1, forward strand.
TTAAGAATAGTGTGTTATTACGATTCTAAGGACATTATCATATAAGATTATATTACGCAGTTATAAGACAAATATAATAATGAACTATAAATAAAAATGTCATGATACATAAAAATGCCAAAGTCAATCATCTAATGAATGGTTCTAAGGGCATAATCCAACAATCTCCCACTTGCACTAAGACCATTCACTCATGTATCTAATACCTAGTGACCTAGTGTGACGATCATGTCTCTGCTGCGTCAAAGGCTTCGTCAGTGGGTCGGCGATGTTATCGTCAGTTGGTACTTTGCAGATCCTCACATCTCCTCTCTCGATGATATCTCGAATGAGATGGAAGCGTCGTAGTATATGTTTGGATTGTTGGTGAGATCTAGGTTCCTTAGCTTGTGCGATGGCTCCATTGTTGTCACAATAGAGCTCAATCGGATCTGTAATGCTAGGAACAACTTCAAGCTCAGTAATGAACTTCCTGATCCAAACAGCCTCCTTAGCAGCTTCAGAGGCAGCTATATACTCAGCCTCTGTTGTAGAATCGGCCACGGTCGCCTGCTTTGAACTCTTCCAGCTCACAACACCACCATTAAGGCAAAACACATAACCAGACTGCGATCTATAGTCATCTTTATCAGTTTGGAAGCTAGCATCAGTGTAACCTGTTACAATGAGCTCTTCCTCACCTCCATATATCAAGAATGTATCCTTAGTCTTTCTCAAGTACTTAAGAATATTCTTGACAGTGATCCAGTGACGTTCACCAGGATCAACTTGATATCTACTCGTCATGCTCAAGGCATACGAGACATCGGGACGTGTGCATAACATGGCATACATAATGGATCCAATAGCAGATGCATATGGAACTTTACTCATACGTTCTCTCTCTTCTTGTGTTGTAGGACACTGTTCTTTTGAGAGAGTAATGCCATGTGTCATAGGCAAGAATCCTTTCTTGGAATCCTGCATGCTAAACCTCTTTAGCACTTTATCTATGTATGCACTTTGACTTAGGCCAATTAATTTCCTTGATCTATCTCTATAGATCCTTATACCCAGTACATAGGTAGCTTCGCCCAAGTCCTTCATTGAAAAGCAATTCCCTAACCAAGTCTTTACAGACTGAAGGGTAGGGATGTCATTCCCAATGAGTAGTATGTCATCTACATACAACACCAGGAAGACAATAGTGCTCCCACTGACCTTCTTGTAGAAACAAGGTTCATCTTCGTTCTTGATGAAACCAAATTCTTTGATTGGATCATCAAAACGAAGATTCCAACTTCGAGAAGCTTGCTTTAGTCCATAAATAGAACGTTGCAGCTTACAAACCTTTCTAGCATTTTTTGGATCAACAAAACCCTCAGGTTGTGTCATGTACACATCCTCGAGTAGCTTTCTATTAAGAAAAGCGGTCTTGACGTCTATTTGCCAGATTTCATAATCATGGTATGCAGCTATCGCAAGCAAGATCCTAATAGATTTGATCATCGCGACTGGTGAAAAAGTTTCATCATAGTCAATACCATGAATTTGTTTAAAACCTTTAGCAACCAATCGCCCTTTATAGGTATGAACATTTCCTTCCATGTCGGTTTTCTTCTTAAAAACCCATTTACACCCTATAGGTTTTACTCTTTCGGGTAAGTCAACCAAGGTCCAAACTTGGTTGGCATACATGGATTCCATCTCAGATCTCATGGCTTCAAGCCATTTCTCAGAGTCTGGCCCTGTAATAGCCTCTTGATAGGTAGTAGGCTCATCTTGGTCCATGAGCAATGCATCACCGTTCTGAGTCATTAGAAATCCAAATCCCTGTGGCTCACGATGTGTTCTAACTGATCTACGCAAGGCTTGTGTCTCTTGAGCAGGCGGTTGCTCCACAACAGCTTGTGGTTCTGGTTTCACAACAACTTGTGGTGCTTGCTCAGGCTCCATCTCAACATCGGGTGCGCTATCTTGTAGCTCTTGAATTCTTCAAGTTGTACCTTTCTCCCACTAGTTCTTCTAGAAATGAATTCTCTTTCTAGAAAGACACCTGTTCGAGCTACAAACACTTTGCTCTCAGTGGGATTGTAAAAATAATATCCTTTAGTTAATTTAGGATATCCCACAAAATAGCACTTATCAGATTTAGGCGCAAGTTTGTTAGAGACTTGACGTCTCACATAAGCCTCACAACCCCAAATCTTCATAAAAGACATACTGGGACGTTTACCAGTCCATATCTCATATGGTGTCTTTGGAACCGATTTAGATGGAATACGGTTCAGTGTAAAAGCAGCTGTTTCTAATGCATGTCCCCAAAAGGATTCTGGAAGATCTGTATGACTCATCATTGATCGAACCATATCTAATAAAGTTCGGTTTCTCCTTTCAGATACACCATTCCATTGTGGTGTACCTGGAGGAGTGAGTTGTGAGACAATCCCACACTCTTTAAGATAGTCATAAAATTCTTGGCTTAAGTATTCACCACCTCGATCTGATCGAAGTGCCTTAATGCTCTTGCCAAGTTGGTTGTGTACTTCATTCTTGAATTCTTTGAACTTTTCAAAAGATTCTGACTTGTGTCTCATAAGATACACATAGCCATATCTACTGAAATCATCAGTAAATGTAATAAAGTACATAAACCCACCTCTGGCCTGTGTGTTTAAAGGTCCACATACATCTGTATGTACTAAGCCCAATAAATCACTTGCCCTTTCACTATGTCCTTTGAAAGGGGCTTTAGTCATCTTACCCATCAAACAAGATTCACATGTCTCATACGATTCAAAATCAAATGAGTCCAAAATTCCATCTTTATGGAGTTTGGAAATGCGATTCTCATTTATGTGTCCCAAACGACAATGCCAGAGATATGTTGGATTTTGATCATTAGATTTAATCCTTTTAGCATTTATGTTATAAATAGGCATATCAAGATTTAGAATGTAAAGACCATTAATTAGTTGTGCACTACCATAAAAGATATCATTTAAATAAATGGAGCAACAGTTGTCCTTTATTATAAATGAAAAACCCTTCTTGTCCAAACAAGAAATAGAAATAATGTTTTTAGTGATGGAAGGCACATAATAACAATAATCTAATTCTAAAACAAGCCCTGTGGGCAATGTCAAAATATAAGTTCCTACAGCTAATGCAGCAACCCTTGCTCCATTTCCCACTCGCAGGTCGACCTCGCCCTTAGTCAACGATCTACTCTTTTTGAGTTCCTGCACATTTACACAAATGTGGGAACCACATCCAGTATCTAATACCCATGATGAAGAAGTAGATAGATTAACTTCTATAACATAAATACCTGAAGTGGAAGTCTCACTTCCTTTCTTCTTCTTTAGCTCTTCCAAGTATTTGTTGCAATTCCTCTTCCAATGTCCGGTCTCACCGCAATGGAAGCATTTCCCTTCTTTGGCAACCTCACCTTTAGGCTTCAGTGCAGTATCATTGGGCTTGAACTTGCCATTGGTTTTATTAATGAGGCACATTTGAAAAGAATTATGACCCGACTGCGGGGTTCCCAGGGGCGGCGCCCCTTGCGGGGGTTTGGGGGCGGAGCCCCCGAAAAAAAAAAGGTCAACAGTATTGACATTGCCAACGCCCCTTATTCGGAAGTGTCCTAATCTTATCAGGATGTTCCAGCCAGTATCTCATACTGACTATAATTTTAGTCGCATTAGAACACTTTCGACATTGTTCTGTTTCTTCCATAACGTTTATGCAGAACAGAAACCGCCATTAATAATTCGCATCACAGATTATATCTCACATATAAGTTGAATCGAAATTGATATATATCATATATATAATTTCAACAATTCGATTTCTAGCCTCTGAATATATCATATACATTTTAATCCATATTAATCTCATTAAAACGATTGCATGTAATCATAAACAGAAAGTAACCAGAGATCATGCTTTTATCAAAACTAATCAGGGACTCCGAATCTGGCTCGGATACCAGTGAAGGAAACCGAAACAAACATGCAGCGGAATTTAAATCATTCGGCCTCCACCAGGATCGATTCGGAGAGTTGCCTGATTAGGGTTTCGAGATTTTACCTAACGTTTTCTTTGATTTCTGTTGTTGGTCGAGTCACAAGCAACAACCTTTCGTTCCTGCCTCTATGGTATCCACACGAACGGATCTCACGACTCTTGAACGTCTCACGATCAAAAGCCTTAAGGAGTGTCTTTTTGATTCTTTATAACCGAACTGCTAGCTTCGATTAAAAGAATACTTTTTTGTTTTCTAATTGTTGTTATTGTACGGCTATGTTTCAGAAAACATCCTTTTATAGGCAGTAAATTTTACCCTAAAATTTACTGCCAAACAGAACTCTAATCCTACTTAGAATATGATTAGTTATATCCCTAATCCAATTCAGAATAGGATTAGTTATATCCTTAATCCAATTCAGAATAGGATTAATTAAGCTCCTCATTGATCCGTTCTAAGTGTGCGACCCAATAGGTTCTCAAAACAATGGCAATGACAAAATTGTCACAGGCAATGAGCGGTATCTAGCAACACATCATTGCTACCCATGTAACGAGAATGTCAATGACTCGACATAACCTTACTCGTGATAGATGTTACCGTGTAGTCTAATCCCTTTATCCTTTGATGTCTTGATTAGACACAAGTCATGGAATGTGTCACACTTGTATAGTCTAATCAGCGTTTCTTGATTCCTGAGTAGACTAATTAAACAAATAAAATCAATATCTCATATTGACTTATTCGAGCACGGCCATGCATTTCTTAGTCTCACTCTATCAAAGGGCCCAAGACATCACTCTTGTTATATAAGAGGGATAAATCCTATCTTGATCACTCAACATCCCACTACATAGATCAAGGCATACCCAATTACTACCTTTATAGTTCATCCTGTTACGAATGACATCTAGCAGCATTAAAGTATCCAATTCTCTATGTTAGGATCTCTGATGATCTCAAGTCAAAGGATCACATACACCATCATCACTATGAGAATCGCTTATGACACTCATATAACAATCCATGTAGCGTTCTCATGGAGGGTCGATCCAGTACATAGTTCTCTAACATGTACCTATGTAATGACTTGATATCCTATATCCATGACAATGGTCATCAGTCAACCACATACTAGTCTTATCGTATCATTGTTATCCTTGTTCACAATAATACTTGACTAGAGATATTTTAAGAATAGTGTGTTATTACTATTCTAAGGACATTATCATATAAGATTATATTACGCAGTTATAAGATAAATATAATAATGAACTATAAATAAAAATGTTATGATACATAAAAATGCCAAAGTCAATCATCTAATGAATGGTTCTAAGGACATAATCCAACATTTTTACCATTCTTTTGATTTGGGATTTTGAAAACCCATGCTTTTCTAAAAATGAAATGTAGGTGTCAGGCTTCCCAGGGGTTTTCAAACTGACCTGAGTAGAAACCGCCATAGCAACTTCCCGGGAGAATCCAAATTTATTTATGAGGTATGAAACCGTGAATGATTGCTGGTTTGGGGTGGTTGCCATGAATCTAAGAGTAACTGGAAGTCTGAAAATAATTGGGTCATTACGAAGCATGTAAAAAAGTTTGAAACTTTGAGAGGCTGTAGTGGTTTGCCTCCCATGGAGAACACTAGTTCTACAGACAAAACAAAACATGGTAACTGAAAACAGACAACTTCAATTTACTAACCTGCAATTGTGAAGAAAATCAAAACCCTTGATTGAACCAGCTGCATATGAAAGAAAGAGCCTGGAGAACTACAATTTGCAAAGCACCGAGGGAAACTTTATTTCCCTCCTGGATCTCTTCATTTCCTTACTGGGTTGTATCAATTTGCTTAGTGAGTGTCGATTGACCTTGTATCCAGGCCCAATCTTTACCTGTTTTTTTCAATAAATTACCTGTCCAGGGCCTATCTTTTGTTGGACTTCTTGTATATCTATTCGAGAACAGTCTGCTCCATTTCCTTGGTTGGTTCATAGGGAGGAAAAAAAAATGAAATTCCAATGTTAGATTTAATCTCTTATAAGATAAAATCTTATAAAGTAATAATTGTTAGGTCAAATTTTAATGGTTGAAATCTGTTTGATTTCGATTGTTTCGAAGTACTTATTTATTACTGATAATCCAATGATAATCTGTGTAAACGAAAAGGAATAAAATGATATTGTAAGTAAGAAAAACCAACAATTCAAAGTACAAATTTATTACTCTTGATCACATTGGATCAATAAAGGGTCGGTGCCTGCATCTGTAATTGTAAGGCTTGCCTCCAGATCCGCCACATGCTGGTAAATCATGCTTGATTGCATTAGGAGTTCTTCACCAGTGACCCCACATTCTGCCATTGAACCGTCACATTGTCTGCTATCTGCAGCACCAGCAGCAGCAACTCTGGCATGGGGCTAAGTTCTTGAGGCAGCATCAGCATTAGTAGCAGTGCAAGTGAACAAGACATAGAATAAATCTCCCATTTTCTTTTCATTTGTTTTGGTAGGAAAGGGGCGGGGATGAGAAGAAATCTTATGTTAAAATCCCATTAATCATTATTGAAATGATTCTCCATTAGGCCTGCCCCAAGCCGATAATATTGTAAGAAATGAACTACAGGAGTATTGCTCGCTTATATGAATTTTAACTTTTCTGTAAACATGGAAGTAAATGAATTTCTGTGAAAATAAGAAGGAAGTTTTCATGGTAAAAAAATAAAACAAGTCCGCTACAAGAAAAATAGCCAAGATATATTAGCTACTTTGCCTATGGCTATACCCCAATTCATACAAATAAAATAGTTACTAGGATTAGCCATTAAAAAGGGAATATAACAAAATCTAGCTCTAATATCAGCAACAACAAGTTGAAACACCAGGCCTCGAGTCTTCAGCTTCTATATATGCTTTCTTGCATTCCTCTCTAAATGTGGCGAATTGTGGCGTCCAGGCCAATCATATCAGAGTGACATGGAAGGGTTTTCCTTTTAGAAATGTCCCATCAGCCCAATGCATCACTTCAGACAAGCATGTACCTTAATCACAGAAGAAGTTTGAAGAACCTTCTGCGACACCTGCTATGAAAACTTGCAAGAAAAAGAAATTGATAGAACATGTTTTACAAGATTCAACTGGAAACAAATGCAGTTGACCACGTGAAAGTGGATGTTCAACTGATAATGGCATCATAATCTCCATTGTTCATTGAAGACGGTGTGCGGATCAGATAGTCGCAAGTCATTTTTCTTTTCTTTGTCCATTAAATTAGGCTAAAATTGGAAACTCCTTTTTGCTGCAATTGTTCAACCAAAGTTTTGTCTCATGGCTGTTGAGGCTACTTTTTTCCACACTTGAAGGTCAAGAATCATGCCTTGGCCTTGGAACAAAGATTCCCGGGCAAATGGCAATTAGGACAAGGCAAAATGACCTTCATAACAATAAACAAATGATGAAGAAGACATAACGGTTACATGGAAAGAACCTCCCTTGGGCTAGATAGATGTCTAACCAATACAATATAATACCCCAGGAAATTGATAAATTCAGCAAATGATACCCAATTCACAACTTTTGAGCAAGATGAACGATTAAAGCACATCAAAGAATCAGAGCAGATGGTTGAGTTCACGTTTCACTAAGGACAAAAAAAAATTACTACTCAAAAATTGGCATCAGTAGCATCCCTCAATTCAAGCTGAAGAAAGTTTGATATCAAAGAATTCAATTGGATCAAACACTCACCAAAATTAAACATCTTGGCATTCTATGAGTGCTGTGTTCTGTACTTGCCTCCTGCTGCGAGATCCACCTTTTCTTTATAGAGCTTTAACAGTTCTGGTGCTTTGTCTTCATATTGGTAAATGAATCTCCGAAGGAACACCTTTTCTGAAGTGTCAAACATGGTCGACAATCCAAAGTTGTTGACTAAACCTTTTGAAAACAAATCTTGAAAGAACAAAGCCCTTGGAACAATCCGCTTCTCCAAGCTGCGTCCTAAAAAACCTGGTTGTTTTGCAATGAGCAAAGACTGAAACCCCATTCTGTTCACAAGAAAATCCAATATTGCTGCAATCTTCTCCTCTGATGTATTCATACAACTTGGATTCTTTCGAAAACATTCCCAAATCTCTTTGTCAGACCAACCCCACTTCTTATAAACATCAATCTTCCTCTCCAGTGTGGATTTGCACATTCGAGCCAATAGACAGACAGCATAAACAAACTTCAATGTCAGAGGATCTAACCCCGTTTCCTCTACTTTTTCCACAATCTCCTTCAAGCTACCAGGACTTATCAAGAAAGCTCTAGGATATTGATATAGCATTTTTCTAATATTTGGTTCTGGCACACCATGATCTCGTAGAAGATTGACATTAGATAACACAGAACGATTAATAATATTAACATCATATGAGAAAAGAAATCGATACCTTTTTATAGCTTTAATAGTATTTTCATCAGAATGAACCAGATTGTTGAAAACAGTGAAGAAGGGGATAATATATCTCTCTAAGCTTCTTCGCAAAACATTTGGGTAGGAAGATAAGAATCTGCTAAGGTCAGGGCTTGAAAAACCTTTGGAGAGAAAAAATTCCATCTTGGGCAAGAACGATTTCTCAACATCAGATGCAAGCAAACTTGGGTCCTTTCTGACCAGGCTTTTGATCTGGGATTTTGAAAACCCATGCTTTTGTAAAAATGAAATGACGGTGTCAGGCTTCTCAGGGGTTTTCAAATTGACATGGCTAGAAGCAGCCATAGCAAATTCCGGTGAGAACCCAAATTTATTTATGAGGTATGAAATTTTGAATGATTGCTGGTCTGGAGTGGTTGACATGAATCTAAGAGTAGTTGAAAGTTTGAAAATTACTGGGTCATTGTGAAGCATGTAAAAAAGTTTGTAACTTTGAGAGGATGTAGTGGTCTGCCTCCCATGGAGAACACTAGTTCTACAGAGAAAACAAAACATGGTAACCGAAAACAGACAACTTCACTTAACTAACCTGCAATTGTGCAGAAAATCAAAATCCATGATTGAACCAGCTGCAAATGAAAGAAAGAGCCTGGAGAACTGCAAAGCAAAGGGATTTGTTTCCCTCCTGGATCTCTTCTTTTCCTTGTTGGGTTGTATAACTTTCCTTAGTGAGTGTCAATTGATCTCGCATCCAGGCCCAATCTTAACCTGTTTTTTTCAATAAATTACCTGTCGAAGGCCTATCATTTATTGGACTTGTTGACCTTGTTGTATATATCTGTGCTAGTCTGCTCGATTTATTTCTGATTCGAATTTTAGAAACTGATTCTATTAGCCTGAACAATTCTTTGACTTGACTCGGATTCCATTAGAAGTTCTTCCTCAATGACCCCCTAGTCTGCCATTGAACCATCACATTCTCTGTTATCTGCAACACTAGCAGCAACCCCGGCATTGGGGCTAAGTTCTTGAGGCAGCGTCAGCATTAGTAGTAGTGTAAATAAACACAAAGACTGATTAAGAATTAATAATTAAACTATAAAAGATATACTCGATTAGATTCACAAATTATTCAAGACAAGCATTCAATATATTTAAATTTGAAACTCAAATTACAACTTGAACCCGGCAATAATCAAATGGAATTCAAGTTTTGTCTGAACCAAACTCCTTGTAAGCACAGATATATCATTTACACCCCTATAAGCTATAAGAAAATAAAAGGATAGAACTAAAAACAAGTTTCAGATCAAAAAATAAACAGCAACAACGTAATGAAAGAAGGAAAATCTGAATCTTGATGTGCAAATCCATCCTAAAAAAATATTGCAGTCAATACTTCTTGAATTTTTCTTTGTAGAGCTCCAATAATTCTGGTGCTTCAGCTTCATGACGTTTAACAAACGTCTTCAGGAACCAGTTCTCCGAACTGTCAAACAATGCGGACAACTTGAAGCCTCGAATTAAACCTTTCGATAAGAGATGTTGAGCCAACAAACCCCTCGGAACGATCCTCTTCTCCAAGCTCTGTGTAATAAAACTGGGTTGATTGATAACACGAGAAGAACCCACACCCATCTTGTTCACAACAAAATCCATTTTGGCCATGATCATTTCCTTAGAAACAGCAAAACATAAAGGATACTTTCGAAAACATTCCCGAATCTCTTTGTCAGACCAACCCCATTTCTTAAAAACATCAACCTTCCTTTTCATGGTGGATCTGCTCATTCCGGCCAACACACGGACAGCACAAGAAAATTTCAATGACATAGGATCCAACCCTGTTTCTTCTACTTTTTCCACAATCTCCTTTAAGCTACCAGGATTTAGCAAAGAGTATCCACCGTCCAGAGTCCAGACCCAACCATTGCCTTTTTGATGAATTTGTTAGAAATTGATGCAAACAATTATTAGTTGAATAAGTCTTCCACTATGTGTATAACATGGAAGAGTGGTTTCTAGATTTTAGGAGTTAAGTTCCCACTAACCCACTTTATGTTTGTGTACTTAGTGGGTGAATATCATCCCATGAAGTGAGAACATGGGGGTATGACTTTTATTTCAGTTCATCTATTTATAGTGTTGCAAATTGAGTTTTTAGAAATGTAGAAGATCCTTTGAATTCTTAGCCAATATTCTTTCTTCTGTCGTTTTTCTTTGCTTACTCATACTTTGCTCAATATTCGTTTTGTTCTTGTCAAATACATCTTTATTCTTCGAAACCAACATTTTGGTATCAGAGCCAGGTTCGATTAAATTGGGTGTTATTCTATTGTGGTGATCTTTGCTGAAGCAAGTGATCTTTAGTTTGTATTCATCATGTCTAATGGTATGAATACTTTGAATGTTTCTCAATCATTGGTGCCCATCTTCAATGGAGAAAGTTATGCTTTTTGGAGCATTAAAATGAAGATTTTTTTCATTTCTCAAGATTTGTGGGATCTTGTAGAAAATGGGTATACAGAATCTGACAAGGCAGAGAAGGCAGCAGAGATGAAGGAGTTTCGAAAGAAGGATGCAAAGGCGTTGCTCGTATTGCAACAAGCAGTGACAAACTCAATTTTTCCTCGAATCGCGAATGCAGCAAAATCGAATGAAGCTTGGACCGTTCTACATCAAGAGTTCCATGGAGATAACAAGGTAACTATTGTGAAACTCCAAACTCTTCGTAGAGAATTTTGAGAACTTGTGTATGAAAAGTAGTGAGTCAGTTCAAGATTATATATTGGTAGAGTTTCTCTTATCATGAATCAATTGAGAACTTATGGAGAGAAAATTAAAGATCAAACAATTGTAGAAAAAGTTTTGAGGAGTTTACCTCCTAAATTTGATCATGTTGTTACTGCTATTGAAGAATCAAAGGATCTTTCTAAGTATTCTCTTAATGAGCTAATGAGTTCACTCTTAGCACATGAAGAAAGGATGAACAGGCCTGCAGAGAAGAGTATGGAGCAGGCATTTCAGACAAAGATGAAGATCTCTAGCAAGGAGAAAAGCAATGACAATGGTTTTGCAAGTAGAGGTAGAGGAAGAGGTAAAGGTAGCTACCGTGGTCGTGGTAGAGGTCGTGGTAGATCAAATTCAAGTCGCCAAGAAACTGAGAGTGGTGACAAAGAGAATCAAAAGCAGAACCATAAGGACAAGCAGTGTTACTTTTGCAAAAAGGTGGGGCACGTTGAGGCGAATTGTTGGAAAAAGGCTAAGCAGCAGGCAAATTTCGTTGAAAAAGAAGAAGATGGTAACTTGTTTCTCACTTTTATGAATTCAAAGGAAAGTAACAGTGATCTTTGGTTTTTGGATAGTGGGTGTAGCAATCACATGACAGGTGTTAGAAGTATTTTTCAGAGTATGGATGAATCAGTAAAGTTGCAAGTCCGTCTTGGGAATGACAAACAAGTGCAGATTGAAGGTAAGGGAACAATAGCAGTAAGGACCAAATTAGGTAATGAGAGGTTGATTCATGATGTTTATTACAGTCCTAGCTTGGCACATAATTTACTCAGTGTGGGTCAATTGGTTAAAAAGGGATATTCAGTTTTATTTCATGATGGTGTGTGTGAATTAAAGGTAAAAATTCTGATATGCCGTTTGTAAAAATTTCCATTGTTGAAAATAAGATGTTTCCTCTTGAGATTTCTTATTTGGATGATTGTGCACTTGTTGCTAATGTTGAAAGTGATTCGTGGTTATGGCATTTGAGATATGGGCACTTGCATTTTAATGGGTTGAAGTTGTTGTGTCAGAAAAATATGGTTCATGGTTTGCCTACAATTCCTTTTGCTAATGATTTGTGTGAAAGTTGTATTTATGGGAAACAGCATAGGCAGTCATTTTCGGTTGGGAAAGCATGGAGAGCAAAGAAGCCTTTGGAGTTGGTGCATGCTGACATTTGTGGGCCAATGAATACTCTGTCTTTGAACAAGAGTAGATATTTTTTGTTGTTTACTAATGATTTTACTCGTATGAGTTGGGTGTTTTTTCTTGTTCAGAAATCAGAAGCACTTGATAAGTTTCGGGAGTTGAAGGCCTTTGCAGAAAAGGAATCTGGTCATCAATTAAAATTCTTTGAACTGATAGGGGAGGAGAATTTTTATCCGATGATTTTACCTTGTTTTTCAAGCAAAATGGAATCAAAAGGCAGCTAACAGTGAGAAGAACGCCAGAGCAGAATGGAGTTGCTGAAAGGAAGAATCGAACAGTAGTGGAGATGGCCAGGAGTATGTTGAATGAGAAAAGGCTTGCAAATGATTTTTGGGCTGAAGCAGTAGCTACAGCGGTTCACCTTCTCAACATTTCTCCAACGAAGGCAGTGCGTGGTATGACTCCTTATGAAGCTTGGTGGAACCGCAAGCCTAATGTAAGTGCCTTGAAGATTTTTGGTTGTATTGCTTATGCCATGTTAGCTTCTAATGATCGGACAAAGATGGACAAGAAGAGTGAGAAATGTATTTTCGTTGGGTATAGTGATGAGACAAAGGGGTATAGATTGTATAATCCAGTTACTAAGAAGCTAATCATTCGTAGAGATGTTATTTTTGATGAGAACAGCTTTTGGGAGTGGAATGCAGACAAAAATCAGCACTTGTCTTGTGAAGAAAATGAATTAATTGAGTCACAAGATGACGAGAACAAAGTGGCTCAACAGGTTTCCCCTACACCTAGTCCTTCAAGGTTGTCACCACAAGCTTCACCAACTCCTCAACCTTCAAGGATGATTACTAGAAGTATGTCTGGGGCTCTTCCCAGAAAGGTAAAACCTTTGGGAAGAAGTTTATAGCTCTAACATGTTTGCTCTTTTAGTAACAGAACCCATGAGTTTTGATGAAGCATGTGGAAAAGATGAATGGGAACATGCCATGGAGGAGGAGATTGCTTCCATTGAGAAGCATGATACTTGGGAGCTAGTAGACAAACCGCAAGGAAGAGATACAATTGGTTTAAAGTGGGTTTACAAGGTGAAGTTTAATGCAGATGGGAGTGTCCAAAAATTCGTAAAGTTTAATGCAGATGGGAGTGTCCAAAAATTCAAGGCAAGGTTGGTTGCTAAAGGATATGTGCAAGAGTATGGTAAAGATTTCTTTGAAACCTTCTCTCCTGTTGCTAGATTTGAAACTGTTAGATTTTTGTTAGCATTGGCAGCTCAAATGAGGTGGAAGGTTTATCAGTTTGATGTCAAATCTGCCTTTTTGAATGGTTATTTGGATGAAGAGGTATATGTCGAGCAGCCACAAGGATTTGTTGTTGAAGGCAAAGAGGATAAGGTGTACAAGCTCAAGAAGGCCCTTTATGGACTCAAACAAGCACCACGAGCTTGGTATGGTAGGCTTGATTCTTACTTGTTTGAAAATGGTTTCCATCGTAGTAGTAGTGAGCCCACTTTGTACGTGAAGGAAAAAGGTGATGATGTTCTTATTGTTTGTGTTTATGTGGATGACATTATCTATACTAGTTCTTCTGAAGTTCTTATTACAGAATTCAAGAAGAGCATGACTGATGAATTTGATATGTCAGATTTGGGGTTGTTGCATTATTTTCTTGGCTTACAAATTTCTCAAACTGATGATGGTGTCTTTGTTTCACAAGAAAAATATGCTATGGATTTGTTGAAGAGGTTTAACATGCAGAATTGTAAGACATTTTCTACTCCCATGAATACAAATGAGAAGTTGACAATGAATGATGGAACTCCAAGGGCAAATGAGAAGTATTTCAGAAGCTTGGTTGGTCGGTTGATGTATTTGACTCATACTCGTCCAGATATCATGTTTCCTGTCAGTTTGGTCTCAAGGTTCATGCATAATCTCTCCTTGCATCATCTTGGGGCAACAAAACGAATTCTTCGCTACATTCGAGCTACAAGTAACTTTGGGATTTGGTATAACCCAGTTCCTAACTTTAAATTGTTTGGTTTTACTGATAGTGATTGGGCAGGTTCTGTAGATGATAGAAAAAGCACAAGTGGTTTCATTTTTAACTTTGGTTCGGGTGCTATGTCATGGAGCTCAAAGAAACAAGCAAGCACGACATTGTCATCTTCGGAAGCTGAGTATATTGCAACTACATCTGTTGCTTGTCAAGCAATTTGGATGAGAAGAATCATGGAGGATTTGCATCAAGTTCAAGGAAAGGCGACTGAGATTTTCTGTGATAACAAAGCAACCATTTTAATGACCAAAAATCCAGTGTTCCATGGAAGGACAAAGCACATTGAGCTTCGCCACCACTTTATTTGAGATGCTGTTGCTGAAGGACTGATCGTGATGAAGTACTGCTCAACAAATGATCAAGTTGCTGATGGTTTTACTAAGGGACTTGGTTATTCAACGTTTGCAAAGTTTCAATTATCACTTGGAGTTGCAGATTTTGCATCAAGGGGGGATGTTAGAAATTGATGCAAACAATTATTAGTTGAATAAGTCTTCCACTATATGTATAACATGGAAGAGTGGTTTCTAGATTTTAGGAGTTAAGTTCCCACTAACCCACTTTATGTTTGTGTACTTAGTGGGTGAATATCATCCCATGTAGGGTTGATAACGGGTCGGATCGGATCGGTTTTTTTCAAAAACCCGATCCGATCCGAATTAAGCGATTTTTTTTTGTTTTGTGATCCGATCCGATCCGAATTAAAAAAACTATCAAATCCGATCCGATCCGATCCGAATTTATACGGATCGGATCGGATCGGTCATTCGGTTTTTTTAAAATGTAATTTTAAATTTTATTTCAATTTTTTAAAGGCATTTTAAGCACTTTTGGACTTTATTTCAAATTTTCCTTAGGATTTTTAATTAAATATAAAACTTGAGCTTTTAATTTAAATAGTAAAAATTACAAAATACCAAATAACAAAGTATTCGGATATTATCCGTATCCGAATCCGATCCGAACCGATCCGAACCGATTTTATTCGGTTCAATGATGTCATGATCCGAATCCGAACCGAATTTGTCTATTATCCGAACCGATCCGATCCGAAATCCCCGGTTCAAGTCGGTTTTTTAGTTTTATCGATTTTTTTTCTCAGCCCTAATCCCATGAAGTGAGAACATGGGGGTGTGGCTTTCATTTCAGTTCATCTATTTATAGTGTTGCAAATTGAGTTTTTAGAAATGTAGAAGATCCTTTGAATTCTTAGCCAATATTCTTTCTTCTGTCGTTTTTCTTTGCTTACTCATACTTTGCTCAATATTCGTTTGTTCTTGTCAAATACATCCTTATTCTTCGAAACCAACAGAATTAGCCCTCCAGGCCCAATCATCTACCAGACTTGTTGACCTTGCGTTGATGAATGTGAGATGGAAATTTACTTTTGAATTTTGGTGAGAATCATATATAACTCAATTACTAACCAAAATATTAATTTCCATTTCATGTTTTACAGTATTCGAATGAAAACAAATGCAGTTGACATTAACCATTGTTGATTGAAGATATAGTTGTTGGTGCGCAAAACAGTTAACTCTCTACTCTGTATTCGCTTTTTTACTTTATCAAATTATTCTCTGGTCTGGGAAAGCTCCATTTTGCTGCATTGTTCAACCGACGTCAAGTGTAATGGTTGTTGAGCCAACATGTTCCATATTGGTAGATCAAGAACCATATGTTCCCCTAGGGGCAAATATCCTCAAGCAAATGGCAATTAGGCCAAGGCAAATTGACCTTCACAACTCTAAACCGATGAAGAGGATCAAACAGTTACACGAAAAGAGCCTCACTTGGAGCTAGATAGACGCCTTACAATATAATATAACAGCCCAGGAGATTGATTAGCTCTGCAAATGAGACCCAATTCACAACTTTTGAGCAAGATAAACCATTAAAGTAAATCAAAGAGGCAGAGTGCTGCAAGTTTGAGATCAAAGAATTCAATTGGATCAAACAATTATCTCAATAGAACTGAACAATCTATGAAAGCTGTGTTTCGTACTTGACTCCGAGATCCACCTTTCTTTATACAGTTTTAACAGCTACGGTGCCTTGTCTTCTAACAAGGTATCATGACAAGGAAAAACTGAATCTTAATGTTTACTTAACTTTTCATTATATAGCTCCAAAAGTTCCGGTGCTTCAGCTACATGAGGGGTAATAAACAACTTGAGGAACAGCTTCATGCTTTGATAGTTTGTCTGTCTAAGGTTGTTCTGCAAACGGTTGGGAGACAAGACAAGAACTTGGCAAGTTCAGGGCTTGAAAAACCACTGGAGTGAAACAATTACAACTTGGCAAAAGGGCTTTCTCAACATCATAAGTAGGTGGGGATTTGTCGACTAAAGTTCTGATCTAGGTCTTTGAAAGTCCATTATTTTGTCTAAAAATGAAATTACAGATTCTGGTTTTCCTGGGGTCTGTCGACAGAGTTAGAAACACTTCAAAGCAGATTCTGGGCAGAACCCAAGTTTGTTTATGAGGTATGAAACTGTAAAATACTGCTGATTGAACGTGGTTGAGACTTGAGATGAATGAGAATTTGTAACTGAGAGGCTGTGGTAGTTTGTCTCCCATGGAGAACATTTCTACAGAGGAAATAAAACATGAGAATCGAAGCTTAAGACTTCGCTCACCTGCTGCTGTTGTGGAGAAAATGTATCTCCTGAAAAGATCAAATTAACTCCATTCTGCTGCATTACACTATCAAAGTTTTCTAATGGTTCTTTAGTTTACTTGTTCCACATTGGAGATCGAAAACCATGAGGTCCAAGAACACCTTCACCTTGGAACAAGATTCCTAAGCAAATGACATTCGGCCAAGGGAAATTGATCATCATAGCTCCAAAATAAGTGATGAAGAGGATCTGACAATTACATGAAAATGAACATCATCTGGAGCTAGTTATGTTATCAGTACAATATACTGATCATCCCAATTCCCTACAGAATAATGCAGTGAGACCAATGCAATCTTTGATACGGGCTATGTTGACTTGGGTATCTGCAATAGCTAATCTATAGGACGTACTTTTGAAGCTGCAGAAAAGCAGCTGAAGTCTATCCTCCAACTTACCTGACAAAAGCATATCACCAGAAGAAGGCAAAAGTGAAGGCTTGGTTTTAAGCTAATATGCCAGACAAAGCAAACATCAAAAGTTTTGAAACAATTAGGTATTCATCAGATTTTACAATAATGTAAGAAGTTGAATATCATTTTAGTTTAGACGATTCTATATCTGATGTAAATTGTAATCAGTTAGAGCACTTTGATCCATAAATACCAAAACACACCGAAACAATAGATCATTGAGCTTCATAACTATTTAACAAATGATAAATAAGACCATGTAGATGCAGCAAAAACAAGGAAACTAATAAGGTTGCAGATGAAACTCATTTCACTCTTGCACTTAGAGACAGAAAGATTAACAAAGTAGGCAAATGAAACTCAGTTCACTCTGGCACTTAAAACACACAAGACTAAACAAAACAGCTCGGAAGAGAGTGAGTGCATAGTTGAGCTTCAGCTTCATCAATGGCAGAACAGAAAACAACTAAAAACTTGGATGCTGTATTTGCCAATTACAACTAAAACAAGTTTCACATCAAAAGAGTTAACTGAGACAGAGTGACATGAAATGGAAAATCTAAATCTTAATGCACCAAAAACAATTCTGGGTCTTTGTGCGCTCATCCTACAAAATACGAAAGCTGCAGTCTATGTTAACTCACTTTTTGTTTTTTATTGAAGCATTAAGCTTTTCTTCATATAGTTTCAAGAGCTCTGGTGCTTTGTTTGCATGACGGTTAACAAACATCTTAAGGAATTCCTTCTCTGATGTGTCAAATAATACAGACAATTTTAAGCCATTAATTAAACCTCGTGATGACAATTCTTCAGCAAACAGAGCCCTTGGAATAATCCTCTTCTGCAAGCTCCGATGAAGAAAACTTGGTTGTTTGGAAACAAGAGTATAATCGAAGCCCATTTTGTTAACAAGGAAGTCCATTATAGCCATGATCTTGTCCTCAGAAGATATTATACATGTGGGATACTTTTGAAATGCTTCACGAATCTCTTGGTCAGACCAGCCCCATCTCCTAAAAACATCAAACTTCTTCTCTAGTGTGGATTTGCTCATTGATCTCAACACAAAAACCGCATCAACAAACTTCATTTTAGAAGAATCAATCCCCATTCTTTTGACTTCCTCCACAATCTCCTTAAACCGAACTGAATTAAACATAAATGTTCTAGGCCGACGGATAAGCATGGTAGCAATATTTGATTCAGGGACTCCATTTCTTCGCAAAATATTCATATTTGGAAACAGATGCGACTCGAAATTATACACCAGAATACCAGAAAACCGTTTTATAGCTTTAATAGTCTTGTCATTGGATTGTAGCAGATTCCTTAGAAAATTAAATGACGGGATAATTTGTTTCTCTAAACTAGATTTAAAAAGCACAGGATAATTAGTCAAGAGCTTGGTAAGGTCAGGCCTTGTCAAACCGATAGAGTAAAGAAACTCTATTTTGGGCAAAAGGGTTTTCTCAGTATCAGATAAAAGCAGTACTGGCTTGCTTCTTATGATGTTTGTGACTTGGGTTTTGGAAAAACCATGCTTTTCCATGAAGGCAATGAAAGAGTCAGGTTTTTCAGGGGTTTCAAAATGCACATACGTTGAAGCCCATGAAGCTTTTTCTGGAGATAACCCACATTCCTTTACTAGGTACGAAACTGTAAATGACTGTTGATTCGAGGTGGTCCAGATGAATCTAAGAGTATTTGATAATCTGAAAATGGATGGGTCATTTTGAAGATTGCAAAAAAGTTTGTAGCTTTGAAAGGCTGTGATAGTTTGCCTCCCATGAAGAAAACTAGTTTTACAGAGAAAATGGAGCATAGGAATTGAAACTCAAGCCTCACTTACCTCTTGTTGTGAAGAAAATCAGCCCCTGAGAAGGGAACCTGGTTTCCAGCAGAGACTGAGAAAACCGAGCCGAGAGCCGGATAAACCTCCAATGGAACTGGATTTTTGTTTTCCTGAATAGAGACAGGGAGCTTTGTTGGGGTTGTGCAGCGTCCAAGCCCAACTTGCTTTTATGCTCCGATCTGCAATAACTTAAAATTTAGTATCATACCATTATTCTTCTATTTATGTAATTAAAATTTCTTCTTGAACATCAAATTTATATTTGCAAAACTCTTACACGTTATGAGTGTGAAAATAGGATACCCCATTACTTAATTACAAACTAAGAGCAGTTTTGCTTTACAATGGTAGTGAAAAAAGGTACAGTTGAAAGATGTTAATAGTGATGCTGAATTGATAGCAATATCATAGATTCTTCATTGCTAACTCATGGCATGGTTACTTTTGCCAATAATTATTCAATAGTTATTCTCGGATTCTTTCTCTTTAATCAAATATTTATTTGCTTTAGAATTTTGATGTAACAGTAAAAATTATTTTCTTTTTTGTGATTTTGAGATTATAAATTTGTATAAATAATACGAGAACTTTAGTACCGGCTTTGCCTTATTTCTCTGGTCCAGGAAGCTCCTTTTTGCATCACTGCTCAACCAAAAGTTTTGGCCCCATTGCCGATTAGCTGCAAACTATGTATAAGAAACTTTGAGATCGAGCACTCCCTTGGCCTTGATGGCTAGATAGTCAAACAGAAAATATGTTTAACCTGTCGATACAAAATTTGATATATAATTTTCATATTTTACATGACACAAACATAAATTATATGTAACTATTATCATGTCTAATTTGGAAGAAGGGGGTTGGGGAAGTGAAGACGAACTTAAGCACATGACAGGACTTTGTCAAGCTTCATTTTGTTTACAAGAAACGTCATAGTCATAAACTTTATTCTGAGATGCTGTCAAATTCAAGGGACACTTTAGAAAAGCTAGGCAACTCTGTTCATCAGTCCAACCACACTTCTTACAAATATTAAACTTCATCTCCAATGTGGATTTGCTGATTGTGCTCAATCCAGACAACAGTAAGAACAAGGTAAACCTTGAAGAATTGAACCTCATTTTCTCTACTCCCTTCCAGAATCACCTTATACTTGGTAGCTACAACCACCAGCAGATTTTTTTTTAACAGAAAGGCAGGACTTATATTATTTAATTAAAAGTAAGAGTAGCAGGTACAGCAATTTTTATAAGCCTTGGGATCATGCTGTTACAGACATCAAAATTGTAGCGCAGCATTAAAAATTTCAAAGCTGCACCAGGACAACAGGCAATTCAAGCTTTATAACTTTAACAAACGAGCAGTGAAAGTTGCATGAATAAGAGCATGATTTAGAGCTAAAATCCTAATCACACAATATAATAAGCGTAGTTATCGTAAGCTTTGCAAGTGAGACTCATTTCACAGTTGCATTTCAAGCAAGATAACTATTAAACCAACATAAAACAGTCAGAGAACAAAGTTGAGTTCAAGTTTCAAAGATGATGAGAGTGAATGCAGCGCATTACCTGGACTTATTTACTAAAAAATTAGAACCAATTTACAACTTTTGAGCAAGATAAACGATTCAAGCAAATCAAAGACTTGGAACAAATGGTTGAGTTCAGGTTTCACAGACAGACAAAATACGTTACCACTCAAAATATTGGTATCGGTAGCATTCCTCAGCTCAAATTGGTGCAAGTTTGAGATCAAAGAATTCAATTGAATCAAACAAACATCTCAATAAACAAGTGGACAATCTAGAAAGCTGTAATCCGTAGTTGACTGCAACTGCACGATTCACCTTTTCTTTATGTATGGCTGTCTCAAAACTCAAATTACAACTCAAGCTTTACAATAAACAAATCAAATTCAAATTTTGTTGACATCCGTCCCTATTGCAGCATAAACAGCAACAACTTAATGAAAGAAGGAAGATCTGAATCTTGAAGTCCCAATCTATCCTAAAAAACTATTGCGGTCAAACTTTTTGAATTTTTCTTTATATAGGCCCAATAAGCACCAGCTTCATGACGTTTAACAAACGTCTCAAGGAACCAGTGCTCCGAACTGTCAAACAATGCAGACAACTTGAAGCCTTGTATCAAACCTTCTGATAACAAATGTTGAGCCAACAAACCCCTCGGAACAATCCTCTTCTCCAAGCTCTGTCTAATAAAACTGGGTTGATTGATAACGCGAGAAGAATCCACACCCATCTTGTTCACGACAAAATCCATTTTGGCCATGATCATTTCCTCAGAAACAGCAAAACATGAAGGATACTTTCGAAAACATTCCCAAATCTCTTTGTCAGACCAACCCCATTTCTTAAAAACATCAACCTTCCTTAACATGGTGGATTTGCTCATTCCGGCCAACACACGCACAGCATAAACAAAATTCAATGTCAGAGGATCCAACCCTGTTTCCTCTACTTTTTCCACAATAACCTTTAAGCTACCAGGATTTAGCAAACAAGCTCCAGGAAATTCGTAAAGAATTTTGATAATATTTGGTTTTGGTATTCCATGATCTCTTAGAAGATTAACGTTAGATAACACATTACCATTAAGAACATTAATATCACATTTCAAAAGAAATGGATAATTTTTAATAGCTTCAATAGTTTTTTCATCAGAATGAACCAGACTGCTATAAAAATTGAAAAAAGGGATAATATATCTCTCCAAGCTTCTTCGTAAAACATTTGGGTAAGAAGATACAAACCTGGTAAGTTCAGGGCTTGAAAAACCTTTGGAGAGGAAAAAATCCAGCTTGGGCAAGAAGGTTTTCTCAGCATCAAATGTAAGCAACCTTGGGTCCTTTCTGATCAGGCTTTTGATCTGGGATTTTGAAAACCCATGCTTTTCTAAAAATGAAAAGACGGTGTCGGGCTTCTCAGGCGTTTTGAAACTGACAAGACTAGAAGCCGCCAAAGCATATTCCGGGGAGAACCCAAATTTATTTATGAGGTATGAAAATGTGAATGATTGCTGGTTTGGAGTGGTTGACATGAATCTAAGAGTAGTTGGGTCATGATGAAAAAGTTTGTTACTTTGAGAGGCTGTAGGAGTTAGCCTCCCATGGAGAACACTAGTTCTACAGAGAAAACAAAACATGGTAACTGAAATCAGACAACTTCACTTTACTAACCTGCAATTGTGAAGAAAATCAAAACCCTTGACTGAAAGGATCAAATTTTAAGTTCCAGCCGCAAATAACAGAACCCAGTGAACTTTCCAATTCATCAAGAAAAACTTTCATTCCCCTCCTGTATCAATCCTTTTCCGTACTGGGTTGTATTACTTTGCTTAGCGACTGCTAATTGACATTGTAGCCAGCCCAATCTTTACCTGTTTTTTTCAATAAATTACCTATTCATAAAAACTGAAAATCGGTTCGAATCGGGATGTTCGGATCAGATCGGTTTTTATACAATTCGGATCGGATTTGATTCAGATATATAATGTTATCAAAACCACATAAATTCGGATCGGATCAGGTTATTCCGAATGGACCTCGAAAATCCGAATTAAATCGAATTAAAAAAAAAGCCCAATTTTAAGTTGACTAAAGCCCAAATCAAAATGCTGGACTCTCGATCTCTCACTGTCACCCGAAGCCCAACTTTACTTCTAAAGTTCGGTCAGCCATTAGCCCACAATATATACATTATACAATATTACAAATTTACAAATTACAATTAATCCATTACAATTAACAATACAAAAGAAAGGGCGGCAGCACTTAGTAGCAGGAGGCGACAACCTTTTTCTTTTTGAGAGTTTGAGTTGAGACTAAAAAAATAAAAAAGAAGTCACAGGCTCACAGTTGTTAGCCATAGCTCGTCAGACAGTGAAGAGTGAAGAAGATACACCGACGACGAGGCGACGCGATGACACACAAGACAAGACACAAGTCCCTCTGACCTTTCGCCCTTTCCTCTTTGGCTCTTTCGACTCTCACGGTCTCACTCTCGGGTAACTCTCATAGCCCACAGAGCACAGACCTATAGTCTCAAGTCTCAAAAGTCACCCTCAACCACCCACTCACCGCTCAAGCTTAGCACATCCATCGATCGGCCATCACCAAACAGCAGCATCGCTCATCTGCGACGTCCTAGGCCTATCTATCATCGGCCATCAGCCAACTGCAGCGTTGTTCATTCCTTCACTCCCTTGTAGCTCAAATCCACAGATCTAGCCTTCTTCTTCCAATAGACAACAGATCATAAAGGTAATCCCATTTATTTTACTTACATTCTACCTTTATAGCTCCTGTAAAGTTAAGTCTTTGATTATGCCTTGATATTATTGTCTGTTGATGTGTTATTTGGATTTTGTAAATTTAAGTCTTCCTAAATCATTTTTCCCCCAATTTACTGGCTTTTGTAGTTTTGTTGTTCACTACTGCATCATGAATATTGAATGGAACAAAGTTGATTACTCTCGTATCTCATAAATTTAATTTTATAAATCTATCTCTAAAAAAATTATTTTCTTATATCATAAATTTCATCTTATTTATTCTAAAATTTGAATTTGATAGCTCAAAATTAATATACTAGTTTATCATTACTTTATTCTTGTATGTGATCTTCAAATGATTAGTTTAGTAATACTAGTCACTACATAAATATAACTTTTTTATAATTAATAAGTCATGTAACATGTTATATTTGGCTATTGTCTAGGTAGCTCATAGCTGGATGGAATCACTAGCATCAAGTATTCCCATCGATAGCAATACTCCACATGAGAGTCAAAGTGGTGAAACTCCAATTGCTGAAAAAGCAACAAAAAGGACAAATGATGAAGCAAATGCCACTTCCAATGTCCCATCTAATGCTGCTAAGAAACCACCTAGTGGAAAATTGGGATCTATGACATCCAAGGTATGGGAAAATTTTACTAAGTTGCCTTCTAGCAATAAAGCTGATCAAAAAGCTTCATGCAATTATTGTGGTAAAATCATGAAGTGTCCTAGTATAAATGGTACTATGGTCTTGCGTAACCACACAAATAGATGTCTAAAATTCCCTTTGAATAAGCTTGATGAGAACCAAAAAACCTTAATGTTTAAAGCTTTATCCGGTGATGACACTGGGAGTGGTAGTGGTTCTTCAATTGTTACATGGAAATTTGATCAAGAAGCTTCTGGAAAATATTTTGCTAGGATAATTGTTTCAGATGAGTTACCCTTTAGGATGGTTGAGCATGAGGGATTTCGAGACTTTTGTAATATTATGCAATCTCGATTTCAAGTTCCTTCGAGATTCACCATAGCTAATGATTGTTATGACTTGTTTTTGAGTGAGAAAGAGAAGCTTTTCATGTACTTAAAAAGATCAAAGCTAAGAGTTTGTCTTACTACTGACATTTGGACTTCTAGGCAAAATCTTAGTTATATGTGTCTTACGGTACATTTCATTGATCAAGAGTGGAAACTACACAAGCGAATCTTGAGTTTCACTCCAATTCCTAGTCATTCCAGTGAGGTAATTGGAAAATGTATTGAGAAGAATTTGCTTGAATGGGGAATAGATAAAGTTCTCACTATCACAGTAGATAATGCAAGTGCAAATGATCTTGCTATCCAATATGTAAAAAGAAGACTTAATAATTGGAAGGGTAGTATTTTAAAGAATGAGCATTTGCATATGAGGTGTTGTGCACACATTTTTAGTCTTACTGTGAAAGAGGGTTTGAAAGATTTATATGATTCAATTTTTCGAATTCGTTCTGCTGTGAGATATGTGAGGTCATCTCTCACAAGGTTACAAAGATTCAAGTTTTGTGTGGAGCAAGAAAAAATAACAAGTAAGAGCCTTGTTTGTTTAAATGTTGAAACTATGTGGAATTCAACTTTTTTGATGTTGGAGGTTGCGTTGAAGTTTCAAACAGCTTTTGATAGATTAGAGGAACAAGATGACAAGTATAGAGTAGAGCTTAGTGCAGAAAAAAAATAGGGGTTTGCCTACTGGAGATGATTGGGATTATGTTCGTGGATTGTTGCCTTTGTTGACAAGCTTTTATGATTCCACTTTGCGTGTCTCTGCTTCTTTGTATGTCACTAGTAACAATTACTTTCATGTGGTGTTTGGTGTTGGTATGCAAATTAATGACAAATTAAATGATCCAAATCCAAATATCAAGCTAATGGCTTCTCGAATGAAACAGAAGTTTGAGAAATATTGGGGAAATGTAAAGAACCTCAATCCCTTGTTATTCATTGTTGTCGTTTTAGATCCTAGACGCGAGATGGATTATGCTTTGTTTGTCATTGATGAGGTTTTTGATGAAGAAAAAGCTGCTGAATTGGGTAATCGGGTAAAAGTCACCTTAAATGCTTTGTTTGAGCATTATGCTTCTATTGTTGGTAATTCTAGTGAAGGAGCAAGTGCTAGTTCTCAAGCACCAATGAAGTTAGAGGAAGTTGTTGATGTTAATGATACAGAGGCATACGTCTTGTCAAAATACAAAAGGAGAAGGGCAGAATCACAATCCAAAGAGGGAAAGTCAGAATTGGAAAGACACTTAGAAGATGTATATGAGCAAGATGACAAGAACTTTGATATTTTGCTTTGGTGGAAGGTAAACGGTTGCAAATATCCAGTTCTTGCTGCGATTGCGAGAGATATATTAGCCATTCCTGTGTCTACTATTGCCTCCGAGTATGCTTTTAGCACTGGAGGGTATATCCTTGACCCATTTCGTAGTTCTCTAACTCCGAAAATGGTTGAGGCTCTTATATGCACACAAAATTGGCTAGGATCTACTCTTGTGTCGATTGAAAATGAAGAAAGTTTGGATGTTTGGGAAGACATGGAATGCAGTAAGTATTTATAACTTAATTGGATATATTTATACTATTTTGCTCATTATTCATTCATTCCTTTAAGTGATTTTATGAATTTTTTATGTATATATTTGTAGATTTTAAGGAGCTTGTCCTTAATGAAACAAGGATGGTCATTGATGATTGATGTGAAGAGTGGAAGCGGGAAGTTAATTTGATTTCATTTTCTATTATTCATTATAATTCTTTTTTTTCTCTTTTATATTGTGAAAATTCTTTTTTATTTTTTTTAGGAAATTAAAGATGGAAGGGATTTGACAACAACAATTTCGTTGCATTTGCATATGAAATTCAATTTGCAATTTTTTGTTTTTTATTTCATGTGTGGAAATTGGGATGTTGTAGTTATATTTTCGGATAGTTATTTTGATTTGAACTTGACTTCGGATTGTTATATCTAGTAGCCTAGTAGGTTGATATATTTTGGCTCTTGCCTCTTGGAATGTAGCTTTAGCTTATTTATGATGTTTGAAAGAAATTCTATGATCATTATTGATCTATCTTGGAATGTAGCATTGTTCTTTATGTTGACCATTAAAAGAACTTTGGTTGCTTTCTGTTTGAGTATATTATGAAGTTAATAACTTAATATCTATGTCTTGGAATTATTATTTGATTGTTTGAGCATAGATAGACTAGATATTCTATAAATTGTTCATGGAATAGTTAATGGAGATCACAGAAATATTTGGTGAAGATTTCCTTTAACTGATGCATGTGAAAACTCAGCTTTGTTCTGCTGCCATTTTTGTGCAAGCTGCATGGTGACTCAGCTCGGATCTGTTGTATTCATGAAATGGTAACTGAAAACTGAAGTAGAGGTAAGATTTTGGTCTCATTGCAAGAACTTAACGGGCTGAAGTCATGCAAATGATTGCTTGCAACAAGGAAGACAGTGAGCAAATGGAGGTGGGTTTCCTCTTATTTTCCTGTTTTTCCTTCCCACTGCTTCATAATGTAATTTGGGTTCCTTCTGTTTTCTCCTCTCAATGAACAGAAGATGGGAGTAGATGATGGATTGAGGATTGTGGAGTGCTTGAGAGGAAGGCTTCTTGCCGAAAGACAAGCTTCAAAGATTGCAAAAGAAGATGCTGAACTCATGGGCACTAAGGTCAGATTTTTATGTATTCAGCATTTATTATTGTAATCTTAGTTTCAATATCCTAAAGAAAGAGATCTGAAATTTCTGTTTGCCTTAATTTGTTGTTCATGAACTGCAGTGGATTTATGATACAAAAACAAACGATTATTCACATGAAAAATCCAGTGGTAAATCAAGTTCAAGCCATGAAGATCCAAAGATTGATGATAAAAGGTACCCCATTTCATTCCCACATTTGTTCATTAATAAAATAATTTTCTTCAGTGATGCATCTCTCTTACAAGATCAATTTTTTATGTAACTCATGGTTATCATTGTCATCAGTGCACTATGCATTTACTTGATGATGATACTGCATAAAAGAGTAGCCTGGATATGCAATAGCAGTGATAATTTTTGGCAATGGTTCACCATTTTCAATAAATTTCATTGGTCGGGAATGATTCCTAGTTGGATTGTAGATCAGCTTTTCAAATAACTTACATAACCTCACACTGTAAAACTTGTTTCAGAGACATCAACTGCCCAATTTCCAATCCCATTGTGGGCAAATTTTCTGCAGATATTCTCTCTCTGTTTTAATTTTTGGTGTAATGTTTGTTTTATGAGCGTTGCGTTAGGGGTACTGAGTACTGACATTATCTGATACTTATTTTCATGTTCAGGATGGAGTTTCAGAGGCTGTAAAGATCCTCAAGGAAGAGATTGGTCCTACAATTTAAGATGAACATGGAATAAATGGTGAGGAAGGCATAGTTGATTCCTCTGATGATGAGGATGAAGTAAGATGATTATTTCTTTTCTTTGTAATATTCCAAGTTTTCTTGCTTGAAGAATTGAATACTGCATAATTCTTTTTGATATGTATTGATGCTTTTGCTTTCATTTCCTAACAGGTTGTTGTGAAAGAAGAGGAAGGCATGGTTGATTCCTCATATATTTTTGCTCACATCAGTGGTGTCAACTCCTTCAAATGCAGTTACCCTATCCAATTTTGGATTTGAATAGTTCCATTAACAACAAGCCTGCTACAATTTTGTAAGACCTCTGTTTCAAACATGATTTTTCCATCTGAGTTTGATGTACAAAACTACAAATAATGGGGTCCTTTGGACTACAAATAATGGGGTCATTTGGTATACAAATAATCAAGTCATGATACCATAGCGTATAGACAGTAAATAAAATTGCAACTTTTGTAGATATGTAAATCACCCCCTGTATCAAGTTCAATGTTTGTGATCTGTACAATTGACAATCCTATCTGTGATCTACTTGCTAGAAATCATAGGTTGAAGAAATTAATTTATATCAGATTTTGAGTTCAGAAGCACTTTTGATTATTGAATTGCTTGACTTATGTGGTACATAACTACATACTGATTTCTTCAAAGTGAAAAACATTGGATGCTGGATGTTGCTACTTGCTAGTCGATACCCTTTTGATCAATACATAATTGATGTTGGATGTTCCCAGACAAGGTCAAGGAAGCACATAGGAAAGTAATGGTTGCAAACTGATGCATTGCAGCCTACATCATGTAGGTAAAGTTGTAAAGATGAAGCTAAAGTATAAAGATGTGATGTAAGCATGTAAATGTTGCTGTTGGAGAAAAAAACTCGCGATATTTGATCCGATTGAGTGCGGATCGGGTATATCCAGATATTGGAGGGTGTCGGATATGAATACAGATACGGATCGATTGGCTAATATCTGAATAGGTTCGTATCGGATAAAAAATAACCGAAAATCCGATCCGAACCGATCCGAATGCACCCCTACCAGGGCCCATAATTTATTGGACTTGTTGACCTTGTTATTTGTCTGTACTAAAATAGTCTGCTCCATTTCTTTATTTGGTTCATAGATAGAAAAAAGGGGAAAAATTTTGAATATTAGATTTAATAGTTGTTTTATTGGTGTAAATAAACAATACACAGACTAATTGTAAATTAATAATTAAAATATAAAACACATTCAATTAGATGGACAAACTATTCAAGAAGAGCCTTAAAATATTTAAATTCGGCTTGAAACTCAAATCACAACTCAAACTCAACAAGAATCAAATAGAATTCAAGTTTTGTCTGAGCCGAAGTAGCAGCAAGCACAAATATCTCATTTATTACGCCCCCATAACCTATAAAAACATAAAAGGATAAAGCTAAAAACAAGAACGTAATGAAAGCAGGAAAATCTGAACCTTAATGCGCCAATCTATCTTAATAAAATATTGCAGTCAATTCTTCTTGAATTTTTCTTTGTATAGCTCCAACAGTTCTGGCGCTTCAGCTTCATGAAGACCAACAAAAGTCTTGAGGAACCAGCTCTCCGAACTATCAAACAATGCAGACAACTTGAAGCCTTGAATCAAACCTTTGGATGACAGATGTTGAGCCAATAAACCCCTGGGAAAAAATCCTATTCTCCAAGCTCTGTCTAATAAAACTGGGTTGATTGATAACACGAGAGGAATCCACACCCATCTTGTTAACGACAAAATCCATTTTGGCCATGATCTTTTCCTCAGACATAGAAAAACAAAAGGGATACTTTCGAAAACATTCCCATATCTCTTTGTCAGACCAACCCCAATTTCTTAAAAACATCAACCTTCCCTTCCATGGCGGATTTGCTTATTCCGGCCAACACACAGACAGCATAAACAAAATTCAATGTCAGAGGATCCTACCCTCTTTCCTCTACTTTTTCCATAATCTCCTTTAAGCTACCAGGATTTAGCAAACAAGTTCCAGGATATTGATGAATTAGTTTGATAATATTTGGTTCTGGAATTCCATGATCTCGTAGAAGATTGATATTAGACAACAAATCACCATTGATGATACTCATATCATATGTCAAAAGATAGGGATAACTTTTTATAGCTTTAATCGTCTTTTCCGCAGAATGAATCAGATCGCTAAAAGAATTGAAAAAAGGAATAATATGTGTCGTTAAGCTTCTTTGAAAAATACTTGGGCTATAAGAAAAGCATCTGGCAAGGTCAGGGCTTGAAAAACCTTTGGAGAGAAAAAATTCCAGCTTGGGCAACAAGGTTTTCTCAACATCAGATACAAGAAGCCTTGGGTCCGATTTTATCATTCTTTTGATCTGGGATTTTGAAAATCCATGATTTTCTAAAAATGAAATGACGGTGTCAGGCTGCTCTGGGGTTTTCAAATTGACATGACTAGAAGCCGCCATAGCAACTTCGGGGGAGAATCCAAATTTATTTGTGAGGTATGAAACTGTGAATGATTGCTGGTTTGGGGTGGTTGACATGAATCTAAGAGTAATTGGAAGTCTGAAAATGATTGGGTCATTACAAAGCATGTAAAAAAGTTTGAAATTTTGAGAGGCTGTAGTGGTTTGCCTCCCATGGAGTACACTAGTTCTACAGAGAAAAAAAAACATGGTAACTGAAAACAGACCACTTTACTAACCTGCAATTGTGAAGAAAATCAAAACCCTTGATTGAACCAGCTGCAAATGAAAGAAGGAGCCTGGAGAGCTGCAATTTGTAAAGCACCAAGGGAAACTTTTTTCCCCCCTGGATCTCTTCATTTCCTTACTGGGTTGTACAAATTTGCTTAGTGAGTGTCAATTTACCTTGCATCCAGGCCCAATCATTACCCGTTAAAGTCAATAAATTACCTATCCGGGGCCAATCTTTTGTTGGACTTGTTGTATATCCATACCAAAACAGTCTGCTCCATTTCTTTATTTGGCTCATTGAGAGGTAAAGAGAAAAACGAAATTTCAATGTTAGATTTAATCTCTTAGAAGATAAAATAAAATCTTATAAAGTAATAATTGTTAGGTCAAACCTTAATTGTTATAATCTATTTGATTTTGATTGTTTAGAAGTACTTATTTACTACTGTTAATCCAGTCATAGTCTGTGTAAACGAAAAGGAATAAAATGATATTGTAAGTAAGAAAAACCAACAATTCAAAGTACAAATTTATTACTCTTGATCACATTGGATCAATAAAGGGTCGGTGCCTGCATCATGAAGATAGACAACTTATGCTGTAAGGCTTACGTCCAGAGCCGCCACATGCTGGTAAATCCTGCTTGATTGCATTAGAAGTTCTTCACCAATGACCCCACATTCTACCGTTGAACCATCACATTGTCTGTTATCTGCAGCAGCAGCAGCAACAACTCCGGCATGGGGCTAAGTTCTTGAGGCAGCATCAGCATTAGTAGTGCTGCAAGTGAACAAGACATGGAATAAATCTCCCGTTTTCTTTTCATTTGTTTGGTAGGAAAAGGGTGGGGATGAGAAGAAATCTTATGTCAAAATCACTTTAATCATTATGATGTGATTCTCAATTAGGCCTCCCCCAAGCCAATAATATTGTAAGAAATGAACTACAGGAGTATGCTCTGGTGTATTTGCTTGCTTATATGAATTTTAACTTTTCAGTAAACATGGAAGTAAATGAATTTCTGTGAAAATAAGAAGCTCTCATGGCCAAAAAATAAAACGTCTGCTACAAGAAAAATATCCATGACATATTAGCTACTTTGCCTACGGCTATACCCCAATTCATACAAATAACATAGTTACTAGGATTAGCCATTAAAAAGGGAAAATAAAAAACATCAACCTTCCTTTCCATGGCGGATTTGCTCATTCCGGCCAACACACAGACAGCGCGAACAAATTTCAATGACAGAGGATCCAACCCTGTTTCCTCTACTTTTTCCACAATCTCCTTTAAGCTACCAGGATTTAGCAAACAAGTTCTAGGAAATTCATTAAGTATTTTGATAATATTTGGTTCTGGTATTCCATGATCTCTTAGAAGATTGATATTAGACAACAAATCACCGTTAATAACATTCATATCATCTGAGATAAGATAGGGATACCTGTTTATAGCTTTAACGGGCTTTTCATCATAATGAACCAGATTGCTGTAAGTATTGAAGAAAGGGATGATGTGTCTGTCTAAGATGTGAAAAAAGGTGCAGTTGAAAGATGTTAATACTGATTCTGAATTGATAGCGATATCATACATTCTTCGTTGCTAACTCATGGCATGGTTACTTTTGCCAATTATTATTCAATAGTTATTCTCGGTTTCTTTCTCTTTAAACAAATATTTATTTGCTTTAGAATTTTGATAAAAATTATTTTTCTTTTTTGTGATTTTAAGGTTATAAATTTGTATAAATAATACGAAAACTTTAGTATTGGGTTTGCCTTGTTTCTCTGGTCCCGGAAGCTCCCTTTTGCATCACTGCTCAACCAAAAGTTTTGGCCCGATGTGTAACAGAATATATTGGTAAAAATGAATTGTAAATAAGTTAGATTGGAAGTTAGTAGCTGACAGTTAAGTCAGTTAAACATATAAACTGTTTTCCATCAGTTTTCTGTTTTTCGGTTATTAGTTGTAGTTGATAAGGCTGTATATAAAAACCAACAGCATACTGAAGTAAATCAATATAGAGAGAATAATCATCTTCTTGATTGACTCACCATCATCTTTGAGTCTCTCTCTTTCTCAACATGGTATCGGAGCTTTCATTTTGGAAGCCATAACCATTTTTTTTTCAAGCTTCCATCAGTTTTCTTCTATTGCTCAGCCTGTGGCTTTACCAATGGCCACCAATACATCTGGAACTTCTTCATTGAGGCTTGAAGATTCCCCATCTAACCCTTTCTTTCTTCATCCAAATGAGAATCCATCTTTGGTTCTTGTTTCTCCTATCCTTACAGGCACCAATTATCACTCCTGGAGCCGTGCCATGAAAATGGCTCTATTATCCAAGAACAAATACCAGTTTGTAGATCGTTCTATCCCAATTCCATCTGCAACTGATCCCTCATTCCATGCTTGGCAACGATGCAACACAATGATCCTTTCTTGGATCCTACACTCAGTTTCATCATCCATTGGCAAGAGCATCATCTGGTTTGACCATGCACCAGATGTTTGGCAAGATCTTAAAGATCGTTTCTCACAAGGAGATGCTTTCAGGATTGCTGAATTACAAGAAGAAATATACTCCTTCCAGCAAGGGAACACGTCTATAATAGACTACTATACTAAGTTGAAGGAACTATGGGATGAAATTACTAATCTTCGACCAATCTTGGCATGTTCTTGCAATCCAAGATGCAGATGTGGTGCTACAAAGGCAGCAAGAAAGCATCAAGAAAACGACTATGTGATTCGTTTTCTAAAGGGACTAAATGAGAGTTATTCTGGTGTGAGATCTCAGATCATGTTACTTGAGCCCCTACCACCGATCAACAAAGCTTTTGCCATGCTCATCCAACAAGAAAGACAGCTGAATTCCATGGTTTCATCCTCTATACAGCAAGCTGAACCATCAGTTTTTGCACACAGAACAGTCACTTACTCTGGTAGTGACAATGGAAACCCAGGCAAGAGGTTCATTCCTGGTACAAGAAGGCCTGTTTGTACACACTGTGGCTACAAAGGACATACCGTTGAAAAATGTTACGAAAAGCATGGTTACCCCCCGGGTTTCAGGCCAAGAAACAAAGTTGCCACTGCCAACCAGATTGATGCTATTCGAACAGAGGCTCTACATAATTCAGAGGATCATAATGGTGACTCAACAGCCTCTGACATGGTTTCCATGTCATTCACCAAAGATCAGTATACCAAATTGCTTGGACTGCTTGAATCATCTGATATGACTTCTTCTCCGATTTGTCATGTTAATGCAGCTAACAAGATTGTGGCTCATTCACCCTTCGAACCAGAATCATCATCACACCTAGGTACACTTGTTGCATCCTGTACATCACATTACTCTTTACATTCCAGTTTTCTTCTAGACACAGGTGCTACTGACCATATAATATGCTCTCTTGAATTGTTTGATTCTTACAGATCTAGCCATAATTCCTTTGTCAAGCTACCTAATAATCAATATGTACCAGTAACTCATACTGGTTCAGTAACACTAACACCTAGTCTTGTGCTCGAAAATGCTCTTTATGTCCCTTCCTTCTCCTTCAATCTTATTTCAATTAGCAAATTGACCACAACCCTTAACTGTTCTTTAACATTTCAATCTGATCTTTGCTTTATTCAGGATTCCAGGACTTTGAAGACGATTGGACTAGCTAAGCAAACCAAAGGCCTATATCAGCTTCTACTAGATCCTCCACCTGATCATTCAAAATATCCTGCTTCATGCTCTCAGTTAGTCTCTAAACATCAGCCTATTATCAATGAGTCAATGAACCTCTGGCATTTTCGTTTTGGTCATGCTTCTAACTCCAGGATCCAACTGTTAAATAAAATTGATCCTTCAATTTTTGTTCAATGCAATTATCCCTGTGATATATGTCACTTTGCAAAGCAGAAAAGAATGCCTTTTTCAATTAGCAAATATGTTTCTACTTCATGTTTTGATCTCATTCATGTCGACATTTGGGGGCCATACTAAGTTCCATCCATACATGGTCACCTTTATTTTTTAACCATTGTTGACAACCACAGTCGATACACCTGGACATTCTTCATGAAATTGAAATCTGAAGCTAGACTATTATTACAGAATTTTTGCATTTTCATTGAAACACAGTTTACAACCAAAATTAAAGTAATCAGAAGTGACAATGGACAAGAGTTTAACATGCCTTCTTTTTACAATTCAAGAGGCATTATACACCAAACATCATGCAGTCAAACACCTCAACAGAATAGTATAGTAGAAAGAAAGCATCAACATCTCTTAAATGTAGCCAGGGCATTACGTTTTCAAGCCTCATTATCTGAATCATTCTGGTCTGAGTGTGTACAACATGCTGCATACTTAATTAACAGGCTACCATCACCCGTAATTGATAACAAAACCCCTTTTGAAATCTTATACAGAAAACCCCCTGATTTCTCAAACCTAAAAGTGTTTGGCTGTTTATGCTATGCATCCACATTGTCTCAAGCAAGATCAAAATTTGACTCTAGAGCTCTCAAATGTATATTTCTCGGTTTTCCTTCTGCCACAAAAAGGTTATAAACTCTATGTTCTTAAAACAAAAAACATCATAATATCCAGGGATGTTGCATTTTATGAACAAATTTTCCCTTTCAGTTTAAACCCTTCTGACATACATAATACTCCTGAAAGCAACTCTGACATATCACTCCCTACCTTAGATCAATCTGATAGTGATTATCATTTCCCTTCCTCATCCACTTCTAATAACCTCACCCCTTCCAACAACCCTTTACCAGTCTCAGAAACACCAACAGAACCGGATACTCACACAAGAAAATCCTCACGCATCAGAATCCCACCAACCTACCTCAAAGACTACTACTGCAACTTAGCTCAGTCAAATCCTTCACAAGCACTGGTTTCCACAATAACAGCAAACTCAGGTACACCTCACACCCTTTCTTCTGTTCTTAGTTATGACAAATGTTCATACAATCATAAAGCATCTTCCATATCCATCTCATCTGCATCTGAGCCACAATCATATGAGCACGCAATTCAACATGACTGTTGGAGACAAGCCATGGCAGATGAACTCAAAGCTTTACAAGACAATAACACTTGGGACATTACTGATTTACCACCCAATAAGAAAGCTATAGGGTGCAAATGGGTGTATAAGGTGAAATATAAAGCCAATGGTCAAGTTGAGAGGTACAAGGCCAGGCTTGTTGCAAAGGGATACACACAACAGGCTGGAGTGGACTATACTGAAACATTCTCACCAATGGCAAAAATGACTACAATTAGGACACTCTTAGCTGTTGCAGCAGTCAAACATTGGCATCTCCACCAACTAGACATCAACAATGCCTTTCTTCATGGTGACTTACATGAAGAAGTATTCATGACGCTTCCACCAGGATATCCTCACCCCAAACCTGGCCAGGTTTGCAAGTTAAAGAAGTCTCTGTATGGCCTCAAACAAGCTGGCCGCCAATGGTATTCCAAGCTCAGCTCAGCTCTTCTTGCTCAAGGCTTCCACCAGGCCTCTTCAGACCATTCTCTTTTTATCAAGCATGTTGCCACTTCTTTTATTGCCTTGCTGATATATGTTGATGATGTTATTTTAGCAAGCAACAATACAACCCTGATCCAAGACATGAAGGACTACCTTGACTCTGAATTCCGGATCAAAGACCTAGGAGTTTTGAAGTACTTTCTTGGTCTTGAGGTTGCACGATCCAACTCTGGTATAAACTTATCCCAAAGGAAGTATGCCTTGGAGATACTTGCAGACTCTGGGTTCTTAGGCTGTAAACCAGCCCCAACTCCCATGATCCCATCCCAAAAACTATCCAAGACCACTGGTTCACCACTTCAGAATCCTTCCTCTTACAGAAGATTAATTGGCAGGCTCTTATACTTAACCACAACCAGGCCTGATCTGTCTTTTGCCACACAACAACTTTCTCAGTATCTTGATCGTCCAACAAATATTCATCTCACTGCTGCTCATAGAATACTTCGATACATCAAGGCAAATCCTGGACAAGGCATTTTCTTTCCTGCCTCTTCTGATATCAGACTAAAGACATTTTGTGATTCTGATTGGGCAGCCTGTTCTGACACCAGAAAATCTGTCACTGGGTTTTGTGTGTTCCTTGGCAACTCTCTTGTCTCATGGCGATCAAAGAAGCAACAGACAGTGTCTCGATCCTCTTCTGAAGCAGAGTATCGAGCCATAGCATCTCTTACCTGTGAGATCCAATGGTTACTCTACCTCCTTCATGATCTTGGTCTTCCTCATCCTGCTCCAGCACTTATCTTTTCTGATAGTAAATCAGCAATCGCCATAGCTGAGAATCCTGTCTACCATGAAAGAACCAAGCACATTGAAATAGACTGCCATATCATTCGAGAAAAGATTCAAGCTGGAGTTGTTCGATTATTACATGTTTCATCTTCCTCTCAGCTAGCAGACATATTCACCAAACCACTTGCACCAGCTATGTTTACTTCTTTTCTGCCTCGACTCCACCTTCATAATCTCTACACTCCAGCTTGAGGGGGGCTGTAACAGAATATATCAGTAAAAATGAATTGTAAATAAGTTAGATTGGAAGTTAGTAGCTGACAGTTAAGTCAGTTAAACATATAAACTGTTTTCCATCAGTTTTCTGTTTTTCGGTTATTAGTTGTAGTTAATAAGGCTGTATATAAAAACCAACAGCATACTGAAGTAAATCAATATAGAGAGAATAATTATCTTCTTGATTGACTCACCATCATCTTTGAGTCTCTCTCTTTCTCAACACGATGGCTAATTAGCTGCAAACTATATATAAAAAACTTTGAGATCGGGCACTCCCTTGGCCTTGATGGCTAGATAGTCAAACGAAAAATATGTTTAACATTTCGATACAAATTTTAATATAAAAATTTCGTGTTTTACGTCACACAAACATGTATTATACTATACACCTGCTATCATGTTTAATTTGGAAGCAGGGGGTTGGGGAAGTGAAGATGAAGTTAAGCACATGACAGGACTTTGTCAAGCTTCATTTTGTTTAGAAGAAATGTCATAGTCATAAACTTTATTCTGAGAAGCCGTCAAATTCAAGGGACACCTTAGAAAAGCTAGGCAACTCTGTTCATCCGCCAACCAGACTTACAAATATTAAACTTCATCTCCGATGTGGATTTGTTGATTGTGCTCGATCCAGACAACAGTAAGAACAAGGTAAACCTTGAACAATAGAACCTCATTTTCTTTACTTCCCTCCACAATCAACTTATACTTGGTAGCTACAACTACCGGCAGAATTTTTTTTTTTAAACAGAAAGATAGGATTTATATTATTTAATTAAAAGCAAGAGTAGCACTTACAACAGTTTTTATAAATCTTGGAGTCATGCTATTACAGACATCAAAATTGTAGAGCAACATTAAAAATTTCAAAGCTGCACCAGGACAGCAGGCAATTCGAGCTTCATAACTTTAACAAACAAGCAGTGAAAGTTGCATGAAAAAGAACACGATTGGAGCTAAATTCCTAATCGCACAATATAATAAGCCTAGTTATAGTAAGCTTTGCAAGTGAGACTCATTTTACAGTTGCATATCAAGCAAGATAACTATTAAACCAACAAAACACAGTCAGAGAACATAGTTGAGTTCAAGTTTCAAAGATGACGAGAGTGAATGCAGCGCATTACCTGGACTTATTTACTCAAAAATGACAAGAGCCGGGTTTTTCTGGGATCTGTGGACAGATTCAGAAACCTTAAAAGTGGATTCTGGGAAGAACCCAGGTTTGTTTATGAGGCATGAAACTGTAAAAGACAATTACTTGAATGTGGTTGAGACCAATGAGAATTTGTAACTGAGAGGCAGTGGTAGTTTGTCTCCCATGGAAAACATTTCTACAGAGAAAATAAAACATGGGAATCGAAACTCAAGACTTTGCTCTCCTGCTGCTTTTGTCTAATGGTTTAGCTTATTTGTTTCATACTGTAAGATCAGATCCTTCACTTAGGAACAAGATTCACTGGCAAAATACATTCAGCCAAGGAAAATTTATCTTCATAACTCTAAATAAGTGATGAAGAAAATCTAACAATTACATGATAACGAACATCACCTGGAGCTAGTTACATTATCAATACAAATACTGATCATCCCAATTCCTTACAGTATAATGCAGTGAGATGAATGCAATCTTCGATACGGGATGGCTATGTTGACTTGAGTCTCTGCAATTGCTAATCTATAGGTTGTACCTTTGAAGCTGCAGAATAGCAGCCGAAGTAAATCCTTCTAGTTACAACACATCACCACAAGAAAGCAAAAGTGAAGACTTGGTTTTAAGTCAATAATCCAAACAAGGAAAACTCCACTTGTTTGAGTTAACATAGCCAATCTCAAGCCCGGATAAAGGAAAAGAGTGGTGATAGGTATGGACAACTAACCATAAGAACTAATCCAGTCTTATGAAATGAACCAATATCAAAGCATTGTTGGGGCGTCTCCTACGAATGCATATAGACCAACTAACGTAAATTCAAATATTGGTTCATATAACCTACCCTAATCTCTTGAGATAAAGGCTCTGATGATGATGACGATGATGATGATGCCAAGCAAAGCAAACATCAGTAGTTCTAAAACAATTAGCTATTCATCAGATTTTACAATAATGAAAGAAGTTGAATAGGATTTTAGTTTAGAGGATTCTGTATATGATATAAATTGAGATTAGTTTGAGCACTTTAAACCTTAAATACCAAAGCACACCAAAGCAGTAGGTCATTGAGCTTCATACATCTTTAACAAATGATAAACAAGACGATGCATGCAGCAAAAACAAGGAAACTAATAAGGTTGCAAATGAAACTCATTACACACTTGCAGTTAGAGACAGAAAGATCAACAAAGAGGCAAAAGAAACTCATTTCACTATGGCACTTAAAACCCACAAGACTAAATAAAACAGCTCAGTAGAGAGTGAGTGCATAGTTGAGTTTAAGGTTCATCAATGAAAGAAAAGAAAACAGCTACAAACTTGGATGCTGCATTTGCCAATTACAACTAAAACAAGTTTCAGACCAAAAGAATTAACTGAGACAGTGTACATGAAATGGAAATCTTAATCATAATGCACCAAAAACAATTCTGAGCCTTAGCGTGCACAGCCTACAAAATTCGAAAGCTGCAGTCTATATTAACTCACTTTTCGTTTTTATTGAAGCATTCAGTTTTTCTTCATATAGTTTCAAAAGCTTTGGTGCTTTGTTTGCATGGCGATTAACAAACATCAACGAACACCTTCTCTGATGTGTTAAATAATACAGACAATTTAAAGTCATTAATTAAACTTTGTGATAACAATTCTTCAGCAAACAAAGCCCTTGGAATAATCCTCTTCTCCAAGGTCCGACGAAGAAAACTCAGTTGTTTGGCCACAAGAGAAGAATTGAAGCCCATTTTGTTAACAAGAAAATCCATTGTAGCTGTGATCTTGTCCTCAGAAACTGTCATACATGAGGGATACTTTTGAAAAGCTTCACGAATCTCTTGGTCAGACCAACCCCAGCTCCTATAAGCATCAAACTTCGTCTCTATTGTGGATTTGCTCATTGATCTCAATGCAGAAGCCGCTTCAACAGACTTCATTCTGGAAGAATCAATCCCCATTCTTTTGATTTCCTCCACAATCTCCTTAAACCGAGCCGAATTATACATTAATGCTTGAGGGTGACGACGAAGCAATGTAACAATGTTTGATTCGGGGACTCCATTTCCTCGCAAAATATTCATATTTGGAAACAATTGCGACTCAAAATTATGCGCCAGAAGACCGGCAAACAGTTTTATAGCTTTGATAGTCTTGTCCTTAGATTGAAACAGGTTCTTTAGAAAATTATATGAAGGGACAATTTGTTTTTCTAAACTAGTTCTAAAAAGTCTAGGGTAATTAGTCAAGAGCTTGATAAGGTCAGACCTCAAAAAACCTATGGAGTAAAGAAACTCTATTTTGGGCAAAAGGGTTTTCTCAGTATCAGATAAAAGCAGTGTTGGCTGTCTTTTTATGATGCTTCTGAATTGGGTTTTGGAAAAGCCATGCTTTTCCATAAAGGAAATGAAAGAGTTAGGTTTTTCGGGGGTTTCAAAATGGACATCCATTGAAGCCCGTGAAGCTGTCTCTGGAGATAACCCACATTCCTTTACTAGGTACGAAACTGCAAATGACTGTTGATTTGAGGTGGTGGTGATGAATCTAAGAGTACTTGATAATTTAAAAATGGATGGTTCATTCTGAAGATTGTATAAAAGTTCGTAGCTTTGAAAGGCTGTGATACTTTGCCTCCCATGAAGGAAACTAGTTTTACAGAGAAAATAAAACATAGGAATTGAAACTCAAGTCTCACTTACCTCTTGGCTCTTGTTGTGAAGAAAATCAGCCCCTGAGAAGAGAACCTGGTTTCCAGCAGAGAATCAGAAAATCGAGCTGAGAGCCGGAAAACCTCCAACGGAACTGGATTCTAGTTTTCTTGTATAGAGACAGGGAGCTTTTGTTGGGGGTTGTGCAGCGTCTAAGCCCAACTTGCTTTTATGCTCCAATCTGCATTAACTAAACTTAAAATTTAGTATCATACCATTATTCTTTTATTTATGTAATTAAAATTGCTTCTCGAACATCAAATTGATATTTACAAAACTCTTACACGTTTTGAGTGTGAAAATAGGATACCATATTACTTAATTACAAACTAAGAGCAGTTTTTCTTTAAAATGGTAGTGAAAAAAGATGCAGCTGAAGATGTTAATACTAATGTTTATTTTTTTTGTTATAAGAAAAATATTAAATAATTAAAAATAAAGTTGCTTGAACTCAAATTCAAAAT
Source organism: Heritiera fomes (assembly GCA_032173925.1). Taxonomy (NCBI): domain Eukaryota; kingdom Viridiplantae; phylum Streptophyta; class Magnoliopsida; order Malvales; family Malvaceae; genus Heritiera; species Heritiera fomes. The sequence goes on from JAPDPM010000008.1 coordinate 37,144,889, forward strand.
TTATAACATATTACAACTCATTTTTAACCATTTGATTAAGAGGTTGTTTGCAATACTAACGTCGAACTGATAATGATTTCATAATCTCTCCGCTACTAACTCATGGCACAATTGCCTTTGCCATTAGTTATTGTTAGTTTCACTTATTTAATCAAATATTTACTCAGTCTTATAACTTTAGTGCAACAGAAAAAAATTATTTTTTTGCGACTTTAAAATTACGTATTCTTGTCACTAAAACATCTCTGTTAATGTAAAATAAAAAAAAATCTAAATATATATAACTCTCTCCAAACTTCAGAATATAAAAAAATGCACTGAATTTGCTTTTATTTCTCGTCTTGGAAGCTCTATTTTGCATCACTTATCGACCAAAAGTTTTAGGCTGATGGCCAATTTGCTGCAAACTATAGATCGAAAACTTTGAGATCTAGCACTCCTTTGTCCTTGATGGCTAGATGGTAAAAAATATATATTTAACGTGTTGAGATAAATTTTGACATAAAATTTTTGTATTTTACATTATATAATCAAAATTTATACATGCTATAATCATGAAAATTTAAATACATGATATAGTAATGAAATTTTAAATATATAATCATAAACTTTTTTCTGAGAAGCTGTCAAATTAAAGGGACACCTTGAAAAAGCTAGGCAACTCTGTTCATCAGTCCAATCACACTTCTTATAAACATTAAACTTCTTCTCTGACGTAGATTTGCTGATTGTCATAAATCCAGACCAGTAAAAAAAAGGTAAACCTTCCAGGATTTAACCTCATGTTCTCTACTTCCCCTCCACAGTCACCTTACACTTACAAGATGAATTAGAACTACAGCCACAAAGCTGTACCATGACAACATGCAATTTGAGCTCCATAACATTAACAAACCTGCAGTCAAAGTTGCATGAAATAGCACTGTCAAAATGGGCCAAGGCTCATTGGGTCGGCCCGACCTGTCTCGCTTATTCAAGGCTTGGACTTCATTTTTATAATCCATTTAAGAAAGAAGGCTTTTTGGCCAGTTTCATTTAAGCCCGGGCCTAAATGGATAAAACCCGGGCTTAAATGAGCCGGCCCGTTTAATTTTTTTAATATTTTTAATTTTATTAAAATTTTATTTTAATTTTAATTATTTATATGTTTAACATTTTAATCAAAGTAAAACATATAAAATTAATATTATTTAGTATTACTAATATACTTCAAACCAACCTAATGACTCACAACCTCCTACACATACTAGTTTGAAGGGGAAGAGTACATTTGCTTTATGTGATGTAAGTTCATTTTTGTTTTTTAAGTATATAGTTTATTTTAAATTCTCTTTTGTAATGATAGTTAATTTATTTTGAAATGTCTAAGGATATAGGCTTTCAAAAGATTTGAAAACTATTCAAGTGGAAGAATTAAAATCTCAATTAGATCTTTATTTGGAAGAGCTAAAGATTATGGGTCACATGATTGAAAATTTAAATATGCTGTAATGGTAGAAAGATCATAAGCCAAGATTTCCAAAGCTTACAAATATAGCTTGTGATATCTTGAGCACTCCGATAATAACAATAGCATCAGAGACTTTTTTTAGTATTGGTTCTTGTATTCTAAATAGGTGTTGAAGTTTTCTAAATCATGAGAATGTGAAAACTTTCATTTGCATCCAAAATTGAATTCTTGGTTTTGAAAGTGATGTTATTAATTCGTTGACAATTTTTAATTAATTCATAAGTTTAATTCTTGTGAGTTCTTATATTGTTCTTTATTTATATTTGTAAATGGCAAAGTTGAAAAGAATTGATTGAATATGATTAACACTATGGAGAAAATGATTGGATATGGATCTATTTATCATGTTTTTGATTTTTAAAATTGTTGAGACATGTTTTTCAGTATCTAGATTTGTTAAAACAATTTATATTATGCTTGTTAAACCATTAACATATAATGTTCAAATGATATTGAAGACTTGATGGATTTAATATGAATTTATTTGATGTTTGTTAAATATTTATGTCAAATTTTACTTTATTTATTTATTAAAAATGAGATTTTAATATAAAATTTAATTTTTTTAATTTCTTATACGGGCCGTTCCATTTAAACCTGTTAGCTCTTAGGGTCGGATATGAATTTGCATTTTTAGGTCCATTTAACCAAAAGAGTTTTTTGACCAGACCCATTTATGACCTGACCTGTTAGGGCTAGCTCGGGCCGGCCCATTTTGACAGTGCGACATGAAATAGAACATGCAATCACGCAATATAATAAGCCTAGAGATCGTAAGCTTTGCAAATGAGACTCATTTCACAGTTGCATTTCAAGCAAGATAGCTTTTAAACCACGTGAAAGAGTCAGAGAGCATAGTTGTCTTAAAGTTTAAAAGATGACAAGAGTGAATGCAGCGCACTAGTTGGACTCATTTACTCAAACTGAAGAAAGTTTGAGATCAAAGAATTTAGTTGGATAAACAAGTCAGCCTGATCAAATATGTTAAATTCTATGAATATCCTGATCTATATTTGCGTCCTCTCCCAAGATCCAGTTTTTCTTCTTACAGCTTTAACAGCTCTCGTGCTTTGCATTCGTATTGAGATTCTGTATCTGATATTGTAAATTGTGATCAGTTCGAGCACTTGTAACCTTAGATCCAAAATTGCGCCAAAGCAATAGGTCATTAAACTCCATAACTCTTTAACAAATAATAAAGATGACCGGGTAGATGCAGCAAAAACAAGGAAACTATAAGGTCACAAAATGAAACTCATTTCACGCTTGCAGTTAGAGATAGCAGGATTAACAAAGTAGGCAAATGAAACTCATTTCAGTTTGGCACTAAAAACCCACAACCACAAGACTAAATAAACATCACAGTAGAGAGTGAGCACAAAGTTGAGCTTGGGTTTCATCAATGGCAATAAAGAAAACAGCTAAAAACTTAGATGTTGCATTGCCAATTCCAACTAAACCAAGTTTCAGATCAAAAATATTAGCTGAGACAGAGTAACATAAAATGTAAAATCTAAATCTTAATGCACCAGAAAAAATTCTGAGTCTTAGTGTGCACATCCTACAAAATACTAATGTTGCAGTCTATATTAACTCACTTTTTTTTTCTTTTTATAAACTATTCAGTTTTACTTCATATAGTTTCAAGAGCTCTGGTGCTTTGTTTGCATGACGATTAAAAAACATTTCAACGAACACCTTCTCTGATGCGTTTAACAATACAGACAATTTTAAGTCATTAAATAAACCTTGTGATTAAAAATTCTTGAGCAAACAGAGCCCTCGGAGTACTCCTCTTCTCCAAACTCCGAAGAAAAATACTCGATTGTTTGGCAACAAGAGTAGAATTGAAGCCCATTTTGTTAACAAGAAAATCCATTATAGCCGTGATCTTGTCTTCATAAACTGTCATGCATGAGGGATGTTTTGAAAAGCTTCAATAATCTCTTGGTCAGACCAACCCCATCTCCTATAAACATCAAACTTCTTCTCTGTTGTGGATTTGCTTATTGATCGGAAAGCAAAAGCCACTTCAACAAATTTCATTCTTTATGATGAAGAGGACATAACTGTTACATGGAAAAGACCTCGAGCCAGATAGATGCCTAACCAATACAATATAATACCCCGGGAGATTGATCCATTCAGCAAATGAGACCCAATTCACAACTTATGACAATTAAAGGACATCAAAGAATCAGAGCAAATGGCTGAGTTCAGGTTTCATTAAGGACAAGAAGAATTACTACTCAAAAATTGGTATGTGACATTTCTCAATTCAAACTGAAGCAAGTTTGATATCAAAGACTGAAACCCCATTCTGTTCACATGAAAATCCATTATCGCACAATCTTCTCCTCTGATGTTTTCTTACAACATGGACACCTTCGAAAACATTCCCAAATCTCTTTGTCAGACCAACCCCACTTCTTATAAGCATCAATCTTCCTCTCCAGTGTGGATATGCGCATTTAAGCCAATAGACAGACAGCATAAACAAATTTCAATGTCAGAGGATCCAACCCCGTTTCCTGCACTTTTTCCACAATCTCCTTTAAGCTAACAGGACTTACCAGAAAAGCTCTAGGATATTGATAAAGCATTTTTCTAATATTTGGTTCTGGCACTCCATGATCCCGCAGAAGATTGACATTAGATAACACATTACCATTAACAATATTAATATCATATGAGAAAAGAAACAGATTTTTTTATGGCTTTAATAGTATTTTCGTCAGAATGAACTAGATTGCTAAAAAAAATTGAAAAAGGGGATAATATATCTCTCTAAGCTTCTTCGCAAAACATATGGGCAAGAAGATAAGAATCTGGTAAGGTCAGGGTTTGAAAAACCTTTGGAGAGAAAAAATTCCAGCTTGGGCAAGAAGGTTTTCTCAACATCAATGTAAGCAACCTTGGGTCCTTTCTGACCAAGCTTTTGATTTGGGATTTTGAAAAGCCATGCTTTTCTAAAAATGAAATGATGGTGTCAGGCTGCTCAGTGGTCTTCAAATCGACAAGACTAGAAGCCGCCATAGCAAATTCCAGGGAGAACCCAAATTTATTTATGAGGTATGAAACTGTGAATGATTGCTCGTTTGGAGTGTTTGACATGATCTAAAGAGTAGTTGAAAGTCTGAAAATGAGTGGGTCATTACAAAGCATGTAAAAAAGTTTGTAACTTTGAGAGGCTGTAGTGGTCTGCCTCCCATGGAGAACACTAGTTCTACAGAGAAAACAAAACATGGTAACCGAAAACAGGCAACTTCACTTTACTAACCTGTAATTGTGAAGAAAATCAAAACCCTTGATAGAACCAGCTGCAAATGGAAGTGAGAGCCTGGCGAACCCTGCAAAGCACAAAGGCAAACTTTATTTCCCTCCTTGATCTCTTATATTCCTTACTGGGTTGTGAATTACTTTGCTTAGCGAGTGTCTATTGACCTTGTATCCAGGCCCAATCTTTGCCTGTTTATTTCAATAAATTGCCTATCATCTGTTGGACTTGTAAACGAAAAGGGCAAAAATTATATTGTAAGAAAAACCACAAATTCAAAGGAATAAAGAATCGAGGCCTGCATCTGTAGCTGATTCGTTTACCAATATGAAGACAAAGCACCAGAGCTTTTATACTGTAAGTAAGAAAAATCACAAATTATATTGTAATCTGTTCAATCGATTACATAACTGATTCTATTAGCCTGAACCTTTGACTTGACTCCGATTCCATTAGAAGTTCTTCCTCAATGACCCCACATTCTGCCATTGAACCATCACATTGTCTGTTATCTGCAACACTAGCAGCAACTCTGGCATTGGGGGCTAAGTTCTTGAGGCAGCATCAGCATTAGTAGTGGTGTGGATAAACAACACACAGACAAATTATAAATTAATAACTAAAATATAAAGCATATACTCTATTAGACTCACAAACTATTCAAGACGTGCATTAGGATATTCAAATTTGGTTGGGGCTCGAAATTCATATTACAACTCAAACTCAACAAAAATCAAATGGAATTCAAGTTTTGTCCTAACCAAAGTTATTGTAAGCACAAGTATCTCATTTACACCCCTATAAGGTATATAAACATAAATGGATATAGCTAAAAACAAGTTTCAGATAAAAAACCAGCGACAACGTAGTGAAAGAAGGAAAATCTGAATCTTGATGTGCCAATCTATCCTAATAAAATATCGCAGTCAATTCTTCTTGAATTTTTCTTTGTATAGCTCCAACAATTCTGGTGCTTCAGCTTCATGACGACTAACAAAAGTCTTGAGGAACCAGTTCTCCGAGCTATCAAACAATGCAGACAATTTGAAGCTTTGAATTAAACCTTTGGATAACAGATGTTGAGCCAACAAACCCCTCGGAACAATCCTCTTCTTCAAGCTCTGTGTAAGAAAACTGGGTTGCTTGATAACACGAGAAGAATCGACACCCATCTTGTTCACGACAAAATCCAGCTTGGCCATGATCTTTTCTTCGGAAATAACAAAACAAAATGGATACTTTCGAAAACATTCCCATATCTCTTTGTCAGACCAACCCCATTTCTTAAAAGCACCAACCTTCCTTTCCATGATGGATTTGCTCATTCCGGCCAACACACGGACAGCATAAACAAAATTCAATGTCAGTGGATCCAATCCTGTTTCCTCTACTTTTTCCACAATCTCCTTTGAGCTACCAGGATTTAGCAAACAAGTTCCAGGAAATTGATAAAGCATTTTGATAATATTTGGTTCTGGAACTCCATGATCTCTTAGAAGATTGACATTCGACAACAAATGACCATTGAAAATATTCATGTCATATGAGATAAGATACGGATACCGTTTTAGAGCTTTAACAGTATTTTCATCAGAATGAATCAGATTGCTAAAAGAACTGAAAAAAGGGATAATATGTCTCTCTAAGCTTCTTCGCAAAATACACGGGTTATAAGATAAGAATCTGGCCAGGTCAGGGCCTGAAAAACCTTTGGAGAGAAAAAATTCCAGCTTAGGCAAGAAGGTTTTCTCAACATCAGATGCAAGCAAACTTGGGTCCTTTCTGACCAGGCTTTTGATCTGGGATTTTGAAAATCCATGCTTTTCAAAAAATGAAATGAAGGTGTCAGGCTTCTCAGTGGCTTTGAAATTGACATGACTAGAAGCCGCCATAGCAAGTTCCGGGGAGAACCCAAGTTTATTTATAAGGTATGAAATTGTGAATGATTGCTGGTTCGGAGTGGTTGATATGAATCTAAGAGTAGTTGAAAGTCTGAAAATGGTTGGGTCATTAAGAAGCAAGTAAAAAAGTTTGTAACTTTCAGAGGCTGTAATAGTCTGCCTCCCATGGAGAACACTAGTTCTACAGAGAAAAGATAACATAATACAAGAAAACAGACAACTTCACTTTACTATTTTCTAACCTGCAATGGAGAAGAAAATCAAAACCCTTGATTGAACCATCTGCAAACGAAAGAAAGAGCCTGGTAAACCTTGCAAAGCGGCGAGGGAATCTTTATTTCCCTCCTGGATCTCTTCTTTTCCGTACTGAGTGGATGTCAATTGACCTTGTATCCAGGCCCAATCTTCACCTGTTCATTCCAATAAATTACCTGCCTAGGCCCAATCATTTGTTGGACTTGTTGACCTTGCATATCTAAAATATAGATTAGACTAGTCTATCCGGTGATACTGTACGATTTCGATTACCTTTCGTACATTTTTCTTTTGATTTGGACAGTCCATTATCAGGCAGAATATTGATATTTGGCAACAGATAATCATCAATGCTGCGACTGATAAGAAAAGATCAGTGTTTCGTGGTTTTGATAATTTGTCTGTGTAAGCTTGTTCTGAAAACAGTTGGGAGACAAGAACTTTGCGAGGTCAGGTCTTGAAAAACCTCTAGAGTGAAAACATACCAACTTAGGTCAAATGTTTTCTCAACATCATATATAAGCAAGGGTGGTGATTTGTTGACTAAAGTTTTGATCTGGGTTTTTGAAAGTCCATTTTTTGTCTTAAAATGAAATGACAGAGTTGGGTTTTCTGGAGTCTTTTGATGGATTCAGAACCTTCAAAAGCAGATTCCGGGAGAGCCCAAGTTTGTTTATGAGGTATGAAACTCTAAAAGATTGCTGATTGACTATGGTTGAAATGAATGAGAATTTGTGACTGAGAGGCTGTGGTATTTTGTCTCCCGTGAAATACATTCCTTCAGAGAAATTAAAACATGTGAATCGAAACTGAAGACTTCACTCACCTGCCACTGTTGTGGAGAAAATCAAAATATTGTCTGCTGCATTGCACACACAAAGTTATGTCTAATGGCTATTTAGCATATTTGTTCCATACCGTAAGATCAAAAACAACGAGGTCCAAGAACTTCTTCACCTTGGAACAAGATTCCTCGGCAAATGACATTCGGCCTAGGGAAATTGATCTTCATGATTCTAAATAAGTGATGAAGAGAATCTGACAACTACATGAAAAAGAACATCATTTGGAGCTAGTTACATTATCAGTACAAGATACTGATTGTCCCAATTCCCTACAGTATAATGCAGCGAGATAAATGCAATCTTCAATACGGGATGGCTACGTTGACTTGAGTCTCTGCAATGGTTAATCTATAGGATGTCCTTTTGAGGCTGCAGAGAGCAGCCAAATTCAATCCTCCTAATTACCTGACAAAAGGACATCACTTAAAGAAGGCAAAAGTGAAGGCTCGGTTTTAAGCCAATATGCCAAAAACATAACTCCGCCTGTGTGAGTTAACGCAGCCGGTCCCAAGTCCGGGTAAAAGAGGAGGGTGGCGGTAGATTTGGACAACCAGCCTTAAAAACTGGTTCAGTCTCATGAAATGAACCAATATCAAAACATCGTTGGGGCGTCCCCTACACAGCGACGCGCTGCATCGGAGCCCGAGTGTAGTGAAAAGTGGGCAAGGGTTGCTAGGTCGTCGCCCGGAAGTGACGAGCCACATCGACGCCTGGATGTGGTGTTAAATAGGCAAAGGTTCCCACACCACAATGGACGGGGGTGGGTAAAGAAGTTAGTCCATAACCATAAGCTTAGGTTAGGATCTTGGAATATAGGTACGCTTAGTGGTAAGTTAGGTGAGATTTGTGAGGTTATGAGTAGGAGGAGGGTTAACATTTTGTGTCTCCAAGAGACCAAATGGGTTGGGGAAAAGGCTAGAGAGATAACACCTTGGCAATATAAGCTTTGGTACACAGGGAAAGATAGAGATCGAAATGGAGTAGGTATCATTATAGATAAAGAGTACCATAAGGATGTTGTACAGATCAAGAGACAACGGGATAGGATTATTTTGGTTAAACTAGTTTTAGGAGAAGAGGTGTTGAATGTCATTAGCGTGTATGCACCCCAGATAGGACGTGATGAGGTTAGTAAACGACAGTTTTGGGAGGATTTAGATAAGATAGTACAAGAAGTACCCATAGGAGAAAACCTTTTTATTGGCGGTGATCTTAATGGACATGTTGGTACAAGTAGAGAGGGTTTTGAGAGAGTACATGGGGGTTTTAGTTATGGTGTAAGAAACGAGGGAGGAGATGCTATCTTAAATTTTGCTTTATCTTATGACCTAATCCTAGCAAATACATTGTTTAAGAAGAGAGATTCTCATCTTATAACCTTTAGAAGTGGACCAAGAGCTAGTCAGATAGATTTCTTTTTAACTAGGAGTAGGGATAGACATAGATGTTTGGATTGTAAGGTTATACCAGGTGAGAGTGTTGCCGCGCAACATAGACTCCTAGTTCTAGATATGAAGATAGATAGACGACATCGAAGGAACCAACAAAAAGGAATTGAACGGATTTGATGGTGGAAGCTAAAAGAAGATTGTCATACAATATGTAGAGATAATTGGATTCAAAAAGAGGCTTGGACAACAGAAGAGAACCCAAATATAATGTGGAATAAGATGGCAAAATGCATTCGGGAGGTAGGCAAAGATACATTAGGAGTATCAAACGGAAGAGTGCCGACTGGAAAGGACGCAACATGGTGGACTGCAGTAGTAAAAGATGCTATAAAGACTAAGCGAGAGCGTTACAAGGCTTTAAAGAAGCACAATACAGAAGAAAGTTTTTCAGAATATAAGGTAGCAAGAAAGGAGGCAAAGAAGGCTGTGGCAGAAGCTAAGACGAAGGTTGCGAAAGAGATTTACGACAAATTGAACACAAAGGAGGGAGAGAAAAGGATATATAGATTGGCACGAGCAAGAGAAAGGAGAAGTCGCGACCTAGGAGTCGTGAAATGTATTAAGGATAAGCATCAAAGAACTCTCGTTAAAGATAATGACATTAAGGACAGGTGGCGAGATTATTTTAACAAATTATTTAATGACGGACAAAATAAAGTTTTGGATAATATTTCGGTGCCTCTTAATGATTTAAATCGGTGTTTTATGCGTAGAATCCAAGAGACAGAGGTAAAAGAGGCACTAAAGATGATGAAGAATGGAAAAGCTGTTGGACCTGATGACATCCCAATTGAAGTTTGGAAATGCCTTGGAGATGTAGGAGTTAGGTGGTTGACAAATCTATTTAATAAGATTTGGCACACTAACAAAATGCCAGAGGAATGGAGGAAGAGTGTCTTAGTACCTTTATATAAGAACAAGGGAGATATTCAAAGTTGCGCCAACTACCGAGGCATAAAATTGATGAGTCACACGATGAAACTATAAGAGAGAGTGATAGAACGGAGATTAAGAAAGAATGTAGAGATATCGGAGAATCAATTTGGTTTTATGCCAGGTCGATCAACTATGGAGGCAATATATTTGCTTAGACAACTTATGGAGCGCTTTCGAGTAATGGGTAAAGATCTTCATATGGTCTTTATAGATTTGGAGAAAGCATATGATAAAGTGCCTAGGGAGGTACTCTGGTGGTCCTTAATGAAGAAAAGAGTTCCTTTGAAATATATTAAACTAATTAAGGACATGTATAGAGGCGTAAGGACACATGTGAGGACAGGTGGGGGGCCAACAAGTGAGTTTCCTATCACGGTGGGATTACACCAAGGGTCAGCGTTGAGTCCATTCTTGTTTGCAGTAGTTATGGACGAACTGACAAAATCCATCCAGGATAAGGTGCCTTGGTGTATGATGTTTGCAGATGATATTGTCCTATGTGCGGAAACTAGAGCGGAGATCAATACAAAGTTGGAATTATGGAGACAAACGTTGGAATCAAAAGGATTTAAACTAAGCAGAGTGAAGACTGAATACATGGAGGGTAAATTCAGTTCTAACCGATTGGAAGAGCATGATGTAGTGAAGTTAGATGGGGTGGCGATACCTAAGCAGGATCATTTTCGATACTTGGGATCCATAATACAGATGGATGGAGAGATTGATGGTGATGTGACCTATAGGATCCAAGCTGGATGGAGTAAGTGGAGAAGTGCTACAGGTGTGTTGTGCGATAGAGGAATTCCTACATGGTTGAAAGGCAAGTTTTATAGGACAGTTGTTAGACCAGCATTGTTATATGGTAGTGAATGTTAGGCGACTAAGAGGCTACATACACAAAAGATGAGTGTAACAGAAATGAGAATGTTACGGTGGATATGTGGATACACAAGAAAGGATAGAATGAGAAATGATCATATTCGTAAGATGATTGGAGTGGTACCTATCGAAGACAAAATGTGTGAAAATCGTTTACGTTGGTTTGGACATGTAAGACGTAGACCTGTAGATGCTCCAGTTAGGAGAATAGAGGCTATGGATGTTGAGAGAAGGGTTAAGACTAGAGGAAGACCGAAAAAGACTTGGAAGGAAGTAGTTTGGAAAGACATGGAGGTTTTAGAATTAGATGAGCAAATGGCCTTGAATAGGAATCTATGGAGGCAGAGAATACATATGGACGATCTAACATGATTTTAGATATTGGTTCATATAGCCTACCTCAATCTATTGGGATAAAGGCTCTGATGATGATGATGATGATGATGATGCCAAAAACATCAATAGTTTCGAAACAATTACCTATTCATCAAATTTTACAAAAATGAAAGAAGTTGAATAGGATTTTAGTTTAGAAGATTCTGTATCTGATATAAATTGTAATCAGTTGGAGCACTTTGAACTATAAACACACCAAAGCAATAGATAATTGAGCTTCATTAACTCTTTAACAAATGATAAACAAGGCCATGTAGATGCAGCAAAAACAAGGAAACTAATAAGGTTGCAAATGAAAGTCATTTCACTCTTGCAGTCAGAGACAGAAAGATTAACAAAGTAGGCAAATGAAACTCAATTCACTATGGCACTTTAAACCCACAAGACTAAATAAAACAGCACAGTAGAGAGTGAGTGCATAGTTAAGCTCCAGGTTCATCAATGACAGAAAAACAAACAGATAAAAACATGGATGTTGCATTTTCCAATTACAACTAAAACAAGTTTCAGATCAAAAGAATTAATTGAGACAGAGTAACATGAAATGGAAAATCTAAATCTTGTACCAAAAAGAATTCTGAGTCTTAGTGTGCACACTTTTCATATTTATTGAAGCATTCAATTTTTCTTCATACAGATTCAAGAGCTCCGGTGCTTTGTTTGCATGTCAGTTAACAAGCAACCTAAGGAACACCTTCTTCGATGAGTCAAATAATACAGACAATTTTAGGTCATCAATTAAACCTCAAGTTGACAATTCTTCAGCAAATAGAGCCCTCGGAATAATCCTCTTCTCCAAGCTCCATTGAAGAATACTCGGTTGTTTGGCAGCAAGAGTAGAATTGAAGCCCATTTTGTTAACAAGAAAATCCATTATAGCCATGATCTTTTCCCCAGAAACTGTCATACGTAAGGGATACTTTCGAAAAGCTTCACGAATCTCTTGGTCAGACCAACCCCATCTCCTATAAACATCAAACTTCTTCTCTAGTCTGGACTTGCTCATTGATCTCAATGGAAAAGCCGCATCAACAAACTTCTTTCTGAAAGAATCAATGCCCATTCTTTTGAATTCCTCCACAATCTCCTTAAACTGAACCGAATTAAACATAAATGTTCCAAGCCGGTGAAGCATTGTAACAACATCTGATTCAGGGACTCCATTTCTTCGCAAACAGATTTGACTCTAAATCATACACCAGAATACCGGTAAACCCTTTCATAGCTTTAATAGTCTTGTCATTGGATTGAAACAAGTTCCTTAGAAAAGTAAATGAAGGGATAATTTGTTTCCCTAAACTAGATTTAAAAGTGCAGGGTAATCAGTCAAGAGATTGGTAAGGTCAGACCTTGAAAAACCTATAGAGTAAAGAAACTCTATTTTGGGCAAAAGGGTTTTGTCAGTATCAGTAAAAGCAGTACTGGCTTTCTTCTTATGATGCTTCTGACTTGGGTTTTTGAAAAGCCATGCTTTTCCATGAAGGCAATGAAAGAGTTAGGTTTTTCAGGGGTTGCAAAATGGACATACATTGAAGCCCTTAAAGCTTTTTCGGGAGATGGTGGAGATGAATCTGAGTAGTTGATAATTTAAAAATGGATGGGTCATTCTGAACGTTGTATAAAAGTTTGTAACTTTGAGAGGCTATACTAGTTTGCCTCCCGTGAAGCAAACTAGTTTCACAGAGAAAATAAAACATAGGAATTGAAACTCAAGTCTCACTTACCTCTTGTTATGAAGAAAATCAGCCCCTGAGAAGAGAACCTGGTTTCCAGCAGAGAATGAGAAAACCGAGCTGAGAGTCAGTTAAACCTCCAAAAAACTCCAATGGAATTTCCTTACCGGATTCTAGTTTTGTTGAATACAGAAAGGGAGCTTTGTTTGGGTTGTGCAGCGTCCAAGCCCAACTTGCTTGTATACTTCCAACCTGCAATAACTTTAAAATTTAATATCATACAAATTTTAGATTCACAAAACGTTGAAACCTTAAAGGTGTGAAAATACAATATCATTTTATTTAATTACAAGCTAAGAGCAGTTTTTCTTTACAATGGTAGCGGAAAAAAAATGCGCCTGATGATGGTAATACCGATGCTGAATTAATACTGATTCATGGCATGATTGCTTTTGCCAATAGTTATATCAGTTTCCTTTCTTTAATCAAATATTTATTTGTTCTTAAAACTTTGTGCAACTTTAAAAGTTATTTTTTTTTTACTTTAGGAGCGGGTCTCATATCAAAGAAACCTTTCCATTTATACGGAAAAAAAGTTGCTTTTATACAATGTAAAAACATTGTATATTCTGCATCAATGCTCGACTAAATGTTGCAAATTTGCTGCAAAATATAGATCAAAAACTTTGAGATCTAACTCTCCCAGGACCTACTCGAAAAGAAGTTGTGTTTGATATATAGGCACAAACGAGATTTATATACACCAATTATCAAGTCTAATTTGGGAGAAGGGTGTTGGGAAGTGAAGATGAAGATAAGCACATGATAGGACTTTGTGAAGCTTCATTTTGTTCACAAGAAATATGTTATAGTCATAAACTTTTTTTCTGAGATGCTGTTAAATTCAAGGGACACCTTAGAAAAGCTAGGCAACTCTGTTCATCAGTCCAGCCACACTTCTTATAAATATTAAATTTCATCTCCGATGTGGATTTGCTGATTGTGCTAAATCCAGAAACCGGTAAAAACCAGGTAAACCTTGAAGAATTGAACCTCATTTTCTCTACTCCCCTCCACAATGAACTTATACTTGATGGCTACCATAAGGATTAGAACTACGGCCACAAAGCTACACCAATGCAACAGGCAATTTGAGCTTCATAACTTTAACAAACAAGCAGTAAAAGTTGCACGAAAAAGAATACGATTTGGAGCTAAAATCCTAACCACACAATATAATAAGCCTCTATATCGTAAGCTTTGCAAATGAGAATCATTTGACACCTGCATATCAAGCAAGATAACTACTAAACCAACATAAAACAGTTAGAGAACATAGTTGAGTTCAAGTTTCACCGATGACAAGAGTGAATGCAGCTCATTTACACAAACTGGAGAAAGTTTGAGACCAAAGAATTTAATTGGATAAATATGTCAGCATGATCAAATGTATTAAATTCTATGAATACCCTGATCTATATTTCCACCTATCACAAGATCCGGTTTTTCTTCGTACAGCGTTAACAGCTCTGGTGCTCTGCATTCACATCGACAATTCTGCATCTGATATAAACAGTGATCAGTTCAGGCGCTTGTAGTTGTAACCTTAAATCACAAAACATACCAAAGCAATAGGTCATTAAGCTCCATAACTCTTTAATAAATGATAAACAAGACCGGGCAGATGCAACAAAAACAAGAAACTATAAGGTTGCAAATGAAACTCATTTCCATAAAGGCAGTGAATGAGCTAGGTTTTCAGGGGTTTCAAAATGGACATACATTGAAGCCCATGAAGCTGTTTCTGGAGATAACCGACATTCCTTTATGAGGTATGAAAATATAAATGACTGTTTATTTGAGGTGGTGGAGATGAATCTAATAGTACTTGATAATTTAAAAATGGATGGGTCATTTTGAAGATTGAATAACAGTTTTTAGCTTTGAGAGGCTGTTATAGTTTGCCTCCCATGAAGAAAACTAGTTTTACAGAGCGAAGAAAACTAGTTTAACAGAGCGAAGAAAACATAGGAACTGAAACTCAAGTCTAATTTTGCTGCATTGTTCAACAATAGTTTTGTCGATGGCTGTTGAGGCTACTTTTTTCCACACTGGAAGATCAAGAACCACAGCGTCCAAGCACGCCTTGGCCTTGGAACAAAGATCCCCAAGCAAATGGCAATAAGGCCAACCCCGTTCCCTCTACTTTTTCCACAATCTCCGTCAACCTACCAGGACTTAACAAGAAAGTTCTAGGAAATTGATAAAGCACGATCTTAATGTTTGATTCTGGCTCTCCATGATCTCGTAGAATATTGATATTAGATCACATATTACCATTAATAATATTAATAACATATGAGAAAAGAGGACACCATTTTATAGCTTTAATAGTATTTTCATCGGAAAGAATCAGATTATTGAAAGAACTGAAAAAAGGGCTAATATGTCTCTCCAAGCTTCTTTGAAACATAGTTGGGTTATAAGATGAGAGTCTGGCAGGGTCAGGGCTTTAAAAACCTTTGGAGAGAAAAAATTCCAGCTTGGGCAACAAGGTTTTCTCAACGTCAGATGCAAGCAACCTCGGGTCCCTTTTTACCATTCTTTGATCTGGGATTTTGAAAAACCATGCCTTTCTGAAAATGAAATGACGGTGTCAGGCTTCTGTGGGGCTTTGAAATTGACATGACTAGAAGCGGCCATAGCAAATTCCGGGAAGAACCCAAATTTATTTACGAGGTATGAAACTGTGAATGATTGCTGGTTTGGAGTGGTTGACATGAATCTAAGAGTAGTTGAAAGTCTGAAAATGGTTGGGTCATTATGAAGTAAAGATTTTTGTAACTTTGAGAGGCTGTAGCCTGTAGTGGCTTGCCTCCCATGGAGAACACTAGTTCTACAGTGAAAACAAAACATGGTAACTGAAAACAGACAACTTTACTTCACTAACCTGCAATTGTGAAGAAAATCAAAACCCTCGATCGAAAGGATCAAGTTTTGGGTTCCAGCTGAAATGAAAGAGCCCCCGTAAACCTCCATAGCTCCAAGCCTGCTTCCTCACTGGCAGGGCTTCGTTAGGTTTGTGCTACTTTATCTACCCAGATTCCAGACCCAATCTTTGCCTGTACTGTATATTCTAATAAGTTAGCCCTCCAGGCCCAATCGTCACCTACCAGACTTGTTGGCATTGCATTGATGAAAATGTGCTAGAAATTTACTTTTGAATTTTGACAAGCGTCATATCTTACTCATTTACTGATCAAAATATTGATTTTCAATTCATGTTTTACAGGATTCGAATGAAAACAAATGCAGCTGACATTCTCCATTGTTCATTGAACATGTAGTTGTTGGTGCTCAAAACAGTTAAGTGTCTACTCCGTAGTCGTTTATTTTTACTTTTATCAAATTATTCTCGGGTCGGGGAAACTCCATTTTGCTGCATTGTTCAACCGAGGTTCAGTCAAATGGCTGTTGAGCCAAGATGTTCCATACTGGAAGATCAAGAACCATAGGGTCCTAGCACGCCTTCCCCTAGGGGCAAAGATCCCCAAGCAAATGGCAATTACGCCAAGGCAAATTGACCTTCATAACTCTAAACAAATGAAGAGGACCAAAGAGTTACATGAAAAGAACCTCACCTGGAGCTGGGTAGATTCCTTAGCAATATAATCAATAATCAATAATAATAATAACACTATATAAAAAGAATCCCCTTTTAGCTTCCTTGATTGACAGCTGTCCAGGATACAAAAGTAATTTTAATAATTGTTCAAACCCAAACGCACCAGCTTTCAACCTTGAAGTCCAGCGCAAACCCTTCTAATTATTGTTCAAACCCATTAGACTTTGTATTCAACAACTCAGCAAACCTGGCACAATACTTGCATCACGTCCCGCACCACAGCCAAAAGAACAATCGAAAATGAAACACAACCAAACGTTTTTTCTTCAATTCAAAAAAAGAAAAAAGAAAAGAGGAATCAACAACCGACATCAGCAAAAGAATCACGCGAGAAGAAAATCCATCAAGCAGCAGTTGGAAAAAAAAGACAAATCCTTGGGATGGAAATTTTGGGTTTCCCAAGTTGGGTTGCAGTTTGTGGTTTTCGAGTTACAGATTTAAGAGAAGAGGAAGAATAAATGGTCACCGACAAATGAAACAACTGTTGGATTATGGCGGACGCAAATGGGACTGGAAGAGGACTCACCGTGTCCGCTCTTAGAGATTGTAGAAGAGGAAAACCGGTAAGAATATTTTGGTAAATAAAAGAATTTATTTAAGATGGAAAGATATCTATAATCTTCTACAATAACCTATTATAAAAAATATTTTCTTCATTTACTCTACAAACATCTGTGCATTTTACTATTTAGATTACCTTACTGCATCTGTTATTCTTGATTTTGAATGGATGGATTTAGGCTTGATTGCTTAGAATCAGTTATCAATTTTACTTTCCGTGATTGGATTTCTAACAGGCTTAAGTTAGTTTTCATCTAAGGTTTCGAAAATTTGGGCTTTAAGTGTCTATTTGTTGTTGGGTTGATGAGTAAGGCCCAAAATTTGAGTTATCCTTAATCTCAAATATTTTGTGTTTTCTTTGTTTTTAGTGTAAGTACCGATAAATAACAGGGAACAAAATATTTTTGATGTGACATGAATGTCTTCTGTCAGATCTTTTACTACTATGACTAGGATAGAATCAGAGGGAACAAAATGATGTTTTATGTGACATGGCTCTCTTGCCACGGATGTTTTACTCCCTTTTTTTCTTCAATTTCTCCTTCCCGATATTGCTTTGAGGTTGAAGTTTCTTTCTTCTGTTTTGAATCTCTTCAGTGCTAGGTAATTCTGCCTACGATTTTTTCCTTCATTTTCTTATCTTTTATATTTTGTTTGCTTCACCTAAATGTTTTTTTTTAGTCCAATCCAGATTGATTACTGTGTTTCTCAAGAAATTGTTGAATTGCTTTCGACAACTGACTTCCAAGTTTTTTTTCCTTTCTTTTGTCGACTATTTTTTCAAGTCTTTTTCCTTGCTTTGTTATTTCCCTTAGTTGCTTTCTCCTTTTTCTTGCTTGTGAATTACTATTTTGCCTATGTCTTATTTGTGCTTTTGTGTTTTATTTGTTAAATAATTTTTTTATTTAATTTATTCATTTTTTGTAATATTAACCTTTATTAAAAATTAGTGATAATTTGATAAAATAATCTATGCATAAAATTTAGTGAATATTTAAATTTAGTGTTTAGCTTAAATTTATTAAACCAATTTTGAATAATTTGTTGAAACTCTTCACATGAAAATTACACCTTATCAAAATATGTTATTGCTCTTCAATTGCAGAAAATTAACATATTATTTGTTTAGTTCAAATTTATTAAACTAATTTTTATAATTGATGTCATATTAAATCTTTTTTAAAATATTTTATATGTAAATCTATCAAAATAGTTATTACGAAATATTATTAATAATCTCATTGTTAATAAAATATAAATTTAAATTTAAATTTAAATTTAAATTTGAAATTATAGTAACAATAATTATAAAGTTAATTTTTCTTAAAGTATATTATATGAAGAAAAACATAATTTTTTATCACTCTTAAGCTTAGTTTAATTTTTTAAATTTTTAATTGGAATTATCAAAAAGCTTCCATATTTTTAAGAATAAAAAATTAAATAGACTAATAAAATAATTTTTTATTTTGTTATTGTTAAATAAGAAATAACAAATAATAAAAAATTTCACTTTTATAACAAAGACGGTTGTCAATCAAAGGACCCTAGAGGGATTTTTTTTTATTTTTTTGATACATATTATTTTTAATGTCAAAATAACGCATGTTGTGTACTGGTTTTTATCAAATCAAAATGATATAAAATTTGTAAAAAAATAAAAAATATTATCAAGCCAACTCAAAAAAATGCAAAAAAAAACAAAGGAGACATGTCAACATTATGTTAATAGAATTCTTTGTATTATAGGTTATAGGAATTGTTAAGACATACATATATACTATATTAATATATATATATATATATATATATATATATATATATAATAAAACAAATAACAAATAAACTTATAAACTTATATCTAATATATATTATACACCACAACCCCAATTCATGACAAAACCTTCTCAAATTGGGCTCTGAAACAAGACCCGGTTGTGAGTTAAAAATATTATTTGTTTTGTAACATTTATATTCTTTTTGTAATTTTTTATTTCTTTCTTGAAATTTTTTTCGTTTAAATAATATAATTTAGAATGAATTTAAGAAAAAATTATTAAACATATACGTTTGGTTAATGAATTTGATTTTTTTTTATGTATTTGAACAAAAATATTTTTGAAAACAAAAAGATAAAAATAACAAAGATTAATATATACTTATTATTAAAAATATATCTATACCTATGTATTAAATAAATCTCCTTCATGATTAATGTCTGCATTATAGTTAGAACAATGATTGAATTCTTTTTTTTTGTGAAAATATGGGTTAACATTTTCGTTTGGAGATATAAATTTGCATATATATATATATATATATATATATATATATATATATATATATATATATATTTTTGTGAACCATAATTTTGTTTAAATAAATCTCTAGGGGTTCTTGAGCATCATGTTTATAATACTCACATATTTACTGTGATTCATTTTAAGTAAACAAAGTAAATAAAAAATATAACTAGATTAATTTTATTTCATTTTTTTTACAAACATATTCAATTTTTAGATATATATTTTATTTTTTAAAATTAATAATAAAAATCATTATTTGAAAAATCTCCAATGATGAAAATTATTTTAGAATTTATAACAACAAATTGAAAATATTTTTTTATTCAAAAATCATATAATCAGCTTTATTAAAATGTTAGGAACTTCTTATAATTTATTTCAATAAAAAATATTCAAATTATGTGAAAATTAATAATTATTTATTATTAAAATTAAGAAGTTTTTTAGTTTCTTAGATAAATGAACATTAATAAAAATGATAATACTATAGCTATTTTGTAATATAAATATTAATAATTTTAATATATAAATAAAATAATAATTTCAAATGATTAAAAATTCAAAAGAATATAGATCTTTAGTAAAATAATTTTTTATTCTTTTTTTATTTGTTAACTGTTGTTTTAAGTTGTGTGCTTTATATTAAGGTGTTATTTTACTTTTATTTTTTCCCTTCTATTTTATCATTGCATGTTATCATGTTCTTGAAAAAAAATAATTTCACATTTTATTTCTTTAAAAAAAATATTTTTGACAAAAACTAATCCAATTCAGCTAGGAAAGAAAGCTAAATTTGACAACACCTAGCAACAAGTATACAAGAAACAAAATAAAAGGGAAATAAAAAACACTGACATAAGGTCACATATTATAATAAAGAAAACCTTACAGATAAACTTCTTTTTTCTACATCACAGTCTATAGATAGAGGCATAGCCCATCCTTTATGGTCTTCCTCTGTATCATGCGTTATTGTACAGTGCATACGATTCTTGCTTTTAAATTTGACACTTTATTATGTTTCTCATTTCCTAATTGCATGCAATTTTAAAGATTTGCCCTGTTCCTTTATTCATTTTCTCATGGTTTGTAATTTTTCTCCCATTTTTCTTGGTGTCAACTTTTTCAGGTTGTTTTTTGAAAGTTTTGTGCTCGATAGGTTTGAGGTTTGTTTTCTTCACTTTTATTTTCTTTTCATTTTTTCCTTTGCTTTATATTTTGTAATTCTATTATATTTTTTTATTGGTTTTTCTCCTTGCTTTATCAGTTGATTACCTTTAGTTCCATATTTTTCCCCCTGTTTGCATTATGGATCGTTTTAGCCAAACAAGGGAAAATAGGATTAGACGATTAGAAAGATTAAGGGCCAATAGATTAAGGAGACATACAAGTTTGATACACAATGCTACTTGTGAGGATGCTATTGGTCAACAAGGAAATAGGTTGCTTGAAAGATCAAGTGTAGCTAGGAACTGTGGAAGAATAAGTGATAGTCTTTTTGTCTCTTCTGTCAGTGGATCATTCTTTCCTGAAAATAGTACCCATAATGAATTAACGAATGCTGCTATACATAGTGACATCCAACCCCATGTACTGTTGCGTTCTTCTGTTGGAGTTAATGGTGAACTTGAATCTATTTCAGTCCAGTTTTCTACCTCCCCTATTCCTGAAACATCAATCATTCATATTGCAAAAAAGAGAAAGTCTCAGTTCCAACCTGATTCTACAGCAAGTTGCAGTAATTCTATTAGACCTGTGAATGCTCTTCTCGCTGCATCTCACTTGCCTAATCAAGATCATATTCCAGGCAGTGTTGTTACCGAATCTTTGTATCGACAATTTGAAGGTACAATCTTTCGCTTCTTATACATCTTACTTCTTTTGATAATGAGAAAAATAATTTTTTAATTACTTACAGTGATCTATGTTTTATGTTTTAAGATAACCATCATATCCTTGACTCTGAGCTTAATCAAGAGCAACAATTTTCTTCGGCCTTTAGAGATAGAAGAAACACTGAGCATATAAGTAAGTTATACTAAACAACTGACATTATGTCTTCTTTGATTCTTTCATTATTTGTTTCGAGAAAAAAAATCGATTTCTTATTTGTTTTCTCTTTTTCAATGTCTTAGGAACGTGTTATACAGCTTTTAACTTTGGTGGGCCTAGCTGTGTATGTCCTTTTTGTGAAGCTATTATGTGGTATGAAGAAAGAGTTGATTATTCAAAGGAAACTCCAAATCCCACGTTCTCATTATGTTGTCAGCAAGGAATAGTTAGGTTACCTACCCCTAGGAAAACTCCAACATTCTTAGATGCTTTACTCGATTATAGAGGAGGTCATAGAGCTTCTAGGTTTAGAGACAACATTAGACTGTATAACTCTATGTTTCAGTTCACTTCTATTGGTGGAAAAATCGACAATTCTATTAATAATAAAAGGGGTCCATATGTTTTCAAAATTAGTGGACAAAACCATCATAAGATTGGCTCATTACTACCTATTCCGGGTCAAAATCCTAAGTTCGCACAACTTTATGTTTATGACACGGAAAATGAAATCTCTAATAGAATCGCTATTTTTAGCAATAGCACTGAAGGAGATAGGATTGATAGAACAATAGTTAATGAATTGACCAAAATGCTTGATCAGAACAATGCAATTGTTCGAGTCTTTAGAGCAGCTAGAGATAGGTTTAGAGAATCAGATTATGTTCCAATGAGGCTTAGATTGCTTGGAACAAGGAATCAAGGGGAAAGAGTATACAATACTCCAACTGGCTCTGAAGTGGCAGGACTAATTGTTGGAGATATAGGTGAATCCAATAGTCATCGAGATATTATTGTTCATAGCAGATATGAAGGGCTTAAGAAAATTAATAATTTGCATCCGTCCTTTATGGCGATGCAATATCCTTTGCTGTTTCCATATGGTGAAGACGGATACAGTCTTGATATCAAGTACGTTAATTCACCTAAGAAGGAAAGAGGTAAACGTAAAACAGTGACAATGCGTGAGTATTATGCATACATGCTTCAACAAAGAATGAATTCTGATAATACTTTAGTTAGGGGAGGTAGACTATTTCAACAATTCATAGTTGATGCATATGCAACTGTTGAAGAGATTAGGCTGCAATTCATTAGGGACAATCAAAAGAATATTAGGTCTGAACTTTTCAAAGGTGTTAGAGATTCTGTTGCTAGGGGTGATCTTCAAGGTTCATCTGTAGGAAAAAGAGTAATTCTACCTGCAAGTTTCACGGCAGGCCCTCGATATACCTTTCAAAACTACCAGGATGCAATGGCAATTTGCAGGTTCTATGGTTATCCTGACTTTTTTGTAACGTTCACTTGCAATGCTAAGTGGCCAGAAATTCAAGAAGCATTGTCATTGATTCCTGGACAACGAGCTGAAGATAGACCAGATATTGTGTGTAGAGTTTTCAAAATCAAGTTAAGGTACTTCATGGATCAACTAACTAAGCAGAATCATTTTGGCCGTGTGATAGCAGGTAAGAAACTTAATTTGATGCATTTTGGTTATGTTTTTCTTTTCCCACTTAGAATCCTAACTTATTGTTTCCTTTTTCTTCATTGTTTAGTGATCTATACCATTGAATTCCAAAAACGAGGCCTCCCACATGTTCATATAATTCTTTGGTTACACCCTGAAGATAAATGTTCTGTTCCAAGTGATTTTGATAGGATTATATCAGCTGAAATACCGAACAAAACAGTGGATCCCAACGGCTATCAAGCAGTCTCAGAGTTCATGGTTCACGGTCCATGCGGTAATGCAAATCCTCAAGCCCCCTGTATGAGCAAGGGAAAGTGTTCAAAATTTTTTCCAAAGAACTTCCAACCTGAAACTACCATCAGTGATGAAGGGTTTCCTTTATATAGAAGAAGAGAGTCAACATCAAAGGATAATATTGCTTTCAAAAATGGTGTTGAACTTGATAACAAATTTGTGGTTCCACACAATGTTGACTTAGTTGTGAAATATCAAGCTCATGTCAATGTTGAAGTGTGCAGTAAAAGTAGAGCCATAAAGTACTTATTCAAGTACATAAATAAAGGACCTGACAGATCAAGGGTTGTACTTGAAAACACTCAATCAAATGATATTAAAGATCAGCAAGGAAACACAAATGATATTGATGAAGTCAAAATGTATTTAGATTGTAGATATCTTTCGGCTTACGAAGCCTGTTGGAGACTATTTGCATTTGGGATCCATCATAGGGAACCATCTGTGCAAAGATTATTGGTTCATTTGCCTAATGAGCAAAATGTCTATTTTAATGATACAGAGGATCTGTCAAGAGTAATTCAAAGGCCACATATAGACAAAACTATGTTCGCTCAATGGATGTATGCGAATCAAATCTACCCCGAAGCTAGAAATTTACTTTATGCAGATTTTCCTTCTAGATGGGTTTGGAATAATAGGAGGAAACAGTGGCAACCTAGACGACAGGGCCATTCAATTGGTAGAATTGTTTACGTACATCCTGCATCAGGAGAGTTGTATTTCTTGAGGATGTTGCTCAAAGTTATTAAAGGTCCAAGAAATTATGAAGAGATAAGAACAATTGAAGGAATCATTTACCCTACATTCCAGAGTGCGTGTTATGCTCTTGGATTGTTAGGAGATGATCGAGAATGGAATGATGCATTACTCCAAGCTTCACAATGGGCATCAAGTGAGAATATACGACAACTTTTTGTTACAATTATTATGTTTTGTCAAGTTGGAGATACACTTGCTTTCTGGGAAAACAATTGGAAGTTCATGTCTGAGGACATTGAATATAAATTAAAGATTGCATTTGGATCATGTGACTACTGCATTCCTGAAAATGACTTGAAAAATCATGTTCTTTTAGCTTTAGAACAACTTTTCAATAAGAACTCCAGTTCACTTTCTGAACATAAATTGCCAACACCAACTGGACTAAGTTTGTACATAACAAACGACCGTTTGATCCAAGAAGAATTGAGTTACAACCTGTCTGAACTTAACCAATTGCATCTAGATCAACTATCAACCCTCAATGACGAACAAATGGAAATTTACCGATCTGTGAAGGAATCTGTTGATAGGAACAAAGGAGAAATGTATTTTGTATATGGCCATGGAGGAACAGGTAAAACATACCTATGGAACACACTCATTTCAGGCATTAGGTCAACAGGCAAAATAGTACTTGCTGTTGCTTCCTCTGGTATTGCATCTCTGCTTCTTCCGGGGGGTAGAACAGCCCATTCTCGCTTCAAAATTCCTCTAAATATTTCTGATTGTTCAACGTGCCAGATTAAGAAAGGAACACAACTTGCCCGATTAATTCAAAATGCAAGTTTGATCCTTTGGGATGAAGCTCCTATGGTGCACAAACATTGCTTTGAAGTTTTGGACAAGTCACTAAGGGATGTGCTAAGTGACGGAATTGCTGAATATCAAGATAAACCATTTGGGAGTAAAACAGTTGTGTTAGGGGGAGATTTTAGGCAAACACTGCCTGTGATACAATATGGATTAAAAACTGATGTTCTTAATGCATCAATAAATCAGTCCACATTATGGCAGCATTGCAAAGTTTTTCGCTTGAAAACAAACATGAGGTTATACAGACAAAATCTTACTGACCATGAAAGGATTGAAATCTCAGATTTTGCACAATGGTTATTAGACATAGGAGATGGCAAGATAGGAAAGCCCATTCAAGAAAATGAGTCTGACACTTCTTGGATAAATATCCCATATGATTTGTTGGTTCAATGCACTGCTGATCCAATAGCTTCAATCGTTGCAACAGTTTATGATAATTTCCAAGCCAATCATGCAGATCCTATCTACTTACAGCATAGGGCAATTGTTACTCCCTACAATGAAATAGTAGACTCCATTAACTCTTATACCCTTGCTTTGATACCAGGTACAATCAAAACCTATTTTAGCAGTGATTATATTTCAAAAGGTTCAGACCAAATGGCAGACCAAGATTTACTTTATCCTACAGAATTTTTGAATTCCCTTAGGTTCCCAAACATCCCTAACCATGAATTAAATCTCAAAATAGGTACTGTAATAATGCTCTTGAGAAATATAAATCAACACTCTGGATTATGCAATGATACAAGACTTTTTGTTACTCAATTAGCTTCAAATGTTATAGAAGGTAGAATTATATCTGGTGCCCATGTCATTGACAAAGTTTTTATTCCTAGAATTATCTTCACTGTCACACATCGGAAATGGCCTTTTGTTTTGAATAGAAAGCAATTTCCTGTTAGGTTGTCTTATGCCATGACGATCAACAAAAGCCAAGGTCAATCACTTGATGTTGTTGGTCTTTTCCTGCCTAAACCTGTCTTCACACATGGTCAAATGTATGTTGCTCTTTCAAGGGTAACATCCAAGAAAGGATTAAAGATTTTGATTCAAAATGAAGATATAGCAGAACCAACAGAAACAAAAAATATAGTTTACAAAGAGATCTTTCAGAACTTAGGTCCATTTTCTGCTTACAATTTATATTATAAATTCTTCACTTCTGAATTTATGACAAGATTTCCTCATAAATTTTACTTATGTTTCCTCATTTTACATCTCATATTTGTTTATCCAATGTAGGTTCTGAAACATGAGTTGTCAATTCCTTAATGAACTTGATTTAGACAAGCCTACAAAGAGACTTAAGGTGAGAATAGCAAGGCTCTGGAAAGGTATCAAACCTTCTGAACCAGATAACTTACTCAGTTTGGAATTTGTTGCTACCGATGCACAGGTAAGTTAACCTTAAACAAATAGAACTTAGCATTGACCTAATTACTTGCATTCTTATTTACTACTTATTTACAACTAATAAGGAAATAACTTTGCTATTCTACAGAACAATGCAATGCATTGTAATATCAAAGCCTTCGATGCATCAATTTTTGCGCCTATTTTAAAAGAAGGTTCCCTCTACTCAATTACTAGATTCCAAGTGAAAAACTGTAAGCATAACTACAATGCAGTCCCTGGAAATGTAAACATATGCATGACCAGAGCAACTCAGATTGAGGAAATACATGAAGAAATTAGTCCATACCCTCGGTATTATTTCAACTTTGTGCCTTTTGAACAGTTGAGTGCAAGAATAAGGCAAGACAAATACTTAACAGGTCGCTCTTACACCTATCTCTCCAATTTAAACAATTATGCATCAACCATCAACCCACTGATATTCTACTTTTTTTTTTAGATATTGTTGGAATTCTAATATCCACTACTACTGTTATCAAAGTTTTACTCAATAATAGGACTGAAGAAGTTGACAAGAGAGATATATACATACAAAATCTCAGGTAATCTCCATCAAATACTTTACTTCTTTATATCAGGAAAAAAAATATGTTCCATATTTAATATAACCATCTCCTCTGAATATTTAAAATAACAACAGAGGGGATCGTGTGAAAATTGTTCTCTATGGAAACATGACAGCAGAAATACAAGAAGCAAAACTCCTTGAAGAAACCACAAATTATGTGCTTATTTTTGCTGGAATGACAGTTAAAAAATATTCAGGTTGTTTCCTTATCCTCATAGTTAAGTTCTGCTTACAGATATAACTTCAACTTTAACATTTTTGCTCAATCGCTCAATAACTGTAGGAGAATTATATTTGTCATCAACCTCAGCAACCAAAGTCTATCATGATCTGGAAATCCCAGAAACAGTCCAATTAAAAGAGCAGTCAGTTCAAAATAACACTATACATAATTAACTTTCAATTCTTATTTCTTACTTTCTTACCCCTTATTACTAATTTAATTCATATAAATTCAGATTCAAGGATCATCCCATCAGACCACTGCTTCTTACACAACAAAACAATCCTGCACAAACATCCGTTGATCGGAAGGTTAAACAATCTGCAACAATTGCAGAATTATTTAAGGTTGAACCAGCCAAAACACAAGTAAGTTTAAATGCAACCCTCATTATTTACTCATATTACAATTTAAAGAGTGAAGAATTTCTCTCTACATGTATTTCTCTATTCTTTCCTGCTCATATTTGCTTAATACTTTCACATTTAAATTTGGATATTCTTTTGTACTTATATGACTTTTCTCTTATGTGAATTTTTTTGTTTTACTTTAAGTTCCTTTGTGTGTATTACTGTTTTCGCTAAATTGCATGTCTCTCTTCTATTATTGTTGTTGCATCCATCTCATTTATTATTATTCCATATAATGTAACAGCAGATGTTTTGTTTTTTATTCTTGCTTACTGAGTTCTCTCTTAAATTTTCTTTACTATCCTTAATTTTAAATGCATGCTTACCATCCTATATGAAAATCCTAAATAATTTCTTTTGCTTTTTTTCCTTTTCTCATGAATTTATCTCTCTTTTCCTCCTCCTTTTTTCCTCCATAAATTTCTAATATAGCTTTTGGAATCAGTTACAGCCCTCCTTTGTTAACCTATTTTTTTTTCTTTTTTTATTCCAGCATACCAGATTCGATATCAGGGCTAAAATAATCGATCTTGATCCAACCAACGGATGGTTTTACAATGCTTGTAATGAATGTGCAAATCCACTTCAATTTTGTGCAAACAAATTCTGGTGTATAGAGCATGGCGAAAAAACACCCTTACTAACGTAAGCTCAAATTTTAATGGATTTCAGTTAGATTTTTTGTCTAAAAAATATAGCGTTGTTCCCACTAGCTAACATATCCTGAACTAAATACATATTTTTCAGTGCAAAACTGCAACTACTCATTGAAGATAGCACTGCAGAAATGGAGTTGATGGTCTTTGGAAAATCCATTGAAAAATTGACTGGGGCTGCCTTCACACAGCTTCTAACCCTCAGCCAAATGAACAAGATGATTCTACCAGGTACTGTTCTTTCCCTCAAAAATCAGATCAGGACACTTGAAGTTGGATTAACTTCAAGAGCAATCAAAACAGGTGTCATTGGTTATAAGTTTTTTGACTGTGATGACCTCATAGGTACAAAAACCAATTTAACCACTACAGAGCCCTCCAAACAATCCACTGCACAAACAAACATTGCACCCATCATGACAGAACCATCCATTCAAACCATTGCTGAACCAGCCCTTACAACAATAGCCGATACCTCCACACAACCACCTGCAGAAAAAACCACCCAAAAGAATTCAACAGCAACTCTAGAATCATGTACCCCATCACAGCAACACCTACATAAGCCACTCCTCTTCACATCTCAAGAATCAAAAGAAACAACAGAACCACTACAAACAACCCAAGGTCGAACAACTAAACCACCTACGAGGCAACTCTTTATGGAAGAATCACCTGCAAAGAAAACCAAATTTCGGTAACAAATACTACTCTTTATTATTTTATTTAATGTATTCTTCTTTCACCCATTGCCATAATGACTAATACATACTGAACTCATTTGCTTCAATGACAGAGATGATCCACACTAATCAAGGTCTGGCACAACAATGTCAACACTTTCCTCCAGCTTAACTAATATATATTACCCAGAACAGCGTGAAGGAGACCAAACATATTCCAACGAATCATGTTTGCTCTTACCATCATGAACATCTTTCGAACTTTTTTGTTTTGCTAATAGTCTTCTTCAAACTGCTATAAGCTTCTTTTTTGTAATGTATTAACTGTGTAAACAACTAATGTACAGCTAAGTCCCAAACCTTTTTGACTATATCATAAAAGCAAAAACTTTTACGTTATTATAGCAGGCAATATTCTCTTATTATAACACTTTGTTTTCACTTAGTTTTAATACTAAATGCGTTATTATACCAGTAAGTGAGTAATCACCAAGCAATGTTCTGTTATCATAGCAACAAAAAACTCTTATTATCAGCTACCGACGCGCAACGCGGGCTGCAACCTAGTATAATATAATAGCTAAGGAGATTGATTAACTCAAGCAAACGAGACCCAATTCACAACTTTTGAGCAAGATAAACTATTAAAGCAAGTCAAACAATCAGAGTGATGCAAGTTTGAGATCAAAGAATTCAATTGGATAAACAATCATCTCAACAAAACAACTGGACAATCTATGAATACTATGTTCTTTGCTTGACTCCGACTGCATGATCCACCTTTTCTTTATACGGCTTTTACAGCTCCGATGTGACAAGGAAAACCTGAATCTTACTGTTTACTTGTTGAACTTTTCATTATATAGCTCCAAGAGTTCCGGTGCTTTGGCTAAATGAGGGGTAACAAACAACTTGAGGAACTGCTTCTTCGAAGTGTCAAATAATGCAGACAACTTGAAGTCTTTAATTAAACCTTTGGATAACAAATGTTGAGCAAACAAACCCCTTGGAACAATCCTCTTCTTAAAACTTTGTCTAAGAATACTAGGTTGATTGATAACAAAAGAAGAATCGACACCCATCTTGTTAACAACAAAATCCATGTTGGCCATGATGTTATCCTCAGAAACTGCAAAACAGTATGGATACCTTCGAAAACATTCCCAAATCTCTTTGTCAGACCAACCCAATTTCTTATAAACATCAATCTTCCTCTCCAGTAAGGATTTGCGCATTTGACCCAATATACAGACAGCATAAACAAACTTCAATGGCAGAGGATCCAGCCCCGTTTCCTCTATTTTTTCCACAATCTCCTTTAAGCTACCCGGACTTATCAAGAAAGATTTAGGATATTGACAAAGCATTCTTGTAATATTTGATTCTGGCACGCCATGATCTCGTAGAAGATTGACATTAGATAACATATTACCATTAATAACATTAATATCATATGTCAAAAGATAAGGATACTTTTTTATAGCTGTAATGGTCTTTTCATCAGAATGAATCAGATTGCTAACACGATTGAAAAAAGGAATAATTTGTCTCTGTAAGCTTCTTAGCAAAATATGTGGGTTATAAGACAAGCATCTGGCAAGGTCAGGGCTTGAAAAACCTTTGGAGAGAAAAAATTCCAGCTTCGGCAAGAAGGCTTTCTCAACGTCAGATACAAGAAACCTTGGATCCCTTTTTACCATTCTTTTGATCTGGGATTTTGAAAGCCCATGATTTTCTAAAAATGAAACGACGGTGTCGGGCTTCTCAGGGGTTTTCAAATTGACAAGACTAGAAGCCGCCATAGCAATTTCTGGGGAGAACCCAAATTTATTTATGAGGTATGAAACTGTGAATGATTGCTGGTTTGG
Organism: Heritiera fomes; assembly: GCA_032173925.1. Taxonomy (NCBI): domain Eukaryota; kingdom Viridiplantae; phylum Streptophyta; class Magnoliopsida; order Malvales; family Malvaceae; genus Heritiera; species Heritiera fomes. Next base: position 37,175,789 of record JAPDPM010000008.1, read on the forward strand.
AGTGGTTGACATGAATCTAAGAGCAGTTGAAAGTCTGAAAATGACTGGGTCATTATGAAGCATGTAAAGAAGTTTGTTACTTTGCGAGGCTATAGTGGTCTGCCTCCTATGGAGAACACTAGTTCTACATAGAATACAAAACATGGTTACTGAAAACAGACAACTTCGCTTTACTAACCTGCAACTATGAAGAAAATTAAAACCCTTGATTGAACCAGCTGCAAATGAATGAGAGAGCCTAGTGAAGCTGAACCCTGCAAAGCAGTGGCACTTGGGGACGCTTTATGACCCTCCCATATCTCTTCTTTCCGTACTGGGTTGTATTGCTTTGCTTAGTGAGTGTCCAGGCCCAATCTTTAACTGTTTATTCAAATAAATTACCTATCCAGGCCCAATCAATTGGTGGACTTGTTGACCTTGTATATCTAAACTATAGACTAGTATGTCGGTGGTAAATTTTTCTTTTGATTTGGACAGTCCATTATCAGGCAGAATATTGATATTTGACACCAGATAATCATCGATGCTGCGACTGTTAAGAAATGAACACTATTTCATGGCTTTGATAATTTGTCTGTCTAAACTTGTTCTGAGAACAGTTGGGAGACAATACGATAACTTGGCAAATCTCTGAGCTTGAGAAACCTCTCGAGTGAAAAAATTGTAACTTGCTCAAAGGGTTTTTTTTTTGGTTAAAAGCAAAAGGGTTTTCTCAACATGAACAATGGCGGGGATTTACTGACTAAAGTTCTGGTCTGGGTCTTGAAATTCCATTTTTTGTCTAAAAATGAAATGATAGTCTGGTTTTTCGGGGGTCTTTGGTAGCAGATTCTGGGAGAACCCAAGTTTGTTTACGAGGTATGAAACTGTAAAAGACTGCTGATTGACTGTGGTTGAGATGAATCAGAATTTGTAACTGAGTGGCTATGGTAGTTTGTCTCCCATGGAAAACATCTCTGCAGAGAAAATAAAACATGGGGTTTGAAATCGAAGACTTCACTCACCTGCTGCAGTTGTGGAGAATATCTATCTCTTGAAAAGAACAAATTAACTATGTTCTGCTGCATTGCACAATCAAAGTTGTCTAATGGCTATTTAGCCTACTTGTTCCATACTGTAAGATCAAAAATCATGAAGTCTAAGAACTCCTTCACTTTGGAACAAGATTCCTTGGCAAATGACATTTGGCCGAGGGAAATTGATCTTCATAACTCTAAACAAGTGAGGAAGAGAATCTAACAGTCACATGAAAAAGAACACCATCTGGAGCTAGCTACACTATCACTACGGCACAATATACTGATCATCCCAATTCCCTACAGTATAATGCAGTGAGATGAATACAATCTTCAATACGGGATGGTGATGTTGACTTGAGTCTCTGTAATAGCTAATCTATAGTATGCACTTTTGAAGCTGTAGAAATGTAGCCCAAGTCTATCCCCCTAGTTACCTGGCAAAAGGATATCACTAGAAGAAAGCAAAAGTGAAGGCTTGGTTTTAAGCCAATATGCCAAACAATGCAAACATCAATAGTTTTGAAACAACTAGCTATTCATCAGATTTTACAATAATGAAAGAAGCTGATGAGGATTTTAGTTTAGACGATACTGTATCTGATATAAATTGTGATAAGTTTGAGCACTTTGAATTATAAAAAACAAAACGCACCAGAGCAATAGATCATTGACCTTCACAACTCTTTAGCAAATGATAAACAAGACTATGCAGATACAGCAAAAACAAGGAAACTAATAAGGTTGCAGATGAAACTCATTTCACTCTTGCAGTTAGAGGCAGAAAGATTAACAAAGTAGGCAAATGAAACTCAGTTCATACGTCACTTAAAACCCATGAGATTAAATAAAACAGCACAGTAGAGAGTGAGTGCATAGTAGAACTTCAGGTTCATAAATGGCAGAAAAGAAAATAGCTAAAAACTTGGATATTGCATTTTCCAATTACAAGTAAAACAAGTTTCAGATCAAAAGAATTAACTGAGACAGAGTAACAGGAAATGGAAAATCTAAATCTTATACCAAAATCTATTCTGAGGCTTGGAGTGCACACTTTTCGTTCTCATCGAAGCACTGAATTTTTCTTCATATAGTTTCAAGAGCTCTGGTGCTTTGTTTTCATGACGGTTAACAAACATCTTAAGGAACACCCTCTCTGATGTGTCAAATAATACAGACAATTTTAAGTCATTAATTAAACCTCGAGATAACAATTCTTGAGCAAACAGAGCCCTCGGAACAATCCTCTTCTCCAAGCTCTTACAAAGAATGCTCGGTTGTTTAGCAACAAGAGAAGAATTGAAGCCCATTTTGTTAACAAGAAAATCCATTATAGCCATGATCTTGTCTTCAGAAACTGTCATACACGAGGGATGCTTTCGAAAAGCTTCAGAAATCTCTTGGTCAGACCAACGCCATTTCCTATAAACATCAATCTTCTTCTCTAGTGTCGATTTGGTCATTGATCTCAATGCAAAAGCCGCTTCGACAAACTTCATTCTGGAAGAATCAATACCCAATCTTTTGACTTCCTTCACAATCTCTTTAAACCGAACCGAATTAAACATAAATGTTCTAGGCTGACGGTGAAGCATTGTAACAATATTTGATTCAGGGACTCCATTTCTTCGCAAAATATTCATATTCGGAAACAGGTTCGACTCAAAATTGCACACCAGAAGACCAGTAAACCGTTTTATAGTTTTAATAGTCTTGTCATTGGACTGAAACAGGTTTCTTAGAAAATTATAGGAAGGGATAATTTGCCTCTCTAAACTAGTTCTAAGAAGTGCAGGGTAATGACTCAAAATCTTAGTAACGTCAGACCTCGAACAACCTATAGAGTAAAGAAACTCTATTTTGGGCAAAAGGGTTTTCTCAGTATCAGATGAAAGCAGTTCAGGCAGTCTCCTTATGATGTTTGTGACTTGGGTTTTGGAAAAGCCATGCTTTTCCATAAAGGCAATGAAAGAGTTAGGTTTTTCAGGGGTTTCAAAATGCACATACATTGAGGCCCATGAAGCTCTTTCTGGAGATAACCCACATTCCTTTACGAGGTATGAAACTGTAAATGACTGTTTATTGGAGGTGGTGCAGATGAATCTAAGAGTAGTTGATAATTTAGAAATGGATGAGTCATTCTGAAGATTGTAAAAAAGTTTGTAACTTCTAGAGGCTATGATAGTTTCCCTGCCATGGACAAAAATAGTTTTACAGAGAAAATATAACATAGGAATTGAAACTCAAGTCTCACTTACTCGCCTCTCTCTGTTTCATACAAAAATAGTTTTACAGAGAAAATATAAAATATATGCTTACGTGATGTACTGTTCATACAATCCTTTCTCCTTGCTGTGAAGAAAATCTATCCCCTGAAAAGAGAATCTGAATTCCAGTGGAGAAGGAAAAAACTGTGCTGAGAGCCGTGTAAACCTCCAAAAAACCTCCTGGCCCTGGGGCATTTCCCTACTGGATTCTAGTTTTTTTTTATGGGACATGGGCTTTCTTTGGGTTGCGCAGCGTCCAAGCCCAAATGCTTTTATGCTCCAATCTGCAATGAGTTAAAATTTAATCTCATCTCATCCAATTATTTACCAGTATATTGCAACCATTATTATATTTATGTAAAAAAAAATTATTTTCTTGAATATTAAATTTTAAATTTACAGAACTCTCACACTCTTACATATGTGACATTGTATTATTTAGTTAATAACTAGGAGCAGTTTGTGATTACAATGGTAGTGGCAAACGATGCAGTTGAAGATGCTAATGCGGATGTTAAATTGATAATGATACCATAATCTCTCCGCTGCTAACTAATTCATGGCATGGTTGCTTTTGACAATAGTTATTCTCTAATTTTTTTTCTTTAATCATATATTTATTTAGTCTTAAAACATTGTTGCAAATGTAAAAATTGTTCCTTGTGATCTTAAGATCACAATTAATACAGAAGAAATGTTGCATAAGCATGAGGCTTCCCAAATCCCACAAAATGAAAAATTATTGTATATTGAATTTGTCATTTATTTCTCTGGTCTTAGAAGTTAGAAGCTCCGTTTTGCGTCACCGCTCAACCAAAGGTTTTAGTCCGATGGCTAGTTTGCTACAAACTATAGGATCAAAAACTTCCGTAGCACTCTCTTGGCTTCGATGACTAGATAAAAAAAAAATGTTTGACGTCTGAACAAAAATTATGACATAAAATTTTGGAAGAATGGGGCTGGGTAGGTGAAGATGAAGTTAAGCACATGAAGGACTTTGTCATGCTTCATTTTGTTTACAAGAAATATGTTATAAACTTTTTCTCATATTCTATCAAACTCGACGGACACCTTAGTAAAAGTTGCACCAAGACAACAGGTATTGAGCTTCATAACTTTAACAAACGTGTAGTAAAAGTTGCTTGAAAAAGAACACGACTTGGATCAAAATCCTAATCACAAACTATAATAAGCCTAGAGATCTTAAGCTTTGCAAATGAGACTCATTTTGCAGTTGCATTTCAGGCAAGATAACTATTAAACTAACATAAAACAGTCAGAACATATTTGAGTTCAAGTTTCACTGATGACAAGAGTGAATGAAGCGAACTAGCTGTACTCATTTACTCAAAAATTAGACCCAATTCACAACTTTAGAGCAAGATAATCGATTAAAGCAAATCAAAGAGTAAGAACAAACCTCCAGCAGGTGTTGAGAAATTCTTACAAGATGATTTTTATAATGTTTCATATAATAGATTTTGTTTAATATAAAGCAGGCTACTGCTCACTTGCACCAAAAAAAGAAAAAAGTCAGAACAAATGGTTGAGTTCAGGTTTCACAGACGGACAAAATACATCACCACTCAAAATACTGGTCTCGGTAGCATTCCTCGACTCAAATTGATGCAAGTTTGAGACCAAAGAATTCAATTGGATCAAACAATCATCTTGATAGAACAACCGGACAGTCTGTTAATGCTGTGTTCTGTGCTTGACTCCTACGCATGATCCACCTGTTCTTTATACAGCTTTAACAGCTCTGCAGTTGTCTTCGTACAAGGTATCATGACAAGGAAAACCTGAATCCTTATGTTTATTTATTGAACTTTTCATTATATAGCTCCAAAAGTTCTGGTGCTTCAGCTACATGAGGGGTAACAAACAACTTGAGGAACTGCTTCTTCGAACTGTCAAATAATGGAGACAATTTGAAGCCTTTAATTAAACCTTTGGATAACAAATGTTGAGCAAACAAACCTCTTGGAACAATCCTCTTCTCAAAGCTGTGTCTAAGAATACTGGGTTGATTGATAATACGAGAAGAATCGACACCCATCTTGTTAACAACAAAATCCATGCTGGCCATGATGTTATGCTCAGAAACTGCTAAACAGTATGGATACCTTCGAAAACATTCCCAAATCTCTTTGTCAGACCAGCCCCACTGCTTATAAACATCAATCTTCCTCTCCAGTGCGGATTTGCCCATTTGGGCCAATATACAGACAGCATAAACAAACTTCAATGACAGAGGATCTAATCCCGTCTCCTCGACTTTTTCCACAATCTCCTTTAAGCTACCAGGACTTATCAAGAAAGCTCTAGGATATTGACATAGCAATTTTGTAATATTTGATTCTGGCACACCATGATCTCGTAGAAGATTGACATTAGATAACACATTACCATTAATAACATTAATATCGTTTGTCAAAAGATAGGGATACTTTTTTATAGCTGTAATGGTGTTTTCATCAGAATGAATCAGATTGCTAAAAGAATTGATAAAAGGAATAGTATTTCTCTCTAAGCTTCTTAGCAAAATTTGTGAGTTATAAGATAAGCATCTGGCAAGGTCAGGGCTTGAAAAACCTTTGGAGAGAAAAAATTCCAGCTTCGGCAACAAGGTTTTCTCAACGTCAGATACAAGAAACCTTGGGTCCCTTTTTACCATTCTTTTGATCTGGGATTTTGAAAACCCATGATTTTCTAAAAATGAAATGACGGTGTCAGGCTTCTCAGGGGTTTTCAAATTGACAAGCCTAGAAGCCGCTATAGCAATTTCCGGGGAGAACCCAAATTTATTTATGAGGTATGAAACTGTGAATGATTGCTGGTTTGAAGTGATTGACATGAATCTAGAAGCAGTTGAAAGTCTGAAAATAAATGGGTCATTATGATGCATGTAAAGAAGTTTGTTACTTTGCGAGGCTATAGTGGTCTGCCTCCCATGGAGAACACCAGTTCTACATAGAAAACAAAACATGGTAACTGAAAACAGACAACTTCACTTTACTAACCTGCAACTATGAAGAAAATCAAAACCCTTGACTGAACCAGCTGCAAATAAATGAGAGCTGAACCCTGCAAAGCAGTGGCACCTAGGGACGCTTTATTTCCCTCCTGGATCTCTTCTTTTCCGTACTGGGTTGTGTTACTTTGCTTAGTGAGTATCCAGGCCCAATCCTTACCTGTGTATCCCAATAAATTCCTGTCCAGGCCCAATCAATTGGTGGACTTGTAGACGTTGTATATCTAAACAAAGACTAAAGTAGTCTGTCGGTGGTAAATTTTTCTTCTGATTTGGACAGTCCATTATCAGGCAATATTGATATTTGACAGCAGATAATCGTCAATACTGCAACTGTTAAGAAAAGAACAGTGTTTCATGGCTTTGATAATTTGTCTGTCTAAACTTGTTCTGAGAACAGTTGGGAGACAATACGATAACTTGGCAAAGCTCTGGGCTTGAGAAACCTCTCGAGTGCTCAAAAGGGTTTTTTTTTTTGGTTAAATGCAAAAGGGTTTTCTCCACATTAGCAATGGCAGGGATTTACTGACTAAAGTTCTGGTCTGGGTCTTAAAATTCCATTTTTTGTCTAAAAATGAAATGATAGTCCGGTTTTTCGAGGGTCTTTGATAGCAGATTCTGGGAGAACCCGAGTTTGTTTACGAGGTATGAAACTGTAAAAGAATGCTGATTGACTGTTGTTGAGATGAATCAGAATTTGTAAGTGAGTGGCTATGTGGTAGTTTGTCTCCCATGGAAAACATCTCTACAGAGAAAATAAAACATGGATTTGAAATTGAAGACTTCACTCACCTGCAGCTGTTGTGGCGAATATCTATATCTTGAAAAGATCAAATTAACTATATTCTGCTGCATTGCACAAACAAAGTTGTCTGATGGCTATTTAGCCTACTTGTTCCATACTGTAGGATCAAAAACCATCAAGTCCAAGAACTCCTTCACCTTGGAACAAGATTCCTTGGCAAATGACATTTGGCCGAGGGAAGTTTATCTTCTTAACTCTATATAAGTGAGGAAGAGAATCTAACAATTACATGAAAAAGAACACCATCTGGAGCTAGTTACATTATCACTACGGTACAATATACTGATCATCCCAATTCCCTACAGTATAATGCAGTGAGATGAATGCAATCTTCAACACGGGATGGCTACGTTGACTTGAGTCTCTGAAATAGCTAATCTATAGTATCCACTTTTGAAGCTGCAGAAATGTAGCCCAAGTCTATCCTCCAAGTTACCTGATAAGAGGACATCACTAGAAGAAAGAAAAAGTTTAAGGCTTGGTTTTAAGCCAATATGCCAAACAATGCAAACATCAATAGTTTTGAAACAACTAGCTATTCATCAAATTTTACAATAATGAAAGAAGTTGAATAGGATTTTAGTTTAGAAGATTCTGTATCTGATATAAATTGGGATCAGTTCGAGCACTTTGAATTATAAATAACAAAACGCACCAGAGCAACGGATCATTGAGCTTCATAACCCAACAAATGGTAAATTTTTCTTTTGATTTGGACAGTACATTATCAGGGAGAATATTGATATTTGGCAACAGATAATCATCAATACTGCAACTGTTAAGAAAAGAACAGTGTTTCATGGCTTTGATAATTTGTCTGTCTAATCTTGTTCTGAAAACAGTCAGGATACATGACAATAACTTGGCAAAGCTCAGGGCTTGAAAAACTTCTTAAGTGAAAAAATTGTAACGAGGGCAAAGGGGTTTTCTCAACATAAGCAATCGTGGGGATTTATTGACTAAAGCTCTGGTCTGGGTCCTTGAAAATCCAGTTTTTGTCTAAAAATGAAATGACAGTCTGGTTTTTCGGGGGTCTTTGAAAGCATATTCTGGGAGAACCTAAGTTAGTTTATGAGATTTTACAATATGCCAAACAAAGCAAACATCAATAATTTTGAAAGAACTAGCTGTTCATCAGATTTTACAATAATGAAAGAAGTTGAATAAGATTTTAAACGATTCTGTATCCGATATCAAATTGTGATCAGTTCGAGCACTTTGAATTATAAATAACAAAACGCACCAGAGCAATAGATCATTGACCTTCATAACTATTTCACAAATGATAAACAAGACTATGCAGATTCAGCAAAAACAAGGAAACTAATAAGGTTGCAGATGAAACTCATTTCACTCTTGCAGTTAGAGGTAGAAAGATTAACAAAGTAGGCAAATGAAACTCAGTTCATATGTCACTTAAAGCCCATGAGATTAAATAAAACAGCACAGTAGAGAGTGAGTGCATAGTTGAGCTTCAGGTTCATCAATGGCAGAAAAGAAAACAGCTAAAAACTTGGATATTGCATTTTCCAATTACAAGTAAAACAAGTTTCAGATCAAAAGATTTAACTGAGACAGAGTAACAGGAAATGGAAAATCTAAATCTTATACCAAAAACTATTCTAAGGCTTGGAGTGCACACTATTCGTTTTTATTGAAGCATTCAATTTTTCTTCATATAGTTTCAAGAGCTCTGGTGCTTTGCTTTCATAACGGTTAACAAACATCTTAAGGAACACCTTCTCTGATGTGTCAAATAATACAGACAATTTTAAGTCATTTATCAAACCTCGTGATAACAATTCTTGAGCAAACAGAGCCCTCGGAACAATCCTCTTCTCCAAGCTCTTATGAAGAATGCTCGATTGTTTGGCAACAAGAGTAGAATTGAAGCCCATTTTGTTAACAAGAAAATCCATTATAGCCATGATCTTGTCCCCAGAAACTATCATACATGAGGGATACTTTTGAAAAGCTTCACGAATCTCTTTGTCAGACCAACCCCATCTCCTATAAACTTCAAACTTCTTCTCTAGTGTCGATTTGGTCATTGATCTCAATGCAAAAGCCGCTTCAACAAACTTCATTCTGGAAGAATCAATACCCAATCTTTTGACTTCCTTCACAATTTCTTTAAACCGAACTGAATTAGACATAAATGTTCTAGGCTGACGGTGAAGCATTGTAACAATATTTGATTCAGGGACTCCATTTCTTCGCAAAATATTCATATTCGGAAACAGATTCGACTCAAAATTATACACCAGAAGACCGGTATACCGTTTTATAGTTTTAATAGTCCTGTCATTGGATTGAAACAGGTTTCTAAGAAAATTATAGGAAGGGATAATTTGTCTCTCTAAACTAGTTCTAAGAAGTGCAGGGTAATGAGTCAAAATCTTGTTAACGTCAGACCTTGAACAACCTATAGAGTAAAGAAACTCTATTTTGGGCAGAAGGGTCTTCTCAGTATCAGATAAAAGCAGTTCAGGTAGTCTTCTTATGATGTTTGTGACTTGGGTTTTCGAAAAGCCATGCTTTTCCATAAAAGCAATGAAAGAGTTAGGTTTTTCAGGGGTTTCAAAATGCACATACATTGAAGCCCATGAAGCTCTTTCTGGAGATAACCCACATTCCTTTACGAGGTATGAAACTGTAAATGACTGTTTATTGGAGGTAGTGCAGATGAATCTAAGAGAACTTGATAATTTAAAAATGGATGAGTCATTCTGAAGATTGTATAAAAGTTTGAAACATCGAGAGGCTATGGTAGTTTGCCTCACATGAAGAAAACTAGTTTCACAGAGAAAATGAAACATAGGAATTGAAACTCAAGTCTCACTTACCTCTGTGAAGAAAATCAGCCCCCTGAGAAAAGAGCCTGATTTCCAGCAGAAAATGAGAAAAACCGAGCTGAGAGTGAGAGCCGGGTAAACCTCCAAAATCCTCCCACGGAATTACCCTATCGGATTCTGGTTTTCTCGCATGCAGACGGGCTGTGCAGACTCCAAGTCCAACTTGCTTTTATGCTCCAATCTGCAATAAGTAAAAATTTAATCGCATCTCGTCCAATTATTTAGCAAAATGTTACAATCATTATTATATTTATTTATGTAATTAAACATTTTTAATATTAAATTTTAAACTTACAAAACTCTCACAAAAAATGAAACATATGATACCGAATTATTTAATTACAAACTAGAAGCAGTTTTTCATTACAATGATAGTGGAAAAGGATCCAATTCAATATGTTAATTCTGATGTTGAATTGATACTATAATCTCTCCACTGCCAATTCATGGCCTCGCTGCTTTTGACAATAGTTATTATCTGTTTCTTTTCTTTAATCAAACATTTATATGATCTTAGAATTTCGATGCAACTGTAAAAATTGTTATTTTGTGATATTAAGATCATAGATTAGAGTCATGAAAACAACCTCTCCCTTAATTAAAAAAAATGCATGCTTTTGATACTCCCCAAATTTCATAATGTAGAAGCTTTGTGTACTTATTATAACTTTTATTTCTCGTCTTAGAAGCTCCATTTTGCAACACTGCTCAAACAAAGGTTTTAGTATGATGGCCATTTTGCTGCAAACTCTAGAATCAAAAACTTTGAGATCTAACACTCCCATGGCTTTGATGGCTAGATATTAAGAAGAAAATTATGTTTGACATGTCAATACAAATTTTGATATAAAATTTTTGTGTCTTACATTACACAAACGTTAATTATATACACCAATTATCATGTCTAACTAGTTAAATGCCCGCACGCGTTGTTGCGGGATGAAATTTTTTTTATTTTGAAAAATCATTCAATTTATTTTATATTTATTGTAAAACATTGATTATGATAATCCTTTGTAAGCATGCATGCTAAATAAATTGAGATTTTATTAAAATTGATTGAGAACTACTTCCACACTCAATATTTTCTCTCTTTATGGTGGCAAATTTATATTTCTTAAATTAAAGAAAGGAATGCTTTTTAAATATTCATTTTACAGCTTTATGCTATTTTCAATAAAAAGCTCCAACTTTAAGATAGACTTGTTTGATGTAAAGGAAACCTTGTGTAGATCAAGTATGCTAAGTCCATTACATGGCTATGCTTCTCCATTGGCATTTTAGTTTCTCAACAGCTTCCCCTCCAGCATCCTCTATCAGCAAAATGAAAAGCTTTGGCAGCAACAATTGAAACCATTAAAACCAGCTACTTTGAAATGACATCAATCACAACTCTAACAATACCCATTACACAATTATAGAGAAACCATGATTCTTGGCTGTACATACACAGGGGAACACATTTTAAAAGGGGAATATGTGAATATAAGTAAAAAAACAACCAAACATCAATAGAAAATAATGCTTCCTTCTCAATTAGAGCTTTCTTGATAGTTACCAGTGACAATATTTATCTCAATTCTTATTTAATCCTTCAAACATAATTATGGTTACCTAGCTGTGACCTTGGTTAAACAATTGAGCTTGATTGAATCAAGGAATGTGCAGATGGACAGCATGTGAGATTAATGTAAGGAATTGCAATAAATATTTGCATGCCATTGTTCTTAAAAAGCTTTGACTACAAATAAACTACCAAGTCACAAATAAAATAACTAAGAACATCATAAATGTTAAAAGAAAAGAACACCTCTAAAGCAAATACATCCATGCAGAAAAGATTATGTCAGAATTCTATTTCGAACTCCTAAATGGTATATTTCATCGCTTTTTTTCAGTCTTTCAGATGTAAGAGAAAGGATTAAAACTAAAGTTTCAGTGAAGCATGGAATATGTAAATATATATATATATATATATATATATATATATATATCCCAACCTGATCATCAGCCAAGTCAGTTGGTACCCCCTCTCACATGGAGTTTTTGTTTTATAACATCTTACACTGAAATCCACATGGAACATACATAAAACTCACCCATTGTTGATACCATTTTGCAATTAAAAGAATTGCAATTGTAGAGGATATGATCAACGAATTATGAACATGAAATTCTGGAAATTCGTTGCTTGTAATAGCAAAAATGTGTAGAGATGAAAGTGAAATACTAAATTCTAGTTCATTGGATTGGAAACAAAAAATGATATGGAGGAAATATGTATATTTCCATAGTAAGTTATCTCAGGTACAGCTTCTAAATTCTACTATAGTCTAACCCATCTTCAGTAGATAGGCAAACAAACACAAAGAATTTTATTCATAAAAGTACCTACTTATATCTATATCTAAATGATATTCAATGTGAATAAAATTACATAAGCTATCCTTATACATCCCTTGGTCTCCTAACTCCCTCCTCCTCGAGACATATGTCAATTTGAAGACAATGACAATCAAAAGTGCTTGTTTGCAACCTTATTTCTCCAGTCTAGTTGTTCATAAAATATATAAATAATTCCAATAACATTCAGGAAGACAAAAAGTTTGAAATTTTCTAGGCACATGCTTTATAAAATCCTAGTAAAAAGATTGTCATTACCAGAGTCCAAGCAACAAAATTGCATAAATTATCTTAATAAAAGCAAACATCCAAAACAATTTTCAGCAAGAGGGAAGCTCCATAAATTCCAGCAAAAAGAAAGATAAAAGGGAAGCCATCTGATTGACAAAGTAAGGATATCCAAACCCAATTATTGATTTCATCAGAGTTGGAGAAGGAAGAAATCATGATAAACACTGGTAGCAAGGGAACCCCATTCCTCAATCAGCCCAAAATGTAAGGAAGAAATCATGATAAACACTGGTAGCAAGGGATCCCCGTTCCTCAATCAGCCCAAAATGTTTTATCCAAAAAATCTCAGCCAATTCCAGTTTAATTCCAACCGCAGTTCATGCACAATAAGCGCAACCAAAATCAGTCTAGAATTCATCCAAGTAAACACCAAGAAACATCATTACCCAAAACCAATTACCAGCATTCAAACCATTTAACCCAAAAAAATTCAAACAAAAATCGGAACCCAAGAATCCTGAAACACACAGCCGAATAGAAGTGCGATGACGTTGCAAACTTTAAAGGCAACTCAAGTAAAAACAAAACAACAATAAAAATGAAAAGCTAAAATCACAAAGGGTAAAAACGATGACACAACAAAAAATACTAAAAAGCACCTGGTACAGCCTGCAGCGAAAGGGAAACAACAGCCAGAACCCTGTAAGCACTCACCAAAATTTCAGAAAAGAATCAATATCTAAAGATAACTGATCAAGGAAATTAAAAAAAAAAAAGAAATATAAGCGGAAATTTAGTGGGCAAAGAGAAGATGGTGGGTCAATTCCAAATCCAAAAGGGGAACCAGCCAGAAGAATGGAAAAAGCATGACCAAGCTAGGGAAGCGAGATAAGGAAGAAACAGTAATGAAGTGCTGAGTCGGCGAGGAAATGAAAAAGTGCACCAAGACGCGCCAAATCCAAGTTAAATCAAAAAACCCATATGAAATTATTGTCATACCCAAAAACAAACGAAAGCTAGATACCCAAGGAAGGGTGAACACTGTCTAAACCATGTAGAAAGACGTGGCGCAAGGTGGGATCGCGTTCATCTACAACTTTTATATATAAGATTTGGAAGAAGAGGGTTGGGGAAGTGAAGATAAAGTTAAGCACGTGATAGTTTGCCGAGCTTCATTTTGTTTACAAGAAAAATGTTATGGTCATAAGCTTCTTTCTCAGATGCTGTCAAATTCAAGGGACACATTAGAAAAGCTAGGTAACTCTATTTATCAACCCCACTACACTTATAAACATTAAACTTCTTCTCCGATGTGGATTTGCTGATAGTCCTCAATCCAGACACCAGTAAAAACAAGGTAAATCTTCAAAGATTGAACCTCATTTTCTCTACTTCCCCTCCACAATCACCTTATAATTGCAGGTTACCAGAAGAATTATAACAATTAAAACTACAGCCACAAAGCTGCACAAAGACAACAGGAAATTTGAGCTTCTAAACTTCAACAAACAAGCAGTAAAAGTTGCATGAAAAAGAACTCGATTTGGAGCTAAAATCCCAATCACACAATATAGTAAACCTAGAGTTCGTAAGCTTTGCAACTGAGACTCGTGAAATTTTGAGCAAGATAACTATTAAACCAACAAAAACAGTTAGAGAACATAGTTGACTTGAAGTTTCACTGATGACAAGAGTGAATGCAGCGCACTAGTTGGGACTCATTTACTCAAACAGGAACAAGTTCAGGATCAAAGATTTTAATTGGATAAAAAAGTTAACCTGATCAAATATGTTAAATTCTACGAATACCCTGATCTATACTTGCCTCCTATCGCAAGATCCAGTTTTTCTTTGTACAACATTAACAGCTCTGGTCCTTTCCATTCATATGGACAATTCTGCGTCTGATATAAACTGTGATCAGTTCAGGTGCATGTAACCTCAAATTCCAAAACACACCAAAGCAATAGGTCATTAAGCTGCATAACACTTTAACAAATGATAAACAAAACCGTGTAAATGCAGCAAAAAGAAGGAAAATAATAGGTTGCAAATGAAACTCATTTCATTAGAGACAGAAAGATCATCAAAGTAGGCAAAAGAAACTCATTTCACTATGGCACTTAAACCTGCCAGACTAAATAATATGGCTCAGTAGAGAGTGAGTGCATAGTTGAGTTTAAGGTTCATCAATGGCAGAAAAGAAAACAGCTAAAAACTTGGATGCTGCATTTGCCAATTACAACTAAAACAAGTTTCAGATCAAAACAATTAACTGAGTCAGCGTACATGAAATGGAAAATCTAAATCTTAATGCACCAAACAAAATTTTGAGACATAGTGTGCACATCCTACAATATATGAAAGCTGCAGTCTATATTAACTCACTTTTCATTTTTATTGAAGCATTCAGTTTTTCTTCATATAGTTTCAAGAGCTCTGGTGCTTTGCTTGCATTACGATCAACAAACCTCTCAATGAACACCTTCTCTGATGTGTTAAATAATACAGACAATTTTAAGTCATTTATTAAACCTCGTGATAACAATTCTTGAGCAAACAGAGCCCTCGGAACAATCCTCTTCTCCAAGCTCTGATGAAGAATACTCGATTGTTTGGCAACCAGAGTAGAATTGAAGCCCATTTTGTTAACAAGAAAATCCATTATAGCCGTGATCTTGTCCCCAGAAACTATCATACATGAGGGATACTTTTGGAAAGCTTCACGAATCTCTTGATCAGACCAACCCCATCTCCTATAAACTTCAAACTTCTTCTCTATTGTGGATTTGCTCATTGATCTCAATGCAAAAGCCGCTTCAACAAACTTCATACTGGAAGAATCAATCCCCATTCTTTTGATGTCCTCCACAATCTCCTCAAACCGAACCGAGTTAAACATAAATGTTTTAGGTTGACGGTGAAGCATTGTAACAATATATGATTCAGGGACTCCATACCTTCGCAAAACATTCATATTTGGAAACAGATTCGATTCAAAATTAAACACCAGAATACCGGCAAAACCGTTTTATAGCTTTAACAGTCTTGTCATTGGATTGAAACAGGTTCCTAAGAAAATTGTATGAAGGGATAATTCGTTTCTCTAAACTAGATGTAAGAAGTAGAGGGAAATTAGTCAAGAGCTTGATAAGGTCAGACCTTGAAAAACCAATAGAGTAAAGAAACTCTATTTTGGGCAAAAGGGTTTTCTCAGTATCAAATAAAAGCAGTGTTGGCTGTCTTCTTATGATGCTTCTGACTTCGGTTGCGGAAAAGCCATGCTTTTCCATAAAGGCAATGAAAGAGTTAGGTTTTTCAGGGGTTTCAAAATGGACATCCATTGAAGCCCGTGAAGCTGTTTCTGGAGATAACCCACATTCCTTTACTAGGTACGAAACTGTAAATGACTGTTGATTTGAGGTGGTGGAGATGAATCTAAGAGTACTTGATAATTTAAAAATGGATGGTTCATTCTGAAGGCTGTATAAAAGTTTGTAGCTTTGAAAGGCTGTGATAGTTTGCCTCCCATGAAGAAAACTAGTTTTACAGAGAAAATAAAACATAGGAATTCAAACTCAAGTCTCACTTACTTACCTCTTGTTGTGAAGAAAATCGATCCCCTGAAAACAGACCTGATTTCCAGCGAAAAATAAGAAAACTGAGATGACAGCTGCGTAAACCTCCAAAAAACCTCCATTGGAAATTCCCTAGTGAGTTCTAGTTTTCTTCTATACAGACAGGGGGCTTTGTTTGGGTTGGGCAGCGTCCAAGCCCAACTATCTTTGATCCTCTAATCTGCAATACCTTCTAATGTAATCTCATCCAATTATCATTGTATTTATATAATTAAAACTTCTTCTCGAGTAGTTATATTAACAATGGTATGGTAAAAGATGCAATTAAAGATTTTAATATTGATGTTGAATCGACAATGACACCACACTCTCTCCGCTGTTAATTCATGGCATGGGTGTTTCTGATAATAGTTATTCTCTATATTTTTTTTAATGGAAGCTTCATTTTGCATCACTGCTCAGCCCTCCCTTGGCCTGGCTGGCTGGATACACAGAAAAAGTTGCGTATGGCGTATTGAGCCTTGATGATAATTACACCCAAATAAAGTAGTTTTTATCATGTTGACACAAATTTTAACATAAAACTTTTGTATTTTATGTAATATGAAAACGAATTATATGCACCAATTACCATGTCTAATTTGGAAGACGGTTCGGGTAAGTGGAGATGAAGTTAAGCATGTGATAGGACATTGTCAAGTTTCGTTTTGTTTACAAGAAATATGTTAGGGTCATAAACTTTTTCTCAGATGCTGGCAAATTCAAGGGACACATTAGAAAAGCTAGGCAACTCTGTTCATCAGTCCAACCACACTCCTTATAAACAGTAAACTTCCTCTCCGATGTGGATTGGCTGATTGTCCTCAATCCAGACACCAGTAAAAACAAGATAAACTGTGAGAAATTGAACCTCATTTTCTCCATTTCCCCTCCACAATTAGCTTATACTTGGTGGCTACCAGCAGAATTATAATAACTAAAACTACATCCTCAAAGCTGCACCAAGACAACAAGCAATTTGAGCTTCATAACTTTATCAAACAAGCAGTAAAAGTTGCATGAAGAAGAATACGATTTGGAGCTAAAATCCTAATCACACAATATAAAATGCCTAGAGATCTTAAGCTTTACAAATGAGACTCATTTCACAGTTGCATTTAGAGCAAGATAACTATTAAACCAACATAAAACAGTCAGAGAAAATAGTTGAGTTCTTCAAGTTTCACTGATGATGAGTGAATGCAGTGCACTAGTTGGACTCTTGAGATAAAAAAATTTAATTGGATAAATAAGTCAGCATGATCAAGTTAAATTCTATGAATACCATGATCTTTATTTGCCTCCTATTGCAAGATCCAGTTTTTCCTTGTACAGTATTAACAACTCTGGTGTTTTGCATTCATATTGACGATTCTGTATCTGATGATATAAATTGTGATCAGTTCGACCGCTTGTAGCCTTAAATCCCAAAATACACCAAAGCAATAGGTCATTAAGCTCCATAAATCTTTAACAAATGATAAACAAGACCAGGAAGATGCGGCACAAAACTTGGAAACTATAAGGTTGCAAATGAAACTCATTTCACACTTGCAGTTAGAGACAGCAAGATTAACAAAGTAGGCAAATGAAACTCATTTCAATATGGAACTTAAAAACCACAAGACTAAATAAAACAACACATTAGAGAGTGAGCACAAAATTGAGCTTAGGGTTCATCAATGGCAGTAAATATAACAGCTAAAAACATGGATGTTGCATTGCGAATTCCATCTAAAACAAGTTTTAGATCAAAAAATTTAGCTGAGCTAGAGTAACATAAAATGTAAAATCTAAATCATAATGCACCAAAGACAATTCTGAGTCTTAGTGTGCACATCCTACAAAATACTAATGTTGCAGTCTATATTAACTCACTTTTTTTTTAATTAAGTATTCAGTTTTTCTTCATATAGTTTCAAGAGCTCCGGTGCTTTGTTTGCATGACGATTAACAAACATCTCAACGAACACCTTCTCTGATGTGTCAAATAATGGAGACAATTTCAAGTCATTAATCAGACCTCGAGATAACAATTCTTTAGCAAACAGAGCCCTCGGAATAATCCTCTTCTCCAAGCTCCGAACAAGAACACTCGATTGTTTGGCAACAAGAGTAGAATTGAAGCCCATTTTGTTAACAAGAAAATCCATTGTAGCTGTGATCTTGTCCTCAGAAACTCCCATACATAAGGGATACTTTTGAAAGGCCTCACGAATCTGTTGGTCAGACAAACCCCATCTCCTATAAACATCAAACTTCTTCTCTGGTGTGGATTTGCTCATTGATCCCAATACAATGGCTGCAACAACAAACTTCATTTTGGAAGAATCAATACCCAATCTTTTGACTTCCTCCACAATCTCCTTAAACCGAACCGAATTAAACAAAAATGTTCTAGGCTGACGGAGAATCATTGTAACAATATTTGATTCAGGGACTCCATTTCTTTGCAAAATATTCATTTTTGGAAACAGATGCGACTCCAAATCATACACCAGAATACCGGTAAACCGTTTTTATAGTTTTAATGGTCTTGTCATTCGATTGAAACAGGTTCCTTAGAAAATTATATGAAGGGATAATTTGCTTCTCTAAACTAACTCTAAGAAGTGCAGGGTAATCAGTCAAAAGCTTGGTGAGTTCAGACCTTGAAAAACCTATAGAGTAAAGAAACTCTATTTTGGGCAAAAGGATTTTCTCAGTATCAGATAAAAGCAGTAATGGCTTTCTTCGTATGATGTTTGAAACTTGGGTTTTGGAAAAGCCATGCTTTTCCATAAAGGCAATGAAAGAGTTAGGTTTTTCAGGGGTTTCAAAATGGACATACACTGAAGCCCTTGAAGCTTTTTCTGGACATAACCCACATTCCTTTACGAGGTATGAAACTGTAAATGACTGTTGATTTGAGGTGGTGCTGATAAATCTAAGACTACTTGATAATTTAAAAATGGATGGGTCATTCTGAATATTGTATAAAAGTTTGAAACTTTGAGAGGCTGTGATACTTTGCCTCCCTTGAAGGAAACTAGTTTTACAGAGAAAATAAAACATAGGAATTGAAACTCAAGTCTCACTTACCTCTTGGCTCTTGTTGTGAAGAAAATCTATCCCCTGAAAAGAGAACCTGATTTCAAGCAGAGAATGAGAAAAACCAGCTGAGAGCGGGGAAAACCTCCAAAACCCCTCAAAAGAACTTCCCTATAGGATTCTAGTTTTCTTGTATACAGACAGGGAGCCTTATTTGGGTCGTGCAGAGTCCAAGCCCAACTTACTTTTATGCTTCAATCCGCAAAACTTAAAATTTAATCTCATTCAATTATTATTGTATTTTATGTAATTAAAATTATGAATGTAAACGGGATGTAACTGTTTAATCCCTAATTAAAACTTCTTCTCGAGTAGTTTTTTTTTTTTTAAATGGTAGTAGAAAAAGATGCAGTTTAAGATGTTAATACTGATGTTGAACTGAAAATGACAACATAATCTCTCCATTGTTAATTTATGGCATTGGCTTGGTTGCTTTTGACAATAGTACTGTTAGTTTTTTCTTTTGGGGTTGTTTTTTTTTTTTAATCAAGCTTTTCTCTGGTCTAAGAAGCTCCATTTTGCATCACTGTTCAACCAAAGGTTTTAGTCTGATGACCTATACGTTGCAAATTATAGGATCAAAAACTTTGAGTCCTCTCTTGGCCTTGATGGCTAGAAACCGAAAAAAAAAATGTATGTAATGTGTCGACATAAATTTGATATAAATTTTCATGTTTTACACAAGAACACGAATTATATATACCAATTACCATGTCTATTTGGGAAGTGAAGATGAAGTTAAGCATCTGACAGGACACTGTCACGCTTCATTTTGTTCACAAAATACATGTTATAGTCATAAACTTCTTTCTCAGATCCTGTCAAGTTAAAGGGCCACCTTAGAAAAGCTTGGCAACTCTGTTCATCAGTCCAACTACACTTCTTATAAACAGTAAAGTTCCTCTCCAACGTGGATTTGCTGATCGTTTCAATCCAGACCAGTAAAAACAAGGTAAACCTTCAAGGATTGAACCTCATTTTCTCTACTTCCCCTCCACAATCAGCTTATACTTGGTGGCTACCAGCAGAATTATAATAATTAAAACTACAGCCACAAAGCTGCACCAAGACAATATGCAATTTGAGTTTCATAACTTTAACAAACAAACGCTCAAAGTTACATGAAAGAGAACATGATTTGGAGCTAAAATCCTAAGCACACAATATAATAAGCCTCGAGATTGTAAGCTTTGCAAATGAGACTCATTTCACAGTTTCATTTCAAGCAAGATAAACTATTAAACCAACATAAAACGGTCAGAGAACATAGTTGAGGTCAAGTTCCACTGATGACAGAAGTGAATGCAGCACACTAGCTGGACTCATTTACTCAAATTGGAGTAAGTTTGAGATCAAAGAATTTAACTGGATAAAAAAGACAACCTGATCAAATATATTAAACTCTATGAATACCCTGATCTATATTTGCCTCCTATCGCAAGATCCAGTTTTTTTTTGTACAGGGTTAACAGCTCTGGTGCTTTGCGTTCATATTGGTTAATAAACCTCTGGATGAACTCCTTTTCTGAACTGGCAAACAATGCAGACAAGCCAAACTTCTTAATTAAACCCTTGGACAACAAATATTGGGCAAACAAGCCCCTTGGAAGAATCCTCTTCTCGAAGCTCCATGAAAAAACACTTGGTTGATTGGCAATAAGCAAAGACTGAAAACCCATTTTGTTCACAAGAAAATCCATTGTTGCCACAATCTTCTCTTCCGATATTTCCATAATGCTAGGATGCTTTCGAAAAGCTTCCCAAATCTCTAGGTCAGACCAACCCCACTTCTTGTAAACCTC
Organism: Heritiera fomes; assembly: GCA_032173925.1. Taxonomy (NCBI): domain Eukaryota; kingdom Viridiplantae; phylum Streptophyta; class Magnoliopsida; order Malvales; family Malvaceae; genus Heritiera; species Heritiera fomes. The sequence continues at coordinate 37,196,909 of JAPDPM010000008.1, forward strand.
CAACTTCCTCTCCATTGCAGGTTTGCTTACTTTTCTAAACACAATGACAGCAAGAATAAATTTAAGTAACAAAGGACTGAACCCCATTTCCTTCACTTCCTTCACAATCTCCTTAAACCGATCAGGTTCGACAACAAAAGCTCTAGGGTGGTAATTAAACATTGTTCTGATATTTGATTCAGGCACTCCATTATCCAGCAGAACATTGATGTTAGGTAACAGATACTCATCAAGTTTACATGACAAAAGAAATGGATAGCGTTTTATAGCAATAACAGCCTTGGAATCAGATTGAAGCAGATTGCTAAGTTGATTGAAACAAGGGATAATCTTTTTCTCTAAGCTAAGAGATAAAATTCTGGGGTTGCACAGTACGATTTTGACGAGTTCAGGGCTTGGAACACCTTTAGATTGGAAAAACTCGAGTTTGGGTAAAAGGGTTTTCTCAGCCTTAGAAGACAGCAGACCCGGTCTAATTGCGATGATTTTTTCGATTTGGGCCTTCGAAAATCCATGCTTCTCCAAGAATGCAATGACAGAATCAGGTTTATCAGGGGTTTTGAAAAGGAGATACCTGCCAGCCGCCATAGCAGATTCTGGCGAGAACCCAAGTTTTTCTCGGACGTAAGAGACTGCGAAAGACTGAGATGCGTCCGAACAGGTTTTCGAAATGCATCGAACTCCGAGGAAAGAGGATGGCTTTGAGGAGGAATTGTTCATAACAACGCATGAAAGCCTATGGAAAACTCTAATGTCTTTGCTAAGACGATTAAACATTTTGGAAATCGAAATGAATTAAGCTACTCAGATAGAGAAAACTCACCCTGAAATGCTTTCAGCTTCGAACCCTGACGGTTGACCGGGGAGGAGGCTGCTGTTGAAACTCAAAGCTTTCACTTCAGTGCGTATAACCCGACCCGGTAAGATTGCCCTTACAGAGGAATTACCATTTTGTTTCCGGGCCAAAATTCCAATATAATTTTTTTATTAATTAATTAGGTTATAAAAACCCCATTTTTAGATTATAAAATAAAATAAAAATCTGGTAAAAAATTAAATGAAATAATTACTAATCTTTGATTCAGTAATTAATACATGATTTTTTTGTTGAAGAAACGAAGTTCAAAATCTTTTTTTCTTTAAATAAAAAAAATAAGAGTATTACAAGCATATAAAAAAATAGGGTTTATCTATACACTGTAGATTATATATAAACCCAAAAAATTATCAACATAAAAATGTTAATTTTATTATGATTTTATATATGTATTATAATCTATGTATTATACATATCTTAAATATATAAATTAAATAATATTAATTTATGTCTTTATACTTGGGGAAGGGAATCTTTGTCTACGTCATATTAACATTAATTAATTAATAAAAATGAAAAATGTATGATATTTTTTACGATGATTAATTTAAAAATGGATATAACCATTTAAGAGTCTTAAGTTTTTGCGAACATTTTTTTGAATGATGAATTATTATCATAAAAGGAGAAAGAATAATTTTAAATTATTATGAACGGAGGAAAATTCTATATGGTAAAGTTAAAAATGTTGTGTAACCAAAAAAATTGAAAAATGTTGATCTTATTCAAGTGTTTACGACACTTTTAACATATTTTATGTTTAATGACATTAAATTTTATACTTAATAATCTGTTTTTACATTAACCTTACAATAATTACCTTCTTGTAAAATTTTCCATAAAAGATGCTACTATTATGATTGATTCTATTGAAGAGTTTGTGAATATTTTGGGCAGGAGCTAGGAAGAATGTTTTGGGCAGCCAATGAAGTACTCCAACACTGTTATATTGTACACAACTTGGGATGAATGAAAATGGCTTTGCTTCAAATTACAGTTTACCAAGCCAATCTTCAAGCACGCTGCTCGCAGAGCGGCACAAAGCATGATACCGTGCAATTGCTTACAAGAGGCAAAGCAGGCACCAACTCCTTAATGACAGTGAAAGTAAGAGCAAGTGCTTGTGTTCAAGTATTATCAATGGTAGAAAAGAATATGACCAAAGATATTGAATTGGCAGCATTGATAAGTTTCAGATAACCGAAATCAACTCAATCAAATTAACATAAAAAGGAAGATTTGAATCCTAATGTCATGATTTACTCGATATCCAACTTTTCTTCATATAGCTTTAACAGCTCAGAAGTTTCAGCTGCATAGATGTAAACAAACTACACAATGAACACCTTCTCTGAAGGCTTAGGGTATCAAAGTGAACATTTTGAAGCAATTGAAGCTGATACTTTCAATAATCATAGTAAAATCAAACCCCATCAAATATAAAACGTTCTTGATAATAAAACATATCCAAACATACATTGAAATTTAACAAAACCAATAAAGTTATAAAAGTTCCAACACACATAATTGAACCATTCATTAACTCTTCAACAGTAGTAGACTTCTTGAGAACAGAGGAATTTGCCATGTAAACCTGACATTGGGGGAATGAAAAACAAACATTATACTAAGCCAATCAGATACCATTGCAAAACTCATCAAGAAACTATGCATATTGGATAAATAATCAATTACTGAAATGCAGATTGTCGGTACTTTGGTAAAAAAATGAAGGGCTGATTTAAATGGACAGTAAAATTAATTTCAGTGAGATTAAAAAAGAAAAGACTCAATTAAAGATATATATAATTTTTAATAAAATAAAAAAATTAAAAATAGGGGCAGGAGGAAAATTTTATCCTCTGCTATTTTGCTCTCTGTGGTTAAAACTTGAAACCCACCGAAAGCGGGATGGGTTCCAAACGAACCGAAGTCCGTGTCTTTGGTCATGTGTGGTCTTTGCCATTTTGATTCCGAGCATTTCTACTTAGCTTTCCACAAACTTCTCCTCTATATCCTGTCTTCTAACGTTCTAGCTACGGTTAATTAGTTTGCAGTTGGATGGATTTGAGGACAATCCCGTCAGTTTTTTGACAAATCACTTTTTTGACAATAACCCGTCTGACTTTCTTGCATATTGTCTAGGTGAATAGAGATTCTCACTTTCTTGCATATTGTCTAGGTGAATAGACTTTCTTGCATGTTGAATTTCAATGTATGTTTGGATATGTTTTATTATCAAGTACGTTTTATATTTTTTTTTTTGGTGGAAAAGTACGTTTTATATTTGAGTGCAGCCTTTGACACATTTATAAAGCCTATTCAGTACCAACAAAAATATAACTCAGACCTACACGTGTCATGTTCGTTTGCGCATTCACACTAATTTGCGCAACTTCCTAATCCCACAATTTTAATTCGACCGACACGTGTCACTCGAATGACCGAATGACCGTGCGATCCCTGGGATTACAGTAATCAAATTCTATAGCCAACATCTTCGAGTGTAGCACATCTGGAACATACTCTTCGTTCTCACTCTCATTCACGATTTCACCTTCAATGGAAAAAATGGATGCCAATGGCAACTTCTCCTCGTCCTCCTCGTCGAAATCAGGCTGGACCTACCAGATCACTGAAACCTTTGCCGTAAATGCCAAAGGGCTTATATTTACGGTTTTGCTAATTCTGCTTGCTCTTGTGATCATGGCAGCAACCATCTATTATAAATGTGTCAAAGGCTGCACTCCAAATGACGTTGAAGTTCAAGCTAATGGAGAACTCGAGCTGCCTGAGGTCTGAGCTAGATGCGTCTCTCTTCTTCTCCGGTAAGTATCCAATTCATCACTGATCCTTCTTATTAGTGTATGTCTTCTTGTGAGACGAAAACTTGGCTTTAGTTTTTATTAATAAAATACCAATAACAAGTTCTAGCCTCTCAGAGAGAGAGAGAGAGAGAGAGAGAGAGAGAGAGAGAGTGGAGGGGGAGCGGGGCAGGGGAAGTTCCGAATTTACATTGATGAAACAATCATGGAAGAACAAGCTAGGGGAGGAGCGGAGCAGCTGTGTGGGGGATCTTTTTGAGTATGGTGATTCAACTGCAAACTAATTAGCCGTAGCTAGAACGTTAGAAGACAGGATATAGAGGAGAAGTTTGTGGAAAGCTAAGTAGAAATGCTCGGAATCAAAATGGCAAAGACCACACATGACCAAAGACACGGACTTCGGTTCGTTTGGAACCCACCCCACTTTCGGTGGTTTTCAAGTTTCAAACACAGAGAGCAAAATAGCAGAGGATAAAATTTTCCTCCTGCCCCTATTTTTAATTTTTTTATTTTATTAAAAATTATATATATCTTTAATTGAGTCTTTTCTTTTTCAATCTCACTGAAATTAATTTTACTGTCCATTTAAATCAGCCCTTCATTTTTTTACCAAAGTACCGACAATCTGCATTTCAGTAATTGATTATTTATCCAATACGCATAGTTTCTTGATGAGTTTTGCAATGGTATCTGATTGGCTTAGTATAATGTTTGTTTTTCATTCCCCCAATGTCAGGTTTGTCTTCAAAAACATGGTGGATTGCTTTGTTTTCAAAAAGTCTACTGTTGTTGAATAGTTAATGAATAGTTTAATTATGCGTGTTGGAACTCTTATAACTTCAGACGTTGCCATTTGTATCCATGGAGATTGGTATTGTTGAATTTCAATGTATGTTTGGATATGTTTTATTATCAAGTACGTTTTATATTTGATGAGGTTTGATTTTACTATGATTATTTAAAGTATCAGCTTTAATTGCTTCAAAATGTTCACTTTGAAACCCTTAGCCTTCAGAGAAGGTGTTCATTGAGAAGTTTGTTTACATCTATGCAGTTGAAACTTCTAAGCTGTTAAAGCTATATGAAGAAAAGTTGGACATCGAGTAAATCATGACATTAGGATTCAAATCTTCCTTTTTTTGTTAATTTGATTGAGTTGATTTCTGTTATCTGAAACTTATCAATGCTAACAATTCAATATCTTTGGTCATATTCTTTTCTACCATTGATAAAACTTGCACACAACCACTTGCTCTTACTTTCAATTACATTAAGGGGTTGGGTGCCCGCTTTGCCTCTTGTAAGCAATTGCATGGTATCATGCTTTGTGCCGCTCTGCAAGCAGCGTGCTTGAAGATTGGCTTGGTAAACTGTAATTTGAAGCTAAATCAGTCATTCATCCCCAAGTTTTTTAGAATATAGCAGTGTTGGAGTACTTCACTGGCTGCCCAAAACATTCTTCCTGGCTCCTGTTGAGTTCATGGAGAACGTTGAGAAAGTAATGGAAATGGATTTCAATTCTCAAAGGGCTGCTTATCTTCAATGCTTGTAAGAAGTATGGTTGGTCTGAGGGAGAGGTTTGGTGGCCTTTAGGGGAAATGCCTGATGATTAAAGTGTCCAAGGATTACAGTATGGCCATGATGGATTTTTTTTAAGACAATGAAGCTTGTTTGCTCGGTATTTGCTGGTTTACTAGGGAAAATCAGTTGTTTGAATTGCTCTCGTCGTCAGAGAAAATGTTCCTGGAATCATCCTCTACTCCAATTCCTAGTCCTACCAAGTATTTTTAGCAGTTCCATGGCTGCTACCGTTACGAGGAAACCTTACAAGGGCCTGACATGATCAACTAAGCATAAATTTAATATCATTAAGCATAAAATATGTTAAAGTGTCATACACACTTGAAAAAGATAAACATTTTTTACTATACCATGGAATTTTCCTCTGTTCATATTAATTTAAAAGCATTCTTTCTCCTTTTGTGATTATAATTCATTATTCAAAAAAAAATGTTAGCTAAAACTTAGGACTTTTAAATGGTTATATCCATTTTTAAATTAATCATCGTAAAAAATATCACACATTTTTCCTGTTCTTTTGTTAATTAATTAATGTTAATATGAGTAGACGATGATTCCCTTCCCCAAGTATAAAGACATAAATTAATATTATTTAATTTATATATATAATATATGAAATACATCTGTTATAAAACAGATATGAAATCATAATAAAATTAACATTTTATGTTGATAATTTTTTGAATTTATATATAATATCCACTGTCTGTGTATAGATAAACCTTATTTTCTTTATGTGCTTGTAATAATCTTAATTTTTTATTTAAAGGAAAAAAATTGAACTTTGTTTCTTCCACAAAAGAATCATATATTAATTACTGAATCAAAGGATAATAATTATTTTGTTTAATTTTTTATCAGATTTTTATTTTATTTTATGATCTAAACTTGGGATTTTCAAAACATACATAATTATTTATTAATTATGTAAATAACTTATAATGGAATTTTGACCCAGAAAAAATTGGCAACTCCTCTGTACGGGCAATCTTACCGTGCTAGGTTATACTCATGCACTGAAATCTTTGAGTATTAAAAGCAGCCTCCTCTCCGGTCTGCCGTCAGGGTTCGAAGTTGAAAGCGTCTCAGTGTGAGTTTTCTCTGTCTGAGCAGCTTAATTCATTTCAATTTCCAAAATGTTTAATCGTCTTAGCAAAGACATTAGAGTTTTCCATAGGCTTTCATGCATTGTTATGAACAATTCCTCCTCAAATCCATCCTCATTCCTCGGAGTCGATGCATTTCGAAAAAATCTGTTGGGACTAGATCTGGAAATTCGTGTTTTCGTGTCATGATACAACATGATACAAGTTCAGATACGACATGAATTATCAAAACACGAACACGATACAAATTATAAAACGTGTCTGAATAGTAAATACAAAACACGATACTTTTTTTACATGTAACCCGTGAATGACACGACTGACACGTGATAATTAGTCATGTCACACGACACAACACAACAAGATTAACATGACACCACACGATTTAGATAAAATAACACGAAATTGACACGACACGAATAGACACGACCTGAATAACACGATTAAAAATAAAAAAATATGTATTTATATTTTTTACATCTATATTAATTAACATTCAAATATTAATAACAAATATAACAAAATAATAATATTTTCGATCCATACAATCCATAGTTTATATTGAAAATTGCAAAAACATACAAATAAAACATAAATAGTTAACATTAAGTCAACAAGCATAAATAATTCAACAAAACATTCAAATATTTAGTCATTAATCATGTAAGAAATAACAATTTAAGATGTTAACATAACTCAAAATGATTTAGTAACTTGTCGAATCATTAATAAGTATATTAATATTATTCTTACTATAATAATTTGTATGTTAATATTATGTTATTTTATTTTCTATAATGTGATAATTGATATAGAGTAAATTAATAAACTATAAAATCTCTTAGTATACTAAATAATGTAATTCTGTAAAATGTAAACTCTTAATTTCTTATCAATATTATGTGATACAGTGTCTATGACATAAAATAATTAATTAATTATACAATCTTTTATTAGTATAATAAAATATTTATATTTTATACATTATAATAAAAAATATCATATATATTTATACATTATAGTATTGTATTTAAGTTCTTAACTTATGTTCTTAATACTTTATTTTCAAAATTTATAAAATTTTATTATCTTAACCATAATTAATTAATTTAATTTCATAATTAAATTTATTAGTTTATTTTATTACAATATTATTAAAGCATTAGTTTGTTTTAATAAATTAATTTTCATAACACATTATACTAATATATTACAATTGTTAATTTGGTAAAACACTTATGTATTTTACTTTTGGTCAATGTTCAATTCTCACTAAAAACATATATGGTTACCGTGTCTTACACATGTATCCATATATTCGTGTATCCGTGTAACGCAATTTTCTTTAAATGTGTTTTCGTGTAACACGATTTTCTTAAACGTATTTTCGTGTCTTACATAATAGGTTTTTTCATATCATTTTTATATCATATCACTCGTATCGTGTCTAAATTTATCAGATCTAGTTGGAATCATCTTAGTCTCTTGCGTATGAGAAAAACTTGGGTTCTCGCCAGAATCTGCTATGGCGGCTCGCAGGTATCTCTTTTTCAAAACCCGAGATAAGCCTGATTCTGTCATTGCATTCTTGGAAAAGCATGGGTTTTCGAAGGCCCAAATCAAAAAAATCATCGCAATTCGACCATATCTGCTGTCTTCTAAGCTGACAAAACCCTTTTGCCCAAACTCGAGTTTTTCCAATCTAAAGGTGTTTCAAGCCCTGAACTCGTCAAAATCGTACTGTGCAACCCCAGAATTTTATCTCTTAGCTTAGAGAAAAAGACTATCCCTTGTTTCAATCAACTTAGCAATCTGCTCCAATCTGATTCCAAGGCTGTTATTGCTATAAAACGCTATCCATTTCTTTTGTCATGTAAACTTGATGGGTATCTGTTACCTAATATCAATGTGTTGTTGGATAATGGAGTACCTAAATCAAATATCAGAACAATTTTTAATTACCATCCTAGAGCTTCTGTTGTGGAACCTGATCCGTTTAAGGAGATTGTGAAGGAAGTGAAGGAAATAAGGTTCAGTCCTTTGTTGCTTAAATTTATTCTTGTTGTCATTGTGTTTAGCAAAGTGAGCACACCTGCAATGGAGAGGAAGTTGGAGGTTTACAAGAAGTGGGGTTGGTCTGAACTAGAGATTTGGGAAGCTTTTCGAAAGCATCCTGGTATTATGGAAGTATCGGAGGAGAAGATTGTGGCAACAATGGATTTTCTTGTGAACAAAATGGGTTTTCAGTCTTTGCTTATTGCCAATAAACCAAGTGTTTTTTCATGGAGCCTCGAGAAGAGGATTCTTCCAAAGCGCTTGTTTGCCCAAGATTTGTTGTCAAAAGGTTTAATTAAGAAGTTTGGCTTGTCTGCATTGTTTGCCAGTTCAGAAAAGGTGTTCGTCCGGAGGTTTATTAATCAATATGAACGCCTGTTAACCCTGAACAAAAAAAAAAACTGGATCTTGCGATAGGAGGCAAATATAGATCAGGGTATTCATAGAGTTTAACATATTTGATCAAGTTGTCTTTTTTATCCAATTAAATTCTTTGATCTCAAACTTGCTCTAGTTTGAGTAAATTAGTCCAGCTAGTGTGCTGCATTCACTTTTGTCATCAGTGGAACTTGAGCTCAACTATGTCTTTTACTGTTTTATGTTGGTTTAATAGTTATATTTGATCAGGTTGTCTTTTTTATACAATTAAATTCTTTGATCTCAAACTCGCTCTAGTTTGAGTAAATTAGTCCAGCTAGTGTGCTGCATTCACTTTTGTCATCAGTGGAACTTGAGCTCAACTATGTCTTTGACTGTTTTATGTTGGTTTAATAGTTATCTTGCTTGAAATGCAACTGTGAAATGAGTCTCATTTGCAAAGCTTACGATCTCTAGTCTTATTATATTGTGTGCTTAGGATTTTAGCTCCAAATCCTGTTCTCTTTCATGCAACTTTGAGCCGTTGTTTGTTAAAGTTGTGAAGCTCAAATTGCCTATTGTCTTGGTGCAACTTTATGGCTGTAGTTTTAATTATTGTAATTTTGCTAGTAGCCACCAAGTATAAGCTAATTGTGCAGGGGAAGTAGAGAAAATGAGGTTCAATCCTTGAAGGTTTACCTTGTTTTTACTGGTTTGGATTGAAGACAATCAGCAAATCCACATTGGAAAGGAAGTTCACTGTTTATAAGAAGTGTGGTTGGACTGCTGAACAGAGTTGCCAAGCTTTTCTAAGGTGTCCCTTTAACTTGGCAGGATCTGAGAAAGAAGTTAATGACTATAGCTTGTTTTTGTGAACAAAATAAAGCTTGACAGGATCCTGTCAGATGCTTAACTTCATCTTTACTTCCCCAATAGACACGGTAATTGATATATAAAATTCATGTTCTTGTGTAAAACACGTAAATTTTATATCAAAATTCATGTCTACATGTTACATACAATTATTTTTTTGGTTTCTAGTCATCAAGGCCAAGAGAGGACTCAAAATAAACATTATACTAAGCCAATCAGATACCATTGAAAAACTAATCAAGAAACCATGCATATTGCTTAAATAATCAATTACTGACAAGCAGATTGTTGGTACTTTGGTAAAAAATGAAGTGTTAGTTTGAATGGACACTAAGAATAATTTCGGTGAAATTGAAAAAGAAAAGATTTCATTAAAGATATATATTTTTAAATAAAATTGTTGTTGCACAAAATAACAATAAATGTGTGCTGACGTCGATATTCGTATTCTTCCTCAACGTGTCTCCCAAAAGGTTCTGTAAAAACAAGAGAAGTCAGAGTAATGCAGGGGATGGTTCCCTGCGTAGGCACTCCGATGCTTAAGTCAGCAAAAAGGTTAGTGAGTATTGAAAAGCGTAAAAGCCAGCAGTTAAAAAATTAGAGAATAGAATTGTACTTGGGACCTATTTATAGGTGAATATTCTAGGGTAATTATCTGGGGATGATCACGTCTTTTTAGTGAGAGTTCATTTCCAAGTAAAACACAAATTCGTCAATCTCAGAAGTTTATCGAGAGTCTATCGCCTACGAGGGCTGTAGGTAAGATACGACAGATACCTAGTAGGAGAATCCTGTTGCCTTATGTGGGAGGTTGCATTTGTGCCATGTGTCCACACAATAAGACCTCGACGATAGACACACGCTTTTAGTACCTGCGACAGAGGTCCTGTCGCAGGCGATAGAGGTCTCACGCTTACCGCAACCATCTCTCGCCTAAATGCCACGTGGTCCAATAGGATCTTGCCATGTGGCGGATTCTATGATGTTTGGGCTTTAGCACATTGTAAATGGGCTTTATCATATCAATTGCTCCCCACTCTCTTGTTGGATTTTTCCAATCAAGAGACTATAAATACTAGTTTTGGGCTCTAGCCCAATGTGAATAGTTTTTTTTTTTTGCGATTTTCTTTGGTATTTTTTGTAGGTGAAAAGCTCAGTTCTGTGGGAGACGTTGTCAGGCGCGACGTTTGACATTCTCTGTCGCGGCAATATAAACGATTGGAGCTCGACAAAACCGAATACGAAAACCTTTGAGCCAGCACTCTGCCGCACGTTTTCGCCCTTTCGCCGAAACAACCTGTCGCTAAAATACTCTCTCACCTTCTCACAGAAGTCTCTCGCTTATCATTATCACAGTAAGTGTACCCCTCTCGCTTCACTCTATTAGCTCTCGTACTTGTTTTAGAATCTCTCGTGGATATATAGCCTTAGGTCTCTCGCTCCCCAGGCCTTTCACGTTACAGGTTTATAATACCATAATAGGTCTCCCGATTCATAGGGCTCTCGCCTTATTTAGGTCTTTCGCCTACTCTTAGGTCTCTCGCCCAGCAGCCTATCGCCTAGCGGGTCTTGCCTGTTTCCTATCTATCCTTATATTCCAACCATGTCTTCACAACGCCCGGGTAAAACTCTGAGAAGGGGCGGTGTTGAATGCACACTGACGAATGCTGATTTAGAAGAGATCAATACTCGTTGCCCTCTTCCTTCTAGCTATCATTATAGACTCCCGACCAACAGAAAAGTTACGCCCGACCTAGTTAGAAGCGGCATAGCTGTACATAAAGCGTCCTTAGTCTTCGATTTTCGTTTCCCGTTACCAGAATTTGGTCTAGCATTCTTGAGGTACAAGGATATAGTTCCCTGTCAACTCCATCCTCATGCCTGGGCTCAACTAGTGGGATTTTCGGTGGTATGTCATAGTTTAGGTATCATGCCTACCATTCCTATCTTGAGTGCCTTTTTTAGAGTCCGTGGGTTGAAAGGGCTAGTCACATTTTCCCTTCAGAGGTTCAAAGTTGACGGCTTCCATAACAAAATCTTCACGGACCTTCCCAATAAACTGCGTAATTTCGAGAGTGAGTGGGTGGTTGTCGAGATTCCAAGTGACTTAAGAATTCGCACTATATGGAATCGAGACACTAGCGATCACTTGAAACGTTCAGAGAGATTTAGCTTTGACTCCTTAAGGGACCATTTTGGTGAGCCTATACGGCGTATCTGCTCCACTGGGGAACGAAATTTATTCTCTCTTTTAACCCCTGAAAATATTGCAACAGCCAGCTTAGGGGTAAGTAAAGTCGTTCCTAAGACTTCTGTTGCTTCCTCTAACCCCTTAGGTCACCTTGTAGACGAATCTCCTTCAGATTCGGGGGACGAAACACCTGAGGTTACGGGTGCCAGTGATCCATTCGAGGAGGATCTTGAATGGACTCAGGGCAATGCTTTTGGGAGTCCTTTCTTCGACTTTCCAGCAGATACGAACTTTGAAAACTTAGAGGATTTTGGTAATACTATAGGTTTCTAATCCTCTTTACCTTTTTGTATACGTGTGCGTGGCATTTTTGGTTTACTTATTTCTTCTCCTCGTGTTATGCAGACATGAACTTCCAAACAACTATGCGTAGAAGGGAGGCCAATGTTTCTGCCAGAGTGGCTCCTCCTCCTCAACAACGGTCGTAGGTCGGAGCCTCCTCTTCCAGACATCCTCGTGCTCCTACCCCTCCTCCTTCGACTACCGGTGGACCCAGCTATCTTGCGCAAGAGGCCAGGAGAAACAAGCGAAAGAAGCCCCTTATTCGTGATCATAGCTCGGACGATCAAGAAAGCTCTAGGTCGCAGATGTGTGAGTCCACCCGTTGAAGAGGTGACCCTAGTGCTGTCGAGGGTAGGTCGGCTCCTCGTAGGCCTCATCGTAAATACAGGAATAGGTTGATCATTGAGGGATTGATGCCTAAGAGGCCAGTCTTGCCTAAGGTAGCCGATCCTACCTTGAGGCGGTATCAAGTAGATGGTGGGGTTGTCATTGATGGAGAGGACTTTCAGACATATTCCGGAGTCAATAATAATGATAGCATCGAGGAGCTCGGGATAGCTTCTCGCCTGGCCTGGAGTACCATCCTCCCTCGCAACGAGATAAGGCTCTTTACGAACCTTGCAGAGGCTGAGAACAACTCTGATTATCTCACAATGAAGGTGAAAGCGTCGCACTTATTTGATAATGATACTCCCTTTTTTTAACTTCTTTTGTTAGGTTTTTGAGTTATTCTGTTTTTGTTTTGTCAGGCTGCTCAACAAACGGCAGTCATTAATGCACGGCATAGGGCTCTCAAGGAGCAAGTTGACAAAGAAATTCGTGAGCTCCGAGAGAAAAACATGGAGCTTCTGAATGAGGTTGTTTAGCTTCGCACATATACCAACAGGGTCGAGGAATTGACAAAGAAGAACGTGGATCTTGATCAGAGGCTGAAAGAAGAACATGCGAAGGTAGCCTCCCTTCACGGATATCAAGAGGCTTATAATAAGGCAACCAACGATCGAGAAGCCATGAGGAGGCAACGAGATGAGGTCATCGATGAGCTGCAGAACGTGTTAGACCAGCAAAAGGAGGTCAACGCCAAGGCCGTCCGTGAATATCGCCTATCTCAAAATTGCTATGAGAAGAAGGACGAGTTTGTGGAGGGATTCATCAAGTATGGCTTCTACTTGGCTCGTGCTTGGTTGGAGAAGCATCTACCTAACAAGACTTTCCCTGAGTTGCTTTTCACTAAAGAGGCCCAGTACTATGAAGCTCCTTCTTGGATCGAATATGAACCCGACTCGCAAGGTCCAGACGACTATTTAGAGGAAGGAGCCATAGATGACTTGGACAATCTTGAAAGTCCGTGGCCTCCTCGACAGCCACGCAGCCAACCTGAGCCTACTGAAGCAAGTGACCACTCTAGGCTTGCAACGGTGTGTAATGAGCCTGAACTTGTCAAGGCAGGCGATCAACCCAAGCCTATCAAGGCATTGCTAGGGTTAGATGGCGATGAGCTCCAATTTTCTGATTCTGCTACTGTCAATCCCATGCCAGACTCTACGACTGTGGCTAGGCCTTAAAATAATGCTCCCTCTTCCGAGATGGCTTCTTCAGCTCCCTAGGATCCTAATCCTCAACTTCTTGATCATTTGGTTCCTCAAGACCCTAGCGTTGATGCAGCATCTTCTCAGCCGGCTGACTTAGTCCTCACCATAGATTATGATATTTTGTATTTTCATTTCACTTCATCTAAAAGATGTACAGATTCATTCTTAATAAAAAGTGCAATTTCTTTTTGTAACTTTTATTCTTTTGTGTGAATTCGATAGAATATTTTGTACAACTGTTATATCACAAAGCTCTAAAGCAGCATTAAATGCGTCTATACTTTCATAGCGTTCGAAAGATCAAATAATTCCATTTTTGCGGCATAAAGCGTACCTTTACACTATATTGCTCCTCAAGTTCTGCTTTGAAATAGTATTGTCGTTCCTGTTCAAAGATGAACTTTTCTCTAGCGTTGTGCCTATCTCGCGCTTTTTTCACTTAAGGACTTGTTAGATTTGATAAGACTATAATGTCGTTTATATCGAATTGCCAACACAAAATGTAATTTTTTCAACCAATTGCAGCACATATACATTTGATAAAATTGTAACGTACCTCGTAACATGCTTTACAGCCTGCATTATGTGCGTTACTTGGGTATCGTGCTTATCTGTTCATTTTATTGTTTGAAGATTTCGTAGCTTGCCCATCTTGCGTATTTTTTGCTTATGCACTTTATAAAGTTGCCCGTCTCACACCTTTTTGTGCTTAGGGACTTAAGATTTGCCCGTCTTGCACCTTTTTATGCTTAGGGACTTATGTTTTCCCATCCCGCACCCTTTTATGCTTAGGGACTTATGATTTGCCTGTCTCGCACCCTTTTGTGCTTAGGGACTTATGTTTGCCCATCTCGCACCCTTTTGTGCTTAGGGACTTATGATTTGCCCGTCTCGCACCCTTTTGTGCTTAGGGACTTATGATTTGCCCGTCTCGTACCCTTTTGTGCTTAGCCATTTTTATTCCTGTAACACATACACCAACTAATATATTGCATTAAAGAATGCAGCAAGTGAATAGCTGGCCTTATTCATGAATCAAATAATAATAGAATAATAATATCTGCAAAGTGATGGAATAATAGATGGAAATAAAGGCAAGGACAATAAAAGAGTACAATTTTTCACTGCCAGTATGATTTAAGATGGTTGGCGTTCTAAGTCTTCGAGATCTTCTTTCCTTGCAAGGTTTTTAAAGTGCATGTGCTGGGTCCGATCATCCTTCTAATTCTGCAAGGTCCTTCCTAATTTGCCCGGAGTTTACCATCTTCCCTGTGGGCATTTGTAATAGCCGACTTTCCCAGTACCAGGTCTCCTTCTTGCAATTCTCTGCTCTTGACTCGTGCATTGTAATAAGCGGCTACCCTCTGTTGGTAGGCAACCAATCTCACTTTCGTCGTGTCCCTTAACTCATTTATCCGGTCCAGATTCTCCCTTAATCCCTGAGAGTTAAGTTCTTCAATGGAAGGGACCAATCTTAGTGACTCAGCTCTAATTTCAACCGAGATGAGGGCTTCAGTGCATACACCAAATTGAATGGTGTTTCCCCTGTCATACTTTACTTGTCGTTCTGTAGGCCCATAGGACACTTGGGAGCTCATCTACCCACAATCCCTTAGCTTTATCCAACCTGGTTTTTAACCCATGCGTATCGTTCGATTGCTCACTTCGGCTTGCCCATTGGCTTGTGGGTAGGACACGGATGATATCCTCAGCTGAATACTCAAGCCTCTACAAAATTCTCGAAATGCATCACAATCGAACTGTTTCCCATTATTGGCATTTAACACTCGTGGGATTCCAAAGCGGCAGATAATATCTTTCCATACCATCGCCTCCACCTTTTTTTTGAAAATTGTAACCAAAGGTTCCGCCTCTATCCACTTTGTGAAGTAGTCTGTGGCTACTAACAAATACTTCCTTTGGCCTGTGCCTAAGGGAAAGGTCCCAAGATGTCGAGCCCCCATTGCGCTAATGGCATTGGTTGGAGGGTGCTCTGAAGGGTCGAGACTGGCGCAGTAACTATAGGAGCGAACTTTTGGTATTTTTCGCACTTTCACACCTTTTCAATGGCATCTTTCTTCAGTGTAGGCCAATAAAACCCTGCATGCAATACTTTCGTAGCCAAGGCTCGAGCCCCTAAGTGTTTGCTACATATCCCATCGTGGACTTCAGCTAGGGTGTACTCAGCCTGTTGAGGCCCTAAACACTTTAGCAAGGCTATAGTGAATCCACGTTTGTAGAGTTCTCCATTCACCACAGTAAACCTGGAACTTTACAATTTTAGCCTTCAGGCTTCATCTCTGTCAGTTGGGAGTGTGGCCCCCAATATGTAGTCTTTGATCGAGCTTCTCCAATCACTTCCGATCTCGACATCGCAGACATTTTCTTCTTTGATACTTGGCTTAGTGAGGGATTCTACCTTCACCACACCACCTTTGATTCTTTTAGAGGAGGCCAACTTTGAAAGAGCATCTGCATGACTGTTCTCAGACCGGTTTATCTGAGTCAACCAAAAATTCTTGAATGATCGTGCCAATAATTGCACCTTCTGTAAACAAAGGACCAAGGCTGGTTCTCTCGCTTCATACTCACCCGAGAACTGATTTACCACCACCTGCAAGTAGCTATGGGTCCTTAAGTTGCTAACTTCTAGCTTCTCGGCAAGTTTCATCTCAACTATCAGGCTTCATACTCAGCTACATTGTTCGAGCTTGGAAAATTGAAGCGTAAGGAATACTCATAGGTTTCCCCTTTGGGCGAAGTGAGCATAATTCCAACTCCACTACCATCCATGCTAACTTCCACCAGACTAATTTTGTTTCTTCTTGGGCCTCCCTACCAGTGCATTCTACAATAAAATCTACCAATGCTTGCCCTTTTATCGCCTGACGCTGTTGAAAATGTATATCGTATTCACTCAACTCAATAGCCCATTTAGTCAAACGTCCGGAGTGCTCTGGTTTCTGCAATATTTATCTCAAAGGTTGATCTGTTAAGACAAATCACCGAATGAGTGATCTAGCAAGTTTCATCCCGACTATTAGGGCTTCATACTCAGCTACATTGTTCGAGCTTGGAAAATTGAAGCGTAAGGAATACTTTTAGGTTTCTCCTTCGGGTGAAGTGAGCATAATTCCAGCTCCACTACCGCCCATGCTAACTTCCACCAGACTAATTTTGTTTCTTCTTGGGCCTCTCGACCAGTGCATTCTACAAGAAAATCTGCCAATGCCGGCCCTTTTATTGCCTGACGAGGTTGAAAATGTATATCGTATTCACTTAACTCAATAGCCCATTTAGTCAAACGTCCGGAGTGCTCTGATTTTTGCAATATTT
The DNA here is from genome assembly GCA_032173925.1 of Heritiera fomes. Classification (NCBI taxonomy): domain Eukaryota; kingdom Viridiplantae; phylum Streptophyta; class Magnoliopsida; order Malvales; family Malvaceae; genus Heritiera; species Heritiera fomes. Next base: position 37,214,044 of record JAPDPM010000008.1, read on the forward strand.
GTCTCAAAGGTTGATCTGTTAAGAGAGTCACCGAATGAGCCTGGAAGTATGGTCGTAACTTTCAAGTTACCATCACCAATAATCGAACTATTTTCTCCACTAAGGGGTACCTTGTCTCAACATTTAGCAAGACTTTGCTTACATAATAGATTGGACAGTCCTTGCCTTCTTCCTTTCTCAGTAGGAATACACTTATAACCTTCTCTCCTACACCGAGATACATGAGGAGATAGTCTCCGGGTTGTGGTCGAGACAATAGAGACAATTCTTTCAGGTAGTCTTTTAACTTCTCAAAAGCTTCATTGCACTCTTCTGTCCATTTGAAGTTCTTCCCCGCCTTTATCGCCTTAAAGAATGACAAACTCCTTTCAGCTGATTTGGACAAGAAGCGATTCAAAGCTGCTATCCTCCCTGTTAGCCTTTGAACTTCTTTAACAATATTAGGTGGTCTCATGTCCAAAATAGCTTGAACTTTCTCGGGATTAGCTTCTATTCCCCGATTGGTGATCATGAACCCCAAAAATTTTCCTGACATCACTCCGAATGAGCATTTGTTAGGGTTCAACTTCATCTCATACTGCCGTAATACCTTAAACACCTTCATCATCTTCACTACATGTGACTCTTCTTTTCGGCTTTTAATGATCATGTCATCCACATAAGCCTCCATGGTGTTGCCCAACAAGTGCCTGAACAGCTTGTTTACCATGCGTTGATAGGTTGCTTCTGCGTTTTTAAAACCGAATGGCATTACTCGATAGCAATATGTTCCACTATCGGTAATGAACAAGGTCTTCTCCTCATCCTTAGGATGCATCATGATTTGATGGTACCCCAAAAAAGCATCTAAGAAGCTAAGCGATTCGTATTCACAAGTTTCATCTACCAACTTATCAATTCGAGGTAATGGATACGAATCCTTAGGGCAGGCTTTGTTCAAATATGTGAAGTCCACACACATCCTCTATTTTCCATTGGCTTTCTTTACCATCACAACATTAGCCAACCATTCTGGATAATTAACTTCCCTAATAAACCCTACCTGTAACAACTTTGAGATTTCCTCATTTATAACTTGATGCCTCTCTAGAGCAAAATTTTTCTCTTTTGCTTGATCGGTTTTGCTCCTGAGACTATGTTCAACCGATGACAAGCAACTTCGAGGTCAATCCCAGGCATATCGGCAGGGGTCCATGCGAATACATCAGCGTTTTCCTTCAAACATCGGATTATTTCCTCTTTTGCTCCTTCAGGCAATTGGCTACCCACATATACTACTCTTTCTTCATCTTCATCATCCAATCGAACTGCCTCCATCTCTTCATCAGGCTTTAGCTTAGGCGGTTCGTCGATCGTAAGGGTTTCCTTCCTTTGAATTCCCTTACATGTGGTGGATGCGATATTACACATCTTAGCCTTCTTTTGATCTCCCCTTACTTGTCCAACACCGTGGGGAGTCGTGAATTTTATTAACAGATAACAGGGATGCATCACCGCTCTCATGTCGTTCAACAATGGTCGTCCGAAGATCATATTATAAGCCACTGATGTTGACTTCACCACCATAAACAACACTTGACGGACGACACTACTCGGCCTCTCCCCTAACGTAATAGGCAGGTGAATGGCACCTACCACCTTCACCTTCTCTCTAGAGAAACCGTATAGTGGTGTAGGCACTGGCTTTAGTCTGTCCTATGAGATATTCATCTTCTCAAAGCAATTCTAGTAAATTAAGTTTACTGAACTCTCATTGTCGACTAGGATACAACTCACTGGATGCTTTGCTACAACTACCGAAATCACTATTGGATCATTATGAGGGATCATTACATCTCTTCTGTTGGTTGGTGTAAAAGTAATAGGCTCCTCATCCTGCCTTTCTTCCATTACTGTGTTAATTTGGTGGGCTTGCCGGGCGTAAGACTTTTGAGATGAGGAAGATGTACCAGTTAATGATTCCCCTCCAGATATTACATTGATTGCTGGTCCTGTGGGCTTGTTATCCTCCCCGTGATTCCTCCTTTCTGTCCTCCTGTCATTATTTCTTCTGTCACCTTCATTTCGCCTTACAATTTCCCTGTTTTCACCTCTTCTGTCTCTAAAGTAGTTTCCTCTGTTTCGTACGGGATAGTTGTTTCTGTCACTTCTCCACACAAATCTATTTATTTTCTCATCCCGCACTAGCTTTTCTAGCTGATTCATTAACTCCCTACACTTTTTCGTCGAGTGCCCATGCGCCAAGTGGTAGTTGCAGTACAAGTCTAAGTCACAGCCTAGATTCCTAGACGCTTTCTTTGGAGGCAGTATGAGACCTGACCCCTCAATAGCTGCTAACACCAAAGTACGAGATTCAGTGAGTAGGGTGTATGTGGTGTATTTTAGTGTAGGAGCCTTATCAAACTTCCTCAGCTGACTAGAGAACACTTCAGATACTTCTTTTCCTCATTTCCTTCCCTCTTTGGACTCTCCATTCGTCACCATTTTCATCACTTCTTCCTGAGTGATATACTTATTCGCTCGAGAAAGCAGGTTTGAGATTGTGGTTGGTTGGTCTAGCGATAGGGATTCTTGCAATTTCTCAGACCTTGTTCCCTGTAACATAGCTGCCACGGCTATACCGACTTGCAGATCCCGCACTTCTAGAGTAGCGTCTCTGAATTGATCCACATAACTCTTTAATGACTCCTTGACTCCTTGTTTAAGAGTGATCAAATAAGTCAACTCCTTCTTTCTCTGACTATTTACCGCAAACGCCTTAAGAAACTCGTTTCACAATTGGTCAAAGGAGACAATAAACCCCTCGAGCAAGTTATTAAACCACTTCATCGCATGCCCGGTTAAAATGAGTAAAAAGGCCCTGCACATTATCTCATCCTCTCATCCATGTAACAACATTAGGGCCTAATAGTTTTGCATATGGTCATAGGGGTCTGTCTTCCCAGTGTATGCGATCATCTGTGACATTTTGAACTTCAGAGGTAGCGATTTTTGCATGATGGCCGCGCAAAATGGTATTCTTCTCCTTTGGCTCTCCTCTGCGGACACTAACTTCTTCTCTTCCGGCACCTGTTCTATCATCTTCTTCACGTCCACATAGGTAGCAAATTGATTTTTAGCATGGGACGAATCAGGTAGGTCTTCGACCACTATTTCTTTACCTTTTCCTCGAGGTGCATTTGTTCGTGTCATTTATGTGTACTAGGTGGGGTCAAACTCCAATCCGACCGCCCAAGTGCTTTGATCATCACCACCGTTCTTCCCAACACCTCTGACACCATGTTTTAAGTTAGTGCTAGCAAAGTTCGACAAATCACGGTGATGGGCGGAAGACCTTACCACACGTTCAGCACCCTGTCGCCCGACACCAGACACTTGTCGCCTAACCCCTACCGCAGGTTCCAACTCTACCACATCTTTAGTCTCTCGCTGGGTATTTGTGACAGGCCTCCTACTCCCCTATCTTGCTGCATCCTGCGAAATATCGTCTTCCCCTACAAGGGGGCCTTTTGTTGCCGAGAGGGGTCTACCGCTACCACATCATCCTGTCGCCTGAATGCTTGCGGTGGAACCCCTCGGCTCGTCTCTCCCACCAAATTCTGCACGGCCAGCGGCAGGCTTAATGTCGGGAGGACTCCCTTAAACAGATCTACCATGGCTCCCAGCGCCTGAGTAGTTTCTTCACTCTGCCACCTCAGAGCTTCGAATTTCGTCATAGACACAGTCACTCTTTCTTCTTCTTTGTTCACCTGATTTCTCTAGCGAATTAGTTGTTCAGGTGAACTCACGAAATTCTCACACTACAAGAAAATTGATTTTCAGCGACGGAAATTTAGCTACGAAATTTTTCCGTCGCTGAAAAGTGGCATTAGCGACGGATTAGCGACGGAATTTATAATGAAATTAGCGACGGAATTAGCGACGGATTAGCGACGGAAATTCGTCGGTAATTAGCGACGGAATATTTTCCGTCGCTAATTATGGCGGGAGGTGTTGTTCAATCGCGCCAAATATTACCGATGGAATTAGCGACAGAAATTTCTGTCGCTAAACCCAAAACTATGTAAGGAAATTAGCGACGGAATTTTTCCGTCGCTAAAGGGCATTAGCGACGGAATTAGCGACGGAAAAATTCCGTCGTTAATTTCTTTGCATAATCACGTGAAAGAAAATGCAAGGAAATTAGCGACGGAATTTTTCCGTAGCTAATTCCGTCGCTAAAGGGCATTAGCGACGGAATTAGCGACGGAAAAATTCCGTTGCTAATTTCTTCATATATTTTTCACGGTGTAAGTGGAAAAATATGAAGAGAAATTAGCGACGGAAAAATTCCGTCGCTAATTTCCTTACATTTTCTCGAGAAATTAGCGACGGAATTTTTCCGTCGCTAATTTCTTCATATATTTTTCACGGTGTAAGTGGAAAAATATGAAGAGAAATTAGCGACGGAATTTTTCCATCGCTAATTCCTTCGCTAATGCCCTTTAGCGACGGAATTAGCGACGGAAAAATTCTGTCGCTAATTTCCTTACATTTTCTCGAGAAATTAGCGACGGAATTTTTCCGTCGCTAATTTCTTCATATATTTTTCACGGTGTAAGTGGAAAAATATGAAGAGAAATTAGCGACGGAATTTTTCCGTCGCTAATTCAGTCGCTAATGCCCTTTAGTGACGGAATTAGCGACGGAAAAATTTCGTCGCTAATTTCCTTACATTTTCTCAAACAATATGAAGAGAAATTAGTGACGGAATTTTTCCGTCGCTAATTCCTTCGCTAAATGGCATTAGCGACGGAATTAGCCCGTCGCTGATGCCTTAAATCAAAAAAAATAAATAAATAAATAAATTTCTTTCATGAAGCATCAGCGACGGATTTTTTCCGTCGCTAATTCCGTCGCTAAAAAGCAACAGAGATAGAATTAGCTACGGAAAAAATCCGTCGCTGATGCCTTAAATCGAAAAAAATATAAATAAATGAATTTGTTCATTAAGCATCAGCGACGGATTTTTTCGTCGCTAATTCCGTCGCTAAAAAGCAACAGCGACGGAATTAGCTACGGAAAAAATCCATCGCTGATGCCTTAAATTCGAAAAAAAATAAAAAATTGTTTTTGAATTTTTCCCGCCTAAGCTTTAGCGGGAAATATTTTGACATAGCATTAGCGACGGAATTTCCGTCGCTAATCCGTCGGTAATTCCGTCGGTAATTCCTCTGTATGCGCGCCAAAGACTCTATATATTCTCATATTCTCTGTTTTCTCTCCTCTTCACTCCTCTCTATCTTCTTTTTTGTCCATCTTCTCGTTTTTTTCTTTGTTTTTCTTCTTTATCCCTCTTTCCTTTTACTTTTTTCCTTTTTTTTTGTAAATTTACTCTATTTTTCTTTTATATTTATGTTGTCAATTTTTTTATATGATAAACTTTAATACTTATATTTTTGTTTTTTGTTTTTTACTTACAGATGATGCTGATGATACGATGAGGTGCTAGTGGTAGTGGTGATACTGATGTTGAAGATAATGTATTTTTGTTTTTTTTAGTTAATTTATTTTAAGATAATGTTTATGGATTTAAGTATAAATATTAGGTTTATTTTAAATGTTTCTCTTTCACTCTCTCTCTCTCTCTCTCTCTCTCTCTCATATATATATATATAAATATAAATATAAATAATTAATTTCAGAACATTTTTTTTTGACAAAATTCATAGAAATTAGCAACAAAATATGTTAAATAAATGAAAAAATTCATCAAATTAGCGACGGAATTCATAACATTAGCGACGGAATTTCAGTCACTGATGCTCTTTAGTGACAGAATATTTATTGAATTAACAAAAATAACAAACTATCAGCGACGGAATTAGCGACGGAAATTCCGTCACTGATGCCTTTTAGCGATGGATTTTTTTATAAAATAAAATAATAATAAAACTATCAGCGACGGAAATTTCCGTCGCTAATGCCTTTTAGCGACGGATTTTCATGTAAATTAAAAAATGAAATTATGTTTTTAGCGACGGAATTTTCTGTCACTAATGACATAAAATCCGTCGCTGATGTAAAAAAATTCTGTCGCTAATTAGCGACGGAATTACCGACGGAAATGAAGTTTTAGCGACGGAGTGGGCATCAGCGACATCGATTTTTCCAACAGAAAAATTTCCGTCGGTAATCCGTAGGTAATCCGTCGCTGAAGACCATCAGCGACGGAATTTAACTATCAGCGATGGAATTTTTCGTCGCTAATTCCGTAGCTGAAAGTTCATTTTTTTGTAGTGTCATCACTTTCAGTTCTCACATTAGTCGATCTTGTTCTCACCATCTTGAAAGTCTTGATTGGCTTTTTATACGGTTCCCACAGACGGCACCAATTGTTGTTGCACAAAACAACAATAAATGTGTGCTGATGTCGATATTCGTATTCTTTCTCCACGTGTCTCCAAAAAGGTTCTGTAAAAATAAGAGAAGTCAGAGTAACGTAGGGGGTGGTTCCCTGCGTAGGGACTCCGATGCTTAAGTTAGCAAAAAGGTTCTTGAGTATTGGGAAGCTTAAAAGCCAGCAGTCAAAAAATTAGAGAATAGAATTGTACATGGGGCCTATTTATAGGTGAATATTCTAAGGTAATTATCTGGGGATGATCACGTCTTTTTAGTGAGAGTTTGTTTCCAAGTAAAACACAAATTCATCAATCTTGGAAGTTTATCAAGAGCCCGTTACCGGCAAGGGGCTGTAGGTGAGATACGACAGATACCCAGCGGGAGAATCTTGTCGCCTTATGCGGGAGGCTACATTCATGCCACGTGTCCACACGACAAGACCTCGCAACAGACACATGCTTTCAGTACCTGTGATAGAGATCCTGTCGCAGGCGATAGGGGTCTCACGCTCACCGCAACCATCTCTCGCCTAAATGCCACGTGGTCCAATAGGATCTCGCCATGTGGCGGATTCTCTGATGTTTGGCTTTAGCACATTGTAAATGGGCTTTGCCATATCAAAAATAAAAAAATTAAAAATAGGGGCAGGAGAGTAATTTTATCCTCTGCTGTTTTGCTCTCTGTGGTTAAAACTTGAAACCCACCGAAAGCGGGATGGGTTCCAAATGAACCGAAGTCAGTGTCTTTGGTCATGTGTGGTCTTTGCCATTTTGATTCCGAGCATTTCTGCTTAGCTTTCCACAAACTTCTCCTCTAAATCCTGTCTTCTAACGTTCTAGCTAGGGTTAGTTTGCTGTTGAATCACCATACTCAAAAGATCCCCCACACAGCTCCACTCCTCCTCTAGCATGTTCTTCCATGGTTGTTTCATCAATGTAAATTCGAAACTTCCCCTGCCCCGCCTCCCCTCCACTCTCTCTCTCTCTCTCTCTCTCTCTCTCTCTCTCTCTCTCTCTCTCTCTCTCTCTCTCTCTCTCACTTAAAGACTAGAACTTGTTATTGGTATTTTATTAATAAAAACTAAAGCAAGGTTTTCATCCCACAAGAAGACATACACTAATGTGAAAGATCAGTGATGGATTGGATACTTACCGGAGAAGAAGAGAGACGTAACTAACTCAGACCTCAGACTCTAGTACTAGCAGGCACATCCATTTTCTCCATTAGCTTGGTCTTCAACGTCCTTTGGATTGCAGCCTTCGACAAATTTATACTTATAATATATGGTTGCTATCACGATTACAAGAGCAAGCAAATTAGCAAAACCGTAAATATAAACCCTTTGCCATTGACGGCAAAGGTTTCAGTTATCTGGAAGCTCAAGCCTGATTTCGATGAGGAGGAGGAGAAGTTGGCATTGGCATCCATTTTTTTGATTGAAGGTGTGAAAAAATGTGAGAGGTGATGAAGAGCTTGAGAACTTCTGATGTATTTCTTATTGTGTCCTGAATGCAACGCGAAGAGTTTTTTTTAATGAACAAGGCAACGTGAAGTTCAATTATGAAATTGCTTGCAACAGAAATCAACAAAACCTTGAAGTAATGTGGCAGATCAACTGGGACCCTTAGTAGATGACGTGGCAAGGTATCTCTCTTTTTGTCCATCGACAGGACATCCGCATCTCCTGTTACCCTTCTATACTGATACTCGCCTCTGCAGTACTAAAGGATAAATATGTAAGATGGGAAATTATCCTCATATCTTTACTTTTTTTTTGTTTATTTTATTATTTTAACTAAAAATATATATTTTTAATAAATTTTTATCATTTTTAATTTTATCGAAACCAATTTCACTGTCTATCTAAATTAAACTCTAATAAAAAATGAGAATCTTAAAATTCATCCTCATGAGTACTTACTTGTAGATATTGGAGAACTAATGAGTCAAGACTAGGGATGTAAATGGGGCAGGTACCCGCGAATTTTGAGGTACCCGAACTCAATTATTTTGATTTTTACTACTCGAACCCTACCCATTTAATATAAGAACTACCTGTTTAACTATCTGAACCCGCTAAATACCCGTTTATTAAGTCAAAGTTTAACTTTTAATTTTATATTTAAATTTAATTTTAAGAAAAATTAAATTAATACATTTAAATTAACTCATAAAAATAAATTAATGTTAAAAATCATAATTAAAATACTTAATGAATTTATTTAATTAAGTTTCCTATTAATAATAAATATTTTATAAATAAAAATATATATAATAATATTAAAAAATTATTATTTGTAATCGGATTCGGGTAGTAGGGTACCCTAAGATCACTACCCGAACCCTATCTGAACCTGTGAAGGGTAGTAAAATCACTACCTGAACCCTACCCTAATCCGATTATTAACTACCCTAACCTTATTTAATAAGGTCAGGTATTATCGAGTACTCGTTTATAAGGTACTCATTTACATCCCTAGTCGAGACTGAAAAGTAGAATTATGTCACTCTTACAGGGAGGAAAACTTTTGCACTAACAAGCTTGCCAAGCTAGCATGTGATCTTGAGGTAGATTTTCAGAAGCTGGATGATCTTCCTCACTGGTCTGATAGACACAGATGCATGGGGGGTCTCCTTTTTGAGGAGGTTCATGATTTAGTTAATTTTACCTTTTTATCTTGTAGTAAAAAAAAATATACAAATAAGTTTTTTTTTTTTTCAAGTTGTTCTTAAAGGCTTGGCGTGTTTCTAATTTCCTCATTAATGATGTGTCAATCTTGATGCATTAACAATATGTAAAGTCTACATACTGTTAGTAGATTATATATAAACCCAAAAAATTATCAACAAAAAAATGTTAATTTTATTATGATTTCATAGCTATTTTATAGTGAATTATATATAAACCCAAAAAGTTATCAACAAAAATAATGTTAATTTTATTATGATTTCATATCTGTGTCATAATATATGTATCACATATATCCTAAATATATAAATTAAATAATCTTAATGCATATCTTTATACTTGGGGAAGGGAACCTTCGTTTACTTCATATTAAAATTAATTAATTTATAAAAAAAGAAAAAAAGTGTGATATTTTTTACAATGATTAATTTAAAAATGGATATAACCATTTAAAAGTCTTAAGTTTTTGCTAACATTTTTTTAATAATGAATTATTATCATAAAAGGAGAAAAAGTAATTTTAAATTAATATGAACAAACGAAAATTCTACCGTAAAGTAAAAATTTTGATCTTACGCAAATGCTTTCAACACTTTTAATATATTTGATGTCTAATAACATTAAATTTATATTTAATCATATGTGTTTAAATTGATCTTATAAAAATATCAAAATTTTTAATCGTATCATAAAATCTCCCTGAAAAGATGTTACTATTATGACTGATTCTATTAAAGAGATTATGAATGTTTTGGGCAGCCAATGAAGTACTCCAACACTTTATATTCTACACAACTTGGGGATGAAAGAAAATGGCTTATATTAACCAATATGAACGCAAAGCACCAGACCTGTTAACCCTGTACACCAAAAAAAAAAACTGGATCTTGCGATAGGAGGCAAATATAGATCAGGGTATTCTTAGAGTTTAACATATTTGATCAGGTTGTCTTTTTTATCCAATTAAATTCTTTGATCTCAAACTTGCTCCAGTTTGAGCAAATGAGTCCAGCTAGTGTGCTGCATTCACTTTTGTCATCAGTGGAACTTGACCTCAACTATGTTCTCTGACCGTTTTATGTTGGTTTAATAGTTATCTTGCTTGAAGTGCAACTGTGAAATGATTCTTATTTGCAAAGCTTACGATCTCGAGGCTTATTATATTGTGTGCTTAGGATTTTAGCTCCAAGTCATGCTCTTTTTCATGCAACTCTTTGTGTTTGTTTGTGAAAGTTAGGAAACTCAAATTGCATGTTGTCTTGGTGCAGCTTTGTGGCTGTAGTTTTAATTATTGTAATTCTGCCGGTAGCCACCAAGTATAAGCTGATTGTGGAGGGGAAGTAGAGAAAATGAGGTTCAATCCTTGAAGGTTTACCCTGTTTTTACTGGTCTGGATTGAAACAATCAGCAATCCACATTGGAGAGGAAGTTTACTGTTTATAAGAAGTGTAGTTGGACTGATGAACAGAGTTGCCAAGCTTTTCTAAGGTGGCCCTTTAACTTGACAGGATCTGAGAAAGAAGTTTATGACTATAAAATGTTTTTTGTGAACAAAATGAAGCTTGACAGTATCCCGTCAGATGCTTTAACTTCATCTTCACTTCCCCAATAGACACAGTAATTGGTATATATAATTCGTGTTCTTGTGTAAAATATGAAAATTTTATATCAAAATTCATGTCTACACATTACGTACAATTTTTTTTTTGGTTTCTAGCCATCAAGGCCAAGAGAGGACTCAAAATAAACATTATAGTAAGCCAATCAGATTCCATTGCAAACTCATCAAGAAACCATGCATATTGCTTAAATAATCAATTACTGACAAGCATATTGTTGGTACTTTGGTAAAAAAAATGAAGTGTTAGTTTGGCAGGACGCTAAGATTAGTTTCGGTGATATTGAAAAAGAAAAAATTTCATTAAAATTATATAATTTTAATAAAATAAAAAAAAATTAAAAATAGGGGCAAGAGAGTAATTTTATCCTCTGCTGTTTTGCTCTCTGTGATTGAAACTTGAAACCCACCGAAAGCGGGGTAGGTTCTTTGGTCATGTGTGGTCTTTGCCATTTTGATTCCGAGCATTTCTGCTTAGCTTTCCACAAACTTCTCCTCTATATCCTGTCTTCTAACATTCTAGCTAGGGTTAGTTTGCAGTTGAATCACCATACTCAAAAGATCCCCCACACAGCTCCACTCCTCCCCTAGCTTGTTCTTCCATGGTTGTTTCATCAATGTAAATTCGGAACTTCCCCTGCCCCGCCCCCCCTCCACTCTCTCTCTCTCTCTCACTAGAACTTGTTATTGGTAAGCTAAAATATTAAAAAAACTTTTGAACTTTGTTACTTTATTTAAATAGGTCATTATATTTTTATTGCATCTAGATAAACCTTTATACTTTGATTTGTACTCAAATAAGCTCTTATTTCAAATAAAAGATTAAATATGGATAAAAATTATTTCAAACTAATTTAACCAATCAAAATTCAATTAATTTGATTTAACTAAGTCACTTTTGGATTTAAATTAATTTTTATAGGTTGATTTATTTGATTAATTCGATGTCTAAAATTACAAATTAAACTAACTGAATTAATTAATATTTTTTTAAGTATATAATATATAGTATAATATACATAATTAAATATTATATAATATATTCTATCTAATTAGCCTTTTTTTATGTAGAAAGTTAGTTTTTAAATGTAATCAAAAAAATCAATTAATCACTTTTATAAAAGATTGATTTATATTAATGGCTTATTTGGGTATAAATTAAGAATGAAAGGCTTATCTAAGTACAAATTAAAGTCTATGAGCTTATTTGAACTCAAATAAAAAGTTAAAGGCTTATCTAGATGCAATAAAAATATAAAGACCTATTTAAATAAAATAATAAAGTTTAGGGACTTTTTTAATATTTTAACCTTATTGGTATTTTATTTATAAAAACTAAAGCAAGGTTTTCGTCCCACAAGAAGACATACACTAATAGGAAAGATCAGTGATGGATTGGATACTTATCGGAGAAGAAGAAGAGAGACGCAACTAACTCAGACCTCAGATTCTACCAGTAGCAGGCACATCCATTTTCTCCATTAGCTTGGTCTTCAACGTCCTTTGGAGTAAAGCCTTCGACACATTTATACTTATAATATATGGTTGCTCTCACGATCACAAGAGCAAGCAAATTAGCAAAACCGTAAATATAAACCCTTTGCCATTGACGGCAAAGGTGATATGAACCTCAGCGAAAGAAGATGAAGTTCAATGAAGAACACAAAGAACACTTGAAGAAAAACAAGAACAAGTTAAAAACGCAGCAAAAGAAAACAAAAATTAGAGATAAAACCAAGACCCGTTGTGTAGATACACAAGAACCTATGGTATTGGACCAAGACCCGTTGCTTAGAAAAGCAAGAACCTATGGTATATATTGGTGGAAGGTAGAAGAACGCCACAAGGAAGACCTTGATAAGTTCAAGAGTTCTCAAGAGAACCAAAGAGAAGACAATGTTCAGCCCAATAATACTTAACTAAATAAAATATGCATCTAGCCTAATTTGCATTTCGGCCCAATACTTGTGTGTCTTCAAGAAGGTTGAACTTGGGCTTGGATCATGTTGTAGAAGACTTTATCATCCTCCATGCTCAAGCTTTGTTGGGCTTTCTCTCTAGCAATATCAATGAAACCAGCCAAGGCTTGTTGCATTATCTTTGATTTAGCTCTTGTAATTGGACCTCCATGGATGCTCAAAGGATCACGAACATCACGAACAGAACTTGAGCTGTGTGAGCTTAAAGGGTCTCCATCAAAAGGTTTCAGTCATCTGGAAGCTCAAGCCTGATTTCGACGAGAAGGAGGAGGAGAAGTTGGCATTGGCATCCATTTTTTTTATTGAAGGTGTGAAAAAATGTGAGAGGCAATGAAGAGCTTGAGAACTTCTGATCACTACAGCAAATTTGACTTTTAGCGGCATATATTTAGTGGCGTTTTTAATAAAACGCCGCTATATTCCGTGTTTTTAATCACATCGCGGCGTTTTATCTAAAAAACGTCGTTTAATTAAAAAAAATTTACTCCATAACGACATTTTTCAGGTAAAACGCTGTAAAATTAAAAAATAACGACATTTATTTCTTAAAAACGCCGCTATCTAATAAATATTTTAAATAAAGAATATAGATAATTTAGCGGCGTTTTTCTCTCAAAAACGCCACTATGTTAAAAAAAATATCTATTTTAATGGTTTTTTTGGTTGAAAATTGGAAATAAAATTAAACAATTTTTCTTTTGCCGATTCCGATCGTCCATCCCAAATCCTCTCTCTTCGATTCTCTTTTTTGGATGCTCTTTTTCCTCACTCTCTTCTCTCTAAAAAAGTCCCTTATTTTTAGGGTTTCTAAACTGCTGAAGATCTATTGATCAATTTGATACAAGTAAACAGTTTTCATCATCCACGCATCACAATTTCCCTCTTCAATTTCCCCTCCTTTTTAACCTTTGTTGGCGGTTCTTCTGGCAATGGGGAAACGAACCACCATCTTGATTTCCTCGTCAGAGGATGAAGATTACGAGCCTTCTTCGAGGTTGAAACGGAGCTACGAGAAGGCGAAATCGAGGTCCTCGGTTACTCATACAAACCCTAGTAGAGCCAAAAAGCCTCAACTTCCGAGCTCTCGTTTAAGTAAAGGCTATAGCAATGCAGACGAGGTAAAACATTTTCCTTTTATCATAACTATTTTTGCAATATTTTTTACTCTTTTTAATGTATATATATTTTTCTCCGAAATTGTTGTTTAGTACAGATGAGATTGGATTTGAAGATTTTGATGAAGTTTTGAATGGGTTCAAGGTTTCCGCTGGTATGCATTTTGAGTGTGTGTTCTCTGTAATATTTTGCTTATATTTCCTTCAACAAGAAATTACTATATGCCTAATTGGAAATAGAATATGGTCTAGGCTCTAGAAGGAGCAATTTAAAGGAATTGTGGGTTGATAAACACAAGCCCCGTTCCATTGAAGAGCTTGCTGTTCACAAGAAGAAGGTGAGAGTCAATTTGGTTTTTACTGTCCATAAGAATATTTTTAATCTACTTATCCACATATTCTCTTCTTGTTTGCGGTAGGTTGAAGAAGTCAAGTCATGGTTTGAGGAAAGATTGAGGACTCCAAAGGTAATTTTATTGTGTTAAAGTGAATTGTTGTGATTGTTGTCAATTGCTGACTGCGAATAAGCAATACCTTTTTATTATTATTTTTCATCTTATCTGAGAAACTCATGTCCTTTTCTTTAGTATTAACAGAGTGAAATTGGTGGCTCTGTTCTCATCATCACCAGGCAAGCTGGGGTTGGAAAATCTGTAGGTTGTCTTGGCAAAAATAATTTTTTCTAGAATCAAAATTTCGTTTTTCTAGATGTTGGACATAGTTGTGGAGAATCCAGATAAGTTCAGAATTGTGGGGCTTGCTACTGGTTCAAATGAGACCCTTTTTGCTAATCAGGTAACTAATCAGTTTTCACCAGTTATGGCAACTTACAATGCATTAGTTTTTCCAACTTTCAAAAGGAATCATTTGGAGATGTCAAACTTGCTCTTAAATAACTTGATCCATGGAGTAACATAGTTATGATGTTATAGTCCACTTATACTTTAGCCCCATGTGGTCGTGCAGTATAATCTCATATAAAGTGGAATCTGTGATGCTTAAAAGTTTTAGAATTAAAATCATAAATAATTCTCTTTGCACAAAAGATTTAACATATGAAATGGGCATCTGTCAAAACCTTGGGGGCTGATAATGTTTCTGCATATAACAGGTGAAGAGATTCTCAACTGGTTGCTATTAGAAATGAGTCTTTGGTAAATGAACTCAAAGAGGCTTAGGCTGATATGGAACAAAAGCCTTAAATTATTCCTGGGGAACAAGGAGTTATTGAGGTAGCCCATGATTTAGTTCATTATTTCTTTTATTTGACTATATAAAGCCATTTTCATGTCTAAATAGTTAAGCTTAAAAACTTTTCCAGGTTGCTTGCCATCCAGATGCCATCAGTGTAGTTACAGGGATAGTAGGCTGTGCAGGACTGAAGGTAGTCATCGATCTTTTTACTTTTTCCCTTGGTTTGGTCATGTTCCACAACCTGCCTTTGCAACCCTACGATCCTTAACTCCTAGGAGCATTCTGTAAAGGCTGCATATAAGATTTCTTGGTCTAGTTTCAAATTTGTGATTTGATTATAGTACTTATGTGGACAAACCATAGAGAATCATATGCAGATCTATTTCTGCATCCTCTATGTATAGCCTCCTTTGCACCCACTGAATAAAGTACACTAAAGATATTATGAACTGCAGTTTACTGTCAAGCTTTAGGATATGTAAATAGAAGCAAACAATTTGTTGTTTAAAAGTATATCATATTGATCTTGCTAAAATCTCCATCTTTTATCTCTTTGTATCCTACAGTTGCTGCCATAGAAGCAGGGAAAGACATTTGTTTAGCCAATAAAGAGACCTTGATTGCCGATGGTCCCTTTGTCCTTCCTCTTGCTTACAAGCATAAAGTAAAAATCCTCCCAGCAGATTCGTAACATTCTGCCATATTTTAGGTATGGAACTATAACTTAATGAATACTATTATTTGAAAATTGTTCGTAGTTCAGAGATTCTTTGTCAATTATGTTGTTTCTTGTGGAAGTTTGGCATCTTTACACTTTTCTTGGTATAACTGGTTGCAACAACTTTTTTGTCTTCTCATTTTGTCCCTCAAGTCATTCTTGATAATTACAGAACAAGCTTATAGAGTTGCTTTTTGTTTCTTCAGTGTATTCAGGGATTACCAGAGGGTGCACTTCGGCGTATTATTTTGACTGCATTTGGTGGGACTTTCAGGTGTGGAATCATAATTTACATTAGAATGATTAAGTTTGTAAGTTAGGATGATTAAGCTGCATCGAGCCATTTGCTCACATTGTTTCTCATAGGGATTGGCCTGTTGATAGATTGAAAGAAGTTAAAGTAGATGATGCTTTGAAGCATCCTAACTGGACTATGGGTAAAATGATTACTGTGGACTCTGCTACCCTTTTCAATAAGGTTTAGTTTTATCAAATGTCTCATTCAAAATTATGAGCGGTGTACTTTTCAATAAAGTATGTTATTTGTTTAAAATTATACCCTGGTCTAAATTACTAGCATTAAGCACTTTCTCGTTTATGACAGGGTCTAGAAGTCATCGAAGCCCATTACCTCTTCGGAGCTGAGTATGATAACGTTGAGATAGTAATTCACCCGTAATCTATTATTCATTCAATGGTTGAAACACAGGTTTTGCTATTAACTCTATTGTGTTGGCTACGGCTTGTTGATGTCATAGGTGTCACATGTTCAATTTTTAGTTGAGTGGCAATCATATCCTTAAACGGAAAGATGCATAGAGTACATATTGGAATTCAATTTTCATTTCTCATCATTGTTTGATTTGCTTATTTTCAGGATTCATCAGTGCTGGCTCAGTTGGGATGGGCAGATATGCACATTTCTGGGAGGATTGAAAACTGGCATTGTAGGGAGAATAGGCAGTGGTAAATCAACTCTTATACAAACACTTTTCTGAATGGTTGAAGCTACAGCAAGCCAAATTATAATTTTTATATCAAATAGGAGACGTATTTTATATCTAAATATATTTTTACATTACACTTATTTTGTATATGAACAAGCTGACCTATAGCTGAAAACTCTTAATATTGTTCATAGTTTCATCATTCCTTTATGTTCTTTTCCATGTAATATTATTTGTATAATGTGTATTGTGTATTGTTTGTATAATGTGTATAGTACAACTCTTATTTTGTATAATGTGTATTGTGTATTGTTTGTATATTGTTTGTATAATGTGTATAATACAACTCTTATTTTGTATAATGTGTATTGTGTATTGTTCATAGTTTCATCATTCCTTTCTGTTCTTTTCCATGAAATGTGTTTTGGTTGTATAATGTGTTTTGTATAATCCATTCAAAACACTCTTATGCTAGCATCTTTAATGAGATGTGAGGTTGGCTAAGCCGAGGCGACCAATGAGAGTGAAAGGAGAGGATTGACTAAAGGCATTTGTAATTGATTCTCCTTGTTGTTTATTAAAGGCATGCAATTGATTCTCTTTGCCGTTTATTAAAGGCATGCCTTAAGGCATTGAGTGAGCCCTGGGTTGCACAGGTTGTTCACGTGGTTGGAAGGATGAAGTAAATTTTAAAATCATATAATAAAAAAAAAGTCTAACTTAGCGGCGTTTTTCTGCAAAAACGCCGCTAATTTTGCGGCATTTTTATGGTAAAACGCCGCTAACTTGCGGCCATTTTAAACGCCGCTAACTTGTATAAAATTATCGTGAATTTAGCGGCGTTTTTTAAAAAAAAAACGCTGTTATTTTTCCCGACGTTGACAAAGCCGGCATTTTTTGCGGCGTTTTCTGTTAATGCCACGATAGTAATGCCGCTAAAAAATGAAAAAAAAAATGCCGCTAAAAGTACATTTTGCTGTAGTGGATGTATTTCTTATTGTGTCCTGAATGCAACGCGAAGAGTTTTTTTTTAACGAACAAGGCAATGCGAAGTTCAATTATGAAATTGCTTGCAAAAGAAAACAACAAAACCTGGAAGTCATGGGGCGGATCAACCGGGACCCTTAGTAGATGACGTGGCAATGTATCTCCCTTTTTGTCCATCGACGGGACATCCGCATCTCCTGTCACCCTTCTATACTAATACTCGCCTCTGCAGCACTAAAGGATAAATGTGTAAGATGGTAAATTACCCTCTTACCTTTACTTTTTTTGTTTATTTTATTATTTTAATTAAAAAATATATTTTTAATAATTTTTTTATCATTTTTAATTTCATCGAAATCAATTTTACCGTCTATCTAAATTAAACTCTAATAAAAAATGCCAATCTTAAAGTTCATCCTCATGGGTACTTACTTGCAGATATTAGAGAACTAATGAGTCGAGACTGAAATGTAGAATTATGTCACTCTTAAAGGGAGGAAAACTTTTGCATTGACAAGCTTGCCAAGCTAGCCTGTGATCTTGAGGTAGATTTTCAGAAGCTGGATGATCTTCCTCACTAGTCTGATAGACACAGATGCATGGGGGGTCTCCTTTTTGAGGAGGTTCATGATTTAATTAATTTTACCTTTTTATCTTGTAACAAAAAAATATAAAAATAAGTTTTATTTTTTCAATTTGTTCTTAAAGGCTTGGCGTGTTTCTAATTTCCTCATTAATGATGTGTCAATCTTGATGCATTAACAATATGTAAAGTTTACATACTGATAGTGAATTATATATAAACGCAAAAAATTATCAACATAAAAATGTTAATTTTATTACGATTTCATAGCTATTTTATAGTGAATTATATATAAACCCAAAAAATTATCAACAAAGATAATGTTAATTTTATTATGATTTCATATCTGTATCATAATATATGTATCACATATATCCTAAATATATAAATTAAATAATATTAATGCATATCTTTATACTTGGGGAAGGGAATCTTCGTTTACTTCATATTAACATTAATTAGTTAATAAAAAAAGAAAAAAAGTGTGATATTTTTTACAATGATTAATTTAAAAATGGATATAACCATTTAAAAGTCTTAAGTTTTTGCTAACATTTTTTTAATAATGAATTATTATCATAAAAGGAGAAAAAGTAATTTTAAATTAATATGAACAAACGAAAATTCTACCGTAAAGTAAAAATTTTGATCTTACGCAAATGCTTATAACACTTTTAACATATTTGATGTCTAATAACATTAAATTTATACTTAATCATATATGTTTAAATTGATCTTATAAAAATATCAAAAATTTTAATCTTATTGTAAAATCTCCCTGGAAAGATGTTACTATTATGATTGACTCTATTAAAGAGATTATGAATGTTTTGGGCAGCCAATGAAGTACTCCAACACTTTTATATTCTACACAACTTGGGGATGAATGAAAATGGCTTAGATTCAAATTACAGGTTACCAAGCCTATCTTAAAGCTCGCTGCCTGCAGAGCTGCACAAAGCATGATACCATGCTATTGCAAAATACAAGAGGCAAAGCAGGCACACAGCTCCTCAATGACAGTGAAAGCAAGAGCAAGTGGTTGTGTTCGAGTTTTATCAATGGTAGTAGAAAAGAATATAACCAAAGATATTGAATTGGCAGCAGTAATGAGTTTAGGATAACAGAAATCAACTCAATCAAATTAACATAAAAAATGAAGACTTGAATCCCAATGTCATGATTTGAATAATGCTTAGGTGTCTCAAAGAGAACATTTTGAAGCAGTACTTAAAGCTGATACATCCAAACAAACATTAACCAATCTCCACGGATACAAATGGAAACATCTAAGAACAGTCAAAATTATAAAACTTCCAATATAATTCAATTGTTCATTAATTCTTCAACAGCAGTAGATGGGAACAGGGCAATCCACCATGTTGTAGCAGACAAACCTGGCATTGGGGGAATGAAATAAACATTATACCGCCTACTAAGCCTATAAGATACCATGCAAAATTCATCAAGAAACCATGCATATCGCATAAATAATCAACCATTGCAAACACATGAACATATATAATTACTGACAAGCAGATTGTTGGTACTTTCGTATAAATAAAGTCAGTGTTTTTGCCATTTTGATTCCGAGCATTTCTGCTTAGCTCTCCACAAGCTTCTACTTTAAATCCTGTCTTCTAAGGTTCTAGCTACGGTTAATTAGTTTGCAGTTGAATCACCATAGTCAAAAGATCCCCCGCACAGTTGCTCCGCTCCTCCCCTGGCTTGTTCTTCCATGGTTGTTTTCATCAAAGTAAATTCGGAACTTCCCCTGCCCCGCCTCCCTCCTCTTTCTCTCTCTCTCTCTCTCTATCTATCTCTCTGAGAGACTTGAACTTATTATTGGTATTTTATCAATGAAAACTAAAGCCAAGCTTTCGTCCCACAAGAAAACATAAACTAATAAGAAAGATCAGTGATGGATTGGATACTTACCGGAGAAGAACAGAGACGCATCTAGCTCAGAGCTCAGGCAGCTCCAGTTCTCCATTAGCTTGGACTTTAACGTCATTTGGAGTGCAGCCTTTGACACATTTATAATATATGGTTGCTGTCATGATCACAAAAACAAGCAGAATTAGCAGAACCGTAAATATAAACCCTTTGCCATTGGTGGCAAAAGTTTCGGTGATCTGGAAGCTCCAGCCTGATTTTGATGAGGAGGAGAAGAAGTTGTCATTGGAACCCATTTTTTAGATTGAAGAGGTGAAACAGTGAATGAGAGCGAGAAGGAAGAAGGAACTTGAGAAGCAGTAGAAAGTTTAGTAGGAATGCAAATGCGACGAATCATGGGAATATATAAATCTTGTACACTTTGAGCCGTTAGAGCGACGGATTAAAAGGCGCTCTTAGATCACTTAGAAGTTTACTCATCCGTGCCTCTATGTAACAAGCGTAAACAAATACTACAGCTCAATGGATACCTAATACCCCTTGAGCACCCTTCCTGCCTTCCATGCCTCCATGGGCAGCGAAATCCAGGCCTCCTTGAAATAGGACTGCAGACCGTCAACTGGTTTTTTTTTTTAATCGTCTTTTTTTTTCTTTCTATTTTTTCCATGTTAAGTTAATTTTTTTTTGTATTTTTAATATTTTAACGTTAATAAAATTTAAAAATAAATATTTTTATTTCAATCAAAAAATATCACATATTAAACTAAAAACTATCACATAGCTAATTATATTTTTAATATTTTAATTTTAAGGAAAAATATTAAAATTAATTATAATTTTGAAAAATAAAAAAAATTTGCCTCTAAAAAATTAACGAAGAACTACTCATTCATTAAATAAATAACTTTTATATCTACCAATATTTTAACCATGCTGTGTCATACTTTTTATCAAACAAAAATAATATAAAAATTGTAAAAAATATATAAAAATAATATTTAAAAAGCCAACTGAAAACATTTATAAAAAAACCTAATTCAAAAAAATAATTAAAAAGGACATATGTCGAATACATGTAAAAGGAAAAGTGGAACCCTAGTCTTCATCTCTTTAGGGGAATTAGTAAAAGAATCAACCCGCAAAGAAAGAAAACGGGGAATAGGCATAGACCTCCACACAACAGCAATCTTTGTCTGACTATCTCCCTACTACATTCTTCTCCCTTTACCTTTTTACACTCACATATGTCTTCTTTTCTCATTGATGCCTCTGCCCAGACTTTCTATCCTTGTTTAATTACCGTATCCATGAACAAGTGTCAGCAAAGAATCCATTGGGTTTTTATATATAATCATAGATTGTCATGTTCATGGAGGCTAAACATGGAAACTGGGGAGATAAGAGGAGAATTAAAGGAAATATTGATAAAGGTCAGTTGAGAATGGAGTTACAAGGCAAGCTGAACACTAAAGCTAGAAGCTGGGAGCTAAGTCATCAACTGAATTCCAAGATTGATCAGCTAAGGAGCCAAGAAGAGCTAAAGTCAGTTAAAAGAATGAGGACAGAGAAGGATAAACAATTACTTGGGCTAAGTGAGTACTCATGTACTGATCCTTAGGATAGGAAATTGTTAGCTGTCAGTGGTCCCTCATGAATAGCCATTGGGAACATGTAACAAACATGTCAGTACCCATATAAGGAATTTTCCCGTGTACCTCATGCAGGAAATTCATACAGATAAATACACAAAGGATCTCGTGTTCAATCATAAAAAAAAAGAGTAATACGGAAGTGTGCATAAATCCATTGAAATTGATTTCTTGGGGTTAGAGTCTTCCACGTCTAAACTTTTTGAGAGAATTTGTATCTCACTTAATTATGGGATTTGAGAATGAGAATTATATTATGTTTAGACTGAGGATCATAACCTATTTATGCTTGAAGTATATTTTATTTTGGCCCATCATGAAAATAAAATAAAATATTGGGTCTCTACACATTGAAGCCCATATTAGTTGAGATGCACTAAAATCCAATAACTTAAACTTTATTTAATCACTTTTAAATGAACTAAACAAATTAGATAGCTTGGAATGTACAATTAATTGATATATGTAGGCCCACTTAAAGAATTTTCCAACAATCTTCCACTTAAGCCACATATGTCACCTAATAATTGTACATTTTAAAATAACTTTAAAAGCTCTAAACTTGATATTATCACAAGGCAACATCTCTAAACAATCTCGTCCATTAATTATACTAACATAAGATCAAAGCGATTTTCGTTACATATATTACGTAACTAGACCCATCAATGGTCACATATATTAATATAATCAATGACATAAATCAAGTATGGATTTATAGCATGGAAATTACATGCAATGTGATCCCTTAAACATACTTATTTCCAACTAGTCCTACTTTCAAAAACTTTGTGCTCAACTGCAATTTGAAAGAATAAAACTTTATTTCAAAGTTTTAGTAGTAATAATAATACTTTATTTTGATTAGAAAAATGTCTAAAGAACAAATGAATATAAATAAAACAAACTCCCACTATACAAGCATATCATCAAAGTGAACCACACCCATACAAGCTACATGCTCATGAAACACTTTAGGTGGTACACCCTTAGTAAGCGAATCCGCAATTATGGAGTTCATACTGATATATTCAATAGATATATGAAGACTATGAACTCTCTTTTTAACAACAAGAAACTTGATGTCAATATGCTTTGACTTCAATGAGCTTCTGTTGTTCTTAGAGTATAATTTTGCGGCTTTATTATCACAATAAATTTTCAATGGCCTCTCAATACCATTGACAATGCATAGCCCAATGATAAAATTTTGCAACCATATTGCCTGGTTCGATGCCTCATAGTAAGTTATAAACTCTGTTTTTGTGGTGGAAGAGGCTATGAGTGGCTGCTTTACACTCTTCCAAGATACAACCCCTCTAGCAAACATGAAAATATAACCAGAAGTGGATTTTCTGCTATCAAGGCAACCAGCAAAATTGGAGTCTGAATACCCAACAATCTCTAAATGATCAGACCTTTGATATGTGAGCATGTAATATTTAGTTCTTTGTAAATACCTCATAACCCTCTTTAGTGGTTTCCAATGATCCACTCCAGGGTTACTTAAATATCTGCCAAGCATTTCAACTATGTACACAATATTCAGAAGCGTACAAACTTAAGCATACATGAGACTTCCTACTGCTGAAGCATAAGGAATCTTCTACATCTCTTCCTTTTCAATATTATTTCTTGGGCATTTAGGCAAACTAAATTTATCCCCCTTAGCAATGGGCGTGTCTCCTAATGTACAATTTTTCATGTCAAATCTACTAAGCAGCTTTTCGATATATGCTTTTTATGATAAGCCAAGTATTCCTTGAGAATGATCTTGATAGATCTGTATGCCTAATACAAAAGATGCATTTTCAAGATCTTTCATTTCAAATTTATTTGAAAGAAATCTTTTGGTTTCATGCAATAAGTCTAAATCTCTATTTGCTAGCAAGATGTCATCGACATATAACACCAGAAGAATAAACTTACTCCTACTGATCTTGTGATAAATACATTGATCAACAATGTTCTCTTTAAAACCAAAAGAGGTGATCACTTGATTAAATTTTCGATACCACTGACGGGATGCTTGTTTTAAACCATAGGTGAAATTCTTTAATTTGCACACCAGATGTTTTTATTCATCCGACATGAAATTTTCTTGTTGCACCATATAAATTGCTTCTTTTATGTAACCATTGAGAAACGTTATCTTTACATCCATTTGATGTAGTTCTAAATTATAATGAGCTACAAGTGCTATAATGATTCTAAAAGAGTCTTTCAATGAAACCAGAGAGAAAGTCTCTTTATAATCAATGCCTTCCTTTTGAGTGCAACCTTTGGTAACTAGACATCCTTTATATCTTTTGACATTGCCGTTCAGATCCCACTTGGTTTTGAAAATCCATTTACAACCAATTGGTTTCACTCTTTTAGACAATGCGACAAGATTCTAAACGTCATTGTCTTCCATTGATTTCATCTCATCTTTTATGGCCTCAATCCATTTCTGAGAGTGAACACTTTTTTTGGCTTCACTAAAAGATTTTAGATCATCTTTTAGTCTTATATCAAACTTGTGTTCTTAGAGATATACGATATAATCATTTGGAATTGCCGATCTCCTCTTTCTTAAATATCTCCTTAATGACACTTCTAATTGAGGTTGTTATTGCTCTTCAATATGAGTAAGAGATAACGTAGGAGTATCTTGATAATTCGGATTTGCATCTTGAACAATTTCAAACATAATTGTCTGATCATTCTCAATTGCAGCTGTAGGAACTATAACATGTTCTTTCTCAAAGACAAAGTTCTTGTGTTTGGCACCCTCATCATATTCAATATTCTCAGTAAACTTAGCATTCCTTGTTTCGAAAAAGGATCTATTTAAGGGATCATAAAATTTAAAAACCCTCGATCTTTCTTAGTATCTAACAAAGTAGCATCTTATTGTTCTTAAGTTTGATTTCTTTTCATTAGGCTTGTATGGGCTAGCCTCAGCTGGACAACCCAAAATATGTAATTGTCTAATACTAGACTTCTTTCCTGTCCATAATTCATATAAGGTTTTAACTATTGCATGGTTTGGAACTCGATTAAATATGTACACTGTAGTCTTTAAAGCTTCCCCCTAAAGTGACTCTAGCAATGAAGAATAACTAATCATACTTCTAACCATATCCTTTAGGGTCCGATTTTGTCTTTCAGCTACACCATTTTGACTTGGAGTCCCTAACATGGTGTATTGAGGAACATTGCCACATTCTGCTAAATACTTTGTAAAAAGGCCTGGACGTTGACATCTGATCCATCGTATCTATTGTAATATTCACCTCTATGGTTAGATTTGACGACTTTAATTTTCCTACTAAGTTAATTTTCAACTTCAGCTTCATAGGTTTTGAAAACGTCTAATGCTTGAGACTTCTCATGAATCAAGTATAAGTACCCATAATGAGAATAATCATCTATGAAAGTAATAAAATACTGTTGACCATTCCAAAAAGCTGTAGGGAATGGACCACAAATATCAGTATGAATTAAATCTAAGACGTTTAAACTCCTATTAGCACCAGTTTTCTTGATATTTGTTTGTTTTTCTTAATACACTCAACACAAATTTTGAAATCCGAAAAATCAAGGGAATCAAGAATTCTTTCTGACACAAGCCTCTTTATTCTTTTGTTTAGAAATATGTGCTAAACTCCTGTGCCATAACATGGAAGAATTCTCATTAATTAAGTTGCATTTTGTACCACAATTACTTACATGCAAGGATTCACTAATGTGTAAGGCATGAAGGTGCAATTTATATAGATTATCAACTAAAGAACCTGTGCCAATAAGATTTGAATACTAAAAAAAAACTAATTTTTTCATTTTCAAATGAACAAGAATATTTTGATTTGTCCAAAAAAGAAACAGAAATCAAATTTTGTCTAAATGATGGTACATAAAAAGTCTTTTTCAAATCTAAATAGTAACTAGATTCTAACTTTAATTTAAGTAGACAAATAGCCTTAACAGGAGCTCTTTTGCCATTTCCTACATAAATGAATCTTTCAGCATTAGTTGGTTTTCTGCTTCTTAGACAACCTTGCATAGTTACACTTAGGTAAGTAGTTGCACCTATATCTACCCATTAAGTGTGATTTGGTACTAAAGCCGAATTAAGTTCAGAACAAACAAAGTTGAGAAGTTTACCTTTTTTGGCAAGCCATTTAGTATACTTGGAACAATCCTTCTTCACATGACCACCTTTATGGCAAAAGAAACAAGTGATCACCTTATCTTGTTTCTATTACCTCTTAAGCTATGAAGTTTTAGTATTTGCAGTGTCTTTTCTTGTATTGTTCCTTTTCTTTTTTCTGTTGGTAGTATTATCATTGGAAGAAGATGCTAAGTGAGCGCTTTCTATCTTCTCTTATTTCAACCTCTCTTCCTCTTACACACACTGAGTAATGAGCTCATTAAGAGTCCATTTCTCTTTTTGAGTGTTATAACTTATCTTAAAAGGACTGATTGTGCAGGAAGAGATATTAAGACCAAGTGCACGAGAATATCCTCAGACAACTCTAACTTTAGTGCCTTTAGTCTTTTAACAAGATTGAACATTTCCATAATATATTCTCTTATGTTTCCTTTGCTGCTATACCACATTGAAACAAGCTTAGACAGGATGGTGCTTGTTCCAACCTTTTCATTTGCAATGAATCTATCTTCAATATGTTGTAGGAAACTCTTAGCATTTTCCTCCTCAGGCATTGCATCTCCGATGGTATCCGAAATTGAGTACTTTATAATCATCAGACTCATGCGGTTTGAACGCTCCCATTTTTCATAAAGTGCCTTTTCTGTAGCTGTACTGCTATCAACAGGAGTGGGAGGTTTGTCAAACTTGATCGCATAGTTTAGATCCATACATCCAAGCACAATGGTAATGTGTTTCTTTCATTTCTCGAAGTTAGTGCCGTTAAGCACTGTAATATTATTCAAATTGTCAGATATAGAAGAAACATTCACTGTAAGCAGAAAAATAACAATAATAAGCTCACAATTAACAAATTATAATTTTGGGCCATATAAGATACCATGCACAACGTTGAAATTTAGTCTTTAGACAGAATTTCTATTTGTAACCAATACTCTTAAACTTTATTAGTAAATATTGATAACGAAATTTTGCCAACAATATGCCTTTCTTGGGGCCGACATATTGCATGCATGGTAAAAATAATTTTATCATATATTTACTATCTTATTGTGTTTGAAATCCAGCCAAAAAATAACATTTCTTTAGGTCGATTATTTTCCGCAATGATTAAAAACACAGTTATTTAAATTCTTAAATGACAACCTTAGTTTTCAAAATAAATAAATTAACATAAAAGATGTCATTTTGGCAATGTTTTATATTAATTTAATTTATTTTAAATTTTATTTTCAACAATTATGTACATACAAAAAACATTGAGAATACACAAATTTATCCACATCTATAGGGAGAGAGAGTACTATCGATCAACTCAGAATATCATGAAATATTTTATCATGAAATAAAATTTAAGAAAATACTCGCATAATATATCAAAACACCAAAATTATCATAAATATTAAATAATATATATTTAACAATTTCAAAAAATTTCATAAAAATCACCAAAAATTTTAAAATAAAATTTTATTCTAGTTTGGAGAAAATGGGGGCTGAATGGCCACCAAATGTGGCATGTGTTGCTCGTGGGAAAAGATCCCACACGGGATCTTCACTTTCTTCTCCAGCCAGCTGGGTCGATCGGACCCGGTTGACTGTTGGAACATACATGTTCTTGTTTCTTCATGGTTTTTGACTCCTTTTTTGATTAATTTTGCCAAAATTGAACCCAAAATCATGGAATAAATATCTTGTTTTACAAAACCCATGCGAAAATTGATTAAAAACAACAAAGAAAGGCAATGAATTGGATCAAGAAAAATTTAAGAAAAATTCAATGAAAGAACCCTTACTCTTTTTCTTGATTTCTTTCAACCAAAATAGAATATTTACCAAAATTGTGATTTTGATTCAACCATATAAGTCACAAGAAACAATTATCATTCATCAATTTGAATTAAAACTTGTAAAATATTGATGTTTTGGTTGATTTTTAATTTCGAGATTTATAAAATTTAAAGAATAAATTACTTGAATCATGAAACAAAATTTATAAAATTGTTTACATGATTTTAATCTTTATTTTATATGGAATAAAAGTCCTAAGGTTTCAAAGAAAAATTTTAATTTTTAATGATCAAACATGAACATGCTTTTGTACTACTTGTAGGAAATTTATACAAATAAATACAAATAGGATCTTATGTTCAATCATTAAGAAAAGAGTAATACGGAAGCGTACTTGAATCCATTGGAATTGATTTCTTGGGGTTAGAGTCTTCTACTTCTAAACTTTTTGAGAGAATCTGTATCTCACTCAATGATGGGATTTGAAAATAAAAATTACGTTATGTTTAGACTAGGGACTACAACCTATTTATACTTGAAGTATATTTTATTTTATTTTGGCTCCTCATAAAAATAAAATAGAATATTGGGTCTCTATACATTGCAAAGTCCATAATAATTGAGATGTCTTAAAATCTAATAACTTAAACTTTATTTGATCACTTTTAAATGGACTAAATAAGTTAGATAGCTTATAATATATAATTAATTAATATATATATAGACTCACCTAAAAAATTTCTCAACACCTCATTTTCTAATTGCGGAATATACAAAAAGTTTCTTCTCCTGTGCTTTCTTTTTTTATTTCTTTCTTCTATTTTCCTTCTTCTCTGCACCTTTTTGAAATTTTTGGTCTATACATTCTCATTTTTCACTGTCACCGTCACCTGATCGTGACATGGATTATGCAAATTCAGGCAACGCAGAGAAACAGTTTCAACTCACACGTGCAATACGTCGATTGAGACCCTTAGTACATGTCAAAAAAATGTACTCGAACACGCGACGAGACAAGTTTTTGGTCAGCCTTCAACCACAAGCACTGGTAGTGGCAGTCATCTAATCTTTTAAACTAAGAACCCACATTTGTAGTCGTCTAATCTTTGCTCACAATTGACAAAAAAATGGAGTAAAATTGCCACACCCACCCTCAATTTTAACTTTTTTTTTATTATTTTATTAAAAAACGTATGTATTTAATAATCATTTTACTCTATTTCCGTTTCACCGGAGCCATAAAAAACCGATAACTTACTATTATAAGTTTCATATTTTTCTTTTGTTTTTTTACAATCAAGTTTGATAACTTAAATGTAACATTTTAAACTTTACATCCACTCAAAATTGTATTGGACTAAATACCAATTAATAAAAATAAATATGATCATAATTTTAAGAGAAAAAGTCATATTTTGGTTGAACTTAGTGTAAAATATGATACAGACTATTCAATCATTTGTTACAGTTACAAAATTTAATAACATAAAAATTCTAATATTTATCAAAAAAATATTTTTTTACCCCTTTAATTTTTTAAAATTTTTGCTAAATTTTATTTATAATAAATTTTAAAAATATTTATTTTTTAAAAATAGTAAAATATTTTTAAATATTTAATAATAAAATATTAATTAACATAAAATAAATTTTATTAATTTTTAATTTATTAAAAAATATTTTTGATATAAAATAATTTTATTAATTTTATAAATATAGGACATATGTTATAAATTTCATTATATATAAATTTTAATTTAATACCTTTAATAGTAATTTTCTATTTTCATTACACTCACATCAACGTCACTGCTGTAATTGCATCCAAATACATATCATCGATTCACTATCCAATCTCACCATTATAACAAAAAAAAAATTAATCTCATCGTTATAGGTGTTTTTAATCTCAATAGAACCAATTTTATCATCTATCCAAATTAACTCTAAGAAATCATGCATCAACTGCTGAACTCAATACCCGAATTATTATAAATTATTCCTTAATAAATAAGATAATTTTTTGAGTTACATAATAATAAAGGCATGTAATTTTTATTTTATTAAATTTTCTTCTTTTTTTGAATAGTATTAAATTTGCTTTCAATTGTTTTGATGAGTGAAAGCATATATATTTGAGTTTGTATATGATGCACTGACAATGTATAGTTTCTATATACTGTCAATGTATAAGAGGTTAACACCTCATCAATAGGCCTTTATGAGCAAATTAAAAAAATTTATTTATATTTGCATATAAGAGCCTATTGATGAGGTGTCAACTTCTGGTACATTGACAATATATAGAAACTATATACTTTTAGTACATTATATATATATATATATATTTATATTTATGCCGGACGAACAAACTTCTTTTGTTGCCACAGCTGATGGACCTGCTACTTCTTAACAGCATAAGAGTTTGAAAGGCCACAAATATCTGATCAAAACTAAAAGTATCTACGAAGGTCTCTCGTCTGTTTCGTACATGTTTTACACAACTACCTACCTTTGTTTAACAATAACTTATGTACTTTTGCTGATGAAGACCTTTAGAAGAAAACAGTTTATCTTACATTTTTGAATTTTATTAGAGTGATTTAATCAGAAACTTTAATTTTATTATATTATTTGTATTTTATATGCACATCAAACATGTGAATTAAATAATATTAATTTATATTTACACATATATTTAAAAATTAATCCGCCAGCACATCACACTATGCACAAGTAAATTTTGGATGATAATATAATTTAAAAGCAAAATGATTGTCCCATTTTTTTTCATTTTTGTACAATAGGTATATATGCTTTAATATTTTACATAACGTACAATCAAATTATAAAAGTATTTGGAGTGAAAAAAAAGTGTTATTTTATAAAACGTACTTGATAATTAAAAAGTATTATTTTAATACTTGATAAAAAGTATTAGCAATGAACTTCTCTGAAGGCTTGGGGTTTCAAAGTGAACATTTTGAAGCAATTAAAGCTGATACTTCCAATAATCATAGTAAAATCAAACTTAATCAAATATAAAACGTACTTGATAATAAAACATATCCAAACATTCATTGAAATTCAACAAAACCAATCTCCGTGTATACAAATGCCAACATCTAAAGTTATAAAAGTTCCAACACATAATTGAATTATTCATTAACTCTTCGACAGCAGTAGACTTTGTGAGAATAGAGCAATCCACCATGTTGTTGAAGACAAACCTGACATTGGGGGAATGAAAAATAAACATTATACTAAGCCAATCAGATACCATTGCAAAACTCATCAAGAAACCATGCATATTGCATAAATAATCAATTACTGACAAGCAGATTGTTGGTTCTTCTGTATAAATGAAGTCAGTGTCTTTGGTCATGTGTGGTCTTTGCCATTTTGATTCCCAGCATTTCTGCTTAGCTCTCCAGAAACTTCTACTCTAAACCCTGTCTTCTAACGTTCTAGCTACGGTTAATTAGTTTGCAGTTGAATCACCATAGTCAAAAGAACCCCCGCACAGCTGCTCCGCTCCTCCCCTAGCTTGTTCTTCCATGGTTGTTTTCATCAAAGTAAACTCGGAACTTCCCCCCCGCCCCGCCCCCCTCCTCTCTCTCTCTCTCTCTCTCTCTCTCTCTCTCTCTGAGAGGCTAGAACTTGTTATTGGTATTTTATTAATAAAAACTAAAGCCAAGTTTTCGTCTCACAAGAAGACATACACTAATAAGAAGGATCAGTGATGAATTGGATACTTACCGGAGAAGAAGAGAGACGCATCTAGCTCAGACCTCAGGCAGCTCGAGTTCTCCATTAGCTTGAACTTCAACGTCATTTGGAGTGCAGCCTTTGACACATTTATAATAGATGGTTGCTGCCATGATCACAAGAGCAAGCAGAATTAGCAAAACCGTAAATATAAGCCCTTTGGCATTTACGGCAAAGGTTTCAGTGATCTGGAAGGTCCAGCCTGATTTCGACGAGGAGGACGAGGAGAAGTTGCCATTGGCATCCATTTTTTCCATTGAAGGTGAAATCGTGAATGAGAGTGAGAACGAAGAGGAATTTGAGAACGAGAACGAGGAGGAACTTGAGAACGAAGAGGAACTTAAAACGAGGAGGAACGAAGAGGAACTTGAGACGAGGAGAACATTAGGAAGTTGCGCAAAGTAGTGTGAACGCAGCACCAATCGTAGACGTCGTCACTCAGAAAATGTAAATCTTTAATCTTGTACAGTGTGACACCTAAGTGGCGACGGATTAAATTTGACACGTGAGTGCGACGGATTACTAATCCGTACCTCTATGGGAATGGGAAACAAGCGCAAACAAATACTACCGCTGCATGGATGCGTAGGTGCACCCTTCCTGCCTTCCTGCCTCCATGGCTAACAAAGTCCACACCTCCGTGATGGTTTAGCGTAGCGAAAGTCTTGTCATAAAAGAGAGCTCAAAGCAGACATGCACCCCTTGAGCACCCTTTTACTTCATTTTTATTTTTCTGTTTTTTTATCTTTATTTCCTAATTTTTTAATATATTCAATTTGTTAAAATTCCTCTTGTTGGGAAAAATATCCCTCAAACTAAACACCCACAAAAATAGAGGAAAGCAAAAAACAAACACAATAATTTTTTTAGTGGTTTGGCCCAACCAATTTGGCCTATAACCACCCAACCAATTTAATAACCAATCAAACAATTACAACCATGCAATTTTTAGAAGAGAAAAATTGTAAACTCCTTACAAACCCAAAGCCCAACTACCCAAAGAGCCTAACTACACTCTTTTATAATAACTCAAACTTTATAACTCTCTGGAATATTTTACAAACCAAGCCTAACACTTTATTTATAAGAGAATAGCCCTTATAACTTCTCCTCTACTTTCGATGTGGAATTCAAGGCAAACTCCAACAAATCCTCCCTTGACTTGAATCCCCAGACTCTCCAAACAGCTCAACAACATCTGAAAAACTAACATGCCTCTGAATCTTCTTACTCTTGGAAACAACTCTACCATTCACATCATCAAGCAAATATAGTTGTTTCTCATTTCTCTTTCCTTGCAAAACTAAACCACCATTCTTGTATACTTTGCAACAATCATTATTACCAACATATGTGTACCCACGTGAAGCTAACTCACCCAAAGAAATCAAATTGTAGCTAAAACTAGGTACATACCTCACATTACAAAGAGTCTTGACACCACCATCATGAAGCTTGAGTTGAACACTCCTAATACCTTCAATCTTCACTCAATTACCATTCCCAACCGCAGTATTGCCTAAACTTTCAACCTCTTTCAATTCATCAAACCGATCTTTATCATTGCAAATATGCATCAATGCAGCTGAATCCAAAACCCAACTTTTCTCATAAGTATGAGGCCCATCTAAACAAGTTGCCAATACATCATCATCTGAATCAGTCAAAACAACACATGTCTCATTCTTCTTTCCATCATCACTCTTTTGTTGAGCCTTCTTGAATGCAGCCATATCCTCTCTTAATATCTTGCAGCGTGCTTGAATATGACCCTTCTCTTCACAATAATAACACTCCACCTCACTATAATCTCTGAATCTTGATCTTGATCTCCCTCTTGATCTACCATGTCTCTCATTAGTCCTCCCTCAAGTAAAACCTTCCACAGCAGCTAGTAAACCTACTGCAGATGAAGAATTTTCTTTGCCCATAAATCTTTCATTCTCACGCAGCAGAGCAATCACATCATCCAACGTCAAAGTAGTTTAACCTACCAATAAAGTCTGAACTAACGATCTATAGGACTTGGGCAAAGATGACAACAATAGCAATGCCTTCTCTTCTTCTTTCAACTCTTTAGAATCAATAGCTAATAATTGTGAAACTAATCTATTAAATTCATTTAAGTGATCATGGAGACTCGTACCTTCATCCATCTTCAGAGAATACAAATCCATCTTCAAACACAATCTATTCGTCAACGATTTTGACGCATAGATGTCTCCCAGCTTCTTCCACAATCTGGTTGGTGTCGTCTCAGTCAATACATTATACTTAATCTCTGGAGCAAGTGCCAATCTAATTGTACTCACAGCCCTCTTCTGAATTCTAACCCAATCCTTATCAGACATTCCATATGGCTTATTTTCTTCTAATGCCAAATCTAGACCTTGTTGCATTAGAAGATCCTGAATCGTACTTTGCCATAACATAAAATTACTTTTACCATCAAATAAAGGAATCTCAAACTTAGGCATACCTCCAGACATACCTTCAACCATAGCTTTCCTTCTCTCGCAGGATCACAAACCTTTAGCTCTTGATACCACACTACAAAAAAATGAACCTTCAGCGACGGAATTAGAGACAGAAAATTTCGTCGCTGATAGTTAAATTTCGTCGCTGATGGTCTTCAGCGACGGATTACCGACGAAATTTTTTCTGATGGAAAAATCAATGTCGCTGATGCTCACTCCGTCGCTAAAACTTCATTTCCGTCGGTAATTTCGTCGCTAATTAGCAACGAAATTTTTTTACATCAGCGACGGATTTTATGTCATTAGTGACGGAAAATTCCGTCGCTAAAAACATAATTTCGTCTTTTAATTTACATGAAAATCCATCGCTAAAAGGCATCAGCGACGGAAATTTCCGTCGCTAATAGTTTTATTATTATTTTATTTTATAAAAAAATCCGTCGCTAAAAGGCATCAGTGACGAAATTTCCGTTGCTAATTCCGTCGCTGATAGTTTGTTATTTTTGTTAATTCAATAAATATTCTATCACTAAATAGCATCAGTGACGAAAATTCCGTCACTAATGTTATGAATTCAGTCGCTAATTTGATGAATTTTTTCACTTATTTAACAGATTTTGTTGCTAATTTCTATGAATTTTATCAAAAAAAATTTTTGAAATTAATTATTTATATTTATATTTATATATATGTAGAGAGAGAGAGAGAGAGAGAGAGAGAGAGAGAGAGAGAGAGAGAGAAAGAGAAACATTTAAAATAAACTTAATATTTATACTTAAATCTATAAACATTATCTTAAAATAAATTAACTAAAAAAACAAAAATACATTATCTTCAACATCATTATCACCACTACCACCAACACCTCACCGTATCATCATCATCATCTGTAAGTAAAAAACAAAAAACAAAAATATAAGTATTAAAGTTTATCATTTAAAAAAATTGACAACATAAGTATAAAAGAAAAATAGAGTAAATTTACAAAGAAAAGGAAAAAAATAGAAGGAAAGAGGAATAAAAAAGAAAAACTAAGAAAAAAACGAGAAGATGGACAAAAAAGAAGATAGAGAGGAGTGAAGAGGAGAGAAAATAGAGAATATGAGAATATATAGAGTCTTTGACACGCATACAGAAGAATTACCGATGGAATTACCGACGGATTTTCGAATTTAAGGCATCAGCGACGGATTTTTTCCGTAGCTAATTCCGTCGCTGTTGCTTTTTAGCGACGGAATTAGCGACAGATTTTGCTTAATGAAGATATATATGGAAGAAATGGATAGTGTTTTATAGCAGTAACAGATACTCATCAAGTTTACATGACAGAAGAAATGGATAGTGTTTTATAGCAGTAACAGCCTTGGAATCAGATTGGAGAAGATGGCAAAGTTGATTGAAACAAGGGATAATTTTTTCTCTAAGCTACGAGATAAAATTCTGGGGTTGCACAATACAATTTTGACGAGTTCAGGGCTTGAAACACCTTTAGATTGGAAAAACTCAAGTTTGGGTAAAAGGGTTTTCTTAACTTTAGAAGACAGCAGATATGGTCGAATTGCGATGATTTTTTTGATTTGGGCCTTCGAAAACCCATTCTTTTCCAAGAATGCAATGACAGAATCAGGTTTATCTGGGGTTTTGAAAAGGAGATACCTGCGAGCCACCATAGCAGATTCTGGCGAGAACCCAAGTTTTTCTCGGACGTAAGAGACTGCGAAAGACTGAGATGGGTCCGAACAGGTTTTCGAAATGCATCGAACGTCGAGGAATAAGGATGGCTTTGAAGAGGAATTGTTCGTAACAATGCATGAAAGCCTGTGGAATACTCTAATGTCTTCGCTAAGACGATTAAACATTTTAGAAATTGAAATGAATTAAGCTACTCAGACAGAGAAAACTCACCCTGAAAAGTAGAGGAGGCTGCTTTTGAAATTCAAAGCTTTCAGTCCGTGTATGTATAACTTGGCACAGTAAGATTGCCCTTGCAGAGGAATTACAATTTTTTTCTGGGCCAAAATTCCAGTATAAGTTATTTTATTAATTAATGGATAATTATGTTATGAAAATCCCAAGTTTAGATCATAAAATAAAATAAAAAACTATTAAAATTAAATAAAATAATTATTAACATTTGATTCAGTAATTAATACATGATTCTTTTGTTGAACAAAGTTCAAATTTTTTTCCTTTAAATAAAAAAAATAAGATTATTACAAGCACATAAAAATAAATAAATCCAAAAAATTATACATAAATCCAAAAAATTATTAACTAATTTTATTATGATTTCATATCTATTTTATAATAGATGTATTACATATATTAAATATATAAATTAAATAATATTAATTTATGTCTTTATACTTGGGGAAGGGAATCGTCGTCTACTTCATATTAACATCAATTAATAAAAGAAAAGGAAAAATGTGTGATATTCTTTTACGATGATTAATTTTAAAAATGGATATAACCATTTAAAAGTCAAAAGTTTTTGCTAACATTTTTTTTTGAATAATGAATTACTATCACAAAAGAAGAAAGAATAATTTGCAATTAATATGAAAGGAAAATTCTATGGTAAAGTAAAAAATGTTGATCTTATTCAAATGTTTACTATACTTTTAACATATTTTATATTTAATAATATTAAATTTATGCTTAATCACACATATCTACGTTGATCATGTCAAACCCCTGTAAGGTTTCTTTGTAACTGTAGCAGTCATGAACTTGGTAGGACTAGGAGTTGGAGTAGAGGATGATTCCAGGAACACTTTCTCTGAAGACTAGAGCAATTCAAACGACTGATTTTCCCGAGTAAACCAACAAATACTGAGCAAACAAGCTTCATTGTCTTATGAAAATCCATCTTGGCCATACTGTAATCCTTGGACACTTTAGTCATCAGGCATTTCCCCTAAAAGCCACCAAAACTCTTCCTCAGACCAACCATACTTCTTACAAGCATTGAACTTAAGCAGCATTTTGAGGATTGAAATCCATTTCCATTACTTTCTCAACATTCTCCATGAACTCAACAGGAGCTAGGAAGAATGTTTTGGGCAGCCAATGATGTCCTCTAACATTGTTATAGTCGGGCACTCCACTATTTCTCAGAACTTGACACTCCGCAAAATATAAGCATTCAAATCATAGGAGAAAATACGAGTAAAACGCATTATAAGATTCATGACATTCTCATCAAACGAAAGAAGATTTCACAGTAAGATCAAGGGAGGAATAATTTGTTTCTCTAAGCTATATGCCAAACTAGTTAGCTCCAAAATTGCGGCATACTAAACCAAACTTTTAGCATGACCCTTGCCTAGACATGTAGAATATGAGTATATGAAAACAAAGACAAGGTCAAGTTTAGTAATATGATTCTCACAAATAGTGAATTAGACCTCAGTTACATTCAAAAGAATGCAACATCAAATTAGCTACTTCATCAGTGCAATTGAAGAACTCCTTTCACGGTTGAACTTGCAAAAATCAGCAAGATAAGATAAAGTAAAGGAGCAAAGATTCAGCCACAATTAGGCTCAGAACTCCACTACAGGAACAAAAAAAATACAGCTTCATTGAATTCTGTAGTTTCTCATTGTAGTTTATCTGGTCAAGGTTTAGAGCCATTAAAGGATGTATTTCACACGACAGAAAAGAAGTTGACACAAAGCATCCACCATTAACTCAATACTATAATCTCCTTAACTTATTGTTTGTTCCCTGCCCAGCCTAGAGGAAACTCGAATGAAACAAAAAGTCAGAAGAACAAAATAAAAACAAAGAACAGTTTTGATGTATTATTCCTCAAACAGCAAACATTCCTATATAAATAACAAACAAGAAGTCACAGTTGCATTAAAAAGAACATAACATCTATTAAGAAACTTATTTTGAAATTGCACTTTATGACAGCAAGACGAGATATACCAGCACAGTTAAGTGTCAGAGCATATATGGTCAAGTTCAAACATCACTAACAGCAGAAAAGACTAAAGATAACAATTTTCAATTAGCAATATTCAAGACCTACAACAAAGCGAGTTTCACATCAACGAGTTCAATTATATAAATTTAACATAAGGAATCAACATTCTACAATCTCTGCAGCCTGGGTTTACCAACTTTCCAGTTATTGGAAAGATCAAATTTTTCTTGATATAACTTTAACAACTCAGGAGCATTTTCTTCATATCGGTTCACAAACTTCTCAATGAACAACTTTTCTGAAGCCTCAAACAATGCCTCCAAGTTTAATTCCTTCTTAATCAACCCTTTTGACAACAATTCTCGAGTGAACAAACCCCTTGGAACAATCCTCTTTTCCAAGCTTTGCGTCATCACCCGTGGGCGCTTAGCAATAAGTGAAGTCTGCAATCCCATTTCGTTCACAAGAAAATCCATTATTTTCACAATTTTCTCCTCAGATACAGCCATAAACGAGGGATACTTTCGAAAAGCATCTATAATCTCTTTCTCAGACCAACCACAACTCTTATAAACATAAATTTTTCTATCCCACGAGGATTTAGTCATAAAATTCAAGACCAAGACAGCTAAACAAAATGTCATCCTCATTGGATTGAAACCCATTTCCTTCACTTTCTCCACGGATTCTTTAAACTCAACTGAACTTTTTAAGAATATTTTAGACATTGAATGAAGTATTTTGGCAATATTGGATTCAGGCACTCCATAATTCCGCAGAATATCAATATTGGGTAACATAGAATTATCAAGATCATAAGTCATAATTCGAGGAAAGCGTGTAATAGCTTTAATAGTAGCCTCGTCAGACTTAAGTAGATTTCTAAGGCAATTAAAGGAAGGGATTATATGATTCTCTAAGCTTCTATAGAAAATAGTTGGGTGATTACCTAAGACTTTGGCAAGGTCAGGGCTTGAAACTCCTTTAGACTTGAAAAACTCAATTTTGGGCAAAAGGGTATTCTTAACATCAGATAAAAGCACTCTTGGCCGACTCCTGATGAGGCTTGTGATTTGGGGTTCTGAGAAACCATGGTTTCTAAAAAAGGCAATGACAGAGTCAGGTTTCTCAGGGGTTTCAAAGTCCACTGCTTTAGAGGCCGAGAAAGCAGATTCTGGAGACAACCCACATGTATTTATGAGGTATGAAACTGTAAATGAGTGCAGATTTGAAGTGGTTGAGAATAATTTGAGAGATAAAATCGATGGGTTGTTTTGAAGAAGGCAGAAAAGCCTGTAACTTTGAAAGGCAGTGAAGATTTTCTTCTGCCTCCCATGGAGGAAAGAGTTAAACATGGAACTGAAAATTAAGTTAAAGAGATAACAGACTAGAATACACTCACCTGCCGCTCAGGCTTTTGGCTTATCTACCGCTGCTCGTATCAGGCCGAAGGGTTTTAGTTTTTTTTTTCTTCTCTATATATAGGAAAGGGTTTTAGACTTTTTTTGGAAATATCAAAATTTTCATTCTGAATTTACCTCTTCACGTTTAGTTCCAAGCCACAATCTCTATCTACAAAAAACGTGCTTTCTATGAGATGAATTTTGTTTAAGGCGAATGCTGATATAATAGTTTTTTATTTTATATCATACAAATATAATTTGATTAATCAAAATACAGTACACGTGTGTGTATGAGAACTATCAAATTTAATGACAGCATCAGATCTTGTACGAGGTTATCCCATTTTTAGTTTAACTTTTAGTTTCGAGGATGTCTCGGTAGACACACGTAAGTTGAAACAAAGTATCCACTGTCAATTTCAAGTTCAATTTTTGTAAGAAAATTTTCGAAAGTAAAATTTTAAATATATCAAATTGACACGAGAGAATTTCATCTTCACTCTCTCCACAACATCCTTAAACTGAACTGGAGATTTCATCCATTTTAGAGGTTGCAAAAGAAATACTGAAATATAATTGGATTGGGGCAAAACACAAGCTTCAAAATTATAGCAAATTGATAAGAGGATGGGCATTTCATAGCAATTACAGTCCTCTCATCAGACTGAATAAGATTACTAATGAAATTAAAAAGAGATAATTTGTTTCTCTAGGCTACTCAAACAAATTGCAGATTCAGATTCCAGCAAGGTCAGAGCTTTTAAACACCTTTAGAAGGAAAATATTCAAGCTTGGGCAAAAGGGTTTTCTCAGCATTGAATCTAAGCAGCGATGGACAGCTCTTGATCATTCTAGTGTTTTGGTTTTTCCAGAAACCTTGGTTCTTGAAGAAGGTGATAACAGAGTCAGGTCTCTCTGGGGTTTCAAAGTCAACATTTTGAAGCAGTTAAAGCTGATTCTTTGGAGAACCAAAATGTTTTGATGAGGTAGCACCATAGCAGACAGTAAAAGATTGCTGATTTGAAGAGGCTGAGATGCAGCTGAGAGATAATATCAATGGTGGGTTGTAATGAAGTGTTGGTATAGTGTGTGCCTCATCCCATGGAGAACAGTTTTGCAGAGAAAATAAAGAACAAACCTCCTTTATTTCACCAGTTCAACTAGGATAAACAATACAACATCAATCACAGAACAATAAAGATTCAAGATGTAACAAAAGAAACGTATCAGATATGCATACGAATAACAAGTTAATGTGACCGAAAAAAACCCTCCAACTTTTATGGGTCTGCAGGCCAAATTGCTAAAGCAATCCTCCCTCCACCTCTCCCCAACCCACTACAACCTTCTCCATATTGTAGGGTTTGAAGAGAAAAATATATACGCAACCTTCTCTCTGCATTAACAGAAAGACTATTTGTACTTGAACCCGTGACTTTCAAATCACAAAAGAGCAATCTTTATCATTGCACCAAGGTTCTCCTAATGGGTTTAGGGTCATAAAGCCTATAATTTTTTAATCTCAATAACAACTAGCATAAAGCATTAATCCTGATCATAGTTTGACCTTCTTTTTAGAGACCTTTTCAATGTACACTCATGATCCTCGACCACAATATCTCCCTACCTTCTTGTTTGTTCGCCACCCAGCCTAGAGGAAACTGGGAAAACAAAAATCCAGAAACAAAATAGAAAGCAAAGAACAGTTTTGATGTATTATTCTTCAAATATCAACCATTCCTAAACAATTTATAAACAAGAAGTCATAGTTTCATCAAAAATATCGTAACATCAATTAAGAAACTCATTTGCAATTGCACTTGGACAGCAAGATCAGATATGCCAGAACAGTTAAGTGCATATATGGGCGAGTTCAAACTTCACTAACAGCAGAAAAGACTAAAGATAACAATTTTCTATTAGCAATAGACCTGAAGCAAGTTTCACACCGAGTTCAACAATATAAAATTAACATGAGGAGGAATCAACATTCTACAATCTCTGCAGCCTGGATTTACCAGCTTTCCAGTTATTGGAAAGATCAAACTTTTCTTGATATAAATTTAACGACTCAAGAGCATTTGCTTCATAGCGGTTCACAAACTTCTCAATGAACAACTCTTCTGAAACCTCAAACAATGCCTTCAAGTTTAACTCCTTAATCAAACCTTTTGACGACAACTCTCGAGCAAACAAACCCCTTGGAACAATCCTCTTTTCCAAGCTTTGCGTCATCACACGTGGGAGCTTAGCAATAAGTGAAGACTGCAATCCCATTTCGTTCACAAGAAAATCCATTATTTCACAATTTTCTCCTCGGATATAATTATAAACGAGGGATACTTCCGAAAAGCATTTATAATCTTTTTTTCAGACCAACCACAACTCTTATAAACATAAAATTTTCTATCCCAGAGGGATTTAGTCGTAAAATTCAAGACTGAGACGGCTAAACAAAATGTCATCCTCATTGGATTGAAACCCATCTCCTTCACTTTCTCCACAGTTTCCTTCAACTTACTGAACTTTTCAAGAATATTTTAGACATTGAATGAAGTGATTTGACAATATTGGATTCAGGCACTCCGTAATTCCGCAGTATGAAAGCGTGTAATAGCTTTAATAGCCACCTCATCAGAGTTAAGTAGATTTCTAAGGCAATTAAAGGAAGGGATTATATGATTCTCCTTGGCAAGGCCAGCGCCAGAAACTCCTTTAGACCTGAAAAACTCAACTTTGAGCAAAAGGGTATTCTTAACATTAGATAAAAGCACGCTTGGCCGACTCCTGATGAGGCTTGTGATTTGGGATTCTGAGAAACCATGGTTCTTGAAAGAGGCAATGACAGAGTCAGGTTTCTCAGGGGTTTCAAAGCCCACTACTTTAGAGGCAGAAAAAGCAGATTCTGGAGACAACCTACATATTTATGAGGTATGAAACTGTAAATGAGTGCAGATTTGAAGTGGTTGAGAATAATCTCAAAGATAAAATTGATGGGTTGTTTTTAAGACTGCAGAAA
Source organism: Heritiera fomes (assembly GCA_032173925.1). NCBI lineage: Eukaryota > Viridiplantae > Streptophyta > Magnoliopsida > Malvales > Malvaceae > Heritiera > Heritiera fomes. The sequence continues at coordinate 37,256,351 of JAPDPM010000008.1, forward strand.
AGTCCGTAACTTTGAGAGGCAGTGAAGATTTTCTTCTGCATCCCATTGAGGAAAGAGTAAAACAGGGGACTGAAAATTAAGTTAAAGAGACAACAGATTAGAATTTAGAATAGATTCGCCTGCCGCCGAGACTTTTGGCTTCTCTACTGTTTGTATGAGGCCGAAGGGTTAGTGGTTTTTTTTTTTTCCTTTACATTTCATTCTGAATTTTCCTCCACATTTGGTTCAAGGACTCAATATATCTCTATCAAAAGCTTGTTTTTTATGATGGTGATTTTTGTGTTTGAAATGTGACACTAAAATTTTACATATAATATCATGTTTTGTAGCATACGAATACATTTTAACATAACATAACCACAATATATATAACATAAATACTATACGTACACGAATTTTCAATTTTAATAGCATGACGTGATCTCTATTTTGTAATTTAATTTAGCATCAAAGATGTCTCAATAGATACAATAAGTTGGTAGAAAGCATTCACTACGAATTTCAGGTTCCATTTTTATAGGATTTTTTTTTTAAGTAAAATTTTGAGTAGGCCAAATTGACATGACACTTAGTTTTTAAAGATGTAAGCATAAAACAAGGTTGACATCTCTTGATCATTCTAGTGATATGCGTTTACCAGAAACCTTGGGGTTTCCAAGTGAACATTTTGAAGTTGTTAAAGCTAATACTTTCAACAACCCAAATGTTTCGATTAGGTAGGAGACTGATTTTAACCGGCTGGGAAGCATCTTAGAAATAATATCAATGGTGGTTTGTTATGAAGTGTTGGTATAGTGTGCCTCCTCCCATGAAGAAAGTTTTGCAGAGAAAATAAAGAATAAACCTCTTGTTATTCCACCATTTCACCTAAGATAAATAATACAACATCAATCACAGAACAATAAAGATTCAAGAAAAAGAAGAAATATATCAGCTACGTGTTAGAACAAGTTAAATTTGTCAAAAAAAAAAACTCTAATTTTTGGGGTCTGGAGGTCAAATTGCTAAAGAACACCACCCATCCCAACCCCCAACACCCTTCCTTGAATAGTAGTCATGTATCAGATTCTTTTCTTTGGCTGCTGATTCTCAGTTTTTAAAGCGTATAATCTTTTTTCTTATTTTGCAATAACACCTAGCATTAAGCATTAATCCTGATCATAGTTTAACCTTCTTTTTAGGCCTTTTCAATGTACACTCATGATCCTCCATAACCTGCAACAATAGAGCTTCTCATTTGATCAGTCAAGAGTGGAATACAGGGCAAAAAATATGGTTGGCAAAAATAAAATAAACAAAAAAAACAACCTTCTTTTTTTTGTTCTTGTTCTTGTTCGTCTTTTTCTTCTTGTTTTTATTCTTCTTATCCTTTTTTGGTTCAGGATTTTCCAAGTTTGCTTCTTCTGAAGAATCCTGCCAAATTGATAAACCAATAACGAATGAGAAGCAAAAATACCTCAAGAGTTTGTGTGTATAACTACAAGAAGGAAGAATCAAAGCACCTCAGAATCACCAAAGGAATCTACATGTCGAACAATGGTTCCTGAATTTGAAGTCCCACCTGCTCATAAACAGAACAGAGAAATCAGAAAAAATTACAAACTAGGATGCACTTTCTAAAGCAATCTAATAACCAAGCACAAACCACCAAAACAACCTAAAGGAACTTATAAGGTAAGTTACTAAATGGCCATTTCACATATGTAATAAACAGCACCGGGATTTCTCTTTAAGAGTAAAGAAATTATTGTATAAATTAAAAACTAAAGATCACATTCTAAAGCAATCTAATAACCACATACAAACAACTAGAACAACCTAAAGGAACTTATAAGGTAGCTTGCTAAATGGCCGCTTCACATATCTAATCAACAGCACCTGGATTTCTCTATAAGAGTGAAGAAATTGTTGTATAAATTACAAACTAAAGCTGCACATTCTAAAGCCATCTAATAACCACGCACAATCGACTAGAACAACATAAAGAAACTTATAAAGTAAAAGTTAAATTGCCACTTCACATAACTAATATACAGCACCTGGATTTCTCCATAAGAGTGAAGAAACTGTCGTGATAATAAGAGGATAACTAATCAACCATGAAATAAGATCTCAAGCATTCCCTATTTATCAAACCAACCAAACCAACCGTTGCTTCTTTCCTCACAAATAGCTGCAGAAGCATAAATGACTCAAATAAAAGCAATGTAGACTCTATTCAACAGTTAAACTAAGCCAAAAATTAGGTCAAAATTTCACATATAAATCATTTTCAATGAATTGGGTCAAAGTTTTTTCTTGCAAACTTCAGCAAAAACTCAACAGAACCAAAAACTTTCCCATTCCATTGCACCATTATATTTATATATATATATATATATATATATATATATATATATATATATATATATATATAAACCCAAGTTAAGATTAAGAGTAGAACAGAAAAAAAAAGTACTTTGAAAGACGGTAGCTTTGGCATTATTGACAGCCAATTCAAGAAGGTCGGGACTGATCGAAGACAAGCCATTGGGATCCTGGAGTTTCCTTTCGAGGAATTTAGCCAAAGCAGCAGCTTTGTTAGTTGTTAAAGGTCCCCCTGGATGAGCCAATCTGGAAATACACTAAAAAGATCAGTGAAATCAATGAATTTTGAATCGAAGAGACGGAAAAAAGTAAAAACCCTAACCCTAGAAGAAAGAGGGGAAAAGAAGAAAGAAAGGAATGCCTGGGTTGAGAACGGGAAAGAGGAGGAAGGGAAGGGAGAGGAGCGAATTTGCTTCCTCTAAGTGCTCTCCTTTCTTCTTCGCTTAGTTCTTCGATTTCTCTTCCTATCATTTTCTTTTTCCCTTTCTTCCAACACCAAACAGGCCCCCTTCTTAGTTAACACTTTTCTCGGGCTTTGGCACTCTTTTTTTTTCCCTTTTTCTTTTTAGTTCCGGAAGGCGGATGATTATTTGGCTGGCGTTAAAATATATAAAACACGTAACGTAAATTATTATGTTATTGTTTTGTATAGCCAATGAGATTTTGACTTAGTGATAAGGAGAAGGCTCTAAGCGCTCTTTTACGTGTTCCGGAAGGCGGATGATTATTTGGCTGGCGTTAAAATATATAAAACACGTAACGTAAATTATTATGTTATGTTTTGTATAATCATAAGTCATAACCAATACCAAGCCCATCTTTTAGTTTTTTTTTTTTTTAAATCTGAAATATTTTGTAACCGTATCGTATATAATTATATTTATTTAATATAAAATAAAATAATTCATGTCAATTTAAAATTTATGTTGACATATTAAATGTAAAATATTTTTTAAAATTTTATTAAATTAATATAAAATTTTATTTAATATCATCTTCAATTTTTTCTTAATGTTTTTATATTGACTCTGTCAAATCTAGTTCTTTTCAATCCATACAGGATTTTCCACTTTTTCAATTCATACAAAAAATTTCGTCAAAATTTCAATACGTATCATTTTCTCTTTTTTCTATTTTTTTTCTGTACCGACTTGTTTCAAAATATATCATGTCTAAATTTATTAAGTCTAATATCAAATTTATTTTATATTAATAAGTTCTCCAAATAAAAGATCCCAAAAAATTTATTATTCTACACCGCTATATCTTTACGACGTTAACTTCGGCTTTCAAACATTTCTTGTTAGAAGATCCAGTTTATTGTCTTTGATTTGCCAACAAGATTTGCATAATTAAGGTTCAAAAGTTGTGCGCTACCATTCAAATTTGAATTCTAACAATCTTGATTTGTATGTCTATAAAATTTGTATGTGAAAGTTTAATAAATTCGTAAATCTGGATATTAGACTGCTGACCTCCCTACACATAAACTTCTTGTAAAAAAAAAAAATGGATTTGTTGAAAATATAGGCCAAGAGCATCATCCAGTAGTATATCAAAAAATCAGACAAAAACAGCTTAATGTACTAAGCATGGTACAGAATAATCATTCAGTGTTTCTCCTCCCCATCTCTTTAACTTGTAACTCTGAAGCGACAATAAGCTATTACACGTCACATGCTCTACAATGGTGGCATCTACATTGGTGACACAATTGGGTTTAATACTGAGAATAACACGTGCAAGGCCAAGGGGGAGACAAACAAATTTGGCAGAGAATGAAATCCTCTTAAATTACATGCCTCTGTCTTCGGCCTAAAATTCTAAAAAGCAGGCAAAGCAAGAGGCCAATCCAATGGTTGAATGAGTTTCGGTTACCAGTGTTAAGTACTGCAGTACCTTCGGAACGTTGGGGAGGGAATGGTGCCCTCGAGACATGGGGTTCCACAAAAGGCTCTGCAAAAACCCCTCCTAGATAGGTTATCTGCAATTACTTTGAACTAACCCAGCAAGAACCTAAAAATGTCAGTAAGCGAGACAATGCCTTCCACACGGTTACTGCCAGCCTCCACAATAACCAGCCGTCTAACACCTGAAATCAGGGTGGAAAATACTTTCATCAGGTAACATTTTTCACAATTTACCACTCAATAGATTGCAATGCTACACGACTGATCTAAAGGCCACCTAAAGACCCATCCTTAAAATCATTATCCTTCTTAAAACGAAAAACACATGCACACACTCAGAAATTTAATGGAGTTCAGGAAAAAAGATAATCACCAGGGTTTGCCAATTGTTCCATCACTTTAAGCAATGTATCAGTGCGCAAACACATCTGACATCTTTGACTTCTTGTCTCATAAGGAGTGTTAGAATCTTGTCCCAACTGCAATGCCTAACAAGTAAATAAAGAAAGAAGATTAGGAAACAAGTTTTCGGCAATATAAGATTTAGTTCAACTGATAGGATCCGCAGAATCTAAGTAGATGTACCATACATTAGTTGGAACATGGAAAATATTCCAAGTTTTCATTTTGATATGAAGCTGAAATGGATTCATTTAATCAGATAAGCACTTAAAGTCAATTCAGCCATGCATTATGTTCACAGTTTGAGCCTGAGATGCTTCAATGAGATTTTATCATTTTACCAATCATTTAACCTTTGGACTTCAAGCACATACGCATATGTACGAAGCCAACATCGCAACATGTTAGCTTGCAGAGCACTAGCCATTATGAGAAATTACAATTCAGAACATTGTATGAGAGTAACAACAAAACCTAGGGGAAATAATCTTAAAATATCCACCTCTGCAAGAAATATCAACTCCAAAAAGTTGCTTAACACATCCAACCTTGTTTGAGCAGTCAAGTGCATTAACTAGCGAAAAGAAAAAAAGAAAAGTTAGAGCAGTTACCTGATAAACAGTCATTTCATTAAGATTGTGTGTATAAGCTCCGCCTTTTGCCAAAGCTGTTATATCACTGTAAAAGAAAAGAAAGAAAGAAAGGAAAAAAAAAAGAAAAAGAAAAAGGAAAAGAGGACAACAAACAACTATCACCCTCAATCCAAGCTGACAGTAAGTTCTACATGCCAGAAAGATAATCATACAAGAATGACACCTTACCTCCGACAATATATGTCCAGTAATGAGTCATGATCATCAACTATAGGTATTGAACTCACTTGAGCTGTGAAAATAATAGCCAAAACCTTATCATACGAATATACAACACATCTTTAATCAAAACTTAACCTTGTTCTTCTAACTTCAAGAAAACTATATATAATCTTCTTTTTTCCATTTTATTATACACTCTTATACCTTCCCTAAAGTGTTGGCAAAACAGGAAGCATACCTTGAACTAGCATATTTAACACAGAACTAAGAGAAGCAGAAGGTCTCAGCATTGCAAATGACCGACTGCTGGATTCACCAATTCTTGGAACCCATGTACCCAGAGGGATTGCACAAATTGGTAGTTGTAGTATGGGCAAAGAACCAGAACAATGTTTAAAATACCTGCACATGCCTAGAAATCAAACTCCTTGGGTTAGGGAGAAAGAAGCCATGTACTTCCTAACAAACAAAAAAACAAATATTGTTAATTGACAAAACTATTAAAAGGCTCACGTTTTAGTATTCCGGAAAGAGAAGCAAGATGTAATAATTGGGGAAATGAACCATCTTCTGAGGAAGAATGGATAACAGGAACTGTAGCTACTCCATTTTGCAAAATTTTCAAAGCTACATCCTTCAAATTATCATACGGCCCAGCCTGCATAATCAACAAGGGTCGATAACACACTCATACACACGACTATCAAAAAACGCTGCCTTTCTCAAATAGCACAGCACAAAGGAAACGAGATGAAGCAGAAAAGCATGAATCAAAAAATATAACAGAAAGGTACCAGAAGATGCAGCCTTCTCTAAACACCAAAGCAAGGAATAGCACAGTATGTAGAAAATAGGTATTGGAAACTAGTGATGGAAAAAAAATGACACGGTTTTTTTTTCTAACGAAAACCATTTTACTTAAACAAAGTTGCCTCAAGAGGAGTATGGTTATTGATTCATTGCCATCATAACATAGAATAACCTTTCACAGCACAACCGCATGTCATTACTCTAATCCTGGCCCTCACTTTTAAGCAGTTCCATTTTATACTTCTGGCTGAAATTTTCCTTGGCATGACTGCTAGATAATGCTAGGAACAACACTTGTTAGTTTTTATTTTTTAGCCAGTCTTGTTACTTCAGAATGACATTTTCTTTCCTGGACACTAGAATTTTTGCAGCTATACGATATCTAATCCCTGTGAACCTGTTTTCTCATGGAATAATATTCTTAAATGCACTACAGCCACATTTGAATTTGTGCCAAAATAAGAGTCTGGCAAGTCATCATTGCAAAACAAACATATAGTAATGCTTGTCTCCATCCAGACCTTGGCTCACACTAAACCTAGGTGATGTATGCATATGTCTATGAAAATAAGTAAACATAAAAAAAAAACATGAACGGAGAAACAGTTCCCTTCATTTGTACAAACAAACAAACACACAGGCACGAGCATAGAAAAAACATCTTTCTCAAGTTATTACCCAAGACAACCCACTATATTAAATACTAACATAGATGAGATGTCTTAGAATTGGTCTCCCATGCCCATCAATTTGCCCATTCATGTATGCCTTTCCCTCTTTCCAGGCAGAAATTGTGTGCGTTTCGAGCTCTTCCTCTGTCAAGTTTGATCCATGATTTCCAAGCTGCAAATAAAAAAAGTTATGCATTAAGAGAAATAAATGGAAAAAAAAAGGATCCATCTACCAGACGATTATCTTGTTAATATCTAGAAACTTTCTACTTAGTTGGAATTAGAAGAAAAGTAGATTTTGGAAGGCTTGTTTGTACCATAAAACTTGATTCTGCATTACTAACATACCTCTCTCAGAATCAATATAAAATCTGAAGCACTTAGAACTCCAACAAACTTTCCCTTCAAGAAGTCCCAGAGAGGAGCCATAGGAATACCCTGAAAACGGATTAACTCAGAAAAGATGGTATCCAAGCTCTTTATCAGCAACAAACAAACATGCATGGATGTTACAAAAAACGTTAAGTAATTTTGATGGAGAAATCTAGATACATGTACAGCAAAAAAAGACTCTAAGAAACAATTATTAGAGAAAGAAAATTACAGAGGTTTTCTGTTTCTTTGTTTTTCTATGGTGGCAGATTATCTGGCTATGCAGAACATGTATCTTAACCAATGAAAAGATCAGGAACCATTAAATGAAAAGAACTATATTCAATCCACATTCCACAGACATCCCAAAACAGTAACTAAATCCTAACCTCTGATTGAATTAAACAGGTACCTGCTCAGATAGAATATGAAACGCTTGTTTTACAGGCAGATCAACATCCAAGGCAACAACCTGCAAGGAAGATCTGTCTAAATTAGAAAAGTGGAAGCAATGAACACTGATCAGAGACAAACATGCAGATAAATGCATAAATCATGAAGGAGGGTTGATAGGATGCATTCAAACCTTGCCTGACTCAGGTAGTAACTCATAAGCAGTATGTGCTGCCAAGAATTCCGAGATGCGATGGCGGGAGGCATGTACATCCTCTTCTGAAATCCTAGTCATTGATTGATTCAATGTAACCGCAGAAATTCGATGCTGCATTTGCAAAAAGGTAAAAATCCACTTATATGAGAAAGTATAAGGAAATAAAAAGGTATTAATAAATGAATGAATGAATGAATAGATAAGGTGCATGTAAGCATGCATTAAGAACAAAAATGCAATGAGCACCAAACATATACAGACTACAGTGTTTGCAATGCATAACTAGATCTGTGACAACTTAAATTCATAAAAAAAGAATACCAAATCATTAGAGTCCATCTGGCATTGCAATTGGTACTCTATTTGACTGCAAGCGTGATGCCACACAAGGTCAAATTTTCGATAAAAAAATCTTGATCATGATGAATGGTTAGCAATAAAGCAAGTTCATATATGCTCTTGCAACTTAATTTTGAAATTATAAAGACTTTGCATTTTATCCCAATTTTTTAATCTCAATTGCAATGCTAAACTAGGCTTAAAAGGAAAAACATTTTCAGTAAAATGCTATGTATAAAGTTAAGGAATATAACTGAATCTTACCGTGAGACCATTATCCACTTCCATGGTATTTGGTATCTCTGAAGGAGGTTGTACATGAGGGACCTCTGCAGGCATAGGTAGAGTGTCCAAAGTGTTGACTATTCCATATTCGCCATTCTTGTGAGGTTGCCGTTCATCGTGTCGCCATTCACCATCAACAAGAAACTTATACTACATGTAAGAACCAACACAAATGAGTAAATAAAATACAAATAAGAAGGTCATGGCTAATATATTTGGATTGACATGCTCCAAAAGTGCTTGACAATAAACCCATCCTAGCCTAAACACTATCAGCAATTGTATTTAACATGCTCAACTAATAAAAATAGCTCAGCAATTAGATAAAAGCATGAACAAATTAGAAATTACCCATATTTTCAAAAAAAAATTGAATTTCCATTTCCTATAGAGCAAACTAACGAACCTCATGGCAGCCATGTGGTACCGGACAAATTACTTGAAACACATTGGGGCAACCTTCAACCTGTGACATTGGCACGAGCTGGCCCCACCTTCAATTCCAAACAACTAACCATTAATCCAAAAACTAATCATAAGCCCAGAACATCACAATTTTCACATCAATAGCATCTTAAAAGAAAATAAAAAAAGAAAAATCAGAGATAATTAAGGCGTCACCTATTGAAAGAGCCAGATAGGAAGACACTTCTCCCGCCGTATGGCCATGTAAATCGAATTGGAAACAGCACCATGCCGGCGGTGGTTACTCTCTCGGCATCCCGGGCCGGATTCATACCCGGAGCAAACATTTGACGGCCCCCTCTTCAATAGAATAATTCTTTAACCCAAAAAAAAAAACAAATTCCTAGCAATCAGCTTCTTTTTTTAACAAAACTCCTATTTTCCCTTCAATCACTGCAAATAAGAAAGTCAATAAAGCCAAGCTTGTACGGACAAAACCCTAACTTTAAATTCTTTTTTTTTTGGGAAAAAAAAGGGCGAATTTGAAACTCACCAAACAATGGAGGCAAAAGAGTAGCTTTGAATTTTGTGGGAAAAAATCAGTTAAATGTGAGATAAATAAAAATCGAAACCACAAAAAGGGAATTGGGAAAAAGAAAGAAAAAATTTTTTTTTTGATTTTATCGAATGTGGGTGTGAAGATCGAGAGTGAGGTTTTTTGCGATATGATCGAATCTGATTTCTTCGCCCTTTTTTTCCCTTTTTTTGTATAAATATATTTTTCTATTTTTTATTTTGGAAACCCTAAAGCGAAAAGAAAGAGGAAAGCTTTGAAAAGGACGTCGAACAGTAATAATCGTATTTTATATCGGGATGAAGATTGGCGAGCCAAGAGTAAATCTCGTTGTTTTTGATAAGATGACACGAAAATATTAAGAAAAGAATATTTCTTGTTGAGCGTGTAAATTCAGGAATTGCTACATGAAAATTCATTAGATATATTGTTTTGAACAACGAGTGAAGTTTTGGTAAAAGAAAAAAAAATGTGAAATACATAAATTTTATTATACTTATTATATTAAAAAACCATTAATTCTTTTTAGTTTCAAAATACTAATTTTTGTCTTTAACAAGATTTAAGATTAAAATTTTAGGAAATTTTTTATTTGAGGTTTAAAATTTAAGAATTATAATTTATGATTTACAATTTTTTTGGTTTAGACTTCAAGATTTAGTATTTACGATTTTTAGATTTAAAAATAGTAAAAAGAAAAAAAATTTGTATTTTAAAATTAAAAGGTGGTTAATATTCTTTTGGTATAAACATAAGTAATTTTATGTATTTAACCCAAAGAAAAAAGTTCAACGATAGTCATTTTTTTAGAGTAAAATAAAGAAGGAAATTTAGAAGTGGAAAGTAAATCTTGTCATTTTAGATAAGATAAAACCAATCTAAAGGATTGGCTATAATGTAAGACTCGATTGAATGTTTGAGTGAAGATAATTTATTGTGGAAGTTTTATATTCGAATTATTATCAAGTCAAATTTTCTTGAGTCAGCATCGACCACGCAGCATGAAAAGATATTAGTCTCATATCCAATATAATATATGAACACTTTGTGATTAACACAAAAAAATAAAAAAATAATAGAAAAATTATTTCGTGTTTAGCTACATTTGAAAGTTTAATGATTTATAAATTTTAAAATGAATTGACGATTTATTTTGATTTTAAAGATAGGTAATCTTTTCTACTCTTAAATTTTTATGTTAAAAAAAAAAGAAAGAAAGAAATTTGAAATGACAAATTATCTATATATTATCAATGAAATTTTTAAATTTTATAAGTAGAGATAACATGAAAAATATTAAATAAATAAAAAATTTAATTTTAAAAAATATACGAGTGATAGTTTTTTAATCTATTTGTGAAATTAAAAAAAAGAGATTATTAGCTAGCTTGTCAATCATTTTTTTGTTCATAAAAATGTAAAAAAGAGAAAAAAATTTGAATTTTAAATCTAACCCCTTTTTAAAAATGTAATAACAATTAAGTTAAGTTTTGGTTGTTTTCCTTATCAATCATTTGATAATAAACAAAGATAATATAAATAAATAAGTTATTAAATCTGTAAAAATAAAATAAATTATCAAATATAAAAAAAAGATTATTTGGATTTGATAATTCATTTGTGTATGATGTGTTTGTGACATGTAAAAGCTTAAATTATCTTATTAAAATTCGTATCAATATGTCAAAAATTAATTTTTATCAAATTTATATACAATTATATAATTTTAATTTGCATCTTTCCTTTTTTTTAGTCGATTTCACCTCATGTTTGCTTGAGTTTAACGAAGTTTTTGCGTTGCTATCTTTTCATTAGTTTTTTAACCTTTTTTTTTCCGATAGCTTTACGGGAATTTAACTGTGCTTTAACTATCAAACAAACTGTAAAATAATTCGGTTAATGCACAACGTTTGTTTTGTTTGTGTTCTGCTAAACACCTGCGGCTGCTAGGTGGGACCCAGTAGTCATGAGGAACCAACCAAATTGATTAGACGTTTTTCTTTCTTTCTTTATTATTATTATTATATTATTGTTATTTTAATTTTTATTCTGTACGTGAAAGTATTTATGCTCAAATCATCAAGGTAATTTAATTATGTTTTGTTTTCGTTCCTTTTGTAAAGAAAAAAACATCGTTCTTATGGTTAAGAAAGATTCTTTTATACATACAAAGGAATATTCTTTTCGAAAAATATATTATTCTTATTTTTTTATAATAGTTGATTTTGATAGCTTTACGTTGAATTATTGTTTTAGTATATTTTTATGGATTTGTCAATGAAGTTTATTGATATTAAAAGAGACCCAAAAATTTCACGTGATTTTTTTATTAGATTTAAAAAAAAATTGGATGTATTTTTAGTGAAATTTATTTTGATGTTTAAGTTAATAAAGATGTGAAACTTAAGCACCAAAAAAATAAAGATGTGAAATTTGATCAATTTCGAGAGTAAATCTGAACAAATCTTTATGGTTCTTAACGGATTGGATTTCTTCATAATTAAAGTGCCAGTGTTGGGCCTTTTGTTTTTTTGGATCAAGACAACGATTTCATTATCAAAGAAGAATTACAAAAGAACTTTCAGTTCATCAAGTAGATAGGTAAACCGGTCAGCAAGACATGTTCTTCGCCTGATTTTTCTAGCAACCCAGTCAACAACAATGATTGGATCTCTAAGAAGGGAGATTCAATCTCAAAATCACCTCTTTACACTCAAATTCAATGATGACCTTGTCCCAACCCCCTCGTGAAGCCAGACAACATTCAAGTCTGATCGCGACAGCTTTAGCAACCAAGGCAGAAGAGGAATCAACCACGCCATTGGAACCATCCACAATAACCCCTTCATCACGGATCACCGCACCTATGCCTACTTTGTTAGCAATTGAATCAAAGGAACCATCGTAATTTACCTTTGCCAATAGGAAACTGTTTGATGATCAGAGGACACTACAACTAAACTTACTCAAGGGTCGGGCTATCCGTCCAAGTCCAAAGGTCTGTTCGAAATTTGGTCAGACTTGAACAAAAATATTATACGCATTTATCGGGCATTGACAAAATTTTTAGGCTTGATCAAAAATGGACTCGGGCCTCGGCTTGATTGTCCAAAGCTCGGGACTGGTCCAGCCCGAACATAATGTTAATTAAGTTTTTTTTTATAAATATATCTACTAAGTATAATATAATTATACGTATATAAAATATTATTGATTAATAAACATTATTATATATTTAATATAAAAATTAACATAAAAAATTAGATAAATCAAATTAAATTTTAAATGGAATAAATGAATAAAAAATAAAATGCAAAAAATAAATAAAATAAAATATGAACGGCCCGGATAGGACTCGGGCTTATATAGTAAAATAAAAAACAGGCATAGACTAAAATCCATGCCTAAAATTATGGATCGGACTTGGACTTAAACAAAATATATTATTATGTGTTTTTAACCTGACCCGACCCACTCAATAAGCAAGTCTAACTGCAACAGAGCTGGTCTCATAAGACTAAAACTCCTGAAAGCTTTTGAAAGCATCTTTCCATGTATTAATCGGATCTCCTTTTCTTTCTTCAAAGATGAATTTGTTTCTACTCTTCCAAATATATCAGCAAATGGAACCAATAAAACCATTAGGATCGAAAGATCCAAAAGTAAGAATTGGTCTGATCACTTTATTCCACCATCTTTGAAAACCTGCAAAGCCTTCTCTATTGGGGCAAAAATTAAAATTTCACTTTGGACCACTTTATTTGCTTAATGCATTTTGTAAAATAAATGTATATTTTAAAGAGATATTTTGAAATTTGAATATTGGGTTTGATACCAAATCGACATTGCACATGATGAAAAGAATTTCCAATATGCTGAAAAATGAGATTTCAATATACTTAAATTTAAGGATGAAAATGGACTTCACTTAATTGAATAAATGGCAATGTGTGATTTTATCATGATGGTATTTATTAAAAATTTTAATTATATTGAAAGATGATAAATTGATAATTGAAATATAACCATATGATTTATAATAGTAGGAAGAATTGTAAAAAAAAAAAAAAATTAAATTCTTGGTTTAACAAAAAAATAGAGTTACTATTTGGAATCGTACAACAAAAAATTAAAAGCAGTTGAGGTTGATTGACATATTGCCACCTAACATTATAATTTCACATTTATACGAAACTTTTTAAAATTCACTAGTTGGATTTAGCTTAAAGTAATATCAAAAGAATTTGGACAATTTTTTGATCAAATGACTAAAAAAAAATTATAGCATAGTGTAAAGTTTTACTTGTACTCATTAGATATGATCACAACACTTGCTATGACTTTATCTTCTTGCCATTCATTTTAGAGGTTGAAAAATTAGTATAATGCTAATGTAAGGACATGATGGACATCATATTTGATTGAATTGTATGATTTTACATAATTATATTAAATAGGTTTGTACATTTTGGCGCCAAAACTTTTCAACATCACATTTACGTTTGTGGCATTACAAGGAAGATGATCACTTAATAAAAAACTTTTAATTACAGTAATCATGATTTAATTTTTTACAATATCAAATAAAAATTAAAAAATAAAATCGAATAAAGTAAAAATTAACATTTTAAATTCATGGTATTGGAATAATAATAAATTTAAACTTATAAAAGCTTAAAACCATGGTATTACATCCTCTCAAGTGGAGATGCTATTTGAATCTTTGAACTATGGGCGAGGAAGAAAAATCATAATAACATGCAAATCAAATTCTTTTTCATCAAATGAAAACGAAGGAGCCTCTACAACAAAGAAAGAAAGAGTTGCCTTAAGATAGAAGCAATAAAGGAATTCTCTTTTGCTGTACAAAATGTGAAAGTTTGGAATTGTCACAATCATGGAATTTGTATTTCACAACCAAATGGCAAAAGCCAAAATCAAACGTACGAAAATTAGGTAATTTTAAATATTATAACGATATAAAAATAAAAAAAAAATCAGATCCGATCGTAATTCGATTTCAGATTAGTCAAGTTCAAAGTGATTTTCGGATGTCGGAAGATTTTGGATAAAAAAAATACAAAATTGATACAAGTTAAAATTTAAATAAGAGTTATTTATGAATTTAATGAAAATTAAAAAATCAATATGGTATTTTGATGCATTAACATTAGTTCTAATATAATTTCATCTCTTATGGGGTTAAAAAAAAGAAGCATGGCGCATATACATGAATTGTTATATTTATGTAAAACAATAAATCTAAGCGAAAAATTGTGAGCCTGTTAAACGGTGCTGTTTTGCATCGATCATAATTTGGCCTTCTCTCCCATAGTCTTGCGCCACGCGCCATCAACGGAACTGAAAAATTCATCATCGTATCGAAAGGCAGAGGAAAAAAAAAAAGGCAAAAAGGAAAAAAAGAAGCCCTAAATTAATATGTTAAAAACATATATAAAAATGAAAATAAACCCAAAATCGCAGAAACCATTGCTCTTCGTCTGATGTTTTTTTTTTTGGGAGAAAGTGTGAACAATTTTCCGGAACAAAAAAGAAAAGGGACTTACATACGAACTCGACACCGCGACGCGGAAAGAGTCAATCCCGAGTCGGCGGCAGTCGTCGATCAAACTTCATTCTCCAGCGTCTGATCATCAACATCTCTGATCGTGAGTTAAAAAAAAAGAAAAAATTTGGAATGTGAATTGACAAATTTTATCTAATTGATTGATTAAAAAGGGATATTTATTTCATTTTCTTTAATTTGATAGGATCGAAGTAGGTTTTGGGAGTTTTTTTTGTTGGGTTGTTTTTTGAATATTTTATTGGGGTTTTTTTTTAATTTTTAATTTTTAAATTTCGGTGATGTTGGATTTCCGGGAGGGTGGGGAATTGGAGGAGTGAGGGGTTAAGTTTTTGGGGGTTAGTGATTAGGGTATTCGGTGGTGTGTTTGGAGATGGATGAAAATTCTGAGCTTGAAGAAGGAGAAGCTTTCTATCACAAAGATGATGACGGCAATATTAACCCGGATATAGCCTTCTCTTACATTGTAAGGGTTTATTTTTTTAATAAAATTCAATCGTTTTTACACCGGTTTTCTCTTTCTGAAACTTGGCATAATGCTTCACTTAATTCTATTTGAGTTTCTGATAGGAATTAGGCTTAATTCTGAATGTGATTGATTATTTATGGTACTTTGTAGGCAATGCAATGCTATAAAGCTTTGTTGCAAGGAATGGTTAATTTGAAATAAAGCTTAGTTTTGGGTTTGATTAAGCATAAAAAGAAATTGCTAATCTGAATGAATTGTGGCTCCTTAGATGCATTAGAGTTATATGAGGCTTTAAGGTTGAGTTTATTTTTGGTATATTACCATTGATTCACTATTACAATTTGTTGAGAAATGGAGTGATGAAGCTGACGTTTGAGGTTGGTATTTTTCACTTCTTTGCATATTTATTGCACGAAATTGTTATTTTGGCATGCTTTCATGGACAAATACTTGGTTTAGTTAGGTGAGTTTTTCATCACCAGGGATGTTATATAACAACTAGCAGAATATGTTTTAAAGGGCTATTGCATGTCTTTGTTTAGTTTTTTAGCTAGTTATGCAATGTTATAGTATTTGTAATGATAAAGAAGATAAAGCATCATCAAATCATTTCCCTCGTGATTTGTGGGCTGAAACTTTGAAGTCAGTTTACTTTTTACTAGTAATATTGATGTGTTGTTTGAGAAAGCTGAGGTATAGAAAAGAAAGTAAATAATAGGTTTCACATCATAAAGTACTTGTGACTTGTCCTGTCTCTCTGCAACAATTTGATGCATCAAAGTTCCTTGCCCGGTTTGAAACTTCCTTAACATTTGGAATTTTTTATGTCGATAGTGTTTGTTTGAATGCACAATGAAATGTGGTTAACTTGATCGGCTTTTTAATTTATTCGATCTAATTTGTTTTGAAATATTAAGCTGTAATTAGTTCATATGTTATTATTGAGCTTCTGAAAAGAACGGACTCCTAGATGCTTATAATAGTTGGCTTGTTATTGATTTAATCTGGTCTATATATCATTTTTTAATATGCATTTACTTTCAAGATTCTCTGTGTTATTCCATTAGTAATGTGGGATTTCATTTCTTAAAGGATGAGAAGATTAAAAACGTTTTGGGCCATTTTCAAAAAGATTTTGAAGGTGGGGTTTCTGCAGAAAATTTGGGTAAGTGGTTGATCACAGTTTTAACAAATTTTAAGCTCTATTGCAAGCTTAATGCTTTTCATTGAAGATGATGATCTGGACATATTTTTTCAGGTGCAAAATTTGGTGGGTATGGCTCATTTTTACCTACCTATGAACGCTCTCCTCCAAGATTATCACATCCAAAGACACCGCAGAGAAACTCCAGCACACAGAGGTCACCCAATAATTTATCTATGGAGGTATATGGACGATGTCCTTACTATAGTTCTATCATTTCTTTGGATGAAGATGTACATAGCTGCAGCATGGACAGTTATTTGAAATTCTAGTTTACTTAAGTGCTGTGGATTGTGTCACCATACAGGGTGTATCCCAGAACTTGAAAGCTCCTCCAAATGCACCCCCAACTGGGAGACCTGTGAATGCTTCCTGTCTGACTGAAAAACGTGATTCACATTTGTCTTCTACTCAAGTTGCTGATAAATCTGCATTGAAGGATGAGAGTTTTAACAGAGCAGGGATTCCCAGTGATCAGAAGACACTGAAGGTTCGGATTAAGATGGGTTCTGATAACAAAGCTAAAAAAAATGCTGCAATCTATAGTGGTCTTGGGCTTGATTATTCTCCATCTTTGTCATTGGGGAACAGTCTTGAGGAAAGTGGAGGTACAGTGATGATATCTCAAGAAACCACTGGTGAATCACCCACTAGAATTCTGCAGGTAGAGGTTTCTCTTGGTTGTTTTCTGTGTCTGCATATGAACTAAGAATGATGCATTGATATATTATGCCTTTAAACAGGTTATGACTTCCTACCATGTCCCTGGTGGTGTACTCATATCTCCTCTTCATGACAGTCTGCTATGTTTACTAAGAAAGGAAAAGGAAAGACCTTCTAGAGATAGTAAATCTATCATGTCACTTAAGGCTTGTCAGGAACATTCTCCTGGGTTAATGAATGAGTCTAGTTTGGGTAATGGAAAACAATTACATGACAAGAAAACAAAGTTCTTAATGGGGAAAAGTGAAAAGCTGGTGGAATCTAAGCACGAAAATTGCATGAATGTTGAGAATGACAAGACATTGCTCATAAAAAGGAAGTCTGAATATGAGATTGCAGGAGGGAAGGAGTTGTTGCCTAATGACTTGAAACGCGCAGCTCTATCTAATTCAGTGAAGGTTGCTGACTCTATGGAAGCCACTGCTAGGGCGTTTGATGCTTCTGCTGAAGATAATCAGGATGCGCTAAGAGGTAGATTATTTTCTTCTGACTTAGCAAAGGAGGATTCTTTGGAGTCGATGTCTGGAAGGAGTAGAACTAATGGCAAGAAAAAGAAGTGGGATACACCGAATAGTTCAGTTGAAAAGGCTTGGGAAAAGAGTGTGGTAAATTCCAATAAGAATGGTTCACTTGACCCTGGGGACAATGTTGGGAGCAAGTGCTACCAAAATCCTGCCCCTTTAAAATGTAAGGAAGACTCAAAAATGAAGTTTGGTCAGAAGGCTACATTTCATGTAAAAAATAAAATAAATATTCCCTCCAAGAAGGAAAAGACATTGTTTGAGGGAAAGAAATCCAAAGGTAGCAAAAATACTGGACATACTGCAGATTTGATCAAGGAAAGTTTGAGACTCGATGTGGGTGAAACGCCTAAAGATACTACCGGTTCTAGTCAGGGCTTTTATACTGGTAAAAATAAGATTCATAAGTTGAAGTTGCAGAAGGATATTTTTACAGTCCGAGATAATCATAGAGATGCGTTCGACACAAATTTCGAACAGAAAAGTGAGCAAATGAATCCATCAATGGGGCCTTCTCAAAATAGGCGAAAAGATTCTGGTCCAATGGATTTTGAGACAGAGCTGATTGGCTATTTGGATAGGTCAAAGGAAATATTTAGTGGTAGAACAGTTGATAACCAGCTGTCGAGAGTGGATTCTCCAGGTGTGGATCCTCACCTCACTGATAAGACACTTGCCTCTCAGACAGCAGCAGCAGCAGCAACTGCTTCTGTAGTCATACAAGAAAATTGGGTTCAGTGTGATCGTTGTCACAAGTGGCGACTTTTGCCTTTTGATACTAAACCAGAACAACTCCCTGAGAAGTGGTTGTGTAGCATGCTTAATTGGCTGTAAGTTCCTTAGATGAGTATCAAATAAAGTTTTTGTTGCATATGCCTGGCTCTTTGTCTGAGTACATGCTATGTGTGTGTTTATGTGCTTCTGTGTGCATGGTTCTTGATGTGCAAATAAGTAGAAACACCTGGTGAATAATAGGTACATTCATCAACGCATTAGCTATGTGTGTGAACATATGCATTTATATTTTGCTTTTGCTGATTTTTGTTGTTGAAATTGTTGTATAGGCCTGGAATGAACCGGTGCGACATTAGTGAGGAGGAGACAACAAAAGCTCTCAATGCATTATACCAGGTTCCAGTTGCTGAGATTCCAAATAACCCCCAAAATCATGCAAATGGATCTGCGCCATTAGTTACTTCAGCTAATCTTCAGCATCTTGATCAGAACAACTCTAGCGTCTATTCTCGGATGTCATCTATTCGAGGGAAGAAGAAACATGGCCTGAAGGAAGTATGCAATGCCGGTAGCAGTGGCCGGAGTCAGATGTCGAACTCTAAAAATAATCAACAGCAGGAATCTTTTAAAAGTAGGAGCTTAAATGACACGACCCAGGTCCCTGTTGAATCAAATCTCACGAAGAAATCCAGCTTTGAACAGAAAGAAAAACATCCAGTTGGAGGTATTTAGTTGACTTTAGAGCCTATATTACACTAGCAGTCAGGCTTTAACATTGAGAATGTCTATTTGTTTACTTTTGGGCATTGTTTCATTGTAGGTGAGACCAAGCAAGCAAAGATGAAAAACAAGAGGGACTCTGGTCTATATGCATATGAAGGTTCAAAGAAAACCAAAATAGAAGTTAAATACACTTCTGATAATCATAAGAGTTCTAACTTGGATCCTAGAAGGATGGGACTTAACTCAAGTGCTGGCTTGCCAACTCAAGCAAATGGGAGAAGTTTGCAGAATTATAATGAGTGCGTTAATTCTGGGGATGTAAAGCATGACTTGAAAGAAAGATCAGTAGTTTCTGTAAAGAAACTTGTGGATAAAACTCAGGTCTCGGCAGATGGTGGGTCATTGGACATGAGAATATGTGATAAAAGGGCTTCTGTGAAGAAAAGGAAATTGGAGGACTGGCAGGGCAGTCAAAACAGGCATGAATCATATGTGAAGGAAGAAAGTAGTGACAGTGGCTTTAGGAATGAAAAGAAGTTACGGGTGTCAAAGATTGAGGGGAGGCAGTCCCATAGAAATGATGCTGATGGTACATCAAACAGAAAAACGATGATTGGTGGCATTGAAGAAGTCAGAAGTATTGATAGGAACCAGCCACTAAGCAAACACAAAAAAAAGTGCTCATCTCAAAGAACTTTGGAAAGCCTTGATCCATCTAGAAGAGTTTCTGGAACTGGACAAATTTCTATGGCAGCAACTTCTAGCTCTTCAAAAGTTTCTGGTTCTTGTAAAACCAGAGCAAACTTTGAAGAAGGAAGGGGTTCTCCAGTTGAATCGGTTTCTTCATCTCCCATGAGGACCTCATATCCAGTAAGGTTTGTATCAATTGTTGGGGATGGTTCAGGGAAGGATGCTGCTACAAATAGTGGCATACATCTAAGTAGCAGTTTCAGAATAAGTTGGGATGGGGAAGGTAATGTTGAGGCTGCTCAATCTGGCACAGAAATGAAAGAAAATGTATCAGGTGATTTTAACCCCAGATCACATAAATCTTCTGCCCTGAATTATCAGGATAGAGATTCTGTTTGCAAAATCAGCATTAAAACTAAACCTTCTTCTAGATTGGGGAATAGCCATTTGCTCAATGGTGATAGTCATTTCACAGAAAACGGGCAGCATGCTATAGAATGTTCCCATGGCGAGGATAGAGTGAACAAGGATTGCCAGGGCAATGCATTATTTTCTCAGGAATCTGACAAGGGTTCCAGTTCACAGGCAAAAGAGAGTAAAAGAAGTTTTACTGCAGATAAGACGAAGGTTTATGATCCAATGGATGAACAGGATGATTTGTTTTCCAGAAAGAGCATGAGGTATCAATCCAATGTTGACCCCAAGGGTCTTGCATGTTATCAAGAAACAATTCCTGATTGTAAAGGCGATTTGCCTAAATTTAGCAAGGATGAGAAGAACTATGTTGGAATGAGGGATCCTTCAGGTCAATGGTCAAGTGATAGTAGAATCGAAGCCAAGTCAAATATAAAGCATGATGGATTTGATGTAAAATCTGCTGCTTCATGCAGCACAAAGGGGAACACTGCCCCTGAGAAAAACCCGCAGGATTTTAGTGGTCAAACTGAGGTAATGCAAGTAGAAATAAGAAGTGGAATGTCAAAATCGTCCTTGCATTGTGAAGTTGAAAGTCAGCAAGAAACAAAAGGTCATCAAACAGTGCCAGAAGCCCAACAGGGAGTTGTCTCTGACGGGTGTCCAATTAATGGCTCTGGCAATGTTGATGCGTCCAAGGCTTTAAAGCGGCTAGGAAAAGTTGGCAGCGAGGATGGATCTGTCCACAGTTTGGGACAGCACATGCCTGATCTGTGTGTGGTCAGAGACTTTAATTCTCGCAGTCCTGTAAATTCCTCCAGCCAGCCAGCAACTAATGCCCTGAATGATGCTAAAAAGCTTAGAAATTATGCTGAACGTCTAAAGGTCCTTTTCAGATTTTGTTCTTACATAGATATGCCACTTGATAGAAGTTATATAAAAGGTTTTTGCTATCCTAACTGTGTCTACCATTTTATTGTCTTCTTTCAGAGTTCTGGTTTTGTTTTTGAAAGCAACGAGATTTACTTCCAGGCTGCCCTTAAGTTTCTTGGGGTTGCTGCCTTTCTAGAGACTAGCAGTAGTGAGAGCAGTAGACATGGGGACATGAATCAAATGCAAGTATATAGCACTGCCACTAAACTTTTTGAGTAAGTGAATGTTTCAAAAGTGACAGGAAACTGTTGTTTCTGGAACTTCAATAGATTTTTTGTTTACAGTTACTTAAGTAGCATTGATATATCCCTATATCTTGCTCTATGCTGAAATTCTTAAGTTCACAGAATGTGTGCCCAAGAATACGGTGGACGTCGAGAAATGGCTGCTGCTGCTTTGGCCTATAAATGCATGGAGGTAGCATCCATGAGGGTCGTTTACTGCAAACATTCTACTAGCAGCCGAGACCAGAATGAGTTGCAAGCAACTCTACACATGGTTCCTCAAGGTAAGAAGTCATTTGATGGGTATACACTCTGGCATGTTTCTCCTTCTGTGATTAATTGCACATCCCTTTAGATGGCATGAATTTTCTATTTGGTGATGTCTACCTTTGAAATTTGAACCATGTGCTATAAGCGGTGTTATCTCTGGGGAGAGGAGAGCTGTGACTGTGGTTTATTTATTTTAGGGCGGTCAGCAGTGCATGTTGCCATTTTAGGTTCCATTTGAAGCTAACATGTAGACAGTTTCATATTTGGTTTTCCTCTCCTGCTAAACCCTGATTGGGCTAGAGCCCCAATTGTTGTTGCATATCATTCTGTAAAGGGTCTAACATAAAATATCCACTGTAAACAGATGCTTTTTGTTTTGTTTAAGATGCAAATTTATTTACTAAGATTGTTTCTTCCATGTTAATTAATAGTGAGATCTTGTTGCATGTCACATGTTAATTGTATCTTTTTCTTTTTAAATGGATTCTTTCAGGTGAGTCTCCATCATCTTCTGCATCAGATGTTGATAATAACTTAAATAATCAACCAACGGTGGATAAGGCTCCATTAACCAAGGGTAATGTTTCACTTGTTGCTGGAACCCATGTCATTGTTGCTCGGAACCGCCCAAGTTTTGTTCGGCTGCTTGACTATGTAAGTTGATTTAGCCTAAAGTGCCGGTCTTTCCCTTTCTCCTTTCTCTCTCTTGTTTCTTTATGATTTTATATGTTTTATTAGGCAGTGATCTATACGGGATATTTGCTTCAATATATATTGGAAACTGCCTATAAAATATTCTTTGCTCCAAGAAGGTTCCAAGTTAGTTGAATAACAATTATTATGGGGTACTTGTAAAGTTGTTATAAGGTAATTGGGCTTGGATATATATGTGATTTGGGTGGCAATAAGATGATAATCTGAATGAAGAAGTGTCACAAAGGGTAATGAGAATGCTTAGCCACTGGCCTTGCAATATAGATTTGCATTATCTGGCTAGGGTTTTTTGGTAATATTGGTTCTTTTTTAACTTGCTGGTTGGAAAATCAAATTTTTATTGGTTGAGGGATCGTTAGATGGCCCTGCTCTATAATTATGATAGGGAGCTAATATGCTTGGTTTTCTTGACTGTCCAATAGATTGATGTCAACAGCCTGGCCAAGCTAGTGGTAGAATTTTAATGTCAGTCTTATGCTGTTTTCCATCTTAAATAGTTCTTGTCATGCTCTGATTTAGAACAAGGGACATGTTGAAGTTTGCCTGTCCTGAAGTTTGAGAAAAAGATATTTAAGACCTGAAGTCTGTCCAATGTAAAACAAAGCTAGAAATCATTCAGTACTGGTCATAGATAACCACCGGTATAATCTCATATGAACTTCGGTAAGAATACCCTGCCTCTTGATGTCTATGTTAGCTAATAAGGTGGATCAAGTAGGTAAATTTGTTAATATGTTACTGTTCTGCAGACACAGGACATAAGTTTTGCAATGGAGGCTTCACAAAAATCCCAAAATGCTTTTGCAGCTGCTTCATCCCTGGAAGAAGCACAAAATGCAGAGTGCATTACTTCTGTTAAAAAGGTGATTGATTTCAGCTTCCAGGATGTGGACGGACTTATATGTTTGGTTCAGCATGCTATGGAGGCCATAAGTTGTTCTGGTTTAGGTGGTGCTAGAGATTAAGTTACCCCTGTATATATTGTGTGTGTTTTGGTTTATAACCCCAATATGGATTGGAGAAGAAAGGGGAAAAAGATGCATACTTAGACCTGCATTTGGAAACAAGCAAAGACGTGGGTCACCAACAGCCTATTGCCTCTCTGTACATTTGTACAAAGTGAGATTTGGAGTGCAAATTTTGTAATGTATATTTTTGATGTTCACCTTCTTGACATTGATAAAAGCACAGCATGCTCACCTTTAACTTTTCTGGGTTGGCAAAGAGGAAAAAATTCTAGCTTGTTCGGCAAGAGACTTGGAGTTCTATCTAAGATGCCAGTTGCATATGGTGCTATTTTTTTTGGCTCCATTGTTTTGGGGCCTGAGGAAAAGAACATATATAGATGTTGGAAATCATTAGGCAACCATTTTGAGGAGGTTGAATACTGACATAGTGTTGACTACTCATCCATTTATCCATTATTAATTGTTCTCTATTCTTTCCACAATTTGTTCAAAATTTTGCGGGAATGGAAAATGATATTCTTTTCGAAAGGTTCTCGTGTTTTTTTATAGTTGTCAGGCTTGAGGTGCTTTAGATAATGGTGCAAGCTTCAAACTTAGAGAAGCAATCTGCAAATTCAGGTATGCAATTTTTTATATCATGCCATATTGGTCAACATATTATGTGAAATTAACTTTTGACAGGAACTTCTGATGCTTGTGCTGGTGCTTTCCTTCCTTTCTTCTTCTGGTTTGTTTTCATTACTCTTCTCAGAACTATGGTGGACAATGGCAGGCAGTGTCTTAATTTGATAAAAATGCAGTCCTTTCAAGTAGAAAGATTCAAATAGTTTGTATTCCTTTATTGAAGGAGCACCCAAAAAGGAGGTTAGTTTACTTAGCAGTATCTTAGTTTTAGATGAGTGAACTGCAAAGTTCTGTTAATCGAAGGACTTAACATTGTATTGTTCTTTTTTCTTCCATCCACTAACACCAATACCTGTGCAGTATAACTCATATGAGGACACATACATGTATCACTCAGAATTGTTGTATCGATTATGTCCAATCGTGTCTTGTTGAAAGCTGCAATATATTTGGTTCACTCTGGTTTGTAATACTTTGTATTTACGCATACCTTAGATTGAAAGGATTTGGCTTTGGAGGTTAATCCTTCTTTGCTGGTTTACCAATCAATAAGTGAAGAGTTAAATTGAAACCCAAAAATCTCCACATGGTCATGGAATTGTTTCCCCCTTTCAAGCTTAGCAAGTATTAAACAGACATTAACTGCAGTTGCAAAGGTAAATTCATTCCGCGAACGGGTACTTTTTTGCATTTATCTAAAGAGCCAAAGGCAAATTTTAGGTTTACCCACGTTGATATTACGTGACAGAAGGGAAGTGTAAGAGACAACCTTTGGTTGAGGCATTTCATCGAACAGTTAGTCAGCTTAGGCTGTGTCAAGATAGATTATAGGTAAACCATGGATATGTCAAAAAACCTAGGAAGCAACTCTAACCCCATTTGTAAATTTCACCTGTCACTGGGAAAGTGAATTTGTACATGACAGAAAAAGGAAGGGGGTATAATAATTTTGTCAAGAACGAAGGCAAACAAGTTGCGGTTTTACTTTTCTCATCTATTGGACCACCCTACTTTGCTATACAATCATGGCCTTGCGTTGGTGCTCAAATGCGTTGTAAAATGGGCAATAATTTAATCCAAAATTAAGGCAATGGTTATCCAGAAAACAACGTACGCTATAATGCAGAAGAGAAAAACAGAAACACGATTCATGAATTCTTGTTTACGGTCTTTTAATAAAACATTCTCAATGTTCTGTGTTTGCTCACTTTCATATAGCAGACAGATTCCTTGGCACTGAATTTAGAACCTTGGCTTGCATTATTACCCTTTAGGGGTAGCTTCCAGATGATGTAGAATCATCATCCACCAATCTAAATCACCTTTAGACTTTGATGTCCTGACTAGATCCACTTTCGCTTTGCATTTCACCTCTTTTTAGAAGAACTTTAAAGTTTTTCTTTACTAATGTTCTTAGTAGAATTAGCAGATAGGGTTTCTCTTAGCCAACAATCACGTGACCTATTGGTAAAGTGTTGAACTTTTAATTCTTGTGATCAGGTCCGATTCCTAACAATCTTGATTATTAAAAGAAAAAAAAGAACTCAAATGTTTTTCTCGCCATCAAGGAGAAAATAATGGTCATTGGTACATTCAAAAACCTTGTTGAAAAGTTATAGTTGCTATTTGCTACCTGTTACTGTGGACCAACATGCAGCAAGCAGTGGTCCAATTGCACTTTTTCAAGAAGCATGTAAAGTGTCATGACCACATATTAAATTATAAATTAGAGCATTGAATGGTGACGATGCAGAGACCACACTTAAACTGTGACATATTATCAATTTTGATTCAAAAATTTTGCGATTTTGTTCAAAAAAAAGTGCTTCATAAGTATGAGTTCAAGCTTCTACTTATAAAAATAATTACACAATCTCACAATATCGCGATACGTGATTAGGATTTTACAAATACTGCCTAAGAGCTTAAGCTAGGAAAATCTTAGATACCAACCAGAGAAAGAGGAGGGTTGGGGGAGGAGATGGACAAAGGCAAATTGACAATAAATCACTAGATTTGGTCTGCAGAAATAGGGACATGTTAACTTCAACACAATTGAAGATGGTCCCTACTAGTATTACTGCCACTCAATGTCTGCAATAATAGACAATTCTGGTGTACTATTACAATACCCACTACTAGATTCCATACTCCTTCAACTATTTTCCTTTTGTTCACATGTTTCATTTCACGTACAAATGGTGAGGATCTGATAATGTTATGCGTGTATGCTTAGGTTCTTATGTCTGCATGCAGAGACATGTATGATATTTCAAACATGTGAGATTGTGAAAAAAAATGCACACATCTAGTTGCAGCTTTTGTGTAAATCTACATTTAACCTGCGAAGTATCATTTGCTTTGACTTGAAGGTTTTATGGTTAAAAGATGCTTTATAAGTATGGGTTTAAAGTCCTTACTTGTATATTATAGAAGAATCTCATAATATTTCACTGTAGGATTGAGGCTTAATAAACTCCTCATCTTTAAAATTTGACATTCTCATTAAACTGCATACATAACAAAAATAAGATCACACCAGACATTGAGGTTGTATGTGACA
Organism: Heritiera fomes; assembly: GCA_032173925.1. Taxonomy (NCBI): domain Eukaryota; kingdom Viridiplantae; phylum Streptophyta; class Magnoliopsida; order Malvales; family Malvaceae; genus Heritiera; species Heritiera fomes. The sequence continues at coordinate 37,283,270 of JAPDPM010000008.1, forward strand.
AAAATGCACCCATATGTGATTGCAGCCTTACAGGACAAGGAATGGGAAAGCAATAGCCAATCAAAATCCTTCAAATCACAATGAAGAATCCCTTCAATTATTGTTATCTTTCAAACGTTTCATTGCCAAGAATGAATATTCATCACAAGGTAATTGCAGGATTTCCTCATTCTACTGAGGAAACACAGCCACACTCCCTGATTCTATGTTGATTATGCTTGATAATTCTGTAATCACATTTGTAGCAAATACTATTGTTTAGTGGTGATAGTCTGTTTCATTCTACTTATCCATTTTAACCATAAGTTCTGCTCTAATGAACCATTATTAGGATGATGTAGCTTTAGCTTCGTAGGTTCTCCCTTTCTAACCCAAGTCACGTGCTTGGGTTGTTGGAGTTTGTGAAATTTGATAGGGCCTAACTCATATGACATTTAAACAGATTTAATTCAAGTTTTCGGAAAGTCTACGGTTCAAAAATTCAGTTATTTTAAGTTGCTCTAACTTCATTATATTATAAATATGTAATCCTTCTTCGTTTTCGAAAAGTAATAAAAAAAATTTAATGCGATCGTGGGCTTAAATAAATTATCAATCTTCATAAGTCTTATATTATATGTGTAATTGTTTTTTTCTCTTTTATTTGCCGGATTCACTCTTAACATGGGAGTCTAGATTCTGATATCATATGAAATTGTTCTAAGTTTTCTCCACAGCCAATAGAAAAGAAAGAAGAAGAGGGAATATGAGAGTATCCTTAAGGATTGAAACTAGCTCATGAGATTGGCCAAAGGCCAAGTCAAGAATGACCATTTAGTCTAGCCAATTAGTTTCTTTAGTCTGACAAAAGATAGACTGTGATTTGGATCACGAAACTGTTCTACTTCACGCTGATTTTGAAAGAAATACAGAAGGTGACCTTTTTTGCTCATTGCTGCTTTTGTAGAGACTAGAATTTCCAAGACAATTCAAAAGAAAAAACTGCAGGGGAGAGAGGAGGTAAAAAACTGCAAGGGAGAGAGGAAGTTTAGGATAGTGTAGAAGGCAAATCCAGAGCATAAGGCTCCCATATCGTGAGATCTGAAAAAATTATATGTATACGGTTTTCCCTCTGTATTAACAGAGAAACTGTTTTCATAACTTGAACCAACAAAAGAGTACTCATTACCTTTGCACCAAGGTTCACCCTTATCCTTCAATTCATTGCATTTATAGTTTCTAAAATAAAATTTTGGTTAGTGTAAACTTTGGTTTATGAAAATTACAAAGTGCATAAAAATGGCCCCCACTCCTGACATTAGCAGTGCAACAATATGCAGAAATGCTGATTTTCTCCGTCTACAAATACAGGCTCTGTCTAAGAGCAGAGCTTCCAAGTAAACCTGGTTACAAATCACTTTCTACCAGTATTCCAATTCTGCTTAATGGCTCCAGTACCAAGTTTGCCAATTCAGGTTGGACATAATGATGAAGTCTAAGAATTGAGAAAATCCAAACCAACCTTAATTCCTGAAAGATTTGTCCGAGACATGGCTGAGAGGCCAAAACTTGCTGCAACTCTATCATCTGGTGACATTCCCATCATTGATCTTTCTAAGCTCATGGAAAGAGACAAAGATGAACATGAATCCAAAATTATGCAACTCAAAATTGCCTCTGAAGAAGGCGATTTTTTCAGGTACTAAATGAGTAAATGCTGGAATTTCATCATTCATGTCAGCTGCTTTATTAGAACAATGATTATGGCAGCTAACGTTGATTGCATTTCAGGTGCTGAATCATGGGATTGATCCGAGTGTTCTTGAAAGCATTGAAAAAGTAACCAAAGATTTCTTCATGTTACCTTTAGAGGAGAAACAGAAGTATCCAATGGCTCCAGGGACAGTTCAGGGTTATGGCCAAGCTTTTGTGTTCTCAGAGAACCAGAAGTTGGATTGGTGCAACATGTTTGCTCTAGGCATTGAGCCTCCTTGCTTAAGGAACCCTAAACTCTGGCCATCAAAACGAGCTGACTTCAGGTAACAACAACACCAGCACCAAATGAAGCTTCAACTATAAAGACAATTTCAGTTTGTTAAATGTAACTTTTGTTTTTCAGAGAAACTTCAGAATTTTATTCAAAAGAAATCAGGAAACTTTGCAAGAATCTTCCAAGTTACATAGCTTTGAGTCTTGGCTTGAAAGGGGATGTTTTTGAAGAAACGTTTGGGGTGGCTGTTCAAGCTGTGAGGATGAACTACTGCCCTCCATGTTCAAGACCTGACCTTGTTTTAGGCCTTAGTCCACATACAGATGGAAGGGCCCTCACAGTGTTGCAGCAGGGCAAGGATAGCTCAGTAGGACTTCAAATTCTCAAGGTCAACACATGGATGCATGTGCAGCCTATCCCAAATGCACTCGTGATCAACATCGGTGACACTATAGAAGTAACAAACAAACCTGGAACCTTAACTTAAGATATTTTTCAGATAACAATGTTCAATTAGTTTTCTGAAGTTTCTTGTTGTGCAGGTTCTTACAAATGGAAAGTACAAGAGTGTGGAGCACAGAGCAGTCACTCACAAGGAAAATGACCGCCTTTCAATTGTCACTTTCTATGCTCCTAGCTATGAAGTAGAACTTGGTCCAATGCCAGAATTGGCGGATGAGAAGAATCCATGCAGATATAGAAGATACAATCATGGAAAGTACAGTAAACATTACGTAACTAACAAGTTACAAGGCAAGAAAACACTGGATTTCGCAAGGATTGAATCCGAGACCTCTACTTAACAAGGGCTCCACCTATGCTTACCTTGTAATTAGACCATCGTTAAAAACATCATACTAGACCGTAAGAAGTGAGTTTGTATCATTGGACTGCACTGTTCTTGTGCAAATCAGTTTGTTGTATGCATTTCAGTTGATGGAAGCTAGTGCGGTCTTTGTTTCATAAAGTTTTCTTGTCAAACTGCGTTCTGTTTGTACAACTTGTTCTGTAACAGAAAGAAATGCCATTGGTTATTATTTTCCCTCATCAGATTCCTAGTAAGGGAAGAGACAATGCAATCATGTGGGAGAGCTGAACAACACCATAGCACTCCAATGTTTCTGAAGGAATCAAACAGAGATTTAGCAATCTCATCGGTCTTCCTCCATTGGAGGGAAAGAGAAATTTTCGCTAGTGGCAAAGAGAGCAGAGCCCACACAATCATTTTATACATGTTTTTTAGTTCATTCTATAGTTATGATGGAAGCACCAAGCAACTTGTGATGGAATTTTTTATGATTCTGAGCTGAAACGACGCGAGTGCTAACACCTAGTAGAGCACAAAACAGAATTCATACATTATATGACATAATGCAGTATGCACAGTTAAAGTAAGTCAGCAATGACCAACCACAAGTTTCAGAATATACTAAAGTTATGTATAGAATTTCAACGAGTTCATGATGAAGTTTTAATTAGAGAAAGAGCTGATGATTCAATCAGTTAAGTGGAACGTCATACAACAAACAATATTCACCATAAGATCATATTCAGAATGTATGCTTAAGCATAACTAGCTAGGAAATGCTGATGCAATCAAGAGGAACTGAAGAATAGAGTAATGACTACATATTTCATTACAAGTTGAGTGGAGAAGAAATCAAAAAAGAATGAGTACCTCTTTTCCCATTAATCCACCAGCCCATGGGAAAAAGAGAGTAGTGACCATTTTTTTTCTGCAGATTACAAAGTTTGGGAGAGACAAATGAAATTTCTTTGATATTTCAGTACTAAAATGGTCATGAAACCAGAAATAAAACTGTTCACATATGTTTGCATATAGTGTTCTAAGTAAGATCTTGCCCCAGACCATATCAACATGACAAGTTGTGCATATTGTTGCATTGACAAACTTGGAAAGGATATCAATAGCTGGGATGAGCCGTTTAATCTTTAAAACAGAGAAATCTTGTTATTTCATGTTGCAAATTGCAGGTTAACAGTCATGCTAATGTTAAGAACTCAGAAACTAGACTTAATCAGCCAACGTTATATTTCCTACCAGAGAAAGTGTATAAAAATCACTAGAGCAACAAACAATATTGAATTCTGAACATCAGAAATCAACATCTTCGTATAGAACTATGGAATAGGTATATGAAATATGAAATCTGAGGGGCTAGAAATGCTTGAAGAACACTACAAAACCAGGCACTGACTTTCACAAGCCATAGACAAATGCCCAAGCAGGTTTGTGATATTCTCCTAACTACAATCCCTTTTGCAAAGTAATGAAACGAACCATCTTTGTCAAAGAAACTCTGTTCTATGAAGTGGAGAGATTCTGAGGAAAATGATATCAGCAAGTTGCAGGTGTAAAAGAACATGATTATAAAAATAATTTGGTTTAGAAAAAAGACTGAAAAAGTAGAACTACTTTCACTGGTAAGGAGAAAGTTTCAATGTAATCTGGCGTTCATGGAGGTCCTCGCTGGTTTTTTGTTGAGTTGGGACTGTCAGAAGAACCGTTGATTTTGCTTCCATTCACCTTTTTTAGGTCAGCATTTGGCAGCATATTCATTGAATCTCCTTAGAGCTCCAACTTCCCAAAACTCCTTGTGATGATCATAGGCAGTAACAAGCTACATTTCAAGAAAGAAAGTTTCAATGGAGAAGTCATTTTGGTGGACTTCCCTCTACCTGCAACCTTAATTAATGCTAAAATGGATCTTTAACAAAGATTATACAACATAACGTGTAGTAACAAAATTTGAACATAAAATGAATTGTATACATCCTAACCGAGAATATACTTTGATTGCCAGTCAGGAATCAAACTAGTTCATTAAAATTAAAAATTCAGTATTCTATCAACAAATGACAAGATGTATCAAACTTGATCATTGAAATTAAGAATTAAATATTCTATCAGCAAATCACATGATTGTTGAACTTGTTAACTGTAGAAATCTGAGCAGATTTTGTGTATTTACAGCTGTATATCTACAGTTGTATACCATTAAGTTCAGTTTATTTGTTTCCATGTTAAAGGAATCTGGTTTCCTTATTTGGCAGATTCCCATTAATAAGTGTTTTATTTTTTCCTGATTTTCTGGCTGATTACTATCAGTCCACCTTGTAATATAAATAAGTCATATTTTAATTAATTAGACAGAGGAATAAGAGAAATTTTTCTATTCCAAATTCAACATGGCATCAGAGCCATCGTCCATCTCAGAAATTTCATCTTCTCAAGATCCCTCTATTACTAGTTCCAATGGAGGATCTGAAACTACTGCCTTCCTCATCACTGGACACAAACTAAATGGCCACAACTATCTCCAGTGGTCCCATTCAGTCATGATGTTCATATGCGGCAGAGGAAAAGATGATTACATCACTGGTGGAGTCACTAAACCGAAGCCTAATGAGTCAAGTTACAAGACCTGGAAGTCAGAAAACAATCTTGTAATGTCATGGCTTATCAACTCCATGACTAATGAAGTTGGAGAGAATTTTATTCTCTATGAAACAGCACAAGAAATCTGGGATGCTGCACAGGAAACATTCTCTGATAAGGAAGACACAGCAGAGGCATTCGAGATTGAAGGTATTCTTCATGATCTCTGTCAAGGGGATCTCATAGTCACCCAATATTTTAGTCGCTTGACTAGATATTGGCAACAACTTGATATGTATGAAACTACTCAATGGGACTGTCCAACTGATGCTCTTAAGTATAAAAAGATTGTTGAAAGGAAACGGATATACAAGTTTCTCTTGGGACTCAACAAGAACCTAGATGAGGTGCGCGGTCGAATCCTTGCAACAAAGCCTCTACCTAATCTACGTGTAGTCGCTTCTGAAGTTCGACGCGAAGAAAGCCGAAAGAAGGTAATGATGGGTACTACAAGTCAGTCAACAACCACTGAAGCATCTGCTCTAGTTTCAAGAGGATCCGATGATAGTCGAACAAAGAAAGGCAGACCATGGTGTGATCACTGCAAGAAGACAGGTCACACCCGTGACACTTGCTGGAATATCCATGGGAAGCCACCTGATTGGAAACCAAAATATAAGAGAGAAAGTCGTGGAAATCACACTACAACTGAAGAAAGTTTTGCTGGTACACAACCTGGACAGTTCAGTAAGGAACAAATGGAAATTCTTCAAAGGTTAATTAGTCAGACTCAGCAAACTTCAATCTCTCCAAATAACAACTCCTTGGCAACAGCAACAGTGGCTCAAAAAGGTAATTTTTTGACTGCTCTTAAGGTTAAAAAGCTGGACAGTAAAGAATCATGGATTGTAGATTCTGGGGCTTCCGATCACATGACTGGTAATATATCTCTTTTTCAAAATTTCACACCTTGTTCTGAGAGTCACATTGTTCGAATAGCTGATGGTTCTATCTCAAAAGTGGTTGGTACTGGTTCTGTTGTTATCTCAGAAAACATCACACTTGAATCTGTTTTGTTGGTCCCCAACTTGGATTGCAATCTTTTATCTATTAGTCAACGCACTCAGAAGAAGAATTGTGTTGCTAAATTTTTCTCTAATTACTATGTTTTTCAGGATTTGAATTCGAGACAGACAATTGGTAGTGCTGAATTGCATTTGGGGCTCTACATGTTCAAAACAACCGAATCATCTAGAAGACAACCTCAAAAGTCAGTAGAAGAGAAAAGGTCATTTTCTATTCTTAGGTCAAATAAAGATAGTGAATTAATGTTATGGCACTATCGTTTGGGTCATCCTAGTCAGTTGTATCTTCAAGAACTCTTTCCTTCATTGTTCAATAAAAGTCCTTTTGATCTTCAACGTGAAACTTGTCAACTGTCTAAGCATGTTCGCAATTCCTATCCAATTCACAAATATAAAGAGTCACATCCTTTTTCTTTGATACACAGTGATGTTTGGGGACCACTAAAAATTAAAAGTGTAACTGGGGCCAGATGGTTTGTTTCTTTTATAGATGATCACTCACGTCTCACTTGGGTATTCCTCATGAAAGAAAAGTCTAAAGTTGGTCAGTTGTTCAAAGCCTTCAATAACATGGTTCAAACTCAATTCAATACAAAAATCCAAATTCTTCACACAGACAATGCTAAGGATTACTTTAACTCTATTCTTGGGGAATACCTAAAACAAGAAGGCATTGTTCACCAAAGTTCTTGCACCAACATCCCACAACAAAATGAGATAGCTGAACGGAAAAATAGACACTTACTAGAGGTTGCCCGAGCACTCATGATTCAGTCTCATGTTCCAAAAATTTTTTGGGGGGATGCTACACTCACTGCGGCATATCTAATCAATAGAATGCCTTCTCGAGTCCTTAAATTTCAAACTCCCTGTCAAATTTTTCAAAAATCCTATCCATCAACCCGTCTTATTTCTTCTTTTCCTCTCAAAGTGTTTGGGTGTTCATCATTTGTTCACATTCCCAGTCAATCCCGAGGAAAACTTGATCCTAAGGCCATAAAATGTATATTTCTCGGGTATACACCAAATCAAAAAGGTTATAAGTGTTATTTCCCACTCACAAAGAAATTTTATCACTCAATGGATGTCACTTTTCTGGAAAATCAGCCTTATTACTCCAAAACCGAGGTTCAAGGGGAGAGTAGAAACTTAGAACATCATTTTTGGGAATTTGAGAGTGTACCCGAATGTCAAGTACCCACTCTTGGTGAGTCCGAACCATTTTCTGTTGTATCTAGTCCAGCTCCACTTGTCACTAAAAATCAATCTGATCTGCCCTCAAGTGTTACCACAGAAAATCATTCTGATCTGCCTTAAGTGTTCCTTCTATTGACAGCAAGAATGAGTTCATTGTCTACTCTAGAAGAAAGAAACATCAAAACCAGGAACGTGTAGAGGAACAAGTGCAGTCAGAGACTAGTCCTGAAGCTGAACCGGACTCAATTCAAAACGAAACACAGCCAGGTAACACTGTTTTAAATTCTGATGAGTTGATTTTGGATAATCTTGATTTGCCGATTGCTAAGAGGAAAGGTGTAAGGTCCTGCACCAATTATCCCATTCGCAATTTTATGTCCTACAAGAAGTTGTCCCCTGATTACCGTGCCTTTGCTACTAATCTCATGGATATTCAGGTTCCTAATAATATTCAAGAAGCTCTTCAAGTACGTGAATGGAAACAATCGGTTGAAGAGGAACTTAGAGCCCTTGAAAAGAATGGCACATGAGAAGTAGTCAACCGACCTCCAGGCAAGAATCCAGTGGGATGTAAATGGATTTTCACAGTCAAATACAATGCCAATGGTAGTGTTGAAAGGCTGAAGGCCCATTTAGTTGCTAAAGGCTTTACACAAGCCTATGGCATTGACTACCAGGAGACCTTCGCTCCTGTCGCAAAACTAAATACTATTCGGGTTCTTCTATCACTTGCTATGAACTGTGATTGGAAACTCCATCAACTAGACATCAAGAACGCATTTCTCAATGGAGATTTAGAAGAAGAGGTGTACATCGAGATTCCTACAGGCCTCAAGAATCAGACAAACATACATAAGGTTTGTAAACTGAAAAAATCTCTTTATGGTCTCAAGCAATCTCCTAGAGCTTGGTTTGATCGTTTTACTAAAGCAGTGAAGAAGTTTGGTTATTCTCAATGCCAATCTGATCATACATTATTTGTCAAACACTCTCTTGGTAAAAGGATATCTATTATTATTGTGTATGTGGGTGATATAATCTTGACAGGGAATCACGAAGAGGAAAGTGAAGAATTGAAGAGATTTTTAGCTCATGAATTTGAGGTCAAAGATTTAGGAAATTTGAAATATTTCCCAGGGATGGAAATTGCAAGATCCAGAACAGGTATTGCTGTTTCTCAACGCAAGGATATTCTTGATTTACTCAAAGAAACCGGAATGCTTATACCAAGATTCCATGACTTAGGTTCACTTCTAGTCAGTTTTGAGGATTAGTTTCCAAATTTCTTGAAATTCTAAACTTCCTCCTACTGGTTCTTGTTGCTCATCTATGTGTACTGCACTTGTCTTGTATAAGAGCTGTATGATTGCCCGCAAAAGATTGAAAGTCAACAAAAGCATGATGGCGTATCAAATTACTAAAAAACTGTAATTTTCATGTAAACACTATTTCCAAACTATCTGATCTTTGTTGATAGCTACAACCATTACCAATTCAACAAGCATCAGAGTCTGAATAACTGTTCAGTATAGATAAGAACCATAAGTGATTCAAGCTGGTGAAAATGGACACAGAAGCTTTGACAAAAAAGAAACATTAACCCTATGTCTAATGTATAGCAGAAGTTAGGATTGGCTAACTTTGTTTCCTTAGTTTTTTCCAAAAGCACTCATCAGATGGCAACTTATTATGCCACACGAACTGACCAATACCTGGTTGTTTTGAGCTATTTGCAGCAGCATTAGTCACCACTTCATCAGGATAATGACTAGGCCACATCATGCCAAGTACCTGAATGTACTGGGGTCATCCTTGTCCCTCTCAAGATAGTCTCGAGAAATAAGGTCCTCGATTCGCTTTTTAATCACCTTAAAGTCAAGCTGCAAATGTCAAGTTTTAGATAACACACAAACATGTAAAGCAAGAAAGCAACAGCAGGCACTAGCGTGCATGCCATAAAAAAAGGAAGAGAGTCATATAAGAACCTTGAACATGCAGCCCAACTGCTCAACACACTCCATAACCAACTGCTGATGACCCAGAACTTTCCTACTCTTCATGATGCGCACAATCAACGCATCAATGGCATACCGTCTATCCTTGTCCACATCTTCGATTACTTTCTTCTTTTCATCCACAGGGGGGAGAGGTATCTGAATTTTAAACAAAGAAATGCATTAGAAGATATCATTTAACCAAAAGGAGAGGAAACCAAATACTGGTAGGGTTTTTTTTTTTTGTTAAAAGGTACCTTGATACTCCTCATTTTATCAGTAAAATTAGAGTTGAACTCGAAATAATCTGTGGAAGAGATGGTTTTTGTGCTTGGTTCCTTCTTAAGAATTTTATACTTTGCACATGACAACGAATGCAGGAGTCTAATTATGTCATCATCAGTTAAATTCAACCGTGTCATGATCTCCGAATAGCTCAGCCTATCTGAGGAATTGAACAGCAGTAACGCAGAGGCCTACAAACCATGAAGACTTGGTGTTAGCAATATATAAATGTATATATAAATCTTATTTGGCTATTTAAGAAAAAAAAAGACTAGAAATTATCTTTATGACCATATTACCTGGTATGTTGTGACAATCAACTCCATCGTTTTTGGTTCAAACTTCCCAATAAGGTTACAAGTACCCAAAGAATATATCCAAGTAAGTTTTCTATGTTTGCTTTTTGTCTGATAAAAGTCCCTGAAAACTTCAACACACTTAACCTAAAAAGATTTTGAGGAGGAAGAAGGAAGAACAAAAGAAAGAAAAAAATGTTAGTATCTGGTAAACATGAACTGGCAAGTTACAAAATACTCTTGTTCGCAATGTCTCTAAGCGTACCATTTCAGCAGGAAGGTTGAGATCAAAAGACTTGTAACTTGGCCAGAAGCCAGTGGTCAAAACAGTTACTGTCAAGTCGATTCCAGGATTTGCATTTGGATTATTGCTCAAGTACTCCTCAAAACTTGTCTGGTTTTCCCTTGACAATGTCAAATCAGTGACCTAAAGAAGAGATAAGAAGTTTAGAAAAAGTTCTATTTGAAACACTAAGAACATTTACAGATAAGAACAGAAGGCTTTCAGAGCACAAAAGATGATCTATGGCAACTGACCATTCTCTCCATCTTTGACGTAAACAGACCGCCACACAGCTGTTTTAGCTTCGTCAATATACTTCTCTCACGGTCATCATTAGCGCTCTTATCAAAAAGAAGCCTTTGAGCAAGCTTTTTCCTGCCAAAAATAACTCAAAAACAAAATCAGTTGAAAATTCATCAGCCAAATGAGTTCCATCTTCAAATAAAGCAAAAGACCTACCTATAGAATTCAGCAAACAAGTCCTTGTCACTAATATAAGCAATTAGCTTCACAACCTGAAAATTTACAACAATAAGATTATGAAGTGTGAGTGTAACAAGTCTTAAAAGTAGATAGAACACTGTAGAAGAGCACAACCAAACCTTTTCAAGTGTTTCTTCGATTGCTTCATCACTCAATTTCTTACTTCCACCTTTCTTGAGAATATTATCACAAAAAGTGGCAAGTAGCTCTGCACTTGAGCTTCCAGCAACACCCTTGTTGCAAAATACTTCAAAAGCCTCCTTGAGAGCCTAGAGAAAATAGACAACATTGAGAACATAAAATATAACACAGGAATTATCTTGAAAACTTATCTTCAAAACACCATCTATTACAGACCTTGTGAAAGAGATTATGATTCTGAAAACAATCATTCACGTATGCTAGATATTTGTCATGCAGCTCAATCACATTCCTCACAAATACCTGAAAACCACAAACCAAAATCAACTTCCATACCTTGAAATTGTCTAGTGCTATGCAGAACAAGTAGTGAAGATTTTACCTGCTCTTGCATGCTAACTACATCCTTTTTATTTGCCTATTTAAGGGAGAAAACATTTTGGTACAATTAGAGATCAACTTAAATGATATCAATATTAAATTCTTTTTCTTGAACAAAAAGAAACTTTAAGAGATTTTTATACTATAAGCTAAAAAATAATAACAGGTAAAATACAAACCTTTTTGTTGCTTGCAGCATCCTCAGCCTGTTTGACCAAAGCTGTGCCTTCAGCAGTAACATGCTGAAATAGAAAATAAGACCATATTTTTTAAAATGGAGAAAAAAAGGAAATAACATGCAAAGAAGAATAGATGAAATAAGATAAGGAACAAACATCCAAGTGAAAGAAATATAACAAGGTATGCTATACTTGAGATGTCTGTTAACATAATTTAAAAAAAAATTAATAATTTAATCAGTGAACAAGATAAGAAATAGTTAACCTGTTTGAAAATGCTTGACATGGGAACTAACCATGGAGGAATTTTAGAAAAAAGCCTAAACATTCTTGACAAATCCTCCACCTAAAAGTTAAAAAGAGAAAGGTGATCATTAGTTAACTACCAAACAAGTTAAGAACAAAATAAATAGTATATCATGCAGTAAGAACCTTGTCATCTCTGAGCAATGCAAGGCATCCAGAGTGCTCATTATCAAGCGGTGGGGTTGCACATACAGAAAACAACTCATGTCGAACTTTCTATAAAAGAAGAAAAGAACTTCATAAGAAACAACATTTTAGAAAAGATTTTAGTATCACTTTTGAAGTGTAAGATTATCTCCTAGCCCAAAGGATGGATTCACATGACAAGAGCGAATATCAACCTCAAGTAGTTTTGGCTCACTACTAGAATGCAAGTAATGCGAGACCCTATCTTTCTCTTGTTTTAAACACTCCTCAGCCTGAAATAAGAAAGCAAAATGACTTATTAGACACCATTTGAGTGGACAAAAAAAGTAGTTCAGCATATAATCATAAAAAATGCATACTTTCAATGGACAAGAATCATCTAAAATCCAATTTGAAGCCTTCCTTGAATAATAGGCAGCTGTATCTTTGAGCATAGCATCCTCAAAGTCATTCTCATAATAATCCATTTGCCCCATTCCAATTTCAATGAATATATTTAAAACATTCTTCAACAAAGCTCGATCAATCTGCTCACCCTCGCGTTCTTGATCAATCTGATTTAAATTTAGGGTGTTTATTAATATTATTTGGGTGAAAGAGAAAAGGTGCACAATGAGTGTGAATAGGAAAACTGAACTCACCAGAGATATTACTAAATCCCTCACTTTTGAATTTAGCTCTTGGTAGACCTAAAACCACCAAAAGTGTGCACATAAGATGTCAATATTACTCCATACAAGGAAATATGATGGCAATACCATGGCAAATATGTTCAATCTGCACATACCAGTTCTCGGAAACAAGTGAGACCAACTTCATTAAGGGTAGGCAGTGACTTCCGAGCAATAAAGTGGCGATCAAGATAACGGAAGAACTGAGAAAGCCACATAACAATTATTTTATGATTAGCCCACCTTTTCACCAGCTCTCTCAACATAAACTCATCATGCTTTTCTCGTAAAGATGGAAGTACCTATAGATGAAGTATTTAATGAATTGTGTTATTAAAGAATTAAAAATGAAAAGATATAGCACATTCAACACTATGTTCAACAAGGAACAACTGTATATAAAAATGGCAATCTATTATCCCTTTCAACAACGTGACTTAGTTAAACTACATTGATTTCACTTCCATCAATGGCTTTTCTTAAAATCTTACAACTACAACTAATTCAAGTATGATTCATCTACCTCAAAAGCAAGCATATTTGTTTTATTAAAAAAAAGGTAACTACAGATTATGGGTGAGGTTTGGGTTGAGGAGGAGGAATTGCTAAGGCCCTTTCTACACTACTAATAAATGCATAAGAACTGGTCTTCACTTGTAAACAATTAAGACAGAGAACAAAAGAAATTCAACGCATTTGATTCATCTAATACAAATCTCTCAATTAGTTTATGCTTAATGTAACAGATTAATCTGTCACGGTAATTAATGCTACTGAAAGAAACAACAAATATCACCATGAAAGTGCGTAATTCTAAGTCCAAACTAACACTAAACAACTCAAGAAAAATAACTAAAACCAACTCCGAAGCAACATTATAATTACTCACCGTTGAAGTAATGTATTCTTCAAAAAATTCTCGATACTTATCATACAATTGTTGAGAATAGTCGTGAGGAGGATTTTGAGTACACATATTGTAAATGGTTCTACGAAATAAAGGTTAAGGGCACCAAAATGAAACACTCACAACATACGAAAATCACAATGCTTGGAATTATTTCTATAAAAAAAGATCAATCAAACAAAATGACTTTGAATTGGATACGTATAAAGCATCATATAATCCAAGGAGTTAAACTGTGGCTCCGGTAAGCCTTCTAGAATGTTCTTCATCTTTGTAATTCCTTTTTGCATAAAATCCCATCCTTGATCAAGGTCGATGGTCTTCCTCTCATTCATCGTCATTGAGCCACGTTGTCTCTGTAATTATTAAAACCCTAACCGCCAGCTTCTGCAAAATTAAAGGTTCAAATCAGAATAATCAGCCAGCATTTTAGCTTATAATCACCAGCATTCACTAATCCTCAGCTACAAATTACAACAAATACCCTCAAAAAGCCAAAAATCATGACTTTAAGCAACAATGCTATGAATTGAAACAATTCTAGAAATTTTCTCAGCAAATGTAACATTTTTCTGATAAACCCTTTTAAATCAAAGTCAATTGATTAAATCAAACCTGAAATAAAACGAGAATTTCATCAAATTGAAACAAAACAAAAACCGTTCCACAAGAAATCGAGAGATATCAGAAGAGAAAGAGATCGATAGATACCCTAAGAAGCACAGAAATTTTCGCAAAAATAAAAATACGAACTAACTAAAAAAGACCTGAAATCGTCGAAAGGGCAAAAGTAATTCCTAGTCATGGAGAAATTCTATTTGTACCACGTTTCTAACTCTTTCTACCCCATCACCAATAAAACTAAATTTACTCCCAGCATTTACCATTTTAACCCTATCCAAGCCATCGTTCTCCAACTTCAATGCTCCTCATCTCCGATTCAGATATGAAATAGATTTTTTTGGCTTAGAGACGGTAGTTTCATGCAGGCATCACCGGACGGATCTCGGGCGACACCGGTGGTTTCCAGCAGCCTATGGCGCCCTGGCCTTATGGCGCTCTGGCCTCGCATGGGGCGTTTTGCGCAAGCTTGGCCTGAGAAAATGAAGGAAATAAACAAAATAAATGAACATTGTAGTTGTTGGAAGCTTCACCTATTGTTCTGCCTTGTAAAGCTAGTTCCTTTGATGGATTTATTCTCTTTTTGGGAGGAGGAAGATGCAAAAATGATCCTAAATTGGAGATATAATAATCCTAAATAACATACGGTAATACAATGGAAAAATAATTTGAATAAAAATATAAAAGTAATACATCTTAAAATTAAATAAAAATTATATAAGAATATGAAAAAAATAAAAAACATATATTTAATCTGTAAATATTCGATAAAAAATTTTCGTATTTTACACATATGAATATAATTTCATATAACACAAATACGAATTGTTAGATTATGAAAATTAAGGAAAAGGAAAATGTATGTACTGATACTCAAATTTTAGATCTTTAAAACTTTCACATTTTTAAAATATAAATAAACATTTGAGTTAATATTCAGCACCTGTTATTGGTAGTGATTGATGATATAGAGGAGCCCCCAATGTCTTTTTCTTGCATAAGCAAATTAAGAGATCATATCACTTTTCATACCAGAGATTGAAATAGGAGAAAAGGTCACTGCTGTATTCGTTTTGGCAATTATAGAATGTTGCTATCTATGGTATGGTATATCTAATGGCCATACATCTACTATTATAGAAGATACAAAATTTTTGTTGATATGGTAAATATATTTTTTTTATCATTTTCACATATAATTTTATTAAATTTTTGTTTGTGTCACGTTCATTTTTTTATTCTTACCATTTTTCTCTTGTGTCTAAGTCTCTAAGATTTCGGGATCTAACAGAGTCCATCGATTGGAAAGTCATCAAGATTGCAATACACATATGGGTTGTTCATGATTTCAAGGATAAGCATCGAATTAATCAAATCTGGAAATTTATAAGATTGCATATCAGAATAGGAACCTGAAGGAGAAAGACTGAAACTGCTGGAACCTTGTTATAGATAGCAACAGAGTAGCCAATGGAACAAAATCATCATTCAATCTATAACCAGGTATTGCCTGTACAGTCTGAATGAAACCAAGAACATAGCTACAAACAATAGAAAGAAAAAATATAAAAGAAATCTAAGGAAACATATATATATATATAAAAAATAAGATTAGTGTCTACAACATTAATGAATATGGCAATTATACTTAAGTGGTTTTCCCACAAAGATTAATCACAAACTTCTCCTTCGAGTATCTGATAATGGTGAAACTTAGCTTTCCATGTATGGAATTACATTAGCCGAATATTGACTGCCATGGGCAGTAAGCTTCTGATATGATTCATCTTTGGTGTTGTACAGGAAGAATTTCTTCTTGTCTACACCGACCAAAACCTTTCTTTCCTGACATAACAGATTGGAAATTGTCGCCAAATTCTCCCATAATTCGGTATTCCTGGAAACCTAATCTGTTTCATCCAAGATTTGTTCAAAATCCCATCTTCTTTCATTACCCACACATCAATGTCGCCATTGTTGTGTCTCAACATGCAAAGAGAACTATGCAGACGCCTCAGTGTAGAACTTTCTGCTTCTTCACTACAGGGAGGAGGTGGGATTTCTCTCGGTTTCTCTTTGCTAAATCGAAACATAAGATTAAACCATGGTTGATATCAGAATCTGAAGCTTTCCTGGCAAGAAAATACAGGCAGCCATTGGAAAACATGGATTTCTGCCTGGGTTTGCCAGAGTAAGGTGCCCTTTCTCAGCTGTTCTGATTGAATTGTTTCCCAAACTCAAAACTTCAATGTCCAAGTAATCAGAAACTCCTGATTCCGGTCGATGCTTGTCATTACAAACTCGACTGAGTTTGCAATCATCAGAACACGAATCATAACCAAATCCCAGAACTTCCCATGGACTACTTTTCCAAGCTGTTGGCAATGGTAATCGCTTGAGCTCTCTGATCGATGGATTCCATAGCAAAAGTACCAGCAACCAAGCTTTGGAACATTGTTTAACCAAACATAACAAGCCATCGCAGGCGGAGCCAGAAAATTTGTTCAGTGCGAGATTCGTTTAATGTATTTAATAATAATTGTTAAAAAATTTTGAATTGTCTTTGACATAATTTTATATTTTAAAAACAATGCACAATAGTTTCGTTATTAATATTTTAGAACACATATTTTTCAAGATACACAATTAATCTATCATTCAATCATTCAATTACACAAATAAGTGTTCAATGTATTCATTGTAAAAAACCCATTATTTACTATGATAATGACAATCGATAGAAACAATGCTAATGTCAATAACAAATAAATTAATGAATACATTTTTTTTCTCAATTTCAAACATTCTTTTAATAAAATCAAATCATAAAAAAAAACAAATAAAATTTTATAAAATATAAAATATTATTTATATAAATTTATATTTAAATTATTTTTTTATTTGGACAAGTGGGGGCTTGAGCCCCCACTGGTCCCCAAGGAGCTCCGCCCCTGATCGCAGTGACCTATAAAAAAATAAAACGTGATCGGTTGGGTCGACGGAAGACCCAAATCACAATAACAATTCCGTAACTTCATCGCTTGAATCCGAGCCACTTGTGATTCATCGTCGCCATAGCTGTTGCTTGGGAAGTTCTATTTGTACTCCACTTATTGCTCTTCTTACCCCACTCCAAAAAAAACTAAATATACTCAAAATATTTGACCTTTTTAACCTTGTACGATACGTCATGAGCAAAAAATAAATAGCGGAAAGTTCTAAATGAAGAACGGCGTCTTTCCCTTTAGTTTAGTGCGCAAGATAACTTGTGCAAAATGAAGCAAAGTGCGCAAAACAGTATGCGCAAAGGCATGAATAATGCGCATATCTACATGCGCGAAATCTGCATATGTGCGCAAGCTTTTTTGTGTGGAACTCATGTTAATGCGCAACAAAGCTTACGCGTGGAGACATTCGCTGCGCAAAAAGTCCTACATGTAAACATTGATTTTGCACAAAATGTCTTGCGCAAAGTCATGGGACGCGCAAATCTTCTTCTCCGTTTGCACGCCACAGTACCCAAATGTTAAATAAATATCTTTCTTATTCGCCAACAATACCTACGACACTTTTTCTCCTTTTTCTCTTTTTTTTTCCTCTGCTTAGTTCTCTTTTTTAGCTTCTCGTCACTTTTTTCTTCTAAACCTTAAATTTTTTGCTTTTTCACAAAAAAAAAATGGAAAATGCAAGTGAAAGTAGCTATTATGATAGCTACGAAGAATGTGAAAGCATTGAAGAAGGAGAAGAAGAAGAAAAACAGGTACTGTGGCTTTTTTTCACAGTTTCGCTTCGTTGAATCGGATTTGTGCATGCGCAAATCAACTCGTGCAATTCATGTAAATTTGCGCAAGCTACCTTGCGCAATTCTTGCATATTTGCGCAGAGTAGTTTGTGCAAATATCAGGATTATGCGCAAGCTAGTTTGCGCATCTGGGCCATTTATGCGCAAGTATACTTGCACATAAATGAAGTTATCATGCAAGTATAGTTGCACATATATGAAGTAATTGCACAAATGTATTTGCGCGGACGTTGTCTGTTTGCACCAATTGACTTGACTTGCACAAACAGCTTTTTTTATAAGTTTTAATACAATTGATATGTATTTTTTGATAATTGACATGTATTTTTTATTATATACTTGCGCATAAATGAAGTTATCGTGCAAGTATAGTTGCACATATATGAAGTAATTGCGCAAATGTATTTGCGCGGACGTTGTCTGTTTGCACCAATTGACTTGACTTGCACAAACAGCTTTTTTTTATAAGTTTTAATACAATTGATATGTATTTTTTGATAATTGACATGTATTTTTTATTATATAATTGATAGTTATTTTTATTATATATCTGATATGTATTTTTTGATTAGTATAATAGTTATAATTAATTACTTTGTTTAATTTTTGCAGATTGACAAAATACTAGTGTCTGGAGAATGAAAAGATGTGGATGAAGAAATATGTGACTATACTCATGTATTTACTACTAACCAAGTAAGTATATTTAAAATTAATACAAAGTTTTTAATACAAATATAGTAAAAAAACTAATTATTAATTTTATTTTGTTTTAGGTTTTCAATAATCAAAATGCCTTGATCACATGGGTTAGAGAGCTTGGAAGGAACTTAGGTTTTGTTATTATAATTAGATCATCAGATGTTGGTGTTCCCTGAAGAAAACCTAGAGTTCGACTTGTATGTGAAAGGCATGGAACATATAAGTCAAATAAAGATGAATTCCATCGCGTAGGAGTAGGAACAAAGAAGTGTAATTGTCCATTCGAGTTACCAGGGGTGAAATTGGATAGGGATGATGAATGGGCAGTGAAAGTAGTATATGGGGTGCATAATTATTTGGCTGCAAAACAGTTAGAAGGACATTCCTTTGTTGGTTGATTGACAATGAAAGAGCAAAGTATGGTGAGTGATATGACAAATGCTATGGTAAAACCAAGCAATATTACTGATGTTGAAACAACATGATAAGAAGAATGTGAGTACGATAAAAACCATCTACAATGCACGACAAAAGCATAGAATGCTTGACAAAGCTGGTAGATCACAAATGCAACAACTCATGAAACACTTGAATGATTGTAAATATGTTGAGTGGTATAGGAGTGATGAGTCAAGTGATTGTGTTAAAGACTTATTTTGGGCACATCCGACGACTATAGATTTGTTGAATGCTTTTCCCTATGTGTTAATTATGGATTGTACATATAAAACTAAAAGATATCGACTCCCACTCCTTGAGATTGTTGGTGTGACATGTACAAATTTGACATTTTCAGTTGCATTTGTTTACATGGAGGCTGAGCTCACTGACAACTATACTTGGGCATTAGAGAAGCTAAGAAGCTTGATGTCTTATGATTCAACACCTTCTGTCATTGTTACTGATAGGGATTTAGCATTGATGACAGTAGTACAGACAGTGTTCCCTAATGCAACGAATCTCTTATGTAGATGGCATATATCAAAGAATGTACTTGCTCATTGTAAAAAGTTGTTTGAGAGCATGGAGAAGTGGGAGGCATTTATGTCAACTTGGGGTGTTCTTGTATTCTCTTCGAATGAGTATGAGTACGAAACAAATTTAAGTTCAATGGTAACTCACTACCATTCTTATCCTAGAGCACTCCAGTACTTGACTGATACATGGTTAAATAAGCATAAAGAGAGATTTGTTGCTGCGTGGACAAATAAAGTAAAGTACTTCGAAAATGTTACAACTAATAGGTATGTAGGTTTATAAAGTTTAAAATTTGTTTTTTTGCACAATTTATATTATACATCATTATAATAAACACTTTTCTAATGTCATGTAGGGCGGAGAGTGCACATGCAAAGTTAAAGAGACACCTTGGGTCATCCCAAGGAGATTTTGATAGATCTTGGAATATTATCAACTCCTTGATTGAGCTGCAACATACGGAGATAAAGGCTTCATTTGAGAAAAGTCTTACTATTGTTGAACATAATTTTCGGCCAACTTTGTTTAGAGAGTTGCGAGGATTGGTGTCTAGGACAGCATTGAATATTATTTTGAAAGAGGCGCAACGAGCAAATGATATTGGCATTGACCATCTTGCCTGTGGTTGCATCATTAGAAGTACACATGGGTTGCCTTGTGCTCACGAGATTGCTAAATTAATAAGGGATGAAAAACCAATTCCCTTATCCGTTGTGAATCCTTACTGGTCGAAGTTGGACTTGAAGAAGATCAGTGTTGATTACATGTCTAAGCTGAATCTTGATGCTGAGTGGGAGCGTATAGTTAAACGCTTCAATGCATGTGATCTCTAAGGAAAATTAGTCTTGAAGAAAAAGTTAAGGGAACTGGGTGATCCAGAAACTACCTTCCTTGTTCCTCCACTTGAGAAAGCTAAGACCAAAGGTCATTCAGACAAATCAACTCGACCCCATCATACTTTGAGATCGTTGAATCTTAACATGATAGCGCTCAACACCTGTCTCAGTCAATTCAGTGGCAAAGAGGATAAAACTACCAGTTCATCGGAAAAAGAAAGTCAAATATATTGATTCTTTCCCTTTAGAGATACGCCAACACATACACTCTATTCTGGATGTTGAATTAGATGGACATTGTGGTTTTCGAGCTATAGCTGGTTTGCTAGGCATAGGTGTTGATTAGGGATGTAAACGGGTCGGGTACCCGTTAGATTTGGGATATTCGAACCCGAACCCGATTAACTTTAATAATACCCTAACCCGATTAACTACCCGATTATTTTTATTTATGCTACCCGAACCCTAACCCTATAAAATATAAATACTCGTTTAACTACCTGAACCCGTTTAACTACTCGAACCCGTTTAACTACCCATTTATTAAGTCAAAGTTTGATTTTTAAATTTAAAATTAAAATTAATTTTAGAATAACTTAATTAAAACATTATATTAATAAATTTAATTTAACTCATAAAAATAAATTAAAGTTAAAAATCATAATTATAATATATAATGATTTAATTTAATTAAATAAAATATTAATAATAAATAATTGATATATAAAAAATATAAGTATTGTATTAATTAATTATTATTTATAATCGGGTTCGGGTAGCGGGTACCCTAAGGTAACTACCCGAACCCTACCCTAACCCGTGACGGGTAGTAATTTCACTACCCGAACCCGATTATACACTACCCTAATCCTACTTAAACGGGTCGGGTAGCACCGGGTACCCGTTTATAGGGTACCCATTGCCATCCCTAGTGTTGATGCATGGGCTAAGGTGCGACAAGATTTGATTCATGAGATATGTAACTTTCGAGCTTATTATGTTAATCTCTGTGGATCCATAGAGCGTGTTGATGAATTGATAGAGACATTATCGTATTTTAACATACCGGCTCCTTACGATAAATGGATGACCTTACCCAATATGGGTCATTTGATAGCAACACGGTATCAAGTTGTGCTAGTCTATTTATCTTCTAGACAGTGCTTGACATATCTCCCACTAAGAAGTGTACCGCCTCCACCACTACAGCACGAATTTATTGCAATTGGACTTGTTAACGATTCTCGCTTTGTTGAGGTATTGATAATAATAATGTTTACATCATAGTTGACTTTTTTGTTTTATATTTGTATATACGCTTAACAATGCTAATTTTTAGGTATTTATGGATCCATTCGCACCAATA
This sequence comes from Heritiera fomes, assembly GCA_032173925.1. Classification (NCBI taxonomy): domain Eukaryota; kingdom Viridiplantae; phylum Streptophyta; class Magnoliopsida; order Malvales; family Malvaceae; genus Heritiera; species Heritiera fomes. Next base: position 37,305,299 of record JAPDPM010000008.1, read on the forward strand.
CCTCCGATTGCATGCAACTGGTATTGATATCGTTGGGATTCTGCTCGTGAATTGGAGCTTCCATATATATCTCGTATTAAGCAATTTCAGAATTTGTTATCAAGATCGAATGTTGCTACTAGAGAAACCATTAACTTAGATAAGCCTTGATATTTTATTAAATATTATTGTATTTTCATATTTATGCCTTTAAATGAATGTATTATCTAATTGCACACTATATATTTAATATATGGATATGCCTTTAAATGAATCTATTATCTAATTAGACATTATATATTTTAATAAATATTTGTAACCTGTAAGGAAAGCAATGAACGAGGATGAAAACGTAATTACAAATATAAGCAAAAAATATAACATTATCTTCAGATGTCATGAACATAAACTATATTGCCACTAGAAAACAAAAATCCCTATATACAAAACACTAATCATCCACGTCATCCCGTAGAATTACCCTCCCTTTTCTCTTCCTAGTAAAATAATGTAGACATGTAGTTGAGGCACGAGTTGCCTCCGATGGAGCTGTAGGAGTGGCCGTCGCTAATGGAGGTGGAGGAGCTGTATCCAATGTAGCTGGAGGAGGAGCAGTCTCCACTGGAGCTGGAGGAGGAACTGTCTTCGATGGAGCTAGAGGACCGACCGTCTCGAATGGAGTTGGAGGAGTCGTCTCTGATGAGTGAGAAGGGATAGCTATCGCTCTTACAAGTGGTGTGGATGTGGTAGGTGCTGCCTCTGACTCTCCACATAACATGGCACGCAAGTCGTTAAGTCCTTTTTTCAATGTCTTCACATCTTTGTTGCCACTCATGAGTATATCAATATGAGAGACGGCTCTCGAGATGCGCTGCAAGACAAGGCAATAGAGATTTAATGAAATCAATTGATATAAATAAGAATTTGAATAACTTAAGATTTAAAGCTAATAACTTACATCAGAATAATTAGAATCGAACGGTCTAGCTTGAAACCCCGATCTACGTGTGGGATTTTGTACAAATCGATGAGAAATCGATTCGTACCAAGACATGTATTCCGGAGCTGTCTCACCTGGGATCACACACTTTCGACCTCGGTTCTCTTCAGTGAGCACATATATAGTCCACCTCTCCCATAACTGATCCATGAACTGATAAATAAGATGATAAGTGGCACTTGTACTTGCTCTCTTTGCTCGATAAGGTGCTAAAGGTCTTGGAGGTATGGGTTGCATGTAGCTCCATTGTCGCAACACTCTCTCCGGATGATATGGCTCCACGATATCTCCAACTTTCAAACAACCAGTGAAAAATGTGATCGGAGGCAATGGATGATGCCTCCGACTATCAGCATATGGATCCCAACATACTTGATTACTCTGGATATCATCTAGCTGCTCTCGCAAGATCTTCACATCTTAACCGTAACCACGTGGCTTCCATCGTCGAGCCCGAGGCATACTATCTTCATAATTGAAATTTGCCTTCGGACTCATCGATGGAAAGTGCTCATAAATCCAAGCCTACATAAAAAAAAAATTAATAATTACTAAAATTTTTACAAACCAATAACAATTAACAAGTTCGTTATATTTATAAATCATAATACCTGCATAAGGGTCATATATCCGCTAATCCCATGTACTTTTGATCTGCTTGCAAGACCTAGCTGTCTGTACATATAAGCAAGAGCAGATGCACCCCATGCATATCCACTGATAGTCGATAGATCCTCTATACAGGCCAATAATGATACGGGAACATGCAATCCACTCTTGTCCACAAATATTGTGCACCCAAGTAAATGGAGCAAGTATACTCAAGTAGCATAGACTATCTCCTCATCACTTTTTCTATTAGTCACATCACCAAAGTTCGATCTCAGCCAATGCAATGTGACACTTGACCTACGACCAGTACTCGTCGCTGCTTTAGCTGCTGTAAGAGATATGCCTAACAAGTGTACCAACATTTTATTTGCGCGCTTGATAGAGATGTGCTGGAATGATACGATCCGCCCCACCACTAGTATGCCTAGGAGTGTAGCTACATCATCCAGAGTAATTGTTATCTCTCCAAAAGGCAGATGGAATGTATTCATCTCCGGCTGCCACCTCTCACAAAAAGCAGAGATGACAGTGTTGTTGCATTTGCGGTAACTGCAGTCAACCAAACACCCTAAGCCAGACTGCAAAACAGTGGAGCGAATACGGGATCGATCATCGTCTAAAATCCACTGAGAGATTTTTTGACTATGATTAATAGCTTTCAAATTGCCTCGCTCCTATATCAAAAACAACAAACAATAAGATCATTTTTAACAAATAATATAGATAAATTTTTTTTTCAATGTTACACAATTATTACCTGACCATCCCATATGGCAAAGGTAATATGTGATTTAAAACTTTTAAGAATTGAAGTATCAATCAGGCCTCCAGGACAAGGCTCGGATTCCTCTCTACATCATCCGAATCTATCTCCCCAGCTTGGTCTCCTAAATCAGTCTGCTCAGCTTGCTCGGCAGGTTCAGCTTGCTCAGCCTACTCAGCAGGTTTAGCCTGCTCGGCCTGCTCCGTATGATCTCTCCTAGCTCGTCCTCTTATCTCAGAGGTAGTGGGTTGCCTTCGTCTTCTTTGAAATGAATGGTTTGTCCTAGCTCGTCTTCTTCTCTCAGAGGCAGTGGGTCGCCATCGTCTTCCTTGAGATGAACCTCCACCTCGTGTTAATGTCATGTCTGAAAAAAAAACATTTAAATAATTATAAACCCATAAACAAAATGCAATTGCACAAAAATGCAATGTTTGGAGATTGTAATATTTTGTGAAAATTAACTATGTTCTTTGTAAAGAAAAAAAAAGATTTTTAACTGCTTTATAAGCATTTTCTTTATAAGATTTTTGGCTGTAAGTTTAGTACTTTTTTAGGGCTGATCCTACTGTTGGAAGTCCTTGATAGGTTCTTACTCTCACTAACTACTTTTTTCAATGACTAACATCTTGTGTATTTCATTACAGTAAGTGCTTATGTTCCTGGACAGCAATCATATGCCTCTGGTTTGTACTTGCTTAAGAGATAAAATTATATATAGATTCTTATTTTATTTTATTTTGTTTTATTTTCTAGCATATTTGCTCTTAACTTCTTCTGAGCCCTGATATATATTCATAGTGCTTTTTTATGCAGGTTTCTCAGCAAAACCTATCTTTAAGCATATCCCAAAGGTTTGTCATTACAGTTTTACTTAGCATTTTAGGATGGACTTCTGGCATTAAATGCATGCATAGCAGTTTTCTTTTATTTTGTTATTAGAATATTAATAATAGAGCTTATCTGGAAATGTATAACACTTACAATTTACAAGTTACTAAATGGATATACCTTAAAATCTAACTCTTGGCTTTTCTACTTGACAAATATGCTTCAAGATGGAATTCATTGCTTTAAAGTACTGTAAAGAATTGTAGTCAAAGCTTTGCTTTTAGTTATCGATGCTAAATAGTCTTGCACTTCACAACAATGTGCAAATTTTTATTAATGTATCTCTTTACTGTTTTTATCCTTAGGTTATATCATAAGATCAACCAGTTCTCAGATCATGAAGATGGGTTTTTCAGTTTTCTAGTATTCTGCAAATACTAGGATATTTCTTTGGTATATAAAATTATAAAAATTATAGCATGTATTATGATTTATATGTTAGATAAACTAACCAGAAGTAAGAGGGACACACAGAGAGAGGTACAATAATAATTCTATATGATTTAATTCATGAAACATGGTTTAAAAATTATGCTGGAAATTGTTCATGTTGATCTCAACTTCGGTTTGACCTGTGGCAACTGTTCATTCTTGAGTTTCTACTTTTCGCTCCTAGGTTTTTAATGTTTGTGATTATTTTGTTGTTTGTTGCTAGATTTGCTGGCTTGAGTCTTCGACATATCCTTAGATGTAAGTCCAAGTTTTTATGTTTGGTTCATTCTTCCTTGGACCATGATTTTTGTTTTAGGTTTGTTGGTTCTGTTTGTTCACTCAAATAACACTACAAAGGAAACGAAAAGCATGCTTTGTGTACCTATTCTTTATTACTTTTTCAGGGGATAATTACTTGTATTCATGGAATCAGTGTATGTAGTAGAATTGACTGCAATGTTATGATTGCTTTAATTAATTGAATTTGATTATTAGTAGTCAAAAAAGTGCCATTAGATGCACAAATTCATCCCTTAGTGTTTGAAATTTATTAGATTATCAAATTTACTGCTATTGATTATTGAGCATCATCCTTCAGTTTATGTTATCTGCTCTCTGAAAATTATTTAGTCAGCATTTCTTTAATTCATTGTTCTTAGCTTACTTCAGAGGGGACAGGAAGAGATTAAAAGAAAGAGGAATTAATGTCCATAAATGTGGCTGGTCAGATAAAATAAATATTTTGTACCATATGGTGAAGGGAAACATTGAAAGAAAAACAATGATTTAATTTCTATTTAAGTATAAATGTCATTGCTACATGTGCTGCTTATTTGCTGGATATTTTGTCTCTTAGATTCATTGGAAAACTCTGTAGTTTATCATTATTGATCTAAGAACTAGTTGATGTTATGATATATACCCTGGGGTTGCAGAAGCCTCTATGAAACAAAGAAGCATCAAGGACCAAGTGGAAAATAGTCCTAGTTCCTCAACTGAAGAAAAAGTTCTTCTCTTAAGACTTAACACAGCAAATCTTAACAACCATGCAAACCTTCTTCTATATTTAGCTTAGCTGACAGAAAGGTTATTGTCCTACAGATATTTGCTGATCTGGAAGCTCAAATTTTGGATTCACAGGTGAGTTTTTGTATGTTGTTTCTGTCTTTATGGTTGTTTTAACAAATTTCCCTTATTCTAAATTATCTAGTTCAGTTTCTTACATTGAGGTCAGAGTTAAACTTTTGAAAAATAAAGGTTGCTGTTAGCTTTTCCACTTCCATGGCCAGAGTTAAACTGTTGAAAAATAAATGGCATGAAAAAAAACACAAAACAGAACTAAAATTAAACCCAAGGTACTATTATTGCATCTTACTGAGCTTGACTGCTCTCTCTCAAACTACACAGACAAATGCGCATAAACCCAATCAAGACAAATACAAATTACTATTATTGCATCTTATTGAATTTGAAGAAGAAAGCATTGACAGAAGATAACCAGCCAATTTCAAACAAAAACAGAGTTGCAAGCTTGGTTCATCATTACAATCAATTTACAAAAAGAATCTCAGTATTCCAAGGCTGGTAGTGCTGTAGTGGATGGTAAAAAAGAAAAGACATGAATTTGAAGGAATTACCTGCTGACCAAAGCAAATTTCTAGTAGAATGTCTGCAAGGAATCCAACTTGTTCAAAAGAGCAATCAAACTGCAGATCCAAATATCATCACCGTTAGCCACCCTAAAAACATTTCAAGTCTCAAACAATACCCAAAGATTTGACAGAAATGCTGCAATGCCTACACAATTTGTAAAAAAATAAAAATTAAACAATAAAAGAATGAAATCAGGGGTCGAATATCGGTCTCGCACAAATCAACTTGCACGAGACTCGTGGTCTTGCGCATATCGGTTTGCCATGGACGGTCGGTCCTATGCGACCCACACCCACCCAGCAGCGGACAGTGGTTTTGCGAGCGCCCTGCTTGTGCGAGACCCACGATGTGGCACGCTGGTATGCTTGCACGAGATTAATGGGTCTCGCGTAGGTCTGCTTCAAAGTGAGCCTTACCTGACGACGATGATGGAGGAAGAATCAGCAACCGTTGGAGAAGATTAGAAACAGGCAGGAGATCGAAAACCTCTGAACATTTTGAGATGATGGCCTTAGGAGTTTAGGAATAATTGTTATTTAGTTTTTATTTTTAGGGTTAAAATAGTAAAAAGATGGAGTATATTTAGTTTTTACGTTTTGGGTTTATTTTTTTTGTTTGAGTAGGGTAAGAAGAGCAATAAGTGGAGTACAAATAGAACTTCCCTTGTTGCTTAATACTCTTGTATAGTAAGCTCCAAGAACAAAATCACGAGGAATAAAATCATAGTAGGTTTTGATCACTGCCATTGTGTAATACCTGGGCCTAAAACATAAAGCCCAATGGCATAACATAGTTGGCCTTTAATGGAATTGAAAAAAAACAAAAAAGAGAATTAAGATGGTAAAAGGTGGAATTAAGATGGTAAAAGGTGGGATTCCCGTAGCCTTAGTAAACTAGGGTTAAAAAAGAAACAAAAGCTGTGGCGTCAAGACTGCATTGCCGCCAAAAGAACACTATACAGGAAAAAAATATTTTTCTCGCTTTGAAACGCTCTGACCTCTCTCTAGTCCAGTCTTCCTTTTTCATTCAGTCTTTTTGTTTCCTTTCATTGATGCAAATCGATATGAATGGCGTTCAAAACTGCCCACAAATAGAAGATATGAAGATTCGAAGTGTTAAAAGGACAAAAAGTGGAGATATTAAGGCACGAGAAGAACAGATGCTAGATAGTCAGTCCCTTGCCATCACTTACAATATTCTTTGTTGGGTTCCACAGAAGACTTCAACACTTCAATGGTCTGTCAGCCTTTTTACATGGATGAGGAATCAGATGCCGAAATAAAAGTGGATGATAAAATTCCTACCATTCTACTCTCGAATGAGGAGAAGAATCGGATAAGGCAACCATGGAAAAATGCTGTCATTGTTAAGACGTTTGGGAAAACGGTGGGTTATAATTTCTTGTATCCTAAGGTAGCAGCACAATGGAAACCTGTAGGGGAGATGGATTGCATTGACTTGGGACAGGATTTCTTCTTGTTTAGGTTCAAAATGGCATGTGATCTCCAAAAAGTCTTGTATGGTGGACCATGGTTCGTGGGACAATATTATCTTACAATAAGATAATGGGAACCAGGTTTTCAACATGAGAAAACATGTGTTCTTTCAACCACAGCAATCTGGGTTAGATTGCCAAGTCTACCTATTAAGTACTTTGACAAAGGAATATTACAGAGAGTGGGAAATCAATTAGGAACGCTGCTTAAAATTGACTCTTCTACAACACTTAATTCTCGAGTTCGATACGCAAGAATTTGTGTACAGGTAGAATTAGACAAACCCTTATTAAAGAAGATCAGAATCAGGAACTTAATTCAACCCCTATTATATGAAGGAGTAAACTTCTGCTTTGCATGTGGACTAATAGGTCATAGGAAAGAAACATGCAGTACTAACATATCAATTTCGGATGAGAATGAGTTGTCGAAACATGTGGAAAACAAGGAAAATCTAGAGAAAGAAAAGGTTGAGGAAGATGGCTATGGCCCTTGGATGGTGGTCTCTCGTAGAAAGCTAAAGAACTACAAGGACCCGAAACAAACCAGGGAAGGTCTGAGAAAGACCCGATACGTGAAAGAAAGGACAAAGGAAAAATGAAAACAGTAGATCACGTGGAGAAACTTGGCCAAGATCACTTCAATCAAACTTTTAGTGATATTAGGCAGTGCTCAAATGATGCCTCCAAACACAACGGCTCCAAAACAGTGAGCCTGGGAAATACGCAAAACAGAATTGAAAAGCTTAACTCTTCCAATCCTAGTCCAAGTTCAACCGAACAAGCCACAAGCAGCTTGAATAACACGTTCCAGTTCTAAAGCCAACCCTCCTTTGTTATCGGGACCAAGGAAACAGAAAAGAAAAGTGGGGTAGTACAGACAGAAGGCTCAAACAAACAAGGCAAAGGAAATGGATCAATTCGAAAGCCTAGAGACAATGTTTCTTGTGCTAGAAGAGAAGGTAATAACTCTCAAAGAAGCAATGGAGATACTTCTCATGAGAAATAGAAGGGAATCACAGTGGAGTGAAGAAGAAATAGCTCGAGCTTGGAACAACATGGTGATGACCATAGATCTGTCGGATCCCTAGCCGTTCCTTCATCTACTGCCAAAGCAAGAGGAATACTATGTTCCAAGAGCAGTGGAGGAACTTCCACCAACCCAGAATATAGCACTATGGCAAATAACAATGGATACAGTGAGGAGTGAGGAAAATTAGAATGGGATAGGAAGAATCAGTGGCCCACCTAATCATGTCCCCACCTTTGGTGAATCCGATCAAGCTAGTAGTAAGGAACAGAGAACAAGTAATGGAAGTAGTGAAAGTGCACAATGTTCTGATAATCCCACAGAACCACCTGACATTGAACTTGCTATGCAGGAAGTCGACAGGGGAAGTCATGACTTCACCGAAGTTAGCAGAATGGCTACTTAATGGTAAAAACTGTGACTTGATCCCAATGAGAGGACTATTATGGAATGCAAGAGGGGCAGCTAGCCCAGATTTTAAAAGGGTCTTCATGGAACTAATACAGATCAACAACCCGAGTTTTGCCATTATTACAGAAACAAGAATAACGGGTGACAGGGCCAAGAATATTAGTCAATCACTGGGGTTCGAAAGGCAATTTAGGGTAGATGCTGAAGGATTTGCAGGTGGCATTTGGCTACTTTGGCATCCAGCTGAGGTGGACATTACAATCATCCACGCTGAACAACAAGTTATCCATGCAAATGTTCAAGTATCCTCAATTCTTCCTAATTGTACATTGAATTCTCCCTATTTACCGAATCAAAATTGGATTATTTCTACTGTGTATGCACGTCCTAAGTTTGAGTGGCGTCGTAAATTGTGGGAAAGCCTCTCAGAGTTTGCAATTAATCAAACTCTCCCATAGCTCATCATGGGAGATTTCAATGAATTAATTGATGACTCTGAAAAATTTGGAGGTAAACCCATAAATAAATATAGGGCAAGATCCAAGACTGCATGAACAACTGTGGAATGATGGACTTAGAGTTTGTTGGACAAAAATTTACATGGACAAATAAAAACCACCAGGGTAGAGTGATTAGAGAAAGACTTGATAGGGCATGGGCAAATTGTGAATGGAAAGCTTTGTTTCCACAAGTCACAATCTTTCACCTTACTAGGGTGTATTCTGATCATAATCCAGTGTTATTAGACACCCATCCTAAATTACCACGATTTGGAAGAAGACCATTTAGGTTTGAACCAATGTGGTTTACACATTTAGAATTCAAACAAATTGTCAAAACTTCATGGGACCAAGCAAACTCTGATGTGATTAATGCAATTTCAAAGTTCAAAGAGAATATTTCGGTATGGAATAAGAATGTTTTTGGGAACATTTTTCATAAAAAGAAAAGAATTTGTGCTAGGTTGGATGGAATCCAACGAGCACAAAACACAAATCCAAGTGAATGGCTACAAAAGTTAGAGGATGAGCTCTCAGAAGAATATAAAAACATCCTAAAACTCGAGGAGTTTTGGGCAATTAAGGCGAGAGTGGATTGGATTAGTGATGGTGATCGCAATACAAGATACTACCATATGTGTACATTGTGACATAGAAGAAACAACAAGATCTTAGGACTCCAAGACCAGGTTGGGAATTGGTTTTCTGAGGAGAGTATTTTAAAAGACATGGTTACCAATCATTTCACAACATTATACTCTTCGGTAAAAAATATGAGCTACATGATGAGCTTGATTGCCAGCTCAATGGGAAATTCCATTAATGATAAGGAGCAAATTTCTTTAATGAAGCCGTTGACTCAAAAAGAAGTTAGGAAAGTGGTTTTTAGTATGAAGCCTTTAAAGGCTCCAGGACCAGATGGTCTCCACCCAGTCTTCTATCAAAAATGTTGGGAGATTATTGGAACATCGGTGTTCTAGTTGGTTAACTCAGTCTTTAGATCGGGGAAAATCCCAGAAGAAATAAATAAATGTCTCATCCCTAAGACACAAAGCCCGGTCCTTATCAATTAATTCAGGCCTATCAGTCTATGCAATACTATTTACAAGGTAGTAACCAAAGTTATTGTAAACAGAATTCACCCGTGCCTATCACGTATTATCCATCCTCTCCAAGCTAGCTTCATAGCATGTCGAAGGGCACAAGATAATGCAATTATTGACCAAGAAGTAATCCATTCCTTTAACAAAAAGAAAGGGAAAAAAGGGCTCATGTTAGTTAAGATCGACCTTGAGAAGGCATATGACAAGATGGAATGGAGCTTTATTAGGGATGTACTCCTTTTCTTTAGATTTTCGGAGTCCTTAGATTAATTATGTCTTGCATTGCATCAGTGTCCATGACCATTCTCATCAATGGAGAACAGAGTAATACTATATACCCTTCAAGGGGAATTCGTCAAGGGGATCCATTATCTCCTTATCTGTTTATACTTTGCATGGAGTACCTTTCACTTAAGATACTAGAAGAGTGTGAAGGAAATAGATGGGATATAGTCCAAATTACTAGAAGAGGTCCGCAACTCTCACATCTGTTCTATACAGATGATTTACTTCTCTTAGGCAAAGCCAATGAGAAAACATGTAGATCGATTCAAAGAGTCCTAAACAAATTCTACGAGGAGTCAGGACAGTCCATTAATTTTTCTAAGTCTTCTTTGTTCTTCTCCCGTAATATGGATAGTACCACGAAAGAGCACATTTCCAATGCCCTTGGATTCCCGTGTTTAGAAGACATAGGCAAGTACTTTGGATTTCCTATGTCGAACTTAAGAAAAAGGGCAAGTTTCAATTTCATCCTCGACAAAATTAAGAAGAAATTGTCCGGATGGAAGGCTAACCTACTTTCTTTTGCTGGACGATCTACTATTATCAAGTCGGTGATTAACGCCATCCCAATGTATTATATGCAAGGTACAAGTCTCCCGATAACTACGTGTAAGGAAATTGATAGAATAAGCAGGAATTTTCTTTGGGGGTTACTGAAAACCAAAAGAAAATTCACATGGTCAATTGGGACACTGTTACCAAAGATAAAGATGATGGTGGTTTAGGGCTTAAAGATATGAGCAACCTAAACAAGGCTAACATGGCCAAATTGGGTTGGCAAATCTTAACTAAACCTGAGGCATTATGGGTTAAGGTCTTCAAAGCTAAATACCTTCAAGGTGGAAGAAACAAAAATAGAAACTGTTCTAGTCTTTGGTCTGGTCTAAAGCAAGGGGCTCCAATAATTAAGAAAGGATTGAAATGGATTGCGAAGGAAGGTAACCAGGTGAGGTTCTGGGTGGATGATTGGACAGGTCTAAGGCCTTTAATTAGTAAATTACATGGACCGTAGAGCCCTCAAGATTCCAACTTGACTGTGAGAGAGGTTTTAAATGAACAAGGGTGGTGGGACTTTGAAAAAATTAACTACCCACTGCCAAGAGATATCCAAAGGAAAATAATGGCTATCCCAATCAATATTAAGAGTCAAGAACAAGATACCATCAGCTGGAAAGGGTCTAGATACGGTAAATGCTCAGTGGGATCTGCTTACAAATTGACTAAGGGGAAAAATAGCGGTGGGGAGGGAAACTGGAAGGAAATTTGGAAAACACCAACCCTACCAAGGATTCAACACTTCTTATGGCAATGCAAACATAAAAAGATTGCCACAAGACAAGTTCTTTCAAATAGAGGGATCCAAATTTCCCCTCTCTGCCCATTCTGTAATACAGAAAGTGAGACACCAGAACATTGTTTGAGAGATTGTCAGGAGGCTAAAAACATCTGGACACTTTTACAAATCCCTCTTGAGGTCTTCCAATCCTTCAATTAGACTGTGGTTCTTGGATCTCCATTAATTGCAGCATAAAAGTAATATCTAATGTTGATAGTATCCCCTGGAAGGTTGTCTTTTCCTTTGCCATTTGGAGTATCAGGAAAAAATGAAACAAGTTGGTGGCTGAAGCCAAAGAGGAAACCTGTGATAATTGCATCAAAAAAATCCATAGAGATGCGTGTGAATTTTGGGCTATTACAGCCAAGGAAAATGCAAAGAAAAATATCAGGCAAGTATTCATTGGATGGAAACCACCAGATTACAATGCTGTAAAACTTAACTCTGATGGATCAGCATCAATTGGAGAAGAAAAAGCTGGTGCTGGTGGACTATTTCGAGACCATACAGGAAGGTGGCTATGTGCATATTCCCGAAATATTGGAGCAACTTCAAGCTTGTGTGCAGAACTTTGGGGACTTCAGGATGGACTTAGAACTGCTATATGCAAAGGCTTTCACAACTTGATCGTGGAAGTGGATTCTCAGTTGGTGGTAAGTTTGGTTTCTAATGGAGTAAATTCTACACATTCTTATTGTGTGTTAATTAATGAATGCAGGTGTCTGCTGCAAAGAGTGAGGAATGCCAAGCTAACACACATATACCATGAAGCAAATGGGAGTGCTGATACTTTATCCAAGTTGGGGGCTGAGCAGGAAGAAACCTTTAAAATCTTTGATGTACCCCCTGAATGTTTAAGAATATCTCTGTTTTCAGTTGTGTGAACGACGATTCCCAGGAATATTTGTAATTTACAAGTCAATTAAATTTGAAAGCTCCGTGTTATCACAAAAAAAAAAAGACTGCAGCGCCGAAATGAAAGAAAGAAAAGGAAATGAAGGAATGGTTTGCTGGACCAAAAAAAATAATTGAAAGAGTGGCATGACTTGCGACACCCAGAGGGAGGAAAATGAGAGTTAAGTTGGCTGTTGTTCTGCTAAAGAAAAAAAAATATGGGAATTGTTTTGTTGAAGGGCTAAAATGATAGAAAGAGAAAGAAGTTGAAGATCAAGGTAAGTAAAATTTTCTCTTTAGTTTTTATGATCATATTGTGTAGTTAGAGATTGAGTTTTGAAGAAAAATATGACATTAAGAATTTGGAGAAATTTATATTTTAAAGAAAGTACAGATACTTAACGTAACTTGCGCCAAATTCATAGTGTATCGAGTTGTAATCGTTTAGCGAATACAGTATAAATTGTCAACTTTTGTCAGATGACATATTTTTCTAATATTAAATATTTTTGAATAATAGGCTCTGAGCGATCTTAAGACTTTGTTTTGATTTTAATTTAGTGAGTTCAAGTAAATAACTTCGGTTTTTTGACACCCTTAAAATTAACCTCAATATGAGCTATATTTACATACAAATGCAATGTTTTGTCTTTTGATTTTTTAAAAATTGGGTTAAGCATGCAAATTATATACAATTATTAGAATTTATTTTGAATTGTAATTTGTTCAAGTATGTGAGTGTGATTTTAATCGTTTTGACATTTGAAATTTGTGGTGTATATTTTGGAAATATGAAATTGCTTTAAAATTCATCATAATATATATCTATAGGCTATGTGTTTTGTGAATACGAGATTTGGTTTGATTGATTTATAAAATTCGGTATGTCTGAAATATGTTATGACATTGATAATACTGTTTTATACATTGGGTAATCTGAAATTTTGTTTTGTTTTGTTTCCTAGTATGACTATGCTCTGACCTTGCCAATGGGAGTTAAATATTGGTCATGTCAACATGTATTCTGTTAAAAGAAACTAGTTTCTAATTGAATCACTAGTTAAGAATAGTGGCTCTCCGTTCTGTTTATGTGCAACTATTAGTTGCTTCTGATATCTTTGACCCAGCCATTGGGGTTAATTGTGATTTTTGTTCTAATTCTGACCTGTGCCACAAGGGTTAAGCATGCCTATGGCATGTTACAGGAGATCTGAAAATTATGATTTGTGAAACTTTTGTTCAGTTTTAGTATCTATAAAATTTTGTTTATTTTTGAAATCTGAGTATATGAATTTGAATAAATTACGTGATTAAATATAAGATTATCTGACATTGATTTTGAATCTTTACACTGATATTTTGACTTAATGTTTTATGACATACTTAATCTAACTGTTGGGATATTGGTTACTTACTGAGTCGTTGTACTCACCCCTTTTCTTAACATTTTATAGGTTTTGATATTGATAATATTTATGGGAATGATGAGGAATGATGCTTTGGAGTTTAGGATATGTCTCAAGACTTTTAAACTTATGATTAGATTGAGATTTAAGAACGTTCCAAATTTCTTTGTTCAGGGCTTTAAGAAATAAGTTAAAGTTTTGTAAAATTTTTTTTTATCATTGGTAGTATATTTTCAATGTAGATTTTTGAAAGAATTAAATCTAATATGATAAATGTATTGCATGTCTGTAAGCTTATATCTTACAAGTGTGTGACGTCTGTTATATCCCAGATTCGAAACGTGACTTCATATGTGCCCTGGTGAATTGCAGATCCAAAATTAACAAATTCGATTCTCTGGAAACGCTCTTGAACCGTTTCAAAGACTTGACAGAGTCTTTGTAGAATATTTAAGGTAAGATCGGGATCAAGTTCCGTCTTAGTCGTCAATTCCATTGTTTCTGCTATTGTTTTAGCCAATATATAGCAGTGTAAATATCTTCCCGTTTGACTCAAAATTTGTTTACCAAATAGAAATAAAACTTCTTATAGAAATGAAATTTTGAGGACTAGTCAAATTACTTTGCTTAAACTAAACTTTCTTTTTGAGTAGTACATTCTCATTTAAAGTTATAATCACAATCAGTATATTACATTCCATAAATTGATAAATACAAATTATAATAACTAATTAAACAAATAACAAATAAACTAACTTAAACTTACACTCGATGAGACTCGAGTCTGAGATCTCAAAGTCTCAGGATCTCTTTTTTGCCACTAAATCAATGCCTCATTGGCTAACTAAACTTACTTTTAATTTTACAAAAAAAGTGGCTTATAATTCTTTTATTATCTTAATTTTACTTAAGCTGTTATCAAAGTTAGATCTAGAAAAATAAAAACATTCATATTTTAAAAAAAAGTGGCTCAAAAATCGGTAAGTAGAGCTCAAAAAGAGTTTCTAGACAATCTCAAGAAGTTCTGTCCTAGCCATTAATCTCATTGTTAATAAATTCGATTCAGCTGCTGTAAACATGGATTTTTAATTTGTTCAAACTGCTGTGCTTTCAAAAAATAAATAAAGAATTTTATTTAATAAGTTAGGGTTCTATTAGATATTGCTTTACCCTTTAACTAGCTTGCTATTATGTGATACATGAATTAATTTTACTTATTTAAATAAGTACTAATAAGTACAATTATAATTCAAGTAAATAACCTTAAAAAAATTTAATAATATTTTTATCATAAATATAAATTTAAAAACATATACATAAGTTTGCTCCCCATCTTAAATTTAAAGAAATGTACATTTTAATTTATCAATTACATTTGATATTAATACCAAAAAGAAGAAACGAGATTTTAATCCAAGCTTTCAGAAAAAAAAAATTGTGTCACTTCTTTCTATCTAGTAGGATTTTTTTGTCTTTTGTTTACCGATGGATTAACATGTCTAATGTTACAATAATACATAGGGATAAATGAAGTTATGTTGAGTTCTATTTTTTGTCGAGAATTACGGCTTGTATTAAATATGCTACTTTTATAATTTGGAGTTTGAATGAATGATGTCCGTCCACATATATAATCATTATTAAATAATTGGTAGACTACAAATAATTTATTAAATTATCAGCTTAAAAATAAAAAACTAATAATATGATATAAACCACGTTTTGTAATAATATTATTAAGATGTCCTACTTTAAACCTATTGCTAATAAAAACAACCTAATATATTATTCACATGTATAAAATATGTCGAAAAATAAACTTTGAAAATAATATTGATTTCAATGCAAATTAAGTGACTATGTTTAACTAACAAATTTTAATATTTGATAAAAAAATTAAAAGAGTTTACTCGAGTAAGTTGAAATAAATAAATCATATATTATATATAATTATAATAGCTAAAACACTAAACCTCTAACCTTAAATTTAGTTTAATTATTTTCTGTCATTACTTCAAATTTATTTATCAAATAAAAGTAAGATTTTTTTTAATATTTAGAGGTAAGCAGTTGAAGTTGCTTAGATTTGAATTCAATCTTTACATGTCACAACTCCTTCTTTAATTACTTGAACAAAAATTTTAATTTTGTGGACTATTCAAAATTTTTAATTTTAAAAAAAATGGCTTATAATTCATTTATCATCTTAGTCTAGGTTTAGTTAAGTTGCTGTCAAAATAAGTACTAAAAGCTAATACATTAGAGTGATTAAAGGAAATAATCAAAAACAAATATAGAGGGGTTGGTTTGATCGATTTGATAAATTTTAATTATTAAAAAAATATTATTTATATTATTATATAAAAAACTATTTTATATATTATATAAAATAAATATAATATTGTAAAATATTACATAAACAATACCATATAGACTATATAAAAAATATTTTAAAACAAATTAATAAGGTCAATTATTTTGGATAATTCAATTATTAAATTTAAATAATGATAACTGATAAATTAATATTTTTTCAATCGATTAATATTAAAAAAATAAGTCGAATAAATTTTTTTTTATCTATTTAAGTTGATTAAATCAATTAAAACCTATTAATAATGACCCCACCCATCACCCTACAATTGGACCCTTTTACCTTAGAATTGTTATAGCTGGCTTTGTGAATATGAGCAATCATGGCCTTGCGTTGGTGCTCAAATGCGTTGTAAAATGGGCAATAATTTACTCCAAAATTAAGGCAATGGTTATCCAGAAAGCAACGTACACTATAATGCAGAAAAGATAAAGAGAAACGTGATTCATGAAATTCTTGTTTACGGTCTTTTAATAAAACATTCTCAATGTTCTGTGTTTGCTCACTTTCATATAGCAGACAGATTCCTTGGCACTGTATTTGGTACCTTGGCTTGCATTATTACCCTTTAGGGGTAGCTTCCAGATGATGTAGAATCATCATCCACCAATCTAAATCACCTTTAGACTTTGATGTCCTAACTAGTTTCACTTTCACTTTGCTTTTCACTTCTGTTTAAAAGAACTTTAAAGTTTTTCTTTACTAATGTTCTTAGTAGAATTAACAGATAAGGTTTCTCTTAGCCAACAATCACGTGGCCTATTGATAACGTGTTGAACTTTTAGTGCTTGTGATCAGGTCCGATTCCTAACGATCTTGATTATTAAAAGAAAAAAAAGAACTCAAATGTTTTTCTCGCCATCAAGGAGAAAATAATGGTCATTGGTACATTCAAAAACCTTCTTGAAAAGTTATAGTTGCTATTTGCTACCTGTTATTGTGGACCAACATGCAGCAAGCAGTGGTCCAATTGCACTTTCTCAAGAAGCATGGGTGAGTTAAAGTGTCATGACCACACATTAAATTATAAATTAGAGCACTGAATGATGACAGTGTAGAGACCATACTTAAACTGTGAGATATTGTCAATTTTGATTCGAAAATTTCACAATTTTGTTCAATAAAAGATGCTTTACAAGTATGAGTTTAAGTTTCTGCTTATAAAAATCATTACACAATCTCACAATATCTCGATATGTGATTGTGATTGTAGACACCGAATTTTGTCCAAATCAATAGGATTGCATTCGATCAAGCTTTCAAAATCCGAAATGAAACGTTGGGCATCCAAGCCCAGTAAAGTGGGCCTGATTTGATTTTGTTATTTGTGTTATTTGTTTATTTTATTTTTATTTCTTTTATTTGTTTTTATTATTATTATTATTATTATTATTAACAGTCCCTTTTCCCATCACATTAAATGCTCCAAATCTACAAGATCTGCCGGTTCCCTGCCCTAGCCGCTGGTGCCTCAACCTCCAGCAAAATCCCATCTTCCATGCCGTGAATCCCGCTCTAACAGGAACCTATTGATGTTGTGATTCTGAAAGGCTAGAGGGGGTTTCGAAATTGGTTTAAGAAGACCTCATGCAAAGGCAAACAGAGGAGACTCCTTCGGATAGAGAGAATAGGGAGACCAAAAAAAAAAACTCTTTGGGGAGGGAAGCCATTTACCCTCCGCAGACCCAAAGAACCCTCCCTCAAGCTTCAAGCTCTCCCCACTCACTCGAGACCCACTCAACCGGAACCCACCAGCAGCCTCAAACAAAAAACCAAAACCTGAAAGCCCCACCGAAAAACACCATCGTGAACCACCATCACAGCTCCTACCCAAAGCAACCACCACACACCGCCATCATCACCGTCATCACAACCTCAAAAACCACCGAGACCAAAATCCCTAAACCCAAGAACCCCCAAAACCCAAAACCCAGATCTGAAATCAGAAACACAACCACCTGCAAAAACACAAAAACAACAAAAACCACAAAACAACCATCTTCCTCACCGCATCGATGAGAAACCACAACAAAAGAAAACAAAAAAAAAAAGAAAGTTGGCTTCGGTAAAGCCAGATTTGCAAGGTTAGGGTTGTTTGTAGGGGAAGCGAAGCTTAGATTCGGGCTTAGGAAGTAGAGAGGAATCGAAAAAAGGGTAGTTTTTTTTTTCTATTTTAGCCGCCAGCGAGCGGCGACCGACGGCGGAGGACGATGGTCTGGTGGCTGCCAGAAATCGCCTGGAGAGGGAGGCTAAGAGAGCTCTGAAGTTTTTTTGTGAAAAAGGAAGAAAATGAACTAAAAAAAAAAGAAGGATCTTTTATAAAAAAAAAAAGAAAAAGAAAGAAGAGTTGCTGCCGACCCGTGCGAGACCTGGATCCGACCCGAGATCCACGCGCCCGACCCAGCAGAGGACGACCCACGTGTCGCGCCCGACCCGCTTGACGACCCGCGTGCTCGACCCGGTCCGCTACCGCCTTGCTGCCCAAGCCCACCAGACCAGGCCTAATTCGATCAAGCCCTTTGTGTTTGGGCTGCCTTTCTGGGTCAATTTGGAAGGTTTCCTTTTAGGTTTTGAAACCTAAATCTTTTTGGTATATTTACTTTAATTTTAACCTTTTTGTCTTAATGTTTAATTATTATTTTTATTATGTTATTATTATTGTTGTGCTATTATTATTATTATTATTATTATTATTAGTGCATGTTGTAAAACAAAAGTTTTTGAAAAATTTTCTTTTATTTGTATTTTCATTAATTATTATTAATTAGAAAATGTTTTTAAAAATAATGAAATTTAAATTTGAGTAAATGATAAAATTTTAAATTTAATTAAATAAATCCTAATGATGAGATGTTATGAAACTCGCAAGTAGTGATTTCTTAACTGAACCCTAGGTGAGAAGAGTCGTACTAAATGTTACCAGAGTATTGGGATATTTAGTATGATTTTTCAATAATTTAAATTTTTATTAAAAAATGAAAATAAACATTTTTTTAATAAAAAAACAAAGAAAAAATAATAATGATAAAATTTAAATTTAATTAAATAAAGTCCGATGATGGGATGTTATGAAACTCACAAATAGTGATTTCTTAACTGATCCTTAGGTGAAAAGAGTCGTACTAAATGTTACCAGAGTATTGGGATATTTAGTATGATTTTTCAATAATTTAAATTTTTATTAAAAAAATGAAAATAAACATTTTTTTAATAAAAAAACAAAGAAAAAAATAATAATGATAAAATTTAAATTTAATTAAATAAAATCCGATGATGGAATGTTATGAAACTCACAAGTAGTGATTTCTTAACTGATCCCTAGATGAGAAGAGTCTACTAAATGTTACCAGAGTATTGGTAACATTTAAAAGAAATAAAATAAATTTAATTAATTAATTGGTATTGGTAATTTAACATTTAAAATAAATAAAAATAACATTTAAAAAGAGTATTGGTAACATTTAAAAGAGTCTACTAAATTTAATTAATTTTTTTAAAAATAAAAATAAATAAGTTTTTAAAAGAAAATCGAAAAAGGAAATTAATAATAAAAATTAAATTTAATTAAATGAAATAAAATTCGTCCGATGATGGGATGTCATGAAACTCACAAGTAGTGATTTCTTAACTGATCCCTAGGTGAGAGAAGTTCACTAAGTGTTACCAGAGTATTATGATACTTAGTGCAATTTTTTAATAATAATAATTTTTATTTAAAATAAATAAAGAAATATTTATATAAAAAATTAAAAAATTCATTTGCATCATTCATTATCTGTTTGCATCATATGCATTCATAATAATTTTCGAAGCGAGTGTGAATCTTCCGATGATGAGATTCTATAGAACTCACTAGTAGTGATTCTTAAGAAATCTCTAGATGAAGAAATTATCCGAAATGCTATGAGAGTATTGGGGTACTTCAGAATAATTTTCAATACAAAAGATTTTCACTTATTTCAAATAAAAAATAAAATTTAAATGTTTCAAAATCAATACAAATGAAAAATGATTTCAAAATAAAAGAAGATAAATATTAAAAGATAAATATTTTAGGTGACCAATCACACCTAGATAAAAAAGATTGGTGGCGACTCCCTATTGTTTTTAAATGTTTTCAAAATCGTCAACAGTGACGTTACAAATACTGCCCAAGAGCTTAAGCTAGGAAGATCTTAGATACCATACCGGAGAAAGAAGAGGGTTAGGGGAGGATATGAACAAAGGCAAATTGACAATAAATCACTAGATTTGGTCTGTAGAAGGGACATGTTAACTTCAGCACTTAACTTCAGTACAATTGAAGATGGTCCCTACTAGTGTTACTGCCACTCAATGTCTACAATAACTGCAATAATAGACAATTCTGGTGTACCTAGATTCCATGCTCCTCCAACTCTTTTACTTTTGTTCACATGTTTCATTTCACGTACAGATGATGAGGATCTGATGCAAACAGACAATCAAACAAATTCATAGAAACATTAATAAATAATGTTATGCATGTATACTTAGGTTCTTATGTCTACATGTAAAGACATGTATGATATTTCAAACAAGTGAGATTGTGAAAAACATGCACCCATCTAGTTGCAGCTTTTGTGTAAATCTACATCTAACCTGCAAAGTATCATCTGCTTTGACTCCAAGGTCTTTTGGTTAAAACACTGATTTACAAGTATGGGTTTAAAGTCCTTGCTTGTATATTATAGAAGAATCTTACATTTTTTCAATGTAGGATTGGGGCTTTAAAACTCCCCATCTTTAAAATTTGACATTCTCCTTAAACTGCATACATAACAAAACTAAGATCACACCAGATATTGAGATTGTATGTGACAAAAATGCACCTATATGTGATTGCAGCCTCATAGGTCAAGGAATGGGAAAGCAATAGCCAATCAAAATCCTTCAAATCATAATGTAGAATCCCTTCAATTATTGTTATCTTTCAAACGTTTCGTTGCCCAGAATGAATATTCATCACAAGGTAATTGCAGGATTTCCTCATTCTACTGAGGAAACACAGCCACAGTCCCTGATTCTATGTTGATTATGCTTGATAATTCTGTAATCACATTTGTAGCAGATACTATAGCTTAGTGGTGATAGTCTGTTTCATTCTACTAATCCATTTTAACCATAAGTTCTGCTCTAATGAACCATTGTTAGGATGATGTAGCTTTAGCTTCGTAGGTTCTGCCTTTCTAACCCAAGTCACGTGCTTGGGTTGTTGGAGTTTGTGGAATTTGTTAGGGCCTAACTCATATGACATTTAAACAGATTTAGTTCAAGCTCTCGAAAGGTCTACGATTCAAAAATTTAGTTATTTTAAGTTGTTCTAACTTCACTATATTATAAATATGTAATCTTTCTTCGTTTCCGAAAATTAATAAAAAAAAAACTTAATGCAATCATGGGTTTAGATAAATTATCAATCTACATAAATCTTATATTATATGTGTGATTAATTTTTTCTCTTTTATTTGCCGGATTCACTCTTAACATGGGAGTCTAGATTCTGATATCATATGAAATTGTTCTAAGTTTTCTCCACAGCCAATAAAAAGGAAAGTATCCTTAAGGGTTGAAACTAGCTCATGAGATTGGCCAAAGGCCAAGTCAAGAATGACCATTTAGGCTAGCCAATTAGTTTCTTTAGTCTGACAAAAGATAGACTGTGATTTGGATCACGAAACTGTTCTACTTCACGCTGATTTTGAAAGAAATACAGAAGCTGAGCTACTAACAGAAAGAGAAGCTGGGTCCACATTGAATATGAAATGAAGTTGATGAAGCAAAGATAGAGACAATTGATGTTGCAGGTGGTATCTCGAGTCTGGTTTTTAGATAAGAGGAGTTGGTCTCAGTCTTATCTTAACAAAAAAGGCTACTTGACAAAAACATTTCAGCCTGGTTTCCATTGATGGAGACTTTGGTTTGGAGGACTTGGATTCATTGTCTATAAAGGATAGATTCTTGCACTTGAGTTTTGACTATTCTAGCAGCTGAACTGGTTCCAAGTAATTGCAGAATGTCCATGGGGAAGAGGGTTTTTACAAGCTGTGGGATACTCATGGCTGCTTTCAGAGTTTGAGGTTCGGTGCAATGGTAAAAGGAAGGTTGCATCATATGACTTTGCCTAAACATCACAATGTGAGAGTTTTGTGCACTGAATTTGCCCTTTTTTACTCATTGCTGCTTTTGTAGAGACTAAAATTTCCATGACAATTCAAAAGAAAAAACTGCAGGGGAGAGAGGAGGTAAAAAACTGCAAGGGATAGAGGAGGTTTAGGATACTGTAGAAGGCAATTCCAGAGCATAAGGTTCCCACATCGTGAGATATGGAAAAAGTTATATGTATATAGCTTTTCTTCCGTATTAACAGAAAAACTGTTTTCGTGACTTGAACCAACAAAAGAGTGAAACTGTTTTCGTGACTTGAACCAACAAAAGAGTGATCATTACCTTTGCACCAAGGTTCACCCTTATCCTTCAATCCTTTATATTTATAGTTTCTAAAATAAAATTTTGGTTAGTATAAACTTTGGTTTATGAAATTTATAAAGTGCACATAAATGGGCCCCACTCCTGACATTAGCATTGCAACAATATGCAGAAACGCTGATTTTCTCCATCTATAAATACAGGCTCTGTCTAAGAGCAGAGCTTCCAAGTAAACCTGTTTATAAATCAGTTTCTGCTAGAATTCCAATTCTGCTTCATGGCTCCAGCACCAAGTTTGCCAATTCAGGTTGGACATATTGATGATGTCCAAGAACTGAGAAAATCCAAACCAGCCTTAATTCCTGAAAGATTTGTCCGAGACATGGCTGAGAGGCCAAAACTTGCTGCAACTCTATCATCACCTGGTGACATTCCCATCATTGATCTTGCTAAGCTCATGGAAAGAGACAAAGATGAACATGAATCCGAAATTATGCAACTCAAAATTGCCTGTGAAGAATGGGGATTTTTTCAGGTACTAAATGAGTAAATGCTTGAATTTCATTATTCATGTCAGCTGCTTTGTTAGAACAATGATTGTGGCAGCCAATGTTGACTGCATTTCAGGTGCTGAATCATGGGATTGATCTGAGTGTTCTTGAAAGCATTGAAAAAGTAACCAAAGATTTCTTCATGTTACCTTTAGAGGAGAAACAGAAGTATCCAATGGCTCCAGGGACAGTTCAGGGTTATGGCCAAGCTTTTGTGTTCTCAGAGAACCAGATGTTGGATTGGTGCAACATGTTTGCTCTTGGCGTTGAGCCTCCCTGCATAAGGAACCCTAAACTCTGGCCATCAAAACCAGCTGACTTCAGGTAACAACAACAACACCACCAAATGAAGCTTCAAGTATACAGACAAGTTCAGTTTGTTAAATGTAACTTTTGTTTTTCAGAGAAACTTTAGAAGTTTATTCAAGAGAAATCAGGAAACTTTGCAAGAACATTCTAAGTTATATAGCTTTGAGCCTTGGCTTGAAAGGGGATGTTTTTGAAGAAATGTTTGGGGTGGCTGTTCAAGCAGTGAGGATGAACTACTACCCTCCATGTTCAAGACCAGACCTTGTTTTAGGCCTTAGTCCACATTCAGATGGAAGTGCCCTTACAGTGTTACAGCAGGCCAAGGATAGCTCAGTAGGACTTCAAATTCTCAAGGACAACACATGGATGCCTGTGCAGCCTATCCCAAATGCACTTGTGATCAACATCGGTGACACTATAGAAGTAACAAACAAACCGGGAACCTTAACTTAAGATGGTTTTTCAGATAACAATGTTCAATCAGTTTTCTGAAGTTTCTTGTTGTGCAGGTTCTTACAAATGGAAAGTACAAGAGTGTGGAGCACAGAGCAGTCACTCACAAGGAAAAAGACCGCCTTTCAATTGTCACTTTCTATGCTCCTAGCTATGAAGTAGAACTTGGTCCAATGCCAGAATTGGTGGATGAGAAGAATCCATGCAGATATAGAAGATACAATCATGGAGAGTACAGTAAACATTACGTAACTAACAAGTTACAAGGCAAGAAAACCCTGGATTTCGCAAGGATTGAATCCAAGACCTCTACTTAACAAGGGCTCCACCTATGCTTACCTTGTAATTAGACCATCGTTAAAAACATCATACTAAACCGTAAGAAGTGAGTTTGTATCATTGGACTGCACTGTTCTTGTGCAAATCAGTTTGTTGTATGCATTTCAGTTAATGGAAGCTAGTGCGGTCTTTGTTTCATAAAGTTTTCTTGTCAAACTGTGTTCTGTTTGTACAACTTGTTCTGTAACAGAAAGAAATGCCATTGGTTATTATTTTCCCTCATCAGATTCCTAATAAGGGAAGAGACATTGCAATCATGTGGGAGAGCTGAACAACACCACAACAACACCACAGCACTCCATTGTTTCTGAAGGAATCAAACAGAGATTTAACAAAATCATCGGTCTTCCTTTGTTCAAGGGAAAGAGAAATTTTCCCTAGCGGCAAAGAGAGCAGAGGCCGCACAATCATTTTATACAGGTTTTTTAGTTCATTCTATAGGTATGATGGAAGCATCAAGCAACTTGTGATGGAATGTTTTATGATTCGGAGCTGCATCAAGCAACTTGTGATGGAATTTTTATGATTCGGAGCTGCATCAAGCAACTTGTGATGGAATGATGGAATTTTTTATGATTTGGAGCTGCATCAAGCAACTTGTGATGGAATTTTTTATCATTTGGAGCTGAAACAACGCAAGTGCTAACACCAAGTAGAGCATAAAACAGAATTCATACATTATATGACATAATGCAGTATACACAGTTAAAGTAAGTCAGCAATGACCAACCACAAGTTTCAGAATATACTAAAGTTATGTGTAGAATTTCAACGAGTTCATGATGAAGTTTTAATTAGAGAAAGAGCTGATGATTCAATCAGTTAAGTGGAACGTCATACAACAAACAATATTCACCATAAGATCATATTCAAAATGTATGCTTAAGCATAACTAGCTAGGAAATGCTGATGCAATCAAGAGGAACTGAAGAATATAGTAATGACTACATATTTCATTACAAGTTGAGTGGAGAAGAAATCAGAAAAGAATGATTACCTCTTTTCCCATCAATCCCCCAACCCATGGAAAAAAACAAGCAGTGACCATTGTTTTTCTGCAGATTACAAAGTTTGGGAGAGAGAAATGAAATTTCTTTGATACTTCAGTACTAAAATGGTCATGAAACCAGAAATGCAACTGTTCACATATGTCTGCATATAGTGTTCTAAGTAAGATCTCGGCCCAGACCTCATGAACATGACAAGTTATGCATATTGTTACATTGACAAACTTGGAAAGGATATCGATATCCAGGATGAGCCGTTTAATCTTTAAAACAGAGAGACATCTTGTAATTTCATGTTGCAAATTGCAGGTTAACAGTCATGCTAATGTTAAGAACTCAGAAACTAGACTTAATCAGCCAAAGTTATGTTATTTTTCCCAACAGAGAAAGTGTATAAAAATCACTTGAGCAACAAACAATACTGAATTCTGAACATCAGAAATCAACATCTTCATATAGAACAATGGAATAGGGATATGAAATATGAATCCCGAGGGGCTAGAAATGCTTGAAGAACACTACAAAACCTGGCAATGACTTTCAAAAGCCATAGACAAATGCTCAAGCAGGTTTGTGATATTCTCCTAACTACAATCCCTTAAGCAAACTAATGAAATGAACCATCTTTGTCAAAGAAACTCTCTTCTGCGAAGTGGAGAGATTTTTAGGAAAATGATATCAGCAAGTTGTGGGTGTCAAAGAACATGATTATAAAAATAATTTGGTTTAGAAAAAAGATTGAAAAAGTAGCACTACTTCCACTGGCAAGGAGAAAGTTTCGATGTAATCTGGCGTTCATGGAGGCCCTTGCTGGTTTTTTGTGGAGTTGGGACTGTCAGAAGAGCCGTTGATTTTGCTTCCATTCACTTTTTTTAGGTCAGCATTTGGCAATTTGGCAGCATATTCGTTGAATCTCCTTGGAGCTCCAACTTCCCAAAACTCATTGTGATAATCATGGGCAGCAACAAGCTCCATTTCAAGAAAGAAAGCTTCAATAGAGAAGTCATTTTGGTGGGCTTCCCACTACCTGCAACCTTAATGAATGCTAAAATGGATCTTTAACAAAGCTTATGCAACGTAACTTGTTGTAACAAAATTTGAACAAAAAATCAATTGTATGCATCCTAATCGAGAATATATCTATGATTGTCCGTTAGGAACCAAACTAGGTCATTGAAATTAAGAATTTGATACTCTATCAACAAATGACAAGATATGTTAAATTTGATCATCGAAGTTAAAAATTCAATATTCTATCAACAAATCACAATTTGACTGAATGTCAACAATTTCATTATACCCACATTCCCTGACTTGGGTTCACTTCCAGTCAGTTTTGAGGATTAGTTTCCAAATTTCTTGTGATTCTAAACTTCCGCCTAGTGGTTCTTGTTGCTCGTCTATGTGTTCTGCACTTATCTCGTATAAGAGGCGTATGGTTGCCCGCAAAATATTGAAAGTCAACAAAAGGATAATGGCGTACCAAATTACCAAAGAACTGTAATTTTAATGTAAACACTATTTCCAAACTATCGAATCTTTGTTGATAGCTACAACCATTACCAATTCAACAAACATCAGAGTCTGAATCACTATTCAGTAAAGATAAGAACCATCCCAAGCAGTGATTCAAGCCGCGAAAATGGATACAAAAGCTTTGACAAAATAATTGGCTAACTTTCATTTTTGCCAAAATGAAATAAAATTACGAAGCAAGTGGACATCAAAT
Organism: Heritiera fomes; assembly: GCA_032173925.1. Classification (NCBI taxonomy): domain Eukaryota; kingdom Viridiplantae; phylum Streptophyta; class Magnoliopsida; order Malvales; family Malvaceae; genus Heritiera; species Heritiera fomes. The sequence goes on from JAPDPM010000008.1 coordinate 37,332,295, forward strand.
CCCATACTCTAAAGCAAATAATTAAATGGATAATTATTCCTTATACCGATGATGAAATATTTACTTCACAAGCAATGTTAAAATTATAATACATGTTCTATAAACTTATTAAAAAAATAAAAATAAATACAATAAGACATATGTTATGATCCTAACTCTACCTGTGAAACAAAAAAAAACTCACCTTATGATATATAAAATAATTATCTTAATTAAATATGATAATTCATGCATTTGTATCGTATTCATTTTATGTCAAATCACATAAAATATTACTCATTTCATATCAAATCACATAGACCACCGTTCATTTTATGAGAATTCATGTATTTATATGACTTATGTTTCATGAACCCGTTGAACACCAAACTGTTTTTTTTTTTTAATTTTTTTCCATTTCATAAAGGCTTTCAATAAATTCTTAACGTGTTGTTTTCATATCTTTCTTCGTATCGGCCTTGTGCATCCTGTCTAGGATTTCTGATCACACTTTCTCATTGACTGCTAACCCGTTTAAACCAAGGAAGGAACAATCCTTTAAAAAGAAACAGCATAGACAAGCAAAAATGCAGGGTGCATTCAGAAAGAGCATTCCTAACATTTACGAAACTTACAATCATAATGGAGCTTGAGTATATAACTAAAATACACATTTTTTTTCTTTTAAGGGGGGAGGGGGGGCAAAACAAGAAAGCATCAGCTAGGTCATGAAACGGGCATTGCAGCAAAAAGAAACCAGATACTAGGTGGTCTCCTACTGCACCGGACCATATTATGGGATCGATTATCGATTATAATTTTATTTGGGTTGATTTCACAATTTATAAAACTTGGCCTCACCTGGCTCCTCCTGTACAAGCATCTCAGCTCCTGCTATGCAATCACCAAAAGCACTCATCAGGTGGCATCTCATTACGCTTATGCCACATGAACTGACCAATACCTGGTCGTTTTGAGCTATTTGCAGCAGCAATGGTCACCACTTCATCAGGATAATGATTAGGCCACATCATGCCAAGTACCTGAATGTATTGGGTTATCCTTGTCCCTCTCAAGATAGTCTCGAGTAATCAGGTCCTCAATTCGCTTTTTAATTGCCTTGAAATCAGGCTGCAAATGTCAAGTTCTAGTTAACACACAAACATGTAAGGCAAGAAAGTAACAGCAGGCACGACTGTGCATGCCATACAAGAGGAAGAGAGTCATATAAGAACCTTGAACATGCGGCCCAACTGCTCGACACACTCCATAACCAACTGCTGGTGACCCAGAACTTTCCTACTATTCATGATGCACGCAATCGAGGCATCAATGGCATACCATCTATCCTTGTCCACATCTTCGATTACTTTCTTCTTCTCATCCACAGGGGGGAGAGGTATCTGAATTGAAATGCATTAGAAGATATCATTTAACCAAAAAAAGAGTAAACCGAATTTTGGTAGGGTTTTTTTGTTAAAAAGTACCTTGATCCTCGTCATTTTGTCAGTAAAATTAGAGTTGAACTCGAAATAATCTGTTGAAGAGATGGTTTTTGTGCTTGGTTCCTTGTTAAGAATTTTATACTTTGCACATGACAATGAATGCAGGAGTCTAATTATGTCATCGTCAGTTAAGTTCAACTGTGTCATAATCTCCGAATAGCTCAGCCTATCTGAGGAATTGAACAACAGTAAGGCAGAGGCCTACAAACCATGAAGACTTGGTATTATTTTTTTTTTTTGGCCAACAAGAAATTCATTTATAAGAACAGAGTTACAACTGTATTATCTATTCATCAGCAAGTACAAATTGAAATCAAGGTGTGCAAAGAGACAATTAGTCAATTATCTCTATAAGCCTCAGCTATATTCGTTCCTATGGTGGAGCTGGTAGACCATCCCTATTCAAGATATTAACTAAAGAGGATGGGGGCATATTAACCCAATTTTTAACACTCATCCCCTTCCTTGTCTGTTTAGCTATCCAATCTGCAGCTTTATTTGCTGTTCTGTTCACCCAACAACATTTGAACCCCTGAAAAGACATACTCTTCCTCTGTATCTCCTTTATAACAGGATATATCCTCCAATTAACCTTCCCTGTCTCCCTTGTAATCTCCTTATACACCACCTCAGAGTCTGTTTCTATTACTATTTGTTTATAGTTATTTACACTGGCTAGCTCTACCCCTTCCTTTATTGCAATCGCTTCTACCTCAACTGCAGATCTTACTGTAACCTTTTTAGCTATACCATTAACAACCTTTCCATTTTCGTCTCTTACAATCACTCCAATCCCTGCCTTTCGTCCTTTCTCATATGCTCCATCTACATTGATTTTATACCATCCAGTATCAGGCTTCGTCCATTTATTACTTTCCCTTCCAGCACTTTCCTGAAATTTGTCACTCTTGTTTATTCCACCACCTATCTCCATTATTGCAATTCTGATCCGTTTTAAACACTTCATTGGGCTTAGTTTCTCCTTTCTATATATGCTTGAGCATCTGTCCTTCCAAATGTTCCAACATGTTAAAGCAATCTTACAACAGATTTGCACTCGATGTTGCTTACTGATATTTCCTAATTCCATAATTTCTTCAAACCATCTAGCAAAAGTAGTAATACATCTCCTATCCATTCTGTAACCCAGATCAATACCAAACCAGACTGCTCTTGTCCAATTGCATAAGCACAGAATGTGTTCAACTGTTTCATCTTCTTCGCCACATATCAGGCATAAAGGACTCCTAATAATCTTTCTCCTCCACAAATTAGCAGCAGTAGCAATATTATTGCTACACACTCTCCACAAAAAACATTTAACTTTTGATGGAATTGGAAGACCCCAAATACCTTTCCAAACTTTATCCCCCACTACATAGGAGGTAGATGCTCCACTCCTCAGCTTATCCTGCACACTGTTTTTCATTATGTAGTAACCTGATTTGACAGTATAATTGCCATCAGTAGAGTTTGGCCAAATCATTCTATCCTTCTCACCATTTATACATAGAGGAACCTCTCTAATCATATCAAGAACCTCCTCTGGTAAGATTCCTTGCACAGAATCTAAATTCCATACTTCTTTGCTTCTGTCAATAAAATCAGCCACTTTCTGAGTTGCAACAATTCTATCCCCAATCAAACTTTTTAATTTCCCCATTTCACTCCAATTATCATTCCAAAAATCCACATCTTCTCCTTTCATTATCTGCCACAGCACATGTTCCTTTAAGAAGTCTCTTCCCTCCAAAATGCTTGCCCAAGCCCAAGAAGATCTTGCACCTTTTTTTGCATTCCATATAGTGTCCTTATAAAAATATTTCCCTTTCAAAATCCTATAGTGGCAAACTTTCTCTACGTGGGAAAACTCTCTGTGAAAAAGAGTCTTTCTTTCGCTAAGTCGAAAACCTAGGTTTCTTTGATACCTTTTCTTTCTTGTTCTTAGTTTTTTTCCTCTTGAGTCTAGAATCCTTCATTTTGGTTGATTCTTGTCAGGAAATCTAGGGTTCTATTGTGTCTCTTTGATTCTTTTTACTTTTTTAGGTTTGTTTCAATTTCCTTTGCAGGAACTCAGGAGGCAGATCCTACGTTAACAGGGTAATATAAGGGATGCACTCTTGATCTGTTAATCTGTGGAAGAATCATAGACCAAGATGGGGGAAGATTTGGAGATACAATTAGATTCATCTGGTGAAGAACTACAGAAAGCCACCCAATTTACTTTGATTGGGTGCATTATTGCAGGTAAATCTTTAAATAAAAAAGGTGTAATGGGAGTATTGCGTAGCATGTGGTCGGTGAAGGAATTGGATGCGGTATGGGAATTGAGTAATAATTTGTTTGCTTTATCTTTCATGAATTGGGAAAGTATGAATGAAGCTATAGAGAATAGTCCATGGACAGTTATGGGTCACTGTTTGAGTCTGCGTAAATGGGAGGTGGGGAAGGCAATTCAGGATATTTGCTTTACGAATATCCCCTTCTGGATACAGATTCACAAATTACCTCTGGAAATGATAACGCTCCAGAATGCCGAGAAGATTGGCAGAATTTTGGGAGAGTTGATTAAGGTGGATAAGAAGTTTTCTTAGAATTAGAGTAGTAATTGATATAAATAAATCGCTCGTACCGGGATTTTGGGTTCCGAAATATGGAGGAGGAAAGATTTGGGCAGAGGTGACATATGAGAAGGTGGCGGATTTCTGTTTCAGATGTGGACGTATTGGGCATGTTATCAAGTCATGCAGAGAAGATGATGATGTAGGTTATGAAGTTGAGGGTAAAAGCAAATATGGTCTGTGGATGAAAGCACCGCCGGTAAGAGAGCTGAGAGGAGTTAGGGATGGTGTTTCATTAGAATTGGAAGGTGGCGAAAATATGAATATACAAGGGTATATGGTAGGAATTGGTGGTAATAGGGTGGCGCGTAGGAATGAAGATGACACTAGGCCTGTAGAAGTTAAGAAGGAAGTTACTAGGATGGGTGGGAAAAATATGAATGGTAAGGAGGTTATTGTTATGAGCAAGAAGGATACAGTTGGTTTGGAGGCTACTATTATGGGAGGGAAAGAAACAAGTGGTATGGAGGCTAATAGTATGGGTGGGAAAGATAGGGCTAGTGAGGTAGATACTGTTACGGGTGGGAAAGATAGGGCTGGAGAAGCTATTACTATTATTGAAAGGAAAGGAATGGGTCAAAAAATAGTAACACAAATGGAAGACAATTTGGAAGAAGGGGTTGGTGATGAATGTAATGAAATGGGACAGGATAGATATGATGATAGTTTGATCAATGATCTTGGATCCAAAGGAATTGTTTCTGAAATAGGAAAAGGGGTAGGTGAGGAAAAGCTAAATAAAACTGAGAAATATGAAGGATGTACAGAAGGGAAGAGTACTATGGAGAGTGGATGGATTAATGGGGAGAAAGGGGTGAACTATATTGTGGAGATGCCACCAGATGATAAGGAAGAGGAAGAACTAAATGATGAGAAAATAGAGGAGTTTATGCTGGCTAAAAAACAATTACAAATAACGTGCAACGAAGAAGAATTAGCTGCTGGGATAAAGAAGATAAAATTGAGAAGGGATGTGTGTGAATTAGGAGATGTGGAGATATCAAATAAAAAGAGAAGAAAGATGGAGGATTATTTGGCCATATGTGAGGTACAGAGAGATGAATCTATTAACATAGTGGATAATGAGAAAAATGTGCAAAGTGTAAAACAGAAATTGAAGAGAAGGATGGTTTCGAGAAGGAGAAGAGGGGAAAAAATAGGTAAAAAAGGTGGAATGAGTAAAAATGATGGATCTTTATGGGATGTTCCGATTAGGTTGAATTTGGATAATGAAGGTGATTATAGGACTTTGTGGCTGAGTAGAAACAATGCTGAAGGGTTTGGTGGTTGTCCTATAACAGCCACCAAAGAAGGATGAAGCTATTATCATGGAACTGTCAAGGAATTGGGTCTCCCTTGACAGTGGAAGCTCTTAAGGAGCTAAAGAAGAGGTATGACCCCCATTTTATTTTTCTTATGGAAACAAAAAATAAGGAAGATAAAATGGAAATGTTAAGAAGAAAGATGAGGTTTGAAAAAGCCTGTTATATTGATCCGGAAGGTCTAAGTGGGGGGCTTGCAATGTGGTGGTGTGAAAGTTTTAATGTCAAGGTGTTAGAGAAATGTAAAAATTTGATAGATATGAAGGTTGAAGATACAGTGACAGGGCAGTGTTTTAGATTCTGCTGTGTGTATGGACCTACAGATTATGAGGAAAGGCAAGGGGTTTGGAGACATATTGTTGGAAAGTCTAAGGATGTGAATGAAGCTTGGTTGGGTATAGGGGATTTTAATGATATACTGTATCACTATGAAAAAGAAGGGGGAAGGATAAGGGCAGAGAAAAAGATTAAAGGTTTTAGGGAGATGATTGAAAATAGCAATTTAATTGATACTCATTTTCAGGGTCAAAAGTTCACATGGATTAGCAAGAGGGAAGACGGGGTGATTAAAGAGAGGATAGATAGAGCTTTGGTGAATCTGACATGGCTGGAGAATTACCCAAATACACAAGTATTCAACCTTCCTATAATTGGATCGGACCATGCTCCTGTTTTGGTGAATTCTGATTTGGCTGATAGGAGATCTCCAAGGCAATTCAAGTTTGAAATCTTTTGGACAGAAAGTGAAGAGTGTGGTACAGTGATAAAGGAAGGGTGGAGATCGGATTTTGAGGGATCAAGGTGTTTTAGATTGGTACAGAAATTAAAGAAATGTAAGAAGTTATTGATTGAATGGAGTAGAACTACTTTCCCTAATAATAGGAAGATGATTGATGAATTAATGGGCAGATTAGCAGAGATACAAAATGGGGATAATTCGGTTAAAGGATGTATAGAAGCAGATAAGATCATAAGGAATTTAAATGTGATATGGAAGAGGGAGGAACAATACTGGAGTCAAAGAGCTAAGATTAAATGGCTAGAATGTGGGGATAGAAATACAAGATTTTTTTCCATCAGAGTACTTTGCAAAGAAGAAGGAAAAATAAGATATTGAGAATTAAAAATGAGGAAGGAGTCTGGTTGGAGAATGAAGAGGAGATTTTAAATGAATTTCGCAATTTTTATAGCAAGCTTTTTACATCTGGAAGTAGTAGGGATTGGGTGGATTGTATAGAAGCGGTACCAAGACTTGTCACCAATGAAATAAATGGGGATTTGCAGAAAGAAGTAGAGGATGAGGAAATTAAGAAAGCAGTATTTGAGCTGGGAGGACAGAAAGCGCCTGGTCCTGATGGGTACTGTGGTGTGTTCTACCAAATGTATTGGGAGATAGTTGGGGATTGTGTGGTGCAAGCTGTTAAAAGTTTCTTCCAGACTGGCAGGATGTTAAGGGAATTAAATAGGACCAATGTTGTCCTAATACCAAAAGTTAAGAAGCCAGAAGAGGTATCTCAATTTAGGCCCATTAGTTCTTGTAGCTTTGTTTATAAAATTATATCCAAAGTTATGACTAATAGGCTTAAACCTTTCATGGAGAGAATAGTTACCCAGAATCAAAGTGCTTTCATTGAAGGTAGACAAATACAGGACAATATATTGGTCGCTAATGAAGTGTTTCACCATTTGAAAACAAGGAAGAGGGGAAAGAAGTTCGAGATAGCCTTGAAACTTGATATGAATAAGGCATATGATAGGGTGGACTGGAAGTTTTTAACTGCTGTAATGAAAAAGATTGGCTTTGGTTCTAAATGGATTGGATGGGTCAATGAGTGCCTTTCTTCTGTCTCCTACAACATAATTGTTAATGGTAAGAGATCTAGCCCTGTTTTTCCTACTAGAGGTCTAAGGCAAGGAGATCCTCTATCTCCTTACCTCTTCTTATTTGTTGTTGATGTCTTATCTACAATGGTGAACAATGCCATTGAGTCTAAAATCCTGACAGGTATCAAGATAGGTAGAAATTGTCCAAGTATATCACATTTATTGTTTGCTGATGATTCCCTACTGTTTTTTACTGTTAATGATTCATGTTATGATACTATCTCTGATTTACTGGATAAGTACTGTAAAGGATCAGGACAGATGATCAACTATAGCAAGTCGAGCATTTTGTTTAGTGCTAATGTGCCTGAACAGGAAAGGGGAGAAATAGCAGCTAAATTGAAGATAAAGGAGACTGGAAACTGTGGAAACTACCTTGGAATACCTTCATTCTGGGGCAAGACAAAGAGATCTGCAATGGCTTATATTAGAGATCGAGTAATGGATAAATTGAAGATGTGGAAAAGAGGTCTGCTATCGCATGGAGGTAGGGAGGTTCTCATAAAAGCAGTAGCATGTGCAATTCCAACTTATACGATGCAGTGCTTTAAAGTTCCAAGGAAGATTTGTGATGAAATTAACAGAGCAATAGCTGGATTCTGGTGGGGACAGAAGGAAGATGAAAGAAGAGCATACTGGGCTAGCTGGTTGAATTTAACTAAGAGTAAAAAAATAGGTGGCATGGGATTTAAAGATTTAAACTTGTTTAATGTTGCTTTACTGGCAAAGCAGGTGTGGAGAATAGTTATGAATCCTAATGCGATGTGGGTGAAGACTTGGTATTAGCAATATATAAATGTATATATAAATTTAATTTGGCTATTTAAGAAAAAAGAGACTAGAAATTATCTTTATGACCATATTACCTGGTATGTTGTGACAATCAACTCCATTGTTTTTGGTTCAAACTTCCCAATAAGGTTCTACAAAATAAAGGTTAAGGGCACCAAAACTAAACACTCACAACATACGAAAATCACAATGCTTGGAATTATTTCTATAAAAAAAAGATCAATCAAACAAAATGACTTTGAATTGGATACGTATAAAGCATCATATAATCCTCGGAACTAAACTGTGGCTCCGTTAAGCCTTCTAGAATGTTCTTCAGCTTTGTAATTCCTTTTTGCATAAAATCCCATCCTTGTTCAAGGTCGATGGTCTTCCTCTCATTCATCGTCATTGAGCCACGTCGTCCCCGTACTTGTTAAAACCCTAACCGCCAGCTTCTGCAAAATTAAAGGTTCAAATCAGAATAATCAGCTTGAATTTTTGCTTATAATCACCAGCATTCACTAATCCTCAGCTACAAATTACAACAAATTCCCCCAAAAAACTAAAAATCATGACTTTAAGCAACAATGCTATGAATTGAAACAATTCTAGCATTTTTCTCAGCAACCAGACAGCAAATGTAACATTTTTCTGATAAACCCTTTTAAATCAAAGTCAATCGATTGAATCAAACCTGAAATAAAACGAGAATTTCGTCAAATTGAAACAAAACAAAAACCATTCCATAAGAAATCGAGAGATATCAGAAGAGAAAGAGATCGATAGATTCCCTAAGAAGCACATAAATTTTCAAAAAAATAAAATTACTAATTAATTAAAAAGACCTGAAATCGTCGAAAGAGCAAAAGTAATTCCTAGAGAAGATGAAGAGTGAAAGCTGAGTTCCGACAGAGCATTGAAGAAAGATCCTTTCGGGTTTCGGATCTATTTTGTCCGAATTTTTTTTGTATTCTTTTTACTATTTTTTTTAATTATTCGTCCTTTAATTTTTTTTTCTTTTAAATTGATTTTTGTTTTTTATTTAGCTTTTATTCGGGGATATTATAATATACAGCATGTTCTTAGTTTATTTATTTTCTCTGGAGGTGCTTGAACTTTCTCATATTAATGTCGAAGGCTCTCATTTTTTGTTTCTTTCAAAAATATAGGAATTGAATTATAATTATTGAGATTTATGTCTCAAAAATGTTATCTAATTAATGAATGAAGTTAAAAAAAATATGATTCTTAAAAATAAACTCATTAATTTTTTTATTTTTTTTGTTTTACTCATTAATGAGATATTATTTTGTAATTAAACTCTTATACAGTATTAATGTGTCAAATATAAAATAATCAAAACTTCTAAGATTTAGGAATTTTATAATTTGAAATTCAAATCTCAACATTTAGATTTTAAAGAGGTTTTCATTATAAAAAAGACATATAAAAATGAATTGACTCTCATAAGTAATATAAAAAAGGAAAATATATTTTTCAGAAAAATAGAAAAATGATTTGAAGGAACTTGGAAATTTTATAATTAGAAAATATATATTCCCAATCCACCCCACTTCGAGATAAAAAAATTTCCATATTTGGTAATTAATCCATGATCAGACATATTTTGATGATAAAAATTAATAATACTATTAAAAGTTAATTTTGATATTAAATATGTTACAAGGTTTATTTAATTATAACACTCAAATTTCACCTTAATTTCAATGATTAATCATAATTCACAAACTATTTGCCCTTTGTTTAACAAATTTCAACCTAAAATATTAAAATTGCAGTCTAGAATCTTAAGTCCATTGCCTGACTTGAATTTTTTTTATCCAATATCATGTCCAAAATTAACTATTTGGCTATAATTGAAATCCGTAATTAACCATCCCACAATAATCCAAATCCTCAATAATCTATTTTTTTTTCGAATAAATTTTCATTAAAACTAATATAATTTGGATTTTTTATTTTTTGAGGGTTGAGACATGAGAGTAGCATGGATGAAAGGTTGTAAAGTTTAGAAAGGGAATAATGAGAGCATAATAGTGTGAGAATAGTGTGAAGAAATGGGGCAAATGGTTGGACTTGAAGTAAACTTTATGACAGCTGACCAACAATAATACGATAGCTTGATAGAATAAGAAACTTGCCATCAAGAGAATTGGAGTAGACCAAGCCTGTTAAAGTAATTTTTTCCTATGTAATTTTGCAACTCAATTAATTTAATGTCATGCATTGTCACACCTACACATGATAGAGATTTATTAAAGTGATGTTATCTAGTATTTATTAAACATTAAATTTTTTGTAATTTTATATTCAAATTGAGTCTCTTTATTATTTTAGATTGAATGCTTGACGATAACGAATTCGTCAATCTATCATCCATGTATTTATTCTTACAAAATATTCAAGAGTAGTGGGAAAGTCTGTTCTCTCAAAATGTTGCATGAATCAGATTGATTTTTCTGTCAAATGGAGTTGCATAAACAGGGTTAGTAACTGAAGAATATGTCCAAAGAAACCAGAACATGGTGATAAACCTCAAGTCTTCTGGCTTCTGTTCTGCAGATGGCAAGAATCTGTGTCTCTTTTCATGTTTCAAGCAACATTCAACCGAAATTGTCATCATCAAAAGCAAAAGGTCGACCAATCTCCTAAATTAAACTCAATGCTTTTCTGCCACAGATGACAAACTAAACTAGTGATTAGTTTCATAAGAAAGGGCAAAGAAAACAAACACAAAAAGTGCTTGGGTCTGCTTCTGACATAGCATCAGCTGGACTTTAGTTTGAGGTTGAAACATCAATCTCTGTTGAGCTCAGCCCAGTCACTGTATTTTGGGCTAGCTCAGCCCCAACCATGTCATACTTCTATGAAATTCTGACCATGCCTGTCTTTGTGCTCTGTCATGCATGCTGCTATGTCTAATTGAGCTCCAAGTCTGGTCAACAGTTTGACAGAACAAAATGTTAAATTCTCTGCTAGGATGCCAGTGGACTCTGAGAACAATTTTAATGACTATGGACACTGACCAGAGATCCCGGCTTTTTTTTAAGTACAATGAAAACCTTTAATTTGAGATTTAAATCTCAAACTTGCATAACTTTGAATAAAATATATAATCATTTGAATTAATGCTCAAAATTAGAAACAGTCCCTTTGACTCATGCCTATTAAGTAAACATACAAATCAAAATCATAGATAAGTTTACTTCTTTGATTCATTGATTCATCAAGCCTCTCCACTCATGCAAAACCCCAGAATATACATGCTCATGCCCTTAGCCAAACCTGCTTGTGCACGAATTAATGCAAGCTTTCTCCATTGTTTCACTATCCAATGCAGCTTATCCTTGGGTGTATCAAACTCATTATGTCTTATTGCTAGCAATGTCGGTTCCCAGAGCCTTCAATGTCCACTTGGCTCAACCTTTTGTCTTACAAATTCTACTCACTTCAAAAATTCTACTCAGTTTTTTTCACAAAATGAAAATAAATTCTTAATTTTTTATTGTATGCAAATCAATTTATAAATTTTTATTTGTTATAAATAAACCCTTAATTTTTCAAATAAATACAATTAAGTCCAAATTTATTAAAAAACACTAATTGTCATTTGGACACTATAAGTTGACGACATATGGAAGTTTTGTGATTGCCACTTGCATACCACATCTACATTACAAACGAAAATTAATGTTATTTAACATATTTAGACTTAATTACATGATTTTAAAAGATCGAAAAATTATTTATAAAAAATAAAAATTTATAGACTAATTAAATATATTAAAATGTTAAGATCTTATATCTATTTTGTATAAAATGTTGAGAATATATCTAGCTATTAAGCTTAAAAACACGTAAACATTCAGGCTTGACTGTCAATTTGATAAGTCTGGTTAGCTGAGGAATTTCAGGCTTCAGCTTCAAACACTAGATGAATAAATCACCGGTTGAATATGGCCGTGAATTGACACAAATCACACATACTGTTGACAGATGGCATTGTTCTGTTTAGGCTTTTAATGTTGTGACCTTCTATAGTAATTATTTATGTGTTTGATGAAATGCTTATACATGTAACCCGCTGGATCTTTTCTTCTAACCTTCTTGTTGTAGCAACATGATTTTGGGAAGGGAACAGTAGTTGGGAGCATCCTCCATAATAATAGAAGATGGTGGTTCTGTTTAATATGTTTGTTTTGCTGATTATTAATGCAAAGTCGCTAGGGTGAGTTGCCTCGTATGGTGGCTGGTAAGGAAAGGAAGGAAGAAAGATGAGGGGAGGCTGAGTTGATGTTCTGGGATGCACTCCGACGTTTAAGTCAACGTTTGTACAAGGTAAGAAATAAAGAATACTTAGGGGAGCCATGGGATTGGTGAGATTTTATAGGTTGCTGATGAGAAGGAAATGTTTGAATGGCCCCCACCCTTTCCTCTTGGCTCCTATTAGCATACCTTTGCTAAAAAAGAAAACTTTGTTTTAGCATGGTTCAATTCCTTAAATTGCAAGATGGTAGGTGTTAAGTGTCACTGTTCATCAGGTCTTATCTGCTAACAGAGATCAAATGTTCCGGTTGTCAGCTGGGTTGCCAATCAAACGGCCTGGTCTTTTGATGGCAGGTTGAGCTGATAGCCATGTGAGCGGTGTTTTGGACCCAGAGTACATTTTAAGCCTAACTCTGATTTAAAAAAAAAAAGAAGAGAGATTATAGTAAGCTTATTCGCACAAGCTGATCAGTATTTTCCACAATCTAACTTCAATGATGTTGGTGAAATCTTTTGTAAATTCTAGGAGACTTGAGCTTTGGACCCTTAATCAACATCAAGGAATCAAATGCTGCCATCTTTACTTCTTGCTTTTCATCTTTTATCTGATGTGCATCACCTAGAGTCTTCAACAAAATCATTTACATTACAGTAATCTGCAACATGTTCTTTTCATGCTGTTGATGATAATTTCAAGGAATCATGAAGAAATTTGCATATACAAACAAAACTATTGTCTCCATCAATGTTCAACTGTCCCATTTTCTTCAATACTCTACTGTCATCTATCGGCAGCACTCAAAGATTAAGGATTCCCAGAACAAGAGAGTAAAGAGGAAATGTAGGTCCATGCTGAAAATTTTCAGCCACTTAACCCACCTAATCGACAGCAATTAAAAAGCTATATATAAGACAAATCAGTAACGATAGTAAAGTGATGAAATGAATAAGTGGGCTGGATTTCAAATTACATAAGTGCAAACACAATGTATAAGACTTTTATATTATGATGTCTGGTTAGAGTTATAAAATCTGTTTTTGTGACTCTGGTTAGAGTTACAAAATCTGTTTTTGTGACTTGAAATCATGATTTTCAAATCGCAAAAAAGAAACATTTATCATTGCACTAAAGCTCACTCTCAAATTTCAAATTAAATGAAACTAAAAAAAAAAAAAAAAGGAACAAGTACTTCACGACTTAAATTAATATCTTTATTTATGCAGAATTTAGATTAATCTTTTGTGGAAAGCAGTCAGCTTTATGAATGACTTAATTAGTACTTGGTCCCAAAGAAAAGTTTTGTGGAAAATCAGTCAGCTTTATGAATGACTTAATTAGTAATTGGTCCCAAAGAAAAGTTCTGGCTCATCCACTGGACCATTCTATTTAAAGTGCATGTTCTGGGTTAGAAAATTAAGCTCCAAGTGTTGGACCACAGGTTTCATTGGCTCCCTGCAGTGTCTACAGTATTAAATTTACAATGATCTTGAACGGGAAATTTCTCCTATAGTTATGTGTGTATGTATATTCAGAACATCTGCATATGGGAAATAAGTTGAAGTTGGAGGAAAATGCAGGTGCAGAAAGTTGATTCTAAAAGCCCCAAATCCAAGTTTCTTGTTAGCAATATTGGTTGGTATATGAAGTTCTGAAACCTGAGGGGAATATTGATTATGGCTGCTGCTTTGAATACTTATATCCAAGTTAGACTTAAGATCTGCTAGCATAAGAAAAACCCAGCATGGCTGCATGCGTGGGAAATGAACACTGTGATGACATTACTCAACAAGGTTTGATCTTCTGCCATTGATTATTAATTTGTAGAAGTGGTAATTTTAAATACGATACAATGATATGATACGAAAATGATAAAAAAAAAATATACGAAGGTAACACTATTTAAAATTTGATCAAAATTGTATATAAATTTGACAACTAAAAAATTATTTTTGTGTTCTGCTAACGACATGAATTTTAACACATAATTTATTTGTTTTATACTATATAAACAAAATTTAATATAACATGAATGCGGAACATATGCACTAATTATCAGACCTAATAACTACTTCTAGAAAATAAAGCTTGCTAGGTAACTGTTTAATACAGTGATGAGCTTGGTCCAGCTGCATGTGTGTATATATATTCAAATTTTAACTTGGAACTGATATAGTTTTCTCCGTATGAAAGCTAATTATTAATGTAAAAAGAAAAAGGTTATAGGAAAGATGTAGACTGTAGAGTAATATTTCCAAGAAATTAAAGGCATAAAGTGTACATACATTGGCATTCAAGAGCTATAAATTAGCAAACATCATCACCGAAGAGCTGGCTAACAAATCTCTAACTCTCTCTGCTGCAGTAATGACAGAAATATACTTGAAAGCAACGTGTACAAAGTAGTGGTTTGTATATTTATGAAGGTCCCCGAAGAAAGATTCATTATTTTCATATTAAAATGATAGGTACTGCATGCATTTCCTTCCAGTTATGAAACATAAATTTTCCCATAAATCTCTAATGACGTACTAAATGATTATATGCAATTCTTGTCTCTTTCCTTCTTAATAGAATGATGGAAATTCATAATCAGTAAGAAAATATGGATCTTAGTAAGCTCTGCATTATCACGCGGTAAAAATTCAATAGGTTGAAACTTTGGACAATTCTAACTTCTACTATTCTTACACCATGTTAAGCATTTTACTTAAAACTACAAAAAAAAATCCAAAATTTTAACCTACGTCGTAAGATAACATCACTTGACACAGACCTTTCATGAATCATGAACTTCAACTATTATACTCTTCATTGACACCAAAAGAATGCAATCCCACCGGCCAATGGCCTTATAAAATATTCTATGTACAGTAAAAACTGTCTGGCATGGCGTCTTGGCCTTTGGACAGGCTACTTGAGAGCACATGAAAGACTCCATTGCTTGATGCCAAGGTGATACTTATCACATGGAGAGAATTCCTGCCTTCTTGGGTTGTTTTTATCTGGATATTGACTAATCCAATCCATTGCAGAGAAATATGGAGAAGCATATGCACTTGCCAACTGGCTGTTTGGTGTTGGCAAGGAGACATGGCATGGCCATAGCTAAAAAGAACAAACACCGTGTTTGGCGTTTTGGACATGGAAGATTCTTGATTATTCAATCAAATATTCTCCTCCCTGATCAGTGCTTTTTGCATATGACGGAAAGGAAATGATTTGTGAATATTTCCTGAGTTAATACTATACTTTTTCTTGCCCACCACCCACTTGATTTTTTTTTTTTTATGATTGAAGTTGAGATTGAAATTGTTTGAATTTAAATTCTAATATTACAGTATGAGATTGAGATAATAAAGTTGTTGGCAATCCGTTTTTTCTTTTGTACATCTTTGTATTAATGGGGAGTCTAAATTCTAGAGAAAACCTTCAAAGATGTGAATTGCAGACTATATGCTCCAAATAAAGCCCAAGACAAGTAAAACAACAGAAACCCTAGGTAAACCTTAAACAAGGCAAGACAAGGGTCAATGTGACAAGAAAAAGAAAAACCAAAATGACCCAAGTCATAAAATGAGATCAAAGTCCAGGATTTTGTTTTGGTTTCAACAGTACTGAGCAAATGCTACAGTAATCTGGCTGCTAAACGGTGGCCCCAAGCTCTCAACATCTGAGTTAAAGGAACCCTAACCCTAGATAGATGCTTTAACCAAGTCAAAATCTCCTAATTTTGACACTACTAAAGATGTGGACTTAATGGAAAGAAAAGGAAAAAGAAAATTAGCCATGCTAGAGAAAATGATTTAATCATCCAAGGTATATTAGGTGTCGGTGATACCGTCTACTTGAGCCAGAAATCATCCTCAAATGAAAGGATAATACAGGAAAATAGACATTTGATAGCATTTTTTAACGGCGGTTGAATGAGCACGCCGTCAAATTTCGTGTTTTCTATATTATAGCGCGTTTGTTAGAACTAGCTCTCAATGTGATTATATCATGAAGATGAACCCAGATACAGACAGCTAAACGAAGAAAAGACGACTGAAGACATTAGATGGAGTGATGGAACAAAGTAGGTAAATTTGCAGGACGACCTTCAGAATTTCCTGAATGAGAAGAGTACGGGTTAACTAACCTGATAGCTTCCTTCTTGCAGCAGACGGAGCTGATCAATGAAATACTTTTGTCACCACCGTTGTCTTGAATCAGATTAATCAACACAAGTTAGAAAAATCAGTATCAACTAAGCATATGATTCTAATTTCCTCTCCTAATTCAACTACTCAAACAAAAGAAAAAATTGCAGAAGTTTGGGTAAAAACAATGATGCACAAATCCCATACATGAAATAAGAGAAACCTTGTCATCTATCCAAGAGCACACATAAAATCAAGTAAATAGGACCCAATCTTGTTGATTCATGGTTAAAGCAAACAGCTATGGTGTCTAATACCTAACCATACATAACCTCAATTAAATGGCCCCAGATTGAAGTTGTCACTGAACTTCAATGGAGTTGAAGCTACGGCCTGGTTTCTTGTTTGGTTTTTTCCATATGAATTAGATGGTTCGTCCTTGTCTTCACTGTTGCTGTTGTTAACCTTGTCTTGATTTGCTGCTTTTTCTCCTTCAAGCTCTCTATACTTGTGCAAGTAGCTTCTTAGTGGCACTGCATAGTCATCGAAGCCAAGGGTAGCCAAAGCGCAACAAATATCGTCTCCATTCACAGTCTTGCGCCTCTCCTTTCTGCACTTCTCGGATGCTTCACTAGTGACAAAGCTAATGAACTCAGAAACACATTCTTGCATAGTTTCCTTAGCTTCCTTCGCGATTTTTGCATTCGGAGGTAGAATTTGCTTCATTATCCGGCCGACGTTGGCTATGGGAAGTAAGCGGTCTTGCTCTTTGATGCCGCCATCATCATTTGAAGCACTAGCTGCAACGTTTTCGGCCATTCTTAGATACCCAAAGAGCTTGAAGATCCCGTTGAACCTAGACTTGTCGCATAAGGTCAAAAAGTTAGTTTTATAAACCGTAGCAGATTAAATAATGTATAATTATTTCATACATTATCGGTACAATTTTTTTATTTTATAAATTGTGTTAAAATTATGACATATATTTTATAAAAATATTTAAAAAATAAATAAAATAAAACATGTGTTATAATCTTAATTTTATTTATAGAATAAAAAAATTTTACCGATAATTTATAAAATAATTATTTTTATATAAATGTTTGAAAATTCATGAATATCTGCATAAACATGCATGTATGTATACATTTATATATATATATATATATATATATATATATATATATATATATATATATATGCACATGAGTCGCTTATGCTTCAGAACTTATGTCTTTCTCGACTCGATGTGACATTTGATGACGCTGATCCTGTCGGCATCGACGATTGGGCCCTGGCTGCCAGCCCAGTCTAATGGAATTATATGCATTGATTAATGGTGAATTTGCTATAATATTGTGAAAAGTTGACTCAGTCCACCAGTGCTGACAGCCAGGCATAGACATAGTCGTATACTTTCCAAGTAAGCTGTTAGGCTTCATCGGCATGCAACAAAATATTGGATGCTGAGAGGGCTAATTGAGTACTGATCTAATTTAATTAAATAATACTAAACAATCTTAAACACAACATAAAATTGATAAAAAAAAATAAATTACACAAATTAAAATTTAATAAAAATTATATATGAAAATGATAAAAAATAAAAAATAACTTTATGTTTAGAGTATTTACATAAATTTTAAAATAAAATTTTTACACTTTATACGATATACACAAAAAAATTTTATATTGTTAAAATAATATTATATCATATTTATTAAATATTTTTCTTTTTGATCTTTATTTAAATTGAACCTCCCCATTTATAGGTCACTGATTTTAGATTGAATATATTTAATGTGATATCGCTACTACATTATATACAAATTGAGTCTTCTGCCTATAATTAATTGACACGAATTACCATATCTCCAATCACGTTTTAGTGCAAACCAGCTTTTCTCAATTTAAGCTTTAATGTTCAACCAATGAACTGATAGCAAGCGTATGGTTAGCAGTAGAGTGATAACAAAAATTAAAAGGTGGAGATTATACTAATTGCATAGGCATTCAGAGTGGATTCAAGTTCAACCAAACACTTTATCGGCAAACAAAAACCTTATTTTTTTATATTAATTACAAAGGTTTTGCTCAAGATTACGTCATCCAACACGACAGCACAACTAGCAGTATTCATTTTTCTTCCTTAATTTCATAGAGTTGTCTGAAGTTGAAACAGGTCAAAAGGGAAAGGGGGGGGGGACCAAACTACACCACAAGATCAGAGGAAACTATATTTGTTGTAAAGGGGCTTCCTTTCATGATCTTGTTATGGTGCATATAATAAAGAACAATGATGCACTGTGTGATCCCAGTCATGATTTCTGTGGCATGAATTTGGCTAACTGTCAATGAGCTCAAGTAAATCTTGTTGAGAGTTGAGACATGGGTTCTTAGTATCATCTCTTCATGAATTTGTCTTACCTTCTTTCTGGAAATCAAATTTGCACTTAACTGTAATTTGATAGCAAAGTTTTCTGCTGGATATATCAATGAAAAAGGGAAAAAGACATATTCTAAGTTTTTAGAGTTCTCTTATTTTTTTTCTTACAAAAAGTTGAAAAGTTGAACAGGGAGCTGATTATTCTATTTCCAACTCATTAATAAAATTCACAGATTTATTGAATTTTTATATACAATTTTTTTGAAATTTACAAATCACCTATAAAAAAAAGGTAAAAATTCAAATTTTAATGATTTAGGCCAATCCAATAACTTAGAATTTTCATTTTAATAATTAGATCTGAAAATCGAATCTCAGCATTTACACTCCGAACAAAGAAAAGGACTAAGGGCGGGTGATGCCTTAATTTACTAACATGGTCTTTCATCTATTATGGCTGGCTACAACTAAATATAGATAAAAATTAAAACAGTTGGTCCTTTGTACATTCCGTACAATTCTAGTTATTACATGGTGTTGGGAGAATTAATTATAAAGCGTGACACTTGTATAAGGTACATATATTTTATCGAAAAGATTAACGGTCCATGAATCATGACCGAGGAATGAGGTGCTAGTTTAGTGACATGAAAAAGAAGCTTTCCAGATAACCTCAATCACAAAATAGGTCAATTATCAGGTTTTTCATATTGTTTTGTGGTACAATAGATAAGGCAGGGCAACTACAGATGATGTAACTGATGGATAACGGATCATTTCTTTCTGAATTTTGGTTGATGAGGGCAGATCTGATTCATGCAAGTGTGTGTTTATATATTTTATCCCAATAGTTAGACTGATTAGAGGTGTATTTGAATTAATAATGAGACTAGCTCCTGTAAAATTGAAAATGATAAAGAGATACGTTTTTTTAATAAAATAATAAAAAGAATTTAACATCACAAGTAAAAAGATAAATTATCTAACAAAAGTTTTTGTTTATAGTGGAAAATCCATTGGACTGTGGCTCACCGCAATGGCTCATTGCACCATACTGATGAGCCAAACGGGTCCTATATGAATTAATATAAACTCAGGCTAAATCGTTAATATGAAATTTTTTTTCTTTACTTATTTTTATCCAAAACAATATCTTCTTTGAACTCTCGTACTACTATATTTTTCAAAATGACTTCCTCTTAAGTTTGTTTTCAGTCTTTCCCTAATCTTGACATTTTTTCATCATTCATATATTCTATTCTCTTAACTGGAGTATTAACATATGTACGTCGTATATGATCAATCAACTTAACCCCGCATATGAAATATAAAAAATTCACTAAAAATGAATTGAATAATAGTCCTATGTGTATATATATGTGTGTATGTGATGATGCAATATTAACTATGATCCAAAACTGTCCCCCCAGCCAACCCCACTTCCCTTTTTCTAGTTTTATGCCATATTTATAGCTCTTTTGTTTAATAGTTATGGAATGAGAACAAAAGAAAAGACAATCCATTTCTTGATAAACTTGCTAGCATAAAGCCATAAATTAAGAGCAAAACAAAGTGGAGTAATTCTATACGGTGATAAACAAAGGAAAATATATCCACTTTCTTCATTGAGTAGTAGAGTACTCTTTTGCTTTCGGTTTTCATCCATAGTCCCCAAGCTAGCAGTACTCCCTAAAACCTGGCTCATCAAAGAAATGGATGGTATTGGTGGGACTAGTGCACATTTGTTTGCATCCTCAAGCTTTTCTAAGTCAAGTGATTCTTGATAGCCTATCTTTAGTGGAAACAGCAACTAGCAAAAGCAAGCCTGGAAATAGCTCTGAGAAATGCTGGTGGAAGTTTGATTGAATGCTTTGAAAATCTTGGAAATATCATATCCTATATACAGCTAATTTTGCAAAGATTCCATTCTCCTCTTTCTTTAATACAATTTGATTTGGACATTTAAGGTTTGTCCCACTCTGGGATTTGGAGCAAGCTTGGAAGCTTTCTAATTAAAGTAGCTAGTCAACGAAACAAATAAACAAAAATGATTAACTAAGCCAAACCGCCTTCTTGTATTATCTCCGTTACTGCTATGCCACTTGCCATATAATCCAAGTGGACCTTCTAGGTTTTAGATTCTACCGCTGTAACACCCCATTCTCACCTATTACGAAGGTCTATATACATATATATATATAGTTAAATCCATATTTGTAAAGTGTTTTTTATAAAACAAAATCGTGAGAATTTCAAATTAAGATGAACAATCCTTACAAGTTGAGCACGGATCTTCACAAAAATAGCATCTTTTTGCATCCTTTGGATTGGTTTAGGGTCCGGTAATTAAGCACCCAACAACTACTATCAAATGAAAGAAGTGTTCAAATTAACTTATTCTATTAAAAAATATTTTAGTTTAAACGACATATATTGCTTTTCAATTGCATTTGCTGGGTGTCCGTGGCCAGATTCTATGTATCTACATTAGTAATGATGTGATTTTTATTCTATTAACCAATCAATGAGGATCAGACTTTAGCAGGGTGAGAGTCGAAACAACAAACCAAACACCAAGCTACCATTTATTTAGCTTTCATTCCATTAGACATGCCAATTTAATATGTCCAACTTATTGTTTCCTGTTTTATTTAACTTAACTAAGTTGGAAGCCTAGTTACTTTCATATATCTATCTTAATCTTCTAGCCTGGAAAAAATAATGAGGCCTTGATTGAATATTGTTTCTTTCACTCATGTACAATTTCAATTCAGTTCTAAGTTTCTGTTACTTTCTCCCCTCTACAAGTAGTACTCAGGATATGATTTTATATAGAGCACTACAGCACATTTCATGCAGCAAAAGTATAGTTTGTTGTTGTATACTTCATTCCATTCAACCTCCATTTACTCTTCATATAGGGTATCCTAAGGTGCTATCCGAACCTTATCCAAACCCATAACAGGTGCTAGTAATACTACCCAAATCCTATAATTACTAAATTATAGAGTACAGAAACCCGACATAATCGGGTGGAATAGTGCCAGGTACCCGGTTAAATGGTATCTCTGTCCATCAAAAACCAATAATACCAGCACCAAATCTCTGTTTTAAAAGTAAACGTTGAATCCTTGTTCTTTCTGTTCAAGATTCAATTCTGCTATGCTTTTTATTATTAATAGTTCATCTTTTTCATGGTTACAGGCTTGTGAAAATTTAAGTTAGATTATTGCACTTTGGTGTCATAAGATTCATAACTCAAAGATATGAACCATTAGCCTCTTCATTTTCTCTGGTTCAAGCCCCAGCCACACATTGATCCCTCTTCCACTGTCTCCAGATTTTCCGTCAGAAAGCAGCAAAACAAATTCATCATTCCCACTTACAATTGGCCCTCCGTGAATAGGCTTCCCGAATCCGAAATCAAGCTCATTGAATCTTAGTTTCCACCAAGCAGACACATAGAAATTCCCATTACAGGTTGCTGGAATCCCCCTATGAACCTCCAGCCAGTCTATCACAGACCTCACATACTTATCTGTTATCCTTTCTCTAGCCTCCTTGATCTTCTCAACACAAAAGGAAAATGGCTTCTCTACCAAATCAATCACTTTTGCATCAGCAAATGCTGTGACCACAGCATTGCCTGCAAAGCCATTTGGCAAAGGTGGTGAGGTTTTAGACCTTATGTCCACTGCAAAAAGAACTGTGGAAAAATCATCTAGGTTAGTGAATACTACTTTTGATCTTACTCTCCAAATATGAGCCACCACAGCCTCAAAGCTCGAACACCTAGTCATTGCTTTCTTCTTCAGAGTGCTGATCATTTCAGGAGTGAAAGAGAAGAGCTTGTGAGTGTAAACCTTTGAGAAAATCAATGGAGATGGAGATGATTGTTCTGGTGTAGTAAAACATGAAGCAAGTGATGAAATCTCTTTTACTTTCATATACTCCTTGTGTGGGTACCTAATTTGTAATGGATTTCTTGCTTTTAAGCATGTTCTATCATTGTGGATAACTTGGGTTTGCAGCCCTTCAGTTTCACCTCTGCAAACAGAGGCAAGGTTTTCAAACATCTCACTGGCTGATTTTCCATCAAGAATAGCATGGTTTGTCACAAAACCAATGGAGAAACCTCCACATGCAAACCTTGTGACCTGCAAAATTAACCAAAAAAAAAAAGTAAATACGTGAAGGATTGGACTTCCATGTCCATTGAATTCTACATTGAGAAATTCTAAATGCAACTCATTTTTAACCATATTCACACTCGAACTTTCACATGTACTACATATCCGCAGATATTACACATCTGCAGATTGTCTTGTTTTCAGGTCTAAAACAAAAGTTAACTCTCTCTCCTCACCCTATAATCTTTTTTTTTCTTTGGTTAGGTTCAAGGGTTAAGATTGTATTTAGCCCTCATGCATCTCTCCTCCTTTAAAAGTTTACTTCTATAGGTTTTAAGCACCCGCAAAGGTAAACTTTTACAGGTGCAAGTATCTATGACAGTTTATTTCACGGTTGTTAAGTACCAACGGAAGTAAACTTCTGCAAATGCTAAATATCCGTTAAAGTTTGCTTCCATGATTGTTAAGTAGACATGCGTCTCAAACTTTCGGATTAAAAATGTTAATATTTCGTATTTTTGTCAGATGTGAAGAGTAAAAATAGAGATGCATTTAGAATTTCTCGAACACATACTTCAAGGAAAATGAGAAGTCACCTGTATAGTGAAAAGTGCTGTTTCATCCAGGCTTTTGTGAAGGCCAGGCCGATGAACAAAATGATTAAAAGTAGAATTGGGAAGAGAAAGATTCCCAAGATCTTTCAGCCTAAGCCTTGACGTTGCACTTACAAACAAAACTCCAGCATTGTTGCAGAGAAGCTGCAGCCTCTTGGCATGCTGGTTAAAGCTGAGTCTGCCGGCCATGAAATAGTAAGGCACAAGGAGCACCTCAGCCACTGCTTGCTTCACTCGAAGAGAGATGTCAAGCGTTGAGCAACTTTTCTCTCGAGGGACATTAAAGAAGAAGACTGTTTCCACAGGGAAAGTGACTGCTTGGTCAATGTTGGATAGGAAAATTGTCTCTAATGGCATTGGGTTCCTTGGAGAAGTTAATGTCACTGCCTCTTCCTTGACTAAGTCTTCATTGGTTATAGAAATGCAGTAATCCATATGGTGAAAATGTTAGAAACTGTGATTAATTTGTGAGGAGAAAATTAATACGATATGGTATATATACGCATGCATACATCAATGCATACATAAACGTAATATATATTATATTACAAGATACAAATCTACCTAATAAGCTAAGCTTCATGGATGTTTACATTAGATTTGGTAATTTTAGATATAACAAATGACATGGTTAAAAGTTAATTAAAATTGTATAAGGATACGAAAAAAATTTTTAAAAAATAGGTAGCATGTGACGTGTTGACAAAATTTTAATATAAAATTTTCATATTTTAAACGATACGAACACGATTTTTATAACACAAACATGGATTTTATACATGATTTATCATGTTTAGTTTACATAATATCTTCTCTTGATAACACGTAAACATTTAAAACTAATTACATATTGTCTTTAAAAAAAAAAAACTAACTTCTTACTACCTCACATTTTAAATAAATATTTTTTAAAATCAATTTTTAATATTTTAAATATCTTTTTAATAATTAATTTCTCCATCTTATCCTCCAAATTTGTTAATTTTTTTGTCCTATTTTTATGTTTCAATTTTTTTCGGGTTTTATTTAAATAGTTTTTAAAAAACTGGGCATCGTACTAGACATACATACACACCCGTGTGTGTGTGTGTATATATATATGTTGTAGTGGTTGATTCATGTGTCGAAGATGTAGGAATGAAGATATTGATTAACAACAGTAGGATAAGCATGAGTAGGTCTCAATGGTGTGGGATCCTAATTGATCGGCCAAGGAAGGGTTTTTTTTTTTGTTCTGTTCTGGTAATTTAAGGTTGCATTTACCTTTCATGGGGTCCTAAAATGGAGGCATGACAGGAAAGGGTCCTAAAATGGAGGCATGATAGTTTCATTTCTTTCCTGTTTAACCTATTACGATCAAGAATTCTTGTACAGCAATTGGCATTATTTAAAAAATAAATAAAGAATTTCTTTGAGAAGTGGTGGCATGCATACAATTTGCAGCCACACTGATTTCATACGTTTATTCACATGAATAGAATTTCCTTAAGATTTGGAACCTTATTTTACAAGGAAAAAAAAAACACCCATTTGATCCTGATTTTAGTTTCTTGGCGGATAAGTTATTTTTTTATTTAGAGAAAAAGATCCACTCCCCTTTTTATTAAAGAATCTAATATTTTTCTAACATATCATATACCAATAAAATTTTAGAATTATTTTTTTAATACAAAATTTTTAGATTTTACAACCGAGATTAATATATAACGACATAAACATTTTTTATTTTTTAATATTTTTTAAACGATAGGTATCATTATTTTAACTTTATTTGTAGAATATAAAAACTCAATTAATAAAGTATAAAATAATAATATCGTCTCTGTCTTTTAAGTAAAAATAACGCAATATTGCACCAATTACGAACTCAAATGTGAGGGTGTTAAATGACCACTAAAATTAAAAATCTAATATTTTACTGCTTTGATCATAAAATCAAATGTTGGAGCATTTCCCGTTGTTTATTATATGGATAGCAAAGACGGTGTTTAAATTTCACATAAAACGCATGATGAGAGTGGGTACTGCAGCGCAAAGCTCGAAAAACCATTTTTTTTCTTTTTTCGAGAAACTGGTAACTGCCACGTGCAAAAGCATGACCATGACTAAGACCGTTAGCTCACTTGATTCAATTAACAGCAGCCCAGCCATATTTCAAGGTCCTAGATGAATTTTCCAACAATGGGCAATTTGATAGGATCTTTACATGTTTACAAAGCCCATTTCCAATAATATAAGGGCAATTTCTAGCCTACTGCAGAAGTGAAATGGGGCCAAGGTTTATGTTTTGATCCATTATTTTTAGGAAATTAATAAGAGTTCGATTTTTAAAACTTTTGAATTTTGAGATTTAAATATTTTTGTGTATTTTTTATTTTTTATTAAATGTATTTTAAAAAGATATGTGATGATTTTAATTTTTAATCTCATTAATTAAATTTAAAAAAAAACTTCTTTTAGAATTTACCACTTTTAGCACTATAAAAGTATATATTTTACATCTACATATATATACCTATAAATCTATATTTATACCTATAGATTAAAGGAAACCCATGGGATTTCTTGATTGCCATGTGTCATCCAAGAACCCAATGGAATTTTTATTTTCATTTGAACTCGTTTTCTATTTTTTTATTTTCAATAAGACGATGCCTTTGTTTCACATGAAACTTTTCATTTTTTAAAAAATATATATTATAAATAATAATAAATCAATGTAATTATTTTTAAAATATTGATTTATTAAATGAAAATAATAATATTTAATTTATCAATTAATCATCTTATTTATTTTTTAAAAATAAAATTTTAACACAAAGTTAGAAAATTAAATTGACCAAAATAAAAAGAAAAGCTTATAAAATATTTAAATTTTTATTCATTTTGATCATAATTTGTTTGCCTCAAGATAAATTTAGATTAGATTAATCCCCACTATCACTTTTTCTTTTTATTTGTCGCAGTTTCTAAGTATTTAATATTAAAATTATTTATTTATTTATTACTTTATTTTCTCTTTTATAACATTTTATTTTTATATTTAAAGAATTTTCTTTTAAAGTTTTTGATTCATAAATTTAATTCTTATAATTTTTTGTGTTTATTTGTGTGTAAAGTTTTTAAAAAATTATTTTTGAAATTTTTTGCTTTATACTATAATTTTATCCTTTTTTGAATTTTAATATTATTGTAATATTTTTGGTATTTTATTTGAATTGTTTCAAACCAAATTTTTTGGAAATTTGACTTGAATTTTTAAAAAATTTTAATATGCATTTTTGAATTTTTTTTACATGAATATTTGGCTTTGTTCTTTAAAAAAAATTCTCTGAATTTTAATTTTTGTTCTTTCTCCACTTTTCATATCTTTAGCTTCTTTTTTTTTTATTTTAACTTTGAAAAATAATAGGTATTTATAAAAGAAAATTTGTGAATATTTTATTTAATTCTTTTTGTTTGAACTTTTCACTGTCTATCTCTTCTCTACATAATAAGTTCTTTTTTCGTACATTTAGTATTTGAACATTAAAAAAGTTAAAAATAAATATTTTTATTTCAATTAAAAAACATTACATATAAAACTAAAAACTATCACATGACTAAATTTATTTTTAATATTTTAATTTAAAAATTAAAAATAATTATAAATTTGAAAAAAAAAAAAACTTCTAAAAGCATAATGAAGTACAATGTGCCAGCCACTCACTCATTAAAATATAACTTTTATACCTATTAGTATTTTAACCCATGCTGTGCCATGATTTTTATCAAACCTAAATAACATAAAAATTGTAAAATATAAATAATAATATAAAAATAAATTCTATCAAAAAATTTAAAAATAAAAAAGCAAAAAAAAAAGGGACACATGTCCAATTCTTAACAATGGGATTCTTTTTATTGTAGTTATAGATTTGTATTTTAAGGGATAATTTGGTTTTCATTTTTATATTCATTATTTCTTTAATTTTTGGATGATAAATAATTTAAAAAAATAGAAAAAAATGAACAAATGTAAATTAACATGTTCTAAATTTTTTTAATTTTTTATTTATTTTATTTTTCATTAGATTGAATAAAGATAATAAATCTATTTTTTAAAATTATTTTAAATCAATTCAACCACAATAGTAAATTCTACAGTATAAAATCATAATTATAAATAAGTTATTTAAATAACAATAAATAATTCAAAATTATAAAAAAAATTATTTAAGAGATATTATTGTATCATTATATTGGAGTTTAAATACTTAAATACAATATTATATATATATATATATATATATATATATATAGATATAGTTAGTTAGAAAATAGTTTTTTCATTGATTTTAAAGTACATAATTGACTACGATATATATGTAAATCGTAAATTATAATTTAATCATGATATTTGTTATCTAAATGAACAAATAATATATTAATTTTAAGGGTTGCAAACGTTAAAAGTTAATTTAAATTTTACTTAAATTAATTGAGATGTAATATAACATTATAGTTATTTATTTGTTATCAAATCAATATTATATTTATGAAATTTATTTTATTTATTGTAAGTATTATTATAATTAATATTATTATTAATCATAATTATCAAAGCTTTTATCCCAATAAATTAGAGTAGACTAATTAATATTATTATTAACATTAATTGAATTTCATATAAAATATAAAATTTAGACTTAATAGCCAAATATATCAACAATCTTTTACACAAAATGGACATCAACCCTCAACGTTTTATTTCATAAAAATTAGTCATAAACTTTTTATTTTACTGTAAATAATCTCTTAATATTTCAAAATCATGCAATTAAATCCAAATCTGTTAAATGATACTGACTTCCGTTAGTATTGCACATGTGGCAACCAATTAAACTATTCACGTTAGTTTTCACGTAGGATATCCAAACGATAGTTAATGTCATTTAATAGATCTGGACTTAATTACATAATTTTAAAAAGTTGAAAGTTTATTTACAGTAAAATAAAAATTTATGAATTGATTTATACGAGATAAAACGTTGACAGTTTATTTGTATTTTATATAAAAGATTGAGGATACAATTGATTATTAAGCTTAAAATTTATATCAAATTAAAAATTAAATTTATACAATCACGCGAGTCTAATTCTATTAATAGTATACAATATAATACATAAAAAAATTTCTTAATGTTCAAATATTAAAAACCAAGCTGTTTGCGTTTATATTATATTATATTATTTTATTTTATTATTTTTTGTCTAGGCTGTCTCTTTAAGGTTTCACCATGGTGGAAATGAATTAAATAATTTATCTGCTCTCTAAATCAAAATAAAGTAATTAAGCTGACAGAATTGAGAAAATGAAGAGAAGCAAAGGTCGGCAGCATTCCACACCTTCTAATTCCTTTACTTTTCTAACAAGTCTGTGGTCCTCTTCTCCACTATGAAAACCTAATGGGCCAACTTATTTGTTAATTTTAATTATAAAAGTTTTACTTTAGATTATATCATTAAATAGTTATTAAAAAATAAGTACGAGCACTCGTTAACAGAATTCTTAATAAAAATATATTAGGGTTTACATTAGAGGCATTCAAATAATTTGATATATTTTTTACGTTCAGATCATCTTATGACAGTAGAATTTTTTAATTCTACAGTGGTTTTAAAAATTGTCAAGCATTTTATTTTTTTATATTTTTTAAAAGATATATGGCATTCTATTAACCTATTAATAAAATATAATAAATTTATTCACGGTGTATTAAATATTTTTTAATAATAATATACAGATGTTTTAATATTTTAATAACATTAGCCAATAGCCCAAGAGAAAGAAACACTATAGAGGCCTAAAACAACTTGTTTCTCACTCTACCTTCTCTTCTATAAAAATTCTAACCAGTGTCACTTTTATATTAATTTTAAAAAATTTATGTTCAAATTTTAAGATGAAAGTGATAAAATTTACGAGATGAGAAAAAATTATTTGATGTTATTGTATAATTAATTCAATGTCACATGTAAAAATGAAAATTTATTTTGAGTTTTACAATCTTAGATTTTAATTTTAATTATAATTAATTTATTTATTTTTAAATTTTAATATAGTTTAAGAATGTATATACTTTACTAATTCTTTTATGAAATTTAAACCTCCATGACGATGTATGAAATAATTTTGCATAATAAAAAAGAAAATTAACTCAAAGGATTGGTTTACTAGTGTAAAATCTTACTGACTTTACTAAGTGAGTACGATTCATAATGAGAAATCTCGTGTTCGAATACTCAACAATTCAAATTTTCTTTGGCCAACACGTGAGTCGGGATTAATCTATATCTAATGTGGTATTGAAACATTTTGTGACACCAAAAAAAAATATTAAAAAATAGAGATATTCATATATTAATTTTAACAAAATTACAAAATTAATTGATCGAATTGATATTTAATTTAATTAATCGGTTGACTAAAAAATTAATTTTAAAGAATTTCAGTTAACAAGTAATTCGATTAATTAATCAAAATTTTAATTAATCGAATTAAATTAAAAAGGGCACCTTAATCATTGTTTTTGTGTATAACATTGAGGAGTGAGGACCCACTTTGCTTAATATACAGAATTTGAATTTAAAATAAATTAATAACTAAAAATTAATTACGTTTTGGCCATATTTCAAGTGTCAGTAATAAAGTAATCTAAAGTCAAGATTGGGGAAACCGTCATTGCATTTATTTATTCTGCTCTCTTTTTTTATATTTTATAAACAATTTATTTTTTTATTTTTTCTTTGTAAATAAAATATAATAGTATTAAGGCTTGTTTTTGTTTAGCCAATCAAAACACACGTATTATCATTAAGTGATTGAAATAAGTAGAAGTAGACTTCTTTTTTAAGTACTTGAATAGAATTCGAGTCTTGAAATCCTCACTGTTGGAAAGAGTTTATTTTTTATCACTTTTGATCCAAATAAAATTAATTTTAGGTTGTAAAACGGATAAAGATAATTATGTTTACATAAAAAAAATCAAAACACACGTATTGGTATGGACCCTTTCGGCTACAACTACTTCCAATTCCTTATCCATACCTTTTTATACATATAAATATTATTAAAGTATTTAAGATTTTATTTCAAAATTATTTCTACAAAAATCAAGATATGATAAAAAAAAAATCTTATCAACAAAATTAACTCTTGAGGTTCTAGTTTCATTTTTTTTTTCAATGAAATATAAGTGGGTTTTCAATTTTGTTATGAAAGACTTTTATGCTTCTTTTTTTGAAAAAATCAAAGATAATAAAATTTAATTATATTCGAAGAAATATTCAAATATATACTTATTGATATATATATTGATTTAATTTTACATAATTTTATATTCGTATTTATAAATTATGCATATTATATTTTAAATTAATCAAAAATATCTAACCATCTCTTCAATAATAATAAAATTTTACCGGATTTTTATTGAAAAAGATAATATTCTTTATTAAAATGATAAAAATATTAGATTGACTTAAACCTTTATTTGTGTGTGTATTTGTGTGTGTCTATATACATATACATATACATATATATATATATATATATATATATATATATATGAGATAGACATATACATATTGTTATTTATAATGGTTGATTTATAAAAATATTAATGGTAAATAAAATTATAAAAAAGGTGTAAAACAAATTAATTTTAAATCTAAATAACTTGATCAGTAGAAAATAAAAAGATCATAATCAATGCTTTAAATAATTATATACATATATGTTTATTGTGTACAAATATATTACAATTTAAACAAATTAAATTCATAAGACAGTGTGTAACCAAAAAAATCGTAAGACAGTGTGTTAAAATAAGGCCATGGAATTATAATTTGAAATATATATAAAGTAATTAAATTGATCGGCAAATTTTTTGAAGAATTAAAAAATAGCTGATAAATCCATATTGAAAAACAAAATTTTGGAAGAATTTAAATGATCATAAACTTTGGTAAATGTGCTAAAATGATTATTAAATAAGAATAAATCCTATATAAACCTTCACATGGATGGTGTCACATCCCGCACGCAAGTCCAAGGCCTGATGGACGGAAGCAGGCCAAACCAGGTCTAAGCCGAGGGGTTGAGAGCCTGGAGAACCAAACTAAGGTAGCCCAAGGCAGTGGGAGTGAAGTGGATGCTGGCCAGAAGGTGTGCGGGGAGATAGGCACACAGGTGCGCAAGTCAGAAGCTGGTTGGGCGAGTAGGACTGGTGGGCGAGACGCTAAGTAAGTGAGCAGGAAAGTTGGGTGCAACGCTAACCAGGCGAGCCGGACATTTGGGCGAGGCGCTAGCCAGGTGGGCGAGCAAGGTCCCAGTTGCTAAGCCCAGCGTGCCAGTCAGGCGGGCAAAGCCCCAAACGCTAGGTGAGGGCAAGCGCACTGATAGGCAGGCGTGCAGAAGGAGCAAGCGAGGAAGCAACTGTAGAAGGCTCGCAGGTGGAACAATGCCAGATCCGAGAGGCCTCAAGTGCGGGTCCAGACATGGGCCTTGAGCAGAAAGACTTGGAACCCGCTCGTCCCAGTGAGAGCACTGGCAGGCCCCTGTCTAGTTCAGTTCCAGTGGCCTACAGCTAGCTACCAATACGTAGGGGAGGTTCCCAAAGCAGTCTGCCAACCACACACTTAGCCAAACCACTACCACACACCTGTATGAGGGGTTGCCTATATAAAAGGGGTGCCTTCTCCCACATTTGAGCAGCAGATGAGAGGGTCTCATTGTGGATGGGAGAGAGCTGTTGAGATAAGTTGAGCCACTAGGGCTCCTCTAGGTGGAGTGAGCCCTTTGGTGAGTCTCCTAGGCTATGTAGAGACCCAAGGTCGTGCTCCTCCCTATGGGTAGAGTCCTAGGCTGTGTCTCCCTCTTGTATAGCTCCTGTACATTGTATAGTTGATTGGAATTAATGCAAGTGTACAGTTCCCCAGATCAGTGTGCATGTGTGTGTGTGTGTGTCTGCTTGCTTGTTGGCTTGTGTGCTTGGAGTGTGCTCTAGGGTGTTGAGATTTTCACTGTGCAAAGCATCCTGGGCGGGAGTAGGCTGACTTAGGGGCGTGAGGACATGAGTTTCCCACCTAAGGCCGCACGGTTGTTGGGCTAAAGCCCCCGGCACGTGACAAGTGGTATCAGAATAGGCGA
This sequence comes from Heritiera fomes, assembly GCA_032173925.1. Lineage (NCBI taxonomy): Eukaryota > Viridiplantae > Streptophyta > Magnoliopsida > Malvales > Malvaceae > Heritiera > Heritiera fomes. The sequence continues at coordinate 37,365,130 of JAPDPM010000008.1, forward strand.
TCAGGTGTTAGCAATTAGGGTTCGGTGGTGATCAGGGGTCAGTCCAGCCTGATTGAGCGTGCACGGTGCTAGCGATGCCTAGTGCTGGTTGAGACGTGGTCCGAGCCAAGTTAATTGAAGCGAGCAAACGAGTGTGCAGCCCGGACTGAGCATTTGGGCGAGTTCGGAGGTGTGCACGTACACTGAAGGGTAGGAGGCCTTGTGAGACTCTCAAGTGGTGAGGGGTAACCACCTTTTTCCAGCGAGCGAAAGTCCTCAAGGGGTGAGGATTGACCAAGGAGACCCATGGGAGTGCTCGACCAAGGAGAGGCTCGTAGCGATCGCCAGGGAGTGGCGAGCAGTCGGATGGAAGATCGGTGGAAGATTGTTGACTTGGTGTCCTAAAGTCTGTTGAGGAACCGGGGGTGGTTTGAGGACTGGGCGCCATACGAGTAGACAGTCAAGTGCACGGCTCTTAGCTAGGGGGTGAGGGCGAGGTCCGAGGTCGAGTTAAGCAGCCAGACCCATTCAACGTAGGTGAGCAGCGGAAGGCTCAGAGCAACAGGAGGAAGTGTCGACCCCGCTTGAGGAGAAGGAGGAAGAGGGGCGCAGAGGAGGGACAGACGTTCCCTTAGCAACGAGGGCATTGCTAGAACAAGTGGGAGAGAATGTCACGTTCCGCGCGCAAGTCCAAGGCCTGATGGACGGAAGCAGGCCAAACTAGGTCCCAACTGAGGGGTTGAGAGACTGGAGGACCAAACCAAGGCAGCTCAAGGCAGTGGGAGTGAAGTGGATGTTGGCCAGAAGGTGTGCGGGGATATAGGCACACAGGTGCGCAAGTCAGACACTGATTGGGTGAGTAGGACTGGTGGGTGAGACACTAGGTAGGCGAGCATGAAAGTTGGGCGCAACGCTAACCAGGCGAGCCGAACATTTGGGCGAGGCGCCAGCCAGGTGGGCGAGCAAGGTCCCAGTCGCCAAGCCCAGGCGAGCCAGTCAGGTGGGCAAGGCCCCAGACGCTAGGTGCGGGCGAGTGCACCAGGCAAGCAGGCGTGCAGAAGGAGCAGGTGAGGAAGCAGCTGTAGAAGGCTCGCGGGTGGAACAGTGCCAGACCCGAGAGGCTCTAAGTGCGCATCCAGATGTGGGCCTTGAGTAGAAAGACTTGGAACTCACTCAGCCTAGTGGGTGCACCAATAGGCCCCAGTCTAGTTCAGCTCCAGTGGCCTCTAGCTGGCTACCAATAAGCAAGGGAGGTTCCTAAAGCAGTCTGCCAACCAGACACTTGGCCTAACCACTACCACACACCTGTATGAGGGCTTGCCTATATAAAGGGCTGTCTTCCCTCGCATTGGAGCAGTAGATGGGAGGGTCTCATTGTGGGTGGGAGAGAGATGCTGAGATAGGTTGAGCCGCTAGGGCTCCTCTAGGTGGAGTGAGCGCCTTGGTGAGTCTCCTAGGCTGTGTAGAGACCCAAGGTCGTGCTCCTCCCTATGGGTAGAGTCCTAGGCTGTGTCTCCCTCTTGTATAGCTCCTGTACATTGTATAGTGATTGGAATTAATGCAAGTGTACAATTCCCCACATTAGTGTGCATGTGTGCGTGTGTTTGCTTGCTTATTGGCTTGTGTGCTTGGAGTGTGCTGCAGGGTGTTGAGATTTCCGCTATGCAATACATCCTGGGCAAGAGTAGGCTGACTTAGGGGCTTGAGGACGTGAGTTTCCCGCCTAAGGTAACACGATTGCTAGGCTACAGCCCCCGGCATGTGACAATAGCAAATGTTGTTCTCCTAATTAAGAATTTGGTCTGCCAATTTTTAAATATTTGTATTTTTTGTTTTAAAAAGACCCGTAATAAACTCAGATTTCACTATTATTTATACAAATAAAATAAAAATTTATATTTGATGTAGTAATAATATATAAATCTCTTACTCGATTAGTAAATCATATCATGTAATTTCATTGATTTAAGAAATGAAATATATTTAACAATAAATATTATTAAATTATTAATTAATTAAGTGTAATTATATAATTTGTTGACAATTTATGAGATTTATATACACATATATACATCAAATATAAACTACTAAAATAAATAATAAAGAAAATATTAATATTTGATGTGTATAAATTTTATACATAGTAAATGAATTATCACAAGCCACCTTATTAATTCATAAAATTTAAATTATTTTAAAAAATACAGTATATGATGTTTTTTTTATAATAACAGTACACCAAATAAAAAAAATAGGGAAAAAGCCAAACCAGTAGAGGATAATTTGGTAATTCAACAAAACAAATCCATTCAAAACAACGCATTATCATCCCGCCTGCGCCGTCATTCATCGCGTAAATCCACGCGCCACACGCTGGCTACGACCATGCCTTTGCATCAACCTCAATTAATTCCACATCATCCGCTATTTTTAAAGATTTTTTTGGCAGAATATTTTTTCTTTTTTCACCAAACAATCAACCTGCCTTAAATTTTCTTTTCCCTTTGCAACCAAAAAACAAAAAAAAATGCATTAAATAACTTACATACAATTTATTTATTTATTTATAATTAATATATACATAGATATATTCTTTATAAAAATATTCTCGTCAGCTTTGATCGCTAATTTAATTGAATACTAACATTGAAGTTTTCTTAATTTTACAAATGAAATTAAATTAATATCACATGTTTTTTTATTTATTATACTTTAAGAGATATGCTTTACTTTATTAATTTTATCAATAAAAATTAAAAATTTCACTACTAATATATGATTTTTTTTCTAATTTCATATATAATATAGAAATATATATAATATTATATTTCATGTATTTTTTAGATGTTCAACGTGGTGTGTGAACATGCTTCTACTTTTTAATAATAGACTTGAAAAAAATGCAGTTTTAATTGACATTTTTATTCATTTAATGAATTGGGGCTCATATTTTACTTTACTAATTACACGCCAACTTTCATTCAAAATTAATTATAAAACTACACATTTTCTTAGTTTTTAAATGATTTATATTTTTTAATACAATCATTAAATTTTATGTTTTGTTCACATAAATCATGGATACCAAATTTTAAGTTAATAAAAATAATTAATTAATTATTTCATAATTTTCAACATTAATATGCATTAAAAAAGATTCTATTACTAGTCGACATGATAGAAATTTTGAATAACTCAAAACTTTAAATGAATGTAAATATGAGTAAATTGTTAAATCTAACCATTATTTTGTAAAAATATTAATTTTACATAAGTTTATAAAAATTTGTAAATCAATTCATCTTTCATTTAAATGACATTGTAAAAATATTAATTTTACATAAGTTTATAAAAATGTGTAAATCAATTCATCTTTCATTTATATGACATCATGACATGATCTTTTCTCAATAAATATATTTTATAACTATTTTCACTCATAATTATATTGTAGCATTTAATAATTTTAAATCATTAAATGTAATTTATTTATAGTGTAAATTACCAAAACAATTCTCATTGTAAAATATATACAAGGTAAATTTGGTTAGCATTGTTGAATTTTTTTGTACAAAAAAAGTTTAATTAAGTGGAGGCTTCCTAGTCCATGATCAAAAAATGTTGCATGCTGCCAACAACCTCTTGACCTAATGGTTAAAGATGAGTTGTGTCATATTGTAAGTCTTGGGTTCGAATCCAAACACCCATAATCCTCAGTTATTTAATGTTTCTCTTATAACAAAAAAAAAACATGTTGCAGACTTAACAAAAAATATTATTGGACTTATAAATTGCCCAGCAAAAGTGATATCTGGAGTTGAATCTAGGCTTACAAACAAAGCATACAACCATGCGTAATGCGTTAGCACTATTGAAATCTTTTTCATCACACTAGCATCGTGACTCAAACCTAAATGTATATTATGAGCAACAAAAAAAAAACTAAATGTATTATTGATTAAAATAAAAAAAAACTTTTGAAAGTTATCATTTCACTTAAACAAGTTTGTATATTTTTATTACAATCAAACAGATTCATAACTTTAATTTTTATCCTGATAAATCTTTAATTTTTACTCAAATAAACTTTGAATTTTTAATTTATATGTAAATAAATATTTAATATAAATTAATATTATATATTAAATATAAATTAATATTAATATAAAATAAAAATTTAATTTGAGTACAAATAATAATAATAATAATAATAATTTTTATGTGCGGGCAACAACAATATCTAGTTTTATAATTTTGTTTCTTGATTTGCAACATGTCAAAACATGATTGGCTAATAATACTGAAATATTTTTGTGTTTATTAACATTAAATTTATTTTTATTTTCATATTAAAAAATTCTAAATACATAAAAATAATTGTAAAATTAGTGTCAATAAACGTAAACATATAATAATAAGTGTGAACTTAGTATCACCATCCCTAGACATAAAAATAAAAATAAACATAAACATAAATTTAAAATTAATAGACATGAAATAAGATAAAATTGCCGTAAAATTAATTTTACTGTTATGATATTGTTCATTTTACCGTAAAATTTTGTCCATTTAAGCCATGAAATTTTTGCTTGTAAATTGTAAAGAGGGATCTTTTAAAACGCCACGCGTCCTTTTGTCCCCCTTAAGTCAAACCACGCGCCAGGAGACGAGCGTGTCTATACCATTTTCCATCCGTCTTAAAAACGGACCAGACCAGAGCCCCTTGAGCCTTCGTATATATTAATATATGACTCTATAAACAAAAACGACTTTGCTTTTGTTTTTTTCTTTTTTTTTCTCTCTTAGAATTTAGCCATGAAAAGCCAGCTCTCCTCTTAAACCCAGGTAAGATTACTCTCTTCTTCCCTTCGTTTTCGTTCATTTTCTCTCTTACTTATTGAAGTTATGTATGTATACAAAAATTAGTATAGTAGTTTTTACGGTCTGTACATAAAAGTTCACGTTTTGTTGTTTATTTTTAAAGTTTTCGATTTTAAAATTATTTTTATAACATCAATCTGAGCATAACAATGAAGACCCATTTCCTCAGGTTGTTTCTTTCACTTGGGCTTTCACGTGTTCTTGGGTTTATTGTTAAGTTCTCCTCCATTGAAGGTAGCACTGAATTTTATTCTTTTGCTTCTTATTTTCTTGCTTTTCTTGGTTTCTTTTTCTTTTTATTGTTGTTGTTGTTGTTGATGTTATATGGTTTGTGCTTTGCTTGTTTTTCTAAAGTTAAGTTCTTGGTATGGTTATAAAGGGTCAAAGAAGTTGAATTATTCTTTTTGTTTGAGATCGTATTGGAAATACTGTTACTGTGAAACGGTGGTTTTTCTTTTTCTTTTTTCTTCTTTTGTTTGTGTTGGGTTGGTTTTGTTTATATTTCTGGAAATGTTTTTGGAGTTTGAATGTTGTTTAGTTTGCTGTTTAAGGTAATTGTGCTTAATGGGCAGTTAGTTTTTACTGCAAAGCTTTGGTTTTTGTAATATGGGGTTGCTTTATTCTTCATTTTTGGCTCAAAAATGGATCTGAGGTCGGTTTCTTTTGGCAACCTGATAGCTACTTCCATTGCAGCTTCTTTTTTCTTTTGGTTAGTATGGGTTACTTTCCTGGAATTTGTTAAGTAGTTTATACTTTTCTAAGAATCTCCGTCTTGCATAAATGCAGCGTTCAGTCTCAGCATATTTAGAGTTTCTTGGCTTTTTTCTTTTTCTTTTTCTAAGTACTGTTTCATCTAGGAATGAATTTGCTATAATGGCTTATTGTTTCTGGTGGGCCACATGGAAAACCTTCTTTAGCATTACTAATTGGCTACTCTAATCTTAATTGTTTTTATAAATTAAGTCTGTTTATGTTTAAAACTATGGTATTATTTTCTTATTCTGCCTTGTAGTGAAGAGTTGATAATTAATCACTCAGCGTATGGAAGTTATATGCATTTTGCTGACTCATTTTCTTTGTCAAATTTTGTTCAACCTGAAATGTCTGAGTTTTATGCCTCTTGTCAAGTATGATCCAAACACTAAGGAGATTATAGTATTCTTAAGAAGAAGGTTCCTTTCCAATGTGTCTGGAAAAATTTCGAGACAATACTAGAAAATTTTGGCCATATGAATAATTGTTTCTGTGGATTGTTTGAATGGCATTGACAGTTTAACATGGTAAAATGTTGAGGACAGGTGTTTCTACAGTTTGAGCCTTCTGTGTTCTTTAGTTTAGTGTCTTGTAAGATCTTGATAAGAATACTACCAGAATTATATGAGGTGCATGCTGAATTTCTCTTGTTTCTGAAACCGAAATAACAATCTTGTTTACGTTAATCATGTCACAGATGGATGTTGAAATATATCATAATGGGAATTGCGTTGAAGATGCATCAGATGAGCAATTACTCTCTGCAGTATCTTCGGATACTTGTAATGTCTTTGAAGATGCAGAGATTCATCCTCGAGTTGGAGATCAGTATCAGGTTGAAATTCCACCATTAATAACAGAATCTGATGCTCTCTTGTTGACAGACAACCCAACCACTGTAAAAGATTCAGTTGTTGGGTCTTATGTATTTTTGACGGGATTACCTGTGTCAATCATGTGGGTCAGCATGGAAGTTGAGAAAATTAAACATGAACCAGTCGAATCTCCTGTTAATTCCGTTGATGTCTCCAATAAAAACCAGTCTGTAAAATCTGAATGCATCCTAGAGAGCCATAGAGAATATGGTGATTTGCAGCCTAAACTTGAGGCCATTGATATTACACCAGATGGTGAGACAAAATTACAAGAATCAGAGAACTTAGCTCTGCAGCAGGAAATGAAGATTGAAATGCATCAGAAGTGTAGAAGCCAAGATTACTTTGCAGTTCCTGGTACCCCAGTTGGTGCCTGGAATGATTTAGAAGAAGAAAGTGTTCTCCTCGGTCTATATATTTTTGGGAAGAACTTTGTTCAGGTCAAGAAGTTTGTTCAGAGTAAGAAGATGAGGGATATACTTTCATTCTATTATGGGAAATTCTATAGGTCAGACAAATACCGCAGATGGTCAGAGTGCCGGAAAAAAATGAGAAAAAGACGGTGTATATATGGACAAAGGATATTCACTGGATGGAGGCAACAGGAGTTGTTATCTCGTTTGCTTCCCCATTTGTCAGAAGAATGCCAAAATACTTTACTAGAGGTATTGTAGGAAGCAGTCTTCTTATAATTATTTCACTTATAAGTTTTGAATTAATTCTTTTATCTTTGAGAATTTGTTTCAGGAAGGTACCTTTTTTTATGTCCGATGTAATAGATTTTTATAACTATCATTGTGCAGCTACGGTAACGATTTGTAGTTTGTTATTTGCCCATTATAGAAGAGATTTGTTGTTTATAATTTATTAAATTTTATTTTGATTATTCGATCAATTGGTAGGTTTCCAAGGCATTTGGCGAGGGAAAGATATTGCTAGAGGAATATATATTCACTTTAAAGTCTATAGTTGGGTTAAATGCTCTTGTCAGTGCAGTCAGGATTGGTAAAGGGAAGGAAGATCTCACTGGCATTGCTTTGGAGCCTCTGAAATCCAATCAAGTTGCTCCTGTGCGTCCTGAAATACCAGCTGGAAAAGCATGTTCTGCTCTAACGCCCTTGGAAATTATCAACTTTCTAACAGGAAACTACCGGTTAAGCAAAGCCCGATCAAATGATCTATTTTGGGAAGCTGTTTGGCCTCGTTTGCTTGCAAGGGGGTGGCACTCTGAACAACCTACTAGTCAAAGGTATACTGTTGGTTCAAAGCATTCTTTGGTCTTTCTTGTCCCCGGGGTAAAGAAGTTTTCCCAAAGGAAACTGGTCAAAGGAGACCACTATTTTGATTCTGTCAGCGATGTCTTGAGTAAGGTTGCTTCAGACCCGGGGCTTCTTGAACTTGAAATAGGAGCAGATAAGGGAGATAGTAGCAGGGAAGAAAATGGAACAGAATCTGACAGAGATGATCTTCCTGATCAGCAACGTCATTGCTATCTCAAGCCACGGACCCCTAGTCGTGGTGCAGATGCCATGAGATTTACTGTTGTGGATACAAGTTTGAATAATGGAGGCAAGTTTAAGGTGAGAGAGCTCAGAAGCTTACCCATTGAAATGAACATTTCCAACTCCCTGAGTGATTTTGAAGAAAGTACTTCTGAGGAGCTCACAGATGAGACTGATTCGGCTGATACTTTAGGCTCTGATAGAGTTGAAACTAATGGTTCGAAACCTGCAGAGATTAATTATGATAGGGAAGTGTCTCCTGTTGCCAATACTTCAAACAATAAGTTTCCAGTTGATGGTCAAGGTTCGAGTAATGTAACTGCCATCCCAGAGGACCCAAAAACAAAGGTCTGTAATGGCATGCAGCCAAGAAAAGCTATGAAGAACCAATCAAGCCGGAAAATGAAGCTTGACAATAATAATCATCTTTCTCCTGTTACTAAACGACGTCGGGGATTAACTGCTTGTAATCGCAAAGAGAAAACCCAGAAGGCAATGAAAATCTCGGTAGGTCCAGGACTTATACAAACAGAGGGCATTTGCCGTGAAGGAAATCCTAATGGCAGTGCAGAAATTCCCTCTGAAGTAGATCCCTTTGAGCAGCAATTGTCATCTGTCAGTTCTTCGTCCAAAGGTAGTCCAACTAGTAGAGGTGAAGGCTCTCTCAGAAGTACTTGTGCTGGTGCTGAACAAACACGTGAGGAACATCAACACCGGATGTTAATTGACCTGAACTTACCTGTTCTTCCGGATGCCGAAACTGATGATCCTTTGATGGGGGAAGTGACAGAAACTGAACATGAACTCACAACCAGGCAACCTGACAATGCCAGTCAACTGGAAGCCAGACCCAGCTCTGAGCGGCAGCCTAATATGAATACTCGGAGACAGAGCACAAGGAATCGGCCTCCAACCACTAAAGCACTTGAAGCTCTTGCCTGTGGATTTTTAAGTACAACACAGAAGCGAAAACGTAGGGATAGTCTTGCACGGGAAAACTCCTTATCAGGACCCTCCCATCGAGTTTGTGATGGGGCCAAAGTTTCTGAGAATAATCGAGATGTTATGGTGGATCTCAGAGTAGAGGAAAAAGGAAATTGCATGTGTAATAGCAATGGTGCTATGGAGCAAACTTCCATCTTGACACAAATGGAAGTGGACTCAAATCTCGGCATCTCAATAACGAGCAATTCACCGACTTGACAAAAGAATGTAACTTCAATGAAACATTCTTCCAATAATGTCTGCTGGAAGGAGTGCCTTTTCTGGCTGCCATAGAATCTGGGGTTGAAAGAAAATGACAGTTACTACATATCATTCTTCCAACTGCTGTATACACAAGGCTGCAGATGCCAAGTGGATGAACAATTTTCTTGTTGGACAAAGACATTAAACAAAGTGATATCTGTAGGACTGAGCCAGGAAGGAGTCAGAAACAATCAGTTGTAGGTTTTTTTGACGGAATGAGTACTATTTTCATTCCTAGAATCTTCACAGATGGGGTGTTCTTGATTTATTTGTCCAGGAATTGAAATTTGAGTGCCAAACCCAATTGGAGTTGCAGACTCAACCTCTCTGCTGAGATTTTGATCTACTGTACTCATAATATTTCATTTAAGAAACTTCTCATTTATTTCTGTTTGAATTAGTCCACAGTAAATTACTGTTGAAATCTTTAGCAAGAATCATGTATTCATGTTTCAACATGAGTTGGGCAGTTGCCATGTTTCCATTTCAAAGCCATTATACAATCTTACACACTATATTATGACACAACATGAAAATGATACCATTTAAAAATATGAAGGTTAAAATGATTGAAATTTGATAAAAGTTATATTGAAATATAGTAAAAGCTAAAAATTTTGATAAAAGTTATATGGGAATATAGTAGAAGCTAAAAATAGAGTTTATGTTTAATGTGTCAATATGAATTTTGACACAATTTTTATATTTTACTGATTTTATATAACACAAATATAATTATATACACCCTAATTGTCAGTCTAATTACTGAGTGTTGTATATGCAAAGTGCAAAACCATGAAATATGGCTGCAAAAAAAGTTTCAAGGTTGGGTGACATCGAACGAGGAACTACGTGGTGCGATAGAAGAGCAACACGTGGCGAACCAGAATCAACAGCCTCTCTGTCATGTATTAAATAAACTTGCGTATGGTCTGCACGCCTGTCTTCCTCCTCAGGCTCTCCCCATCTCTCTCTTTCTCTCAATTCTCAAAACAAAGCTAAAAAACGAAAACCCAGCTTCATATGACGGTTTTGGTGATCGTAGAGTGTGCGAACAGTCAATGATATTGAAGAAAATTAACAATCTGGGTTTTTTCTTTTATGCCTGAAAGTGAAAAGTTATCAATAAAAGACGGAGAAATAAGGAAGAGTAATGGGTCAGGCATTTCGTCGAGCGACTGGGAGGGTCCGATCCGTGGATCAATCACAACCCACAAAAACGAGAAGGCCTTTGAGTTCCACCGATGAACAGAAGATCTCCAGAGTTTCCCAGTATGAGAATCTTGATCATGGTAAGTTATTTCCCCACTCAAATTAATGAAAGTTAGATTTTTTTTTTAATGGGTGGTTGAATTGAACTTTTTTGGGTTTAAAGAAAGAGCTTCAAGAAGCAATCCTGAGAATGTATTGGAAGAAAGAGATCCAAAGTATGATGCAATGCTTAGTCAAATGGTGGGTAGGATTTCAGCCACGCCTGGTGGCAAACTCGAGATGGGCGAGGTTAGTTCATTAAAGTTTGTTTGTGTTTGTGGTTTTTTTTTTTTAAAATTTATTTGGCTTTACTTTTACACTCAATAACAGCTCAGTCAGAAAGGAAAATCTATAGCTATAATGGTGTCCAAATTTCAAAACAATGCCTTAGATAGGATTGGCTGCAAGTTCTTTTCTTTTTTGGAAGGTTTCTTCCTGAAGGAAATGGAAAGTAGTCATTCAGATGGTGAAGTAGGGAACCGTTTGTATACAGAACTGAATGATTGAACAATTTAGTGTCTAGTTGTCTTGTGTAATTGTAAAGTTCATTGAAAATGACAAGTGCTAGAGTTGCAAGTTCAGGTCAAAAGAACTGTTGGTTTAGACTTTAGCCACAATCTTCAGTACCATTTCACATTCAGCCCCTCACTTTAGAATTTGATTATGATTGGCTAATGACTCTCTTTTCAATTTAAGAAAGTGAATCTGGAATCCATATGGTATGCACCATGTTACGTGAACATTACCCTCTCATTGTGGAAGAGGATTATTAGGATGTACAATGCTCACGCTTATACGCCCAATGACCTTCCTCTTTGTATTAGATGTGGTATTGAAGCATCTTGTCTATTCGGCTATTCCCTTTTTGGAGTGCATGGCGTGACAACCACGTCTCGTCATCCTTGATTTACTACTTAAACTCTTGGCCTTTGTGTTTATTCAACTCCCAGTGCCATTTCTATAAGAACAATGTGTTGGAACATTTGATGAACTCCAGTCCTCCATTAAATATGGGATTTGTCCTGTTTTCACTGTATCCAATATTCTATGATATTCAGAAGGATGAGTGGCTAATGTATAGAATTTAGTAAAATGATTTCACTCTGTCTTGACGGGGTGGTACGAGTTTGTTCATTGCCCTTTTTCTCCCTATATTTTGGTTTAAACAGTGTTTGTATCTGTTAATGGTGTTTGGACAGGATAATGTTTCTTCCATGATTAGTGTTGATTGATAATTAACTACATCCTACTACAGGCATTTGTGGCCGAAAATCCTAGTAGGCCCTTGCCAAAGTTGCGGAATACAACACCAGAGTCTGGAAGGTATGAAGAAAGGGCTGCACCCCCGGGAACTTTGAACGTGAAACAGCTACAACACCTGATGCTTTTGCATCAGGGCAAGGCTGATGATCACGATGGCCCTATGGATGTTCAGCAGATTGCAGAGAAGTTCAGACTGGATCCGGCGCAGGTCCAAAGGATCTTGCAATTCATGTCCCTGCCGACAGCACAAAACAGAAAAAACACTAATACAGATCACTAGCTTTCGCTTGCCCTTATGAAATACAATTCGGACTTTCTGTTGAATAAATCAGGGTTCATTTCAGGAGAAAATTTTTGAAGTCTATCACCCGACAAAACGGCTGATATTCCTCAACATCTAGAGAGAAACAGGGGATAATATGTTTTGCTGTTCGCTTTGATAAATATGTTAGTATCGTGTATGATGTAATTTGTTGATGTTCTATTTTCTTCTTGGAAGAAATGATGAAAAGAATAGGTGTTGTTACAGTGAGCTAAGCTGAACTGCAAATATACTTAATAATTAAGACTTGATTTAACAATTGTTCCCTTCTTTAGGAAGAATTAGATCCAAGGTTCGATTTTCCTTCCTTCCTTGTATTTTTTTATGAACCGCAAGTTTGAATGAGAGGGGACAGGAGTCGATACCAAAATGTTCAGGGTTAAAGCTTAGTTAAATCATGGACAATTGATATCAGTTACCAGACTGCAATGATCACAAACCCAGAATCTGAAGTACCCTTAAATTTCATAAAATGCTACAAAAATTTATTCTGCTCTACATCTTGATTTCACCAATGAACTTAATGGCAGTAAATAATGATGATTTTTATTGTAATGATAGGAAAACCCTTTTCTTATCCTTCCTATGAGGGCTTTTCCAAAACACAGGGAAAAAGAATGAATTATCCAATTGATGAGAAGGAAAACAAAAATGAAAATCCAGGTTAGGTTCAAGTCAAAATGGATTCTAACCAATCTGATGCAAACTCTTGAGCCACAAATGTTACAGCAGTAGCAGGTGCAGCTTTGATGATTGATGGAACTATTCCTTTATAAAGACCGTGCCAACCCTCCGACTGCAAGATTCGACGCAAGGCATCATACATGTTCCTATAAGCATGAGGTTTTACGAGAGCACCGTACTTTGGGTGCCTCTGTAGTCCTTCAATCTGCAACAGCAACAACAGCAAAGTTACATAAAGAATTACACACTACTAAAAATAAATGCGCACGATAAGTAACACCTTGACTACTAACAGAAATAGACATTTATCTAAAATTCACAGACCGGTGATGCTGCAACGTAAGTTTCAAGAAGCCCAGACGTCTACCTGGAACCTTTTCTTGACCACATCGAGTGGATGACAGACAAGTTTTGCACAAGTACCAGCTGCTAGTCCACAAATGAAAAGTTGAAAACTTAAAAGGTTCTGATCCATGGTTGAGCTTGTATTGGAAGATCTTAACCGATTCCAAGCCTAAGATGATGATAATGTGAAAACCAAAACCATCCATCAAAAAGAAATTTTTAACAAATATATATTCAACCTTTCAGACCAAGAGTAGGTAGATACCAAGAGTGAATGAAAATTTCAAAATATTCAAGAAATTTCAGTTTATCTAGCATTCTCTAATATTTAGCCAATAGCTCACTGAGTGCTTAAACTGGTGTTCCAAATTTCTGATGCAGGGAGTTTGTAAGAAACAACAACATCAGAACCACCAAAAATGTGTTCTATTTGACACATCATATTGTTGGAATTATATATAAGGTATCAACAATAAGATAAATGATTTCAACACATAACATCTAATCCCATGTTTCCCTATCTTAGAAGTAAAACAGTCCATAGGGCAAACGTGATGACAGTATACGTACATGACTTATACCAAGCATTTACAGAAAAGATCCTGTCAGCATGTAAATGAACAAAAATCTTACCATGGTCCAACGCTTAAATGTATCATAGGTGCCAAATTGCAAGCCAGCATAAGGAATGATCTCAACCAATGTTGGTGACAACCCAGCATACAGTCCCTTGAAGCCACGAGTTCTAATTATATCGAAGAATGCTGATCTCATAGTGGGATATACCTACACATAATCAGTAGGTGCCAAATATATGAATATGTTGAAGAAATCAAAGCTTTTGCAGGTAACAAGCATGACGGTGGGTTAGAAGTTTGCATGCTAAAAATTTTTCACAGATTGATGGATACCATTAAAAAGATTTTCCAAAGAGGTGAACTTCTAAATTGTGTATGGACTCATATATATATATATATTCTCTTCACACAATTGGATGAATTGTTGTCAAAGCAGAAAATGACAGTCACAGAAATAGTCAAATTTAATACCTTAGGTTCACCTTGTGAAGCTAATATGGTCCGTAGAAGATCAAAAGGATAAGATCCAACAGTAGCTGCACAACCTGCTGATGCCCCACTGATGTAAGACAGATAGGGGCTTATATTAAGGTGATCCGCTGCACCATCATAAAACAAGGCCATGACAAATCAATACATAAGAAACAACATAACAATATCATCTTACACAATAAAGCCAAATACTCCAATCTACCATATGTAATGGAGGACATCAAGATATTGTATGCTTCTATATTAATTAGCTGTATGTTGCAGATTACTATCACAATATAACATAACTTGTCACGCCATAAAGAAAGGCACTTTCCACTGTAAATTACCTGTTTTGGAAGAACCAGAAGCAAATGATTTCAATTTGTGTAAAACTGCAAATTGTATGGATGTGTATGGCATAACCATAAGTAAAGCAGGGACATTACCACGCCAAAAACCCTGTCAGAAGAAAGCATACTGAATGAAAAAGAAAAAAGAAAAAGCAGATCTACAGAATTTCATGAAATTAGCATACAGAAAAAGAAAAGGTTAACTAACAATGCAACCAACTACACAAACAAATAAGCTCTCTATATAAATCATTCACAGTCATAACCAGTAAAATGAAAGAGAAAAACAAACATACAAGTCTACAACAAAATGGCCTTCATACCGGTAAACCTTCTTCCCTGAATATATTCTTTGTTGCTTGAAGCATTCCAGTGTATTTTGATGATGCTGAAAGATCTTTGCGAAGCAAAGCCCATGAAGATGTGGGCTCCAATTGAACCTATCACGGCATACAAAATAACAAATTTCTTAATGCTGGGCAATTGAACATAAAAATAACAGAAAAACGACTGCCCATGAGATGAAAATTCTTCAATGTATGGGTGAACATACAAAGATAAATGAGTGCATACGGGACAAATGGAGGTCGCATGCATTGAGGATAAAATGATGAAAACACATTTAAATGATTTAAACATGGAAAAAGAGACATACAAAAGAAAAGCTCTAATGAGAAAACGTGAATGAATGGAGGATTACGAAGAGGACGACCAAATAGGGCATGGTTTGAAATTCATCATTAGAGTACTTATCCCAATAGATTAAGATAGGCTACATAAATCAATATATAAACTCACATTAAGCCGTGAACATAAAAAAGGGTAAATTTCAACAAACGATATGTTCCTTGTACTACATAATTGAGCATTACGATTCATATAGCCTGCATTTGTTGTTGTTATTCGACACTCGATTGCATGAATTTGTATGCCAAATATGAAGCTTATATTACAGTTTCAAGGCTGATTTCCCTAATACTATGACTAATTCTCACAACTATCACTTAATATTTATCAAGTCAACCATGTATTCTGAAATGCAACATTACTAACTAAACTCAATCGGATTCACCTAACAATCTACTAGGTCCAACAAGTTGCCCTGTTAGCAGTTTTAATCATAAAAAAGAAAAAGAAATTCATGAATACAGCAATAATTACAGTAAATCCAGAATGATAATAAACTCGAGAAAAAAAAAACCAAACTTTTTTA
Organism: Heritiera fomes; assembly: GCA_032173925.1. NCBI lineage: Eukaryota > Viridiplantae > Streptophyta > Magnoliopsida > Malvales > Malvaceae > Heritiera > Heritiera fomes. Next base: position 37,380,848 of record JAPDPM010000008.1, read on the forward strand.
CCTGGAATCTTATCTTAATAACATCAAGAGGAGAAGTAACTGTCCGGGAAATGCCACCAGCAATAGCGCCGGCGCCGGCATCAATTAACGCCCTTTTTAACTGCCCTGGCGCTTCCATGGCCACAGCTTTTCAAGAACAAAAATCCTTTTTTTCTCTTGGTCTCTGGATTTAGGCTATCAAGCTAAAAAACCCAGTTTTCAGAGAGGGGAAATGATTTACAAAGATAGGGTTACTGAGAGAATGCAAGTGGAAACAAGAGGGATGGGGGAAGAACAAAAAAAAAAAAAAGAAAGATAAGGGAAGCCGGGAATAAGGAAGGGACGAAAAAAGTGAACGGCCGCCACTGAAGAAAAGTACTTTTTTTAAGAGAAAAGAGAGAGAAAGGGAGAACTTTTCCTGTTTTGCCGCCTTATTGGATTGAGAGAGCGGAAACAGAAGAGACGCAGATATTCGGAGGCTGCGAGAAGGAATATCAAAACCGTAGCTCGTTGTTACATACCCAAATGGATGTCAAGTAACACACAATAGCAGAGTAGCATGGTAGCACACAACAGCAGCTTAATCTGATAATTATACCCGTTTTGCTATTTAAATACTAGTTAATAGTTACTTAAAGGTCACAAAACAGTAAAGTTAGGAGCCCGTGAATTGGAAACACACTACATGTAATAGACTAAGACTGTATGGGAAAATATCAGAAAATGTAACAACAAATATCGAACTTTCTCTCTCACACAGTACTCTTTCTCTCTGCTCTTTATCTTCTTCCTCTGTTCTTCCTCTTCTGCTATCCTCTTCTCTTAATTTCTGCAACGTCTCGGTAAGGATTGTGACATGTTCGTTTGTTTGCTTGTTCCTTTTTGCAGAAATGCCCCTGTTTCATGGCGATGTTGTTGGTTGAGAGATGAATAGCGTGAATACCAAACCTGTTTGTTTGTCTGTTTGCTTGATATTTTCGCAGAAATGCCCGTTTCATGACAACGTTGTTGGTTGAGAATCTTACAAGTAGACCTGGTCCAAGTCCTAACCATTGTAATTGTTTGTCAAAACAATCCAGTTTCTGGCATCAACTTTCTATTTTTTTTATTAGTTTATGTAGGTAAAGTCCCATTCATCCTCTTATTGTGAAATCTTGCACTCTCTAGTTTCTACTTTTGATAATTTATGCTCATTGATACAAATGTTTACTTCTTAATGCAAGATTAGATTAGATTATATAAAGCATAGAAAGACTTTTCTTATTAATGTCTGTTAGTGTCGTCAATGAAATTTATAAATTTAATTGAGATTATTCGAGATAATATATTTATTTATGAATAATATCTGCAATAGAGAGATTTTATTTGATGTGAGCTCACTTGGGTTTTGGCCTTTGATTTTGTCTTGGGGTTAATGCTTGAAAATTGAAACAGCTCACCATCCAACTTGTGTTTAGATTATGAAACATGGTTTGGCAATGTGAAATATTCAGATGAAAAGACAAAGTAATCATATGTATAAGGAATAAAGCAATTTGAGCATACCCTTTCAATGTGAAAAGTTTGTGATGCTAAACGCTCCACAAATTTGTGGCTGAATAATAACAGTTGTTAAATGATTTGTGTATTTTTTTCAAAGAATTTAGTTCAATTTTTTTCAATTCCACCAACGTGAATGGCACGACATTTCATGCTAGTCAATTCTCATTGTTTAGCGCTTGACTATTCATCTATGGGTAAAACTGGGATTAAATTATGGATTCAACTTTATTGTGGTAAAACAAAGGAATGCTGAAATAACTCTTGAATTCGATTGGCAAGCAATACTTGCGAAAGAGAGAACAAAATCAAAGATGCATCGGAGTTATTATTTTAGAATGTGCTTTAATGCTCAAATCAATAATGAATAAAGAAATACAAGTATAAAAAAAAAAAGCTAAAGAGAGATTAAGAAGAGAAGAGCTGATGGGTTCTGGAGAAAGTGAGAATGTTGGAGAGTTTAGATGAATTTTTTTCCTACATTGTTGTTCACATACCTGGATCTTCTCGAACTCCTTGCCTATGTCTCATGATAGCTTCTGTCCCTTTCATCTTATGCTTAGTATTTCCATTACTCAAAATCAATCTTATTGGGCAATGTCAGCAGACTAAGAGAGTGTGTCTTAAGTAGTCAGCCAATTGGAAGAATGTGCCCCAAGTTGTGGCATAGGCTGCTAGTCATATGGCCTTGGGTCCTTAACCGTGAATTGGAATGCTAGCCATGTGATCTCTCCCTGGACCAAAATGGACCTAACAAACTTGAATTGAGAGAGCTAAATATTGATAATCCTTACAAATCATTCTAAAGTTTTAAGTATGAAAACCGATTATTCCAACTCTCTCAACGTGTTTTAAGCTTGTGAATGGTTAAGAAAGTCTAAGAAGTAGCATTTTAACAAAAGATGAAAAAAATGATCAATGTTAAGGTCAACATGAAATTTTCATGTTTTACATGACACGAAAACAATTTTTTACATGAATTACTAAGTCTACTCTTCATCCTGTCCGAAACCATATCACAGATGCGCTCAAGAACTATGGACTTAAACCATTTTATCGCAGCCTGTAATGCACAACATGAAGCTGAGGCAAGGACAGTGCACCCAATACCTTCAATGTTGACATTTCCAGTCGGATGCTAAACCTTATGACTAGGTGCAGTGAAATTGTACCTTATTATTGCTGGTGGGGTTATGTGCCTATATATCCATCTCTGATTAGTGCATCAGCACACGCCCATAATTAACTCGTGGCTGCACTAATGCTTGTGAGTATTTAGTGGCTGAAGTTGTATGTATGCATGTAGGAGAGCCACTGAGCCAAGACCATCTTTTGACAACGCAGGAGGATCTTTTAGGTAATGGAGAGAGGCATAGAAGTACGAAAATTTTGTGTTAGTACATCAAATACAATTTTTTTTAATTTTTATTATATTTATATATAAATTCTATCAAATGTTAATGTCACATTCGTATTTTTTACTTTTGTTAATTGTGTCGTATCACTGTTTCGTGTATAAAATTGCTAACAAGATTGCAAAGTTTGCGTACAGAAAGTGCTGGAAGTAATGATGCTTTCCTTGTTTGGTTCATGAGTAGTTCTTATTCATTCTTGCTGGAAAATGGTAATCCAGCTGGTATTACCTAGAAAGATCAATGAAAGGGTTGAAAATGGTAATCCAACTGATACTCAACGCGTTTGATTTTATGGAATTATTCAGACAACTGCTTTCTTTGGTTGATCTGGATTCTGGAATTTCATTTGAAGTCAAGGCAAGCAGAAACTTGGGTTCAGTTGACATGTCCATAAAAAAAAGTGAGAAGACATTGCTATGATATGTTTCTGCGGTTACCTTGCTTGTTCTCCTTGAACAACTCTTCTTTCTTGAACCATTTAACGCTCTGCTTCTGGCCGTGCAAAGTTTGCAGACTGCAGTGCAGGCTTGTCTTACATTCACTCGGCAAATTTACTTTCCTCTCATCCCCTTGATTCTTGTGATATTGCTGACCATTGACTTGTACGTCAGTTAAGGGGATGGGTTAATTGTCTTTTAACACCTAGCCTAAGAATAGTAATTTCTTTATGTCTGCAGACTGCTTACGGAAGAATCTTTTAATTCATCAATCAACATCGAAATTCTGATCAAGCAAGATATTAGAACTTTGGGAATACCTCGTCCGTCCTCTTGGATCCAATCCAGCCAACGAACTTTTTTCATCCAAACAAAGTTGTATTGCACGGAAAAAAATAAAAAATTGAACCAATTCTTCAATGTTTTATTTTTTAATCAAGTAAACAACTAAAGAAACAATAAATTAGACTATTCCATTGAAGAATCTTTGAGAAAATAAGATCCATAAACCCTGGTTAATGACTGTCAATGACCATTCACCAACCATGGTTAGATCTCCTTTTCCCAACGCTCCAGCCTCCACTTGGCGTTGACGTGAAGTTTTTCCAGGCAATAAAACAAGAAACAAAGAAAAAAGATCCTCAATTTGTTTCCATACTTTTTTCCAGGAAAATTATCTGTTTTTCTTCTTGTAGCTATGGCGCATAGAACCTTAGAGATCAGCGTCATCTCTGCAAAAGGCCTCAAAAATGTCAATCTCATTGATAAAATGGATGTTTACGCCATCATTTCCCTCGAGGGTGATTCGATCCACAAGCAGAAGACCAAAACTCCGGTGCACAAAGATTGCGGCAGAGACCCAACCTGGAATTTCCCTGTCAAGTTCACCATCAACGATTCCTCGGCCAATAACAACAACTTGAACCTCAAGTTCAAGATCAAGTGCGAGCGTATTCTTGGAGACAAAGAACTTGGCCAAGTCAACGTGCCTGTTATGGAGCTCCTGGGCTCACCAGGCGATGGCGGTTCCATGAAGTTCGTGAGTTACCAGGTAAGGAAACCGTCGGGAAAACCTGAAGGTACCTTGAATTTTTCTTACAGGTTCGGAGACAAAGTTTCAGAGCCTGTCAAGTCAGAAAAAAGCAAGGGTGATCAGCCTGTTACGGCTTATCCAGCACCAGCACACATGGCAGCAGGGTCCAGTTCTGCCCCGTATGGTGTACCTGGCCCTTATCCTCCGCCACAGCCAGCCGGCTACGGATACCCACCGCCACCTGCAGCGGCGGCGTACGGTGGATACCCTTATCAGCAGCCACCACCACCTCCGCCAGGCTATGGTTACCCACCTCCTCCACCTCCAGGATATGGTTACCCTCCACCAGGGGGATATGGGTACCCACCGGTGCAACAGCCAAAGAAGAAGAATAGCAACTTTGGATTGGGATTGGGCGCAGGGTTGCTTGGAGGGGCGGTCGGTGGTTTGCTGATCGGAGACATGGTCTCTGATGCCGGAGCTTATGATGCCGGATATGATGCAGGGTTTGATGATGCTGGCGGCTTTGACTTCTGATCTTTCTTTTTGCATACTAGGGGGTTCTGTTTAATTGATCTTATTAGGTTAACTTGCTACTGTTTACCTTTTGGATTTCTTCACTCTTTTCTTTTTCTTTTTTTAATGTTTTCTGGTTGCTCAAAGTGAAAAAAGAGTGTGAGGTATTATTTCTTATTTACTTTATGAAATATATGAAGCTGATAAATAAAATTGTTAAGATAGTCATGCTTTTCAATTCAATCTTGATATGTTTTTTTATTCTAGACCATTGTTTTTATAGCCACTGGGCGCCACACAGGCTGGCATGGTTTGGCTTTTTGGCAGCTTTTTTGTTTTTGGCCAAAGGCTTTTTGGCAGCTTGTGACAAGCTTTTATCACTCTACTATAAGAAAGGGCTTTGGGAACAAGATTCATTCACACTCTTTGAGCTCTTTCTTCTCTTTAAGCTTGAGTTCTCTTTCACTTCTTCTCTTTAAATATACTAAAAAACCCTTGTTGATGGCTTGCTGCTATTCTTGCTCAAGCAAAAGGAATCTATGTTTGTTGATTTCTATGTTTTTTTTTTCACTTTGTCATGCAAAAATGTTCAGAAACAAAAACCTGGGATAGACATAAGTATTGTGATTTCCTATACTATCTGATAATTATGACAGTAATGGGCACTTAGCAGTGCTCTGCTCAGGCCATTAGAATGATCCTGAAGACAGAATTGCCTTCATGTGTATTGAAGGAAGATTTAGGTTAATGTAACATGAAATCTAGTAGTCAGGGAGCTGATAATCTAAGGGGAGTGATAAGCAGCATTTGGATACTCCAAAAAAAAAAACCAAAAATCGTAAACACCATAAAGTGACACGATATAAATAGAAGATATGCAAGCAGTACAGTTAAAATTTGATAAAAATTATCTATAAAAAATGACAAAAACTATAAAAATTTATGTTTGAGGCGTTAATTTAAATTTCAATACGAATTTTTGATAATTTACCTTTTAAAAACAATAATCATAGTCAAGGATCCAAAATCCAAGGTGTAGTGGCAGGCTGGATTGATGTGGAGGATCATCAATTTGACCCACCAACAGATGAGTATTGTCCACCGTTTTAGAGCCCGTTTAACCCAATTCGTTCAGCCTAAGCCTTTTGAGCACTTTTCTCCTTCATTGTGAAACCTGCCAAAGAAGAATTATTATCTAAAGCCCTAGTCAACCCAGTAGCATTTGCAAAACCTCAGGCAAAAAATTCGATGAGACCCTTGGACGAGAAAGAAACAACTGCCGTATTCGAAAAGCTCTTCAAATTCACAAGCAACAACTAGAAGAACATAGTCGAAAACCCATCTCACGAAGGCCCTGATCAAAACCCAGAGCGGCAGAGCGCTACTGCTTCAGGCTCCACAAGAATAAAGTCTACTACGTCAGTGACTCCCTGGTAAAACGGGCCACCAACGTAGCCAGACCCAAGCTGGCTTCCCTTGGAACCTGCATAGGCAGATTTACCCACGGAGGCAACTTCCATTTGACCATTGAATGCTTAAACCTGTTGGCTGCAAACGCAAAGCACAAGGTTTGGCTAAAACCCACCTCGGAAATGTCGTTTTTGTATGCAAATCATGTTTTGAAAGGTGGGTTAGGGAGGATAACGGAGAGCATTGCGCCTGGTGATGGGGTTGTGATTTTTTCCATGTCGGATTTGCCTTTGGGGTTTGGAATTGCAGCTAAGAGTACCCAAGATTGTAGGAAATTGGATCCTAATGCAATTGTTGTGCTTCATCAGGCTGATATTGGGGAGTATTTGAGGATGGAGAATCAGAATGAGCAGCCAATTGAAGAGTAAATTAGGTACTTTTATAGATATTTATCAATTTTGGATTTTGAATTTGAGTTTTGTTGTAACTTTGGGTGGCTTTCGGGTTGTTTTGCCTTTTAACTATGTTGAACTTTTACATTGCAAGAGCATTTGCGATTGTATTAGTCTGAATACATGAGTGATAGAAGGGAGTATTTTTATCATCACTATTGCAATGTCTCTGTTGATTAATGTTCTGTTGAAATATGAAAAATTTAAGCATGGATTTCATTATGTTGGTTAATAGAAGCCAAAAATTGTTCTTCGTAGTGCTTATGTGTGTGAATTCGGCTTCAAAATCTTAATCAGCTAGGAGTGTTTAAGATGCAGCTTGGTATAATAGTTTTCTTCTTCTCTCCAACATATTAAAACCATTAAGTTATTTTGGTGTTATAAAATCTTCTGAGATATCCTAAGTTTCAATTTGAATCTTCTGACATGTGAGTCAAATTCATTGTTTTGGTATCAGAAACCTAAGACAAGGCCTTCTAAGTGTTGTTTTCTTGTCCCATATCTATATATGTTTGGTTTTTCCTAGGTTAATATATGTTTTGATTAGTCATTTTCGATTTAGTCTAAATAAGCTCTAAGTGGTATCTCTACAAGATTACAACCACATGTAGGAGTTATTGTAGTTTCGGTTCAAATCTTTCTAGAGTGTTTGGTTTGCTTGCTTTTTACATTCCGCATGTTCTTATATACTACAATTTAACATGATCTTTATAAGATTTGATTTCTCTCTTTCGTATCTGGTGAATCTATGTTGAATGCTTAGCCAGTGTTCAAGTGGATTGGATGCCAATATACATCTTTGATATGTTCGCAAGGATAGTAATGTCGGTAACGAGATGAAAACCCTTCAAATATGATCCTAAAATGTATGTAAGTGCGAACAGTTTTACAATGAATGCTGCAGATCTAAAGTGGAAGTGTAATCTGATTCATTTAGGTATGTGGTGTTCGATAGCCTCCTCCAATATGTGACCAAAGTCAGCCTGAGAATGATTTCTTGGACATGTTTCTTCAGGCGAATTTTTTGAGTACATGAATGAAGGTATTTTGCTATTAATAAAATGGAAAATTATAAATTGTGGACAAGTCTGTCAGCATTAAGAAGTGTGCCATCTGTACATGTACTCTTGCCTTCATAAACGGCTGTGCAGGATGACAGATTCTACTTCACTAGCAGCATTAAAACAATATTGCTGGCTAGGGCAAACAATATGCAATCTTTCAAAGTTTTCTGTTGCTTGCCTCCATTAATGCGAAAAAAATGCTACATACGTATGATCATAGTAAGATCTTATAACGTGAGTGCTTTATGAATTGGATTTGTCCCAAAAAAAAAATGTAAACGAAGTGCAATCTTCCGAAGTTTTTTTTTTACCGGGTAGACACTGTAATCTGAATGTTTCGTTGTGGGCCTGTCCACTGAAATGGTTCAGCAATGATAGGACACTTGGGCTATCTTTTCCTAGGCTTTAATGGTCATCAAACCGGTTTGGGTCTCTGGGCAGATGAGCAGCTTCCCCAACCGGTGGCTATTGGCTAACCTGTGAAACTTTTGCCTTCCAACGCCCAAAGTTGCAAGCTATTTTACAAATTACAATATTAACAGTCTTAAGTATGTTTGGATGAGCCATGTGGTGGAGTGGACTTCCTACTCCACTCCAGGCTTAGTTAATCTTTTTTTTTTCATTGGATTCCTTCATTGACCAGCACTGTCCATCCAAACATCCCTTTAATTAACTAGATATTTTGATTATTGTTATTGGTTTCATTTGTAATCTTAATTTGTTAGTAAGACTAGTAGCTAATGATATGGTTTCTTTCAAATGATTGCAAGTTTTAAAATTTGAATTTCAAATATACTAAAATTACATTTTAAATTTCGCGTGAATTAACTTGATTAAATTTGAATTCGAAAACTGATCACATTAAACTATAGTAAAAAAATCCTTTTTTGGGTTTTGTCCACTTTTAGATCCCTTTCTAGGATAAAAGATTATAGACCCACTCTTTGCAACTCATAATTTTGTTTAATTTTGATCTTCATTGTTTAGCAAAAAGAGAAAATGCAATATTATTCCATGCTTGAAACATGTTAAAACAAAAAAGTTACATTGCATGCATGTATTATAATCTTTGCCCTCGTTAAATATTTTGATTTCTCTAATATTGAACATTCATGAATTCATTTAATCATATCTTTTCATTCTCTCGATGAATTAAGAATCATCGATAAAATTTTTTAATAATGTAATTACGTAATATAATTTAAATAAAAAGAACATCTACTAACATAGAATAACTGTAACCATTCCATACAATTATATATATGGAGGAATTTGATCCTACATTCCAAATGTGATTACTTTATTGCTTTATTCTCAAAATCAATGTAAAATGGCCTAATTCCATCTTCTTTTAATCAAAGTTAGGCATAATCCTAACAATAACAATAGATTATAGCTTTTTTATTTTATTCCCCCTTATAGCAAAAATTCCCCTCTCAAGAATTAAAGTTCCATTTTATCTCCACACAATCCCCATTTCAAAATATACTCCAAACCTTTAATACACCCAATGAGTTTAATCTCTTAATTATTTTAAGTAATTGCTTTGTGGAGAATAAGTTCATCATGATGTACCTAATTAGAGACTATTCATTAATGTATAAATTTAATTTGAAGATACTCTCTCTCTCTCTCTCTCTCTCTCTCTCTCTCTCTATATATATATATATATATATATATATATATATATATATAGAGTAAGGATCCACTTACACATATGTAAAACAAATTTGTTTTACACAGTTTTATATCTTCATATAGGATTAATATTTTTGTAAACCAACCGTTGGATTTAACAACCTACTCATATTTATTATGTATGTAAATTTTTGAATCAATATGTTATTTCTATCATTTTAATCGAGACTGATATTTTTTTCAGTATACATCAACGGTTGAAATTTTATTTTACGAAATAAATAGATAGACGTATTCGATTAATTTGAAATTTGGTATGTATGATCTATGTGGATAGAACATAAAATTCAACGGTCAGATTAAAAAATTATAAATCATATAAAAAGATATAAAAGTGTGTAAAACTAAATTTGTTTTACACATGTGTAACTGGATCCCTCCTCATATATATATATATATATATATATATATATATATATATATATATATATAAAATATGTGCAATTAAGGTGGATAATTGCATAGTGTTTGAGAAACTCTCCTTTAACTTTAAGAGAGCATATTTTCCCTTTGGCTTGTAAACAATGATCGCTAAGTATGCAATTTGCCTTTATGCATAGTGGAATACAGTTGCTCATCATTATGTAGAAGAGATTAAACCCTTTTGGCCTAGTTCTTTAGGTTAAAAAAACCCTAATAAAAGAGGGAAGGATATATTCTTGATTACGAATTTAAATTTAGAGTTTGTTTTTAATACGCTGATAATGAATTCAAATTCAAATTTCTTTATTTAATTAATTTTTTAATGTATCTTAAGGCTTATTTATCTTTTTTTTGTCTGTTAATTTTAAAAACTCTACTTATGGTATATGATAAGGTCATTTTTCTTACCATAAAAAAAAGTATTGTTATCACTAAGAAAAGCCAAGTACAAGTATATGTTTTTTAAATTCCAAAGAGAGCATAAAATTGTCGATAATCACATGTCAATCATATATTCTCTATCACAATAACGCATTCTTTTTTTATTAGAAGAGGAATATTAAATAACTAGAGATGAGGATGCTTGGATTTGAACCCAAGACTTATAATATGTTACAACTCATCTTAACCACTAGGTCAAGAAGTTGTTGGCAATAATGCATTCTTTTTATTCAAATTAAACTAAAGTATCAAGAATAACTTCCTTGAAGCATATTCTTATTAGATAGATTAATTTATATACTTTTTAATCCTAGATTAGCCTAGTATTTTTTTGCATGTATAACTTATAATAAAGTAGCAAATTATTGTAATTTTAATCCACGGCTAGCCTAGTACTTTTTTGCAAGTACTTATGGTAAAGTAGCAAATTATTGTAATCTGTTATCAACATTAAATTAAAATAAGCATACAAATTAATGTCATGTTGTTGATTAGGAGTGTAATTATATCGAGTCAAGATGATTTAGTATCAGACTCAAGTTCGACTTAACTCAAAAATTGAAAGCTTGAAACTTGGCTCGAGCTTAATTAAGTTTAGTTTTTGAAGCTTGAACTCGATTTAAAAAAATATTCGAGCCGATTGAGTTTAGCTCGATAGGCTCGAATTTGACTCAATAAGTTTGATTTGTTATTTTTCACTCATATATTATGAAGATGAAATTGTAAATTAATAATAAAATATAAAAATATATATTAAAAAAGTTTGATTAGGCTCGTGGTCTATTTAAGTCAGGTATTTGATTCGACTTGTTACTCAAATAGCTCGAACTCGACTCGAATAATTATTAAGTTGAGTTTGAATAATTTACAAATAACTTAACTTATTTAAACTTTAGTGGTGATCTTACTATATATAAGAGGAAACCCAACAGGCCACTTTAGTGATTAAGACAGATGCATGCTTTTATGGAAAAAGAAGAGGTTAATATGGAAAGGATATTGATAGGGAGGTATCTTGTTTGGTTAAATATACAAAGGACTTGAAATTTTGGCTTGACTATGCATGGGACAATCACATGGGCTTGTAGTGAGTGATGATGATTGAGAGAGCTAAGCTTTTTCATTTTCTTTCGTGGGATCCGCCCTTTCCCTCCCCTCTCCTTCAATGATTCTTATCAGCTGGATTTTAGGGTTTAAAGCAAACACGTCTGTGAAAGGTGGTCTTCCAAATAACTTTTATGCCAAGAACAAGAACAGGAAAATTATAGATACCAAAAGCTGATGTGGCATGTCGTCTAACCTCACGGTGGATTGGTGGGTTTAGAGAGAATCATCCACATCATCCATGTCGACTGCAATGTAAGAAAAAAGTCAGGTGGAAAATCTTCCTTCTCGTCCACCTCATTTTTTTCTTCTAAGAATGGTTTCAATCTCAGGTAAGAATTTGTGAAAATATATTTCAATATGAATATGAAATCTAACTCAAATGATTCATATTTAAAAGGTGGTATCTAATAAATTTAAGTCCTAACATTAATTTTTAGATTTTTCAACAAATTTGAGATTCAAATTCTAATAGCTGCAATATCTTCTCTTATCTTAGGTTTCGGGTTTTTAGATTTGAAAATTTCTAAATGCAATCCTTATTTAATCTTTGCAACCAAAAATTCTATGAATTGAATAAAGAAATGCAAGAAAAAGAACACCTGAAACAATGTAATAGGTAGGAGTGAAAAGGAAGCGTACTAAATTCTCGAAGGAAACAAGTGGAGAAAATTGGACGGTGGTCCAGAATTTTAGACGAAGATGCCAAATAAGTTATATCCTAAACAAAAAAGAAAGGGAAAGGTGGGAATTAGGGGTGGGAGATCTTGGTCATGTGAAGAGTGTAGGGCAATGCTGGCTTTAGACAGGGCTAGCGTCTGCGTCAACGGGTGGACAGGACCATGGGGCACGACGAGGAGGGGCTGCAGAGGCTGCCATTGCTGCGACCATGATGTTGGAAAAAAGGAGCATTGTGTGCCCTAAAGGCTTACACTCCCATGCCTCATGGTTTGGGTTTGGGTTTGGTTGGGGTTAATTTGGGTGCCAGAGTCTAGCATTTGCTTTTACCAACTTTCAAGTTGTTGCTATTTGCTTCATTCTTCGTAGTACAATGGAGGTTTGTTGGCTTCGGGAAATAAAAATATCAAAGGTGCTGAGAGTCAAATTTCAAAATTTGCAAAAGTTTTACACTTTAAGAGTAAATATATATATATATATATATATGATCATTTGAATCAATGATAGGTGTATAGAAAATAAATATAAATAGAAACACGATAGAATGCTACATGACAACTTTGCCCCTTGATGTGATCGGTGCTCTCATCGATGCCGTGGCTTGATTGAATGGAGCTCTCAATCAGTAATGTTTGTTCAAGAGGTGAATTCATTTTAATCAAGATATTCAAAAATTTAAAATCCGAGTTATTTATTTGAAAAAAAATGAAAATTTTCAAATTTCAAGAGAAATTTCAAAAATTGAATTGAAAATCTATGATTTTTATTTTAAATTTCTCTAAATTTTCCTTTAGTTTTATGCACATGATCCACCATTAAATATTAGACTAAAAAAAATTAATTTTATTTAAATAGAATATATATTTATATTTTTAATAATATACATTTTTGCAAATCTAATGATATTATTCATTTTGCATATTTTATTTTTCTCTTATATTTAATATCATTATTTCTCTTTATTACAAATAATACAATTACAAATACTAGTAATTTGAATTGATGGACTTTGCAATGCTTTTATTTTGAAATTCTTTAAAATTCTAAAATTTATCATCCAAATGCACCCTAAATATAAATAAAATATTAAGTATTTATTGCCCGACAAATTTTAAGACATTAATGGTCAATGAATATAAGAATGCACATTTATAATTTCTTATATATAATGGTATAATCTATATGTAACCTATTTTTCAAGAATCTAGTTGGTGGAGGATGGTTAAAATATATATTTTAAGAAATATTTTTATATCTAATATGTTTTTTTTCACCAAATTAAAAAAAAGTCTGTTTCTTCTACCGAGTATTGATCATTTATCCACGAGCTAAGCCATTACTTGCTATTCATTATTATTATTATTATTATTATTATTATTATTATTATTATTATTATTATTATTATTATTATTAACAAATTAACAAATCGAATGATCACAAACAAAACATTAATGTGATAAAATTCATTTTATAAATGCCATCTTAACCCACACCAATACATTCTTTTTTTATTATTAGTAAATAAGCAAAATGCCTCTATTATTGATGCATGGAGGAAAATAATTGATAACAAATATTTTGGAGGCAATAGTCAAACAGTTAGGCAAGTTAGGAAAACCCCACAATAGGTGAAGCTCCAAGGCAAAAAGAACTCTCACATCCCTAACCATCCATAGAATTGAGAAATCTTCCATTTTGGTCTCACTTCACTCCCTACATTCTTCATTATTGTTCACAATCCTTTCACAAATTTTGGGAAAGGAAGTCAGACTTTTCTTATAAAGTAGGTCGAAGTTGAGAATATAGGAAGGAGTTGGAAGTATTAGGATTTGAATATCAAACTTGCTAAATGTCACCTCTTAATAATATCTGCTTGATCAACCATTTAAATTCAATTCTGAATTCAAAGACATAACACCTTTACTAATTCTTCATGCATGCATGCCCTCCACTTTCCCCTTAAGGAAATTCTATTCCATATATGACAAATATATATTTGATTTGGCTTAATTTGCTGAATGCTTTACATTTCTCTCTATTACATGATTCTAGAATATTGTTTCCTTGTAAGCATAAGTATATAATTTTTCGAAAAAACATATAAAAGTTTAAAGGGGAGAGGGGAATTTGAATTTATATCTCAATTCTCTTATAAAGAGGGAACAATATAATTAAATTGTAAATATGTTCATATTCTTATTCTGTTATTCAAAAGAATATTGTTAAAGAGAGAAAGTAACTAATGTGATCATGATTTATAATTTATTCGTACACAATCATATGTCCAAAATTTGTAGGTTAACATAGGATTCATTAACCTAAAACAATTATATATAGGTAATTGCTTGCATACATGCATACATACATACGTACATATCATGTGTAAGAAAAATTTTTATGTACTTACAAAGATTAGTTTAATCAGGAAGAAAAGGATTTTTTTTTTATCAAACAAGTTTCAACAGTTGTAAAACTACTAAATTGAAAAGAATTTTGATTTTTAAAAGTAAAATTTTAAATATATCATATCAATATGAAGAAGTATATGTCGGTAAAATAGTAGAAGAAGAGAATTATTAAAAAAAGTGATGTGTGTAAATATTTTGTGCATTAATAGTTCAAATCAAAATGGATATTCATCCGAGATTGAGCACATTTTGTTTGAGGAAGACTAACATATTCCATTTCCTTTGAATGGTGAGACAGCATATGTTCATGTAGTATACATAGACCATGGACTCTTTCTTTTCTGACGATGCCCAGCTGCCTGCAACCCTGGATAACAAATCGAATATCGACAGCATTTGCTCGACAATCCGTAGCGGATACAAGTTTCCTGATAGTTGCAAATCCCCAATACTTACAAATCTGTTTATATATACAAAGTCATTTTCGTTTAGGCTTCTCTAGAACTAGCACTGTCACACTTCCAATATTATATTTTTTTCGACGAAAACAAAGACAAAGATTCCCTTGGTGGGGTTGATTAAAGACTTGCTAAAAAAGAAACATGATTCCCTTCAATCCTCTCATGCCCACATCCATGGTACAATTAATGCGTCCATCAACCCTAAAAAAATTCATAATTGATCTCAATGTAAATCTGATAATCTTAAAAAAATACGACACAAAAAAATATAAAAATAACACGAATTAAAATTTAATAAAAATTGTATATGAATACAATAAAAAAAATTATATTTAATGTGTCTATTTGAAACTTTCGTACAAATAGTCGAATTTCCTTAATTGATCTTTAAGACCTTTTCAAGACAATCTCCCCCCACTTCCCTCCTTTTTTCTCCTCCCACTTTGGGCCCACCTTACCTGTGCATATGCCTAAACATCCCAGGCCTTCTCTCTCTCCATCTCAGTCTATCCCTCGAGTCACCTATATATACCATACAATCCCATCACTCCATGTACCCATCTCCAAGAGCTTAGCAAGCTAAGTTTTCCTCTTCTGATCCACCCAAGTTCAAGTTTTCTTCTCAGATAAAATGTCTGGTGTTTGGGTTTTCAAGAACGGCGTGGTTCGCTTGGTCGAGAACCCAGGGACTGAGTCATTAGACGGAAGCCGACAGGGCTCCAACACCCGCCGCAAGGTGCTCGTGCACACTCCTTCCAACGAAGTGATCACTTCCTACGCGGTTCTCGAGCGCAAGTTATTGTCTCTTGGGTGGGAGAGGTACTACGACGACCCTGATCTTCTCCAGTTCCACAAACAATCCACCGTCCATTTGATCTCTCTCCCCAAGGATTTCAACAAGTTCAAGTCCATGCATATGTATGACATCGTCGTCAAAAACCGCAACGTGTTTGAAGTTAGGGATATGTAGTTGTAGTATACATGGCAGCACTTCTCTTCTTTCTTCTTCCTCTTTCTTCCTTTGTTTGAATTTGTTTTCGAATTTGGTATATGGGTTTTGGTTTCTGCAATGGATTTTGTATGTTGAAGGGGAAAGCTTGTGGGCTTTATGAAATTAGGTTAAGGAAGCTAATGTGCTTAAGCTAGCTGTGTATTTGCTTTGTAATCCTTCTGTAAATTACTATACTGATTATGAATGAAAAGTGGTGTCTCCTTGTGTGCTATTGATCACAATTACATAAATTTTAAATTTGAAAATGACACTGTCCATAATTTTTTCATTCAAATAATATGATATCGAATTTCATTTGTAAAATAAAGATTTTCGATTTGAGAAAAATGAAAAATAGTATTTGTAGAATTCTAATTACTTGAAATATGAGATTCAAATAAATTTCTGTGATAATTGAAGCTCCAAATTGTGTCACATCAAAAAAAATGAAGAATCTCGTATTTGCATAATTCTAATTGCATTAGTTCGTGGGATTCAAATAAATTTTGGACGGTTGAAGCATCAGATCATGTCACATCAAAGTCTATCAACAACTCAAATGCAGCCTAAATTATTAATAAAATGTATTGGAGTTAACCTAGTGCTAGTGTAGAAATGGAACCAAGCATTTAGATATAGTATTTTTGGCAATAATGAAGAGACCTAATATGTGTTTTGGGCTGAGAATGAGATATAAGGAAGTGTTAAAAGAATTAGAAAGGAAAAGGTGCACTTTGGGTTTGCTTACCAACAACGTGGCGACGCCACGTGTCTGAACCCAAGTAGACAAGTTTATCCAGTAAGTATGGAAGGACACTGTCTTTTTTTGCATTTGTTTTTCTCTCTGTTCGAAATTTTAGTAAGGAAAAAAATTGAAAGCTGACCAAATTGCCAACTTGCTGGAAACGATGCCTACGCTTGAAATCTTGAATTTGCAGGCGAAATTAGATAAAACAATTAATGCTGTTTTCGAAGGAGACAAATGTGAGATTTGTCTTCGAGTTGAAACATTTTATCTATGTGGCTAATCCCAAAATAGAAGTTCTTTCAGATTTGGCAGAGAGAAGTTTGAATATAGCTCAAAAACGAAGGAGGATTAATGAAGCTGTGTCGGACAAGGCAAGCCTTGCAAAGAATATTCTACGTATATATGCATATGGAGAGGCTGGAAATTAGAGTAAATAATCCAAGACAAGAAACAAAAATAAAAATAATTTGAATAAAAGATATACAAATTATACAAATTAAAATTTAGTAAAAATTATATATAAATACGGTAAAAACTAAAAAAAATTATATTTAACATGTTAATATTAGAGAATTAATGGTCCAAATTCAATCAAGGTATACCAAGATTAAATTTAGACCATTGTGTTTTATACAATATAAAATATGATTTTATATTGCGAACATAAATTATATACACAAATTACAATACTAACTGAAATATTATAAACAACAAACTTAATCATGCATGACTAATTAGATACAATTATGCAATATTGTTTAAAACTTATTAGTGAGAATTTTTTTATTTTTTTTTTGAAATGTTTTTTTAATTGAAGAGAGAGATTAGAGATTAATTTTTTCTTTTTAAAGTATGATATGTTCGGATGCAGATGCAAAGATTAAACATTTAATTAATTTTGGACTCATTTATGCTGCTTTATTTCCAATGTTCGAATACAGGCAAAGTCTCTAAAAGGACAATTTCTACGTAAGAGCTCTATTAACAACCTCTGAAATAAAGGAGAATGGATTTAGTCTTGTCGTTTTTAACTTTATGGCGACATAAATCAGCCAGTCATCAAATACTTTGTCTAATCAAGCTTTTATGATGGAGCTCTCATGCATAATTTAAACCAGAAGCATCATTTCAAATCAGATATTTAATTTGGATATATAGCAATTTAATCACTTTAAACGTAGTGAAAAGCTCATGTTTTTAGCAGTGGGGGTCACAGTGTTTGAAGCTTGGGAGCATTTCTGTTACCATTTGTGACAACAAATTAGACATGCACATGTCTGAAAACTTACATGTTGGTGCATGGATTGAGTAATGGAAACATTAGAGAATTAATTGTCTAAATTCAATCTTGGTATACCTTAGTGGATCAAATGCAATTTTCCTTTTCCCATTTTCATTTCCCTATTAGGGCCCTCCTAGATTTCCAATTTGCAATGCCAAGTGTAGATATAGTAACAATGATATTTGTTGCCAATAATTTTTTGACTGGATGATTAAAGATGAATTGTGACATTTTGTAAGATTTTGATTTGAATTCAAGCAAATTCACCCATATTTCCAGTTATACAAGTTTAATGTTAAAAAATGCAATTTAAAGATAAAAATGATCAAATACGATATATTACAATAAAAATTACAATCATAATCAAGTATTATATTCATATATCACATAAATCAATCAAAAACAAATAAGTATATGACTAAAATATAATTTATATACTATGAAACTTAAATTTGAGAATTTTTTATATTATTCAAATCTCAAAACCTCTTTTTTACCGTTCAACTAAAGTTTTTGACCCAAATTAAGTCCTGGCTATTGACTTGGAAAGGATATCGAGCCTTTGGCTAAGGCCAGAATGATTGCAGAAAACATGTGCTCGAAAATTTAGGAGCATGATCTTGGTTTCATAGGCACTATAAACTCTTGTGGATAAGACTCTTATTAACACGTGTGGGATTGCGTAGAAAGCCCATAAAAAAGGTCTTATTAAGAGCGATTCTAGATTTTGTTGCCATTATGGCAGTCCAAGCCCATAACTGCTTTGGATGGATGGGCTGCATTTACACTTTTCATTGACCAGTCACTTACTTCACTTGTGCCGAAAATAACATGAAAAAAATATGGGTTAAATTTTAATAAAAATTATATATAAAATTGATAAAAAAATTAAAATATATTTTGTATTTAATACGTCGACACAAAACTTTCGTATTTATATGTTACAAATACAAATTATGTACATGAATATTATTGGGTCTAGGGGAAAGAAAAGGACTGAAAGTCATAAAAGAAGGGTAAGTGAGATGAGGAAGCTGTTTCTCTTGATCCTATCCACAAAGGATGGGGCAAGAGAGCTCCTGTTTGTCTTCTCATGAGTTGAGTTTGGTTTTGGATTAGCAACTGCACTTTGTCTTGTCATGCCATGCATTCTGTCATCATTCCTACAACCTTTTCTTTTGTTATTAAAAAGAAGAAATGGAAGGTGCGGCTTTGACTTTGCCATCCACTCTGCATGGCCTGCATCTTTGTTTGGTCACTGAAGGGTCGATGCTTAAATAATGCAGCATTTCGACATCTGAGCTTTGGCTCGGTGCCTCTTGAAGAGGCGCATGAGAGGTCTTATAGGTTTTTCAAAACTCTTATAGTTTTAGATATGATATAATGATACAATACGAAAAGGATAATTATTACATACACTGACAGTGAAGTTTTTTATTCCACAAGCAGCGTTAAGATCATGATATGTGTTCTATAAAAATATTAAAATAAATAAAATAGGACATGTATCACGATCTTAACGTTGCTTGTGGAGTAAAAAAACTCCACTGTCAGTGTATGTAATAATTATCCATACGAAAATGACACATATAAAATATACAAAAATGATATGAATTAAAATTTTGTTTTTGTTGCGTCAGACATGAGTTTTTCTTGTTTTACATGTTACCAGGGGCGTAACCAGAAACAAAATTCAGTGAGGTCACATATGTGTGCTAATCCATATTATATAAATATTTTTATATTGTATTAAAAAATGGATTAATATCTCATATATCTCAGTAGAGTTTTTTGACTCCACATAAGGGGTTAAAATGATGACACATGTCTTTTAAAAATATTAAAAATAAAATAATACATGTGTCATCATCCTAGCTTCACTTGTGGAGTCAAAAAAATTTCACTGACAGTGTATATAATAATTATTCAATTATTATATGAAGTAATCTTTTTTAAATATATAAATTAAGTTGAAAATTGCTTGATTAGTGATTTTATTATTTATATTTTAATTTGCAAAAGATATCCTTACACATATAGAATTTTTTTTGAATAAAAAAGAAATAAATGTTAACATTATATTTATATATAATAAAATGTATGATTTTACTTTTACATAGAACATTTATACATAAATATATCTTTATGAGAAATTATATACATCACATTTTATTTTTCAATGCTTATTAACATATGATTATATTTAGAAAAATTACTAAATATATTATTAATAGAGTTTTTAAACTTCATAAACGTAGTTAATAAGATGATACATATCCCTTAAGGAATAGTAAAAAAATAAAAAAAAAACTAATTAGAAAATAATGTAGGATGCATGACAGTTTTTTAACCATAATTGTGAAATTAAAAATTTTCATTGTCAATGTATCAAAAACTAACCTTTATAATTTTACCAAAATATAAAGATTTTTTAAAATTTTCTTTGCAACCTAAATATTAATATTATCATTATAAAAATAAATAAAAATTTTATTTTTGATCATTTACTTTATATTTTTATGAAATTTATTGGCTTCAATATAAAAAATAAAAATTTTAATATTTTCTACATGTATAAATATAACTTGACTAAAATTCAGTGGGGTCAATTGACCCCACATTTTGTACGTGGCTACGCCATTGCATGTTACAAACACGATTTTATATGAAACGAAGATGGTTACAAACACAAATCATTAGAAATCTTCTAGCCAAATAAAGTAGGAAGAGGTGGAGGATCAATGGTAGTTTGAATAGAGATTATGTAATATCAAAAAATAATGTTGCATTTCTAGTTATACCTTAGTCTTCAATTAAAGATTATTTGAAAAATTGCAGTCGGAAACTTTTTTAGGTTAGGTTGTCGTTGAAAGAAGTTTCTTTCTTTATCAATCAAAGTTCAATTTTTGAGAACATTATTTGAAAAGTAAAATTTTAAATACATCAAATTAACATACAAGAATGCATCTCTTATATCATTCAACATTAAAATATTATAACGATTGAGAAATCTCTACCAGAAGCAAAAATAAGTAGCATGAGACATATAGATCAATATAAAAGAACACGTCCTTTATATCATCCAAAGAAAGAATTAAGATTAATCAAAATCCGAGAATACCCTTAATTATATTTAAAAAAAAGGTTTAATTTCATTAAAGTGTTACGAAGTTGATAAATTTCTACAAAAAACTGAAATAAGTAGCACGAGACATATGAAGTTTTACCTAGAACATGCTAAGTAAAAGGTATAGAGCAAGACTAACACCTTTTAGTAAACATTATTACCTCATGTTCTTTTCGACGGCTATGTTTTCACCTTTTTTATTACCAAATGTGAAGAAAGAAGCTCTCATCTTTTAACCTAATATTAAAGTAAGTTATATAAATCAATATATAAACTCATACTATAAATCGTCGGCACAAGAAAAAAAGCTCTATTGTCAAAAAAAACATTCTGGCGCCGACCTTGAATTCATTTGTTAATTCAGCAGGATAGCTATAGGCATGCAGCTTAGGCCATTGAAATGGTGATGCAATGAAAAGCAAAAGTTTATTGAAATTTCTATTTAGGTTCGGCAAGCCATGACTTTGCAGTGATTCTATGTAATAAACTAAGGATTAGTTAAGGGCTTTATGCTGCCTTTCTGTGCTTGCATGCTGATTATGTATCTCGAAGTCGTAGTTAATCATTTGGGAGAGTGGAAACGGTAGGAAAAGTAACTTGAAAAGAATAACTAAGCACAAATTGCACAATAAGGGTTGTGGATTTGGATAGGAGAATTCATGAGAAAATAAAAAATCTTGAAGACTCGCACGCAATTTGCGAAATATTTCTACTTTGACTTGAAGATCTCACTATTTTATCTCATAAAAAATACTCACAATTATGGATTCAAATTTTTACATATATATAATAGCATTACAGATTTCATAATATCCTAATATGAGATTGATGTGTTACAAGGATGTCTTTGATGTCTTTTCCAAACACTGGTTAAAACTATCAACATGTTTGGTTGAACTTTTTATAAAAACAAAAAATGGTTAGAGGAATGTCCTGACTGGTTGAACGTTTTACAAAAATAGAAAAACAATCAAAAGAGACACAGGAAGTATTATTATGAGACATGTTCCGATGTTCAAATTAATTATATCACAACAGAAGTGTTGTGGATGCAGATAGGAGAACGTTGAAACTGTCGACATATTTGACTGAAAACAAGGACAAAAAGGGCCAAGAGGAGCGTGAGAAATATTATTAAGAGACATATTTCAGCACTCAAATCAATTATGTTTAAAAAATGAATTTGGATTCATAAATTGGGATTTAAAAATTCATGAAAAAGGCTAAAGATACATATTATATAATCTGTGTTTTAAGTAGTCAACATTGTTAGGACAACATTGGAAAGTTGCTGCCGAAAGTATTTTTCGATAGAACATACTCAGTTCAAAAGTTGTACAAGAAAATAAATATATTTTCTGTTCAAATCTCTTGGCATCAGCAATGAGAGTGAGCGTTTGTGGTAAACTAGATCCACAATTGCGAGAATTTCATTTCATGTCGTTTGCGAAACTATCGGCCTATTGGCCTTTTCTATCAAACCCAAAGTATGAAAAACCTGGCCCGAATCTTTTCAACGAGCTTATAGTAATACACCACTGTCACTGTGTCAACATTGGGCTCAATCCTCAATGTATTGAGAAAATCATTTCTATCCAACCAAGCAGAAAGTTCCTTAAACCAAGAGTTACTTTATGAGCCAGAATTTTTTGAATTCGTTACAGTTTCCTGGAATTCCAAACAATCTCAAATCAGCTTCAAATTAGGGTTCTGTGATAATGTTGTTTTGAAACATAAACCAAAGTTTAGGACTCTGCAATGGGACTAGGCTTATAGTGACCCAATTAGCCTTGAATGTTATTGGGGGTAGGATTACTACTGGCAGCCATGCTGGAGATAAGGTTTTCATTCCTAGGAAATTGAGAGGAAACAATTTCCCAACGGACTGTCATATGCTATGATTATCAATAAAAGGCAGAGGCAAACTTTAGATTTTGTTAGCTTATACTTGTCAAAACCTGCTTTTATACATGGTCGATTGTATGTTGCTTTGTCTCCAATCACATCTTATAATGGTTGGAAAATTTCGGTTGATAATGAAACTAATGCATATAGTGATCAAACAAAGAATGTTGTTTACAAAGAAATATCTGAAGATTTTACTTCCTTTTTTCTTTTACCATTTATTCGTTTACCTTTCTGTGTTCATACTTCACTTATTGTAATTTTAGTCTATATTCATGCTTTGATTTTTTTTTTCAGATTGATCTGCCTTATTCTATATCCTATGTAACTTTTTTAATATTTAAAAAATGAACTATGATTAGCTACTTTACAATAAGAATGCCCCAGAAAGAAAAGAACCCAATTGACAGTAACAAAAGAAAGAATAAAAGCAACTGCTCAAAACCAGAGAAGAGAATCATATTTGTGCTTGTCATTCTACAATTCTACCATACCAGGGCGAATATCGAGCACCTCGTAGGGGAAACACTCGAGCAGGATTAACTCGAAAACATAATGAAACCTTGTTACCGAAAGAATCGTATGGCAAAACAACAATTTAAAACTTTCTTCAGTTTACAAATTAACCGCTGCTGTTGCTGTCACTACTTCTCCAGAATGACAATCTTTGAAACTGTGAAAGGACAGAATCCATGAAACCTGCAGGAACTGCATTGCTGTTTGTTCCAACATCTTTTGCATCCACCTCGTTATCAAAATCCTTCCAGAACTTGATGATATGTAAACTCTCTTCCTCTGTTGATCTTTGGACAACAATTCTAGAAGCATAACCCTTCTTCGTCATCTGACGGCATATCTGCGAAGGATTATTTGCTGTGAGAGTCACCATGTACAACCAACCCCGTTTGGACAAAAGCTTATCAGCAACTGGCAAAATCTTATCGATTACACTTCGACCATTCTCTCCTCCTGCCCAAGCTGAGGCAATTCCTTCACGACCCACTTCATCTTCAGGCGTTGGCACATAAGGCGGATTAACAACCATGACATCAACAGCACCAGCCAGACGATTCTCCAGCCCGGATGCAATGTCAGTATTTATCAAGTCAGCATGAACCCCATGTGCTTCCATGGTCTCCTGAGTCACTCTAATGGCATGACAATTGATATCAGTGGCAATAAACTGAGCCCCATTAGCTTCCTCCCCAAGCATAAGCATTAAAGAAGTGATAACATAACCACTTCCGCAACCCACTTCCATACACAACGTGGGTTTATGCTCCAACAAGTTTTTTCTATCAGCTAAAAGTGCATCAACCAATGCAAATGAATCATCACAGGGTTCATAAACCTCAGGATGTGAACTCACAAGACGAATTTGGGCAATTCTTGACAACATCTCACAGGAATTCCCTGGCACAACAATTAGGCTTTGTTTGAATCATTGTAAATAAGAGGGAAAAGAAAACATCAAAGAAAATTCTCAGTTTGTTTGGTATATAAGCCAATTAAAGTTAGATTTTATTACTAGATGAAATTAAGAATATGTTAACATAAAAATAAGAATATGAACAAAGAGTGAAAAACAATCCAAAGTCTACCAACAGACGCGCACCAGCGCGCACACAACTCACAACATAATAAAAAGGCATCCCACATCCAACTAAACAAACTACATAGCTAATTGGTATACACGTGGTATGGACAAAAAAGAAAGCACTTAGTCTGCAACATCACAACTTCACCTCTACAGCCATATCACAAAGCAAGAAAGTAGCAGTTCATCAAGTTTCAACACAATGACCAACCATTAATCCATAACCACATGCCAACAGCTACCACTAATCCACAACCACAAGTCAATAGCTACCGTAACTTTGTCAGATAAAATTGAAGTGCTACTATTTTGTTATTAGAGAAATTGGAGAGGTGGAACTTGGCAGTACTTGCATCTGGTTATATTATCACTAACCGCCATGAAAGCTTGCCGTTATCAAAGAAAAGAAAAACCTCTGGTTCTTTACAATTCCAATAATTGGAGTAAGCTTCATTGGATACAGACCATATTCATCAAAATCTGGTGGGATTCTTGTCTACAACCACTGTATTACTAAATTTCTTTATGTTTTCCTTAATTAAATTTTCCCTCATTTTCTTCATCACCACCAAACATAAGAAAGTAAAATCCAAAAATTTCATTTTCTTAGCCCTTATATTTCCCATGAACCAAACAAGGCCTTAGTGATTCTAAGGAAACAATTACAATATGACATGCAACACAAGTAGCCCAATTCAAGAAAGCCACCACTTTATTACTAAATTTTCATTTTGTTTTCCTTGGCATATTGAAAAGGAAGAGGTCCTACAACTTAGAGGTCCCAGATTCGTTCAAATTTTCATTTTATGTCAGCTTGAATTTAGTTATTGAGTTTAATAATTAACTAGTTTAGTCAAGTGATTTTCGATTATACTCGATTATGATTGTAACTTCTCATGTAATAAATCAATTAAAAAAAAGCAACCCAATTCACGAAAGACAGAAACTTGATAAGAGCAACAAGAAATTTTCCGATCAAACAGCGACAAGATTTGAAACAAAAAACATGGATACGAACTGAAATTAAAGAACTGTTTTACAAGTTACTAACAACAATTAAAAAGGGAGGGAAGGAAACCAAACCTGGGATTTACTGTCAAAATCCGAGGAAGTCAATACCAGTGACTTTGATTAAAAAAAAAATTGAATTTCAGTTGAAGAAGAGGCAGAAGGAAGGGTTAAGAGAGAGAAAGGAGATAAAAAGACGAAAGGAAGGGCGACAGTGGCCTTGTCAATGTCGACCAATCAAAATGGAAGAAAGCCAGACTGCTAAGATTCGTACCACTTCTTCGGCCTGTAAAAATTGGTTTTTATAAATCAATTGGTTTTTAATTTAAATAAAACGGTTGACACTTGGGGGGGTATTTGAGCAGAACCCAGCTCGATTCGTAAATTTACTGTTTGATATTCGATTGAGTTTGATCTAATCTTAATTTTTTAGTTTCAGTTTGACCTTGCTCGATTAAATTCATTTATCTTGTTTAATTCTCATGCTCAAATCAAGTTTAAACTCAAGCTTGAATTTAATTTATATATATAAATATTTTGTATCAATTAAATATACTATTTTTTAATAAAGTAATAATTATAACAAAACAGCTACAACAATAATCAAAGGTAAGACTAGCAGTATACTTCCATTTTGATATTCTGGAATGTAGTTATTCATAGGACTTTGCTACAATACAAATAAAAAGTAATAATCGACCATATAAGATCAATAATCAGAGTGCCCACACAAAGAAAGTACTTAGAAGAAATTTAGGTGTTTTTTTTGTGATTGGAAAGTTACGAATTCAAGCAGAAACAATCTCTCTATTAATGCAAAAGAAAAGTTGCATTGAATCTTTTGGAACTTTTTGCAGCTGCAGGACGTGTTGAAGGGTGCTAAAGATGCTGAAGATCCAAAGGTTGAAGGAGAGGGTGAGCAGCTCATACTTCACCCATTAAGGAGAATGGCAAGGAAGTAAATTGGATAACTAGATGGGTTGATATTGTAATGTGCATTCTTGTACATTTTGCACATTGGAGCTTGTTATGAACCATTTTCATGTTTCTTAGCTTAAAATTCCAAGTCTACCTTGGAATGTGCACAAGAAAGAGCTTTCATCTGAATCAATTGATATGTTATTGCATTTATTTGGTCTATTTTTTAAGGCATGCTTCCATATGGTCACAATGAACCCAAAACATTTATCTTTTGTCTTCCAGCCTGAGTGTTAACAAGTATGCACCCAGGCTTACTCTCTGAGCTTAAGAAAGTGGAAATTTTGTGCTTGTTTTTTGACAGGATATGGCTCATATGTGAATGTTCCAATGCTATAAATGGTCAAGGAAAGATTAGACAAAGAGAATCATTTCATCGATCTCACAATATCGATGGCACTTATTTGTTCATAACACTATCTACTAACTAATAAAATTGGAGCATCAACAAGTAGGATCATGCTGAAGTGATTACTACAGTGAGAAAATTGGATGAATTCTCTCAATATTCACACCCGAGTACTAGAGCAAGATGCTTACCTTAGAATTTTCGGTCAAATCGAAAAGAAAAATGAAAAGATCAGCTACTTATTTACATCAAGGACTCTAATGCATGGTTTAAGAAATACAAATATTTGTCTACTACAAATTAAGCGAGAATTTATCTGAATTTAAACCATTTACGATTGAAAAATATTGCAATTTAGGACTACTTAATCTACCATTGCAATTTGCAAGACAGAAAAGGTTGATATGAATCAAATCACACACAAGTTGATGCCTTAGAAGTGCGATGATTTGTTCCGAGAATAATCACAATAACAGTAACATCATCATGGTATTTCCTCCTCCTACCAGCTGGAATGTTCATCAATTCTTCCCTACTGAAACCTGTTATGGTAAAATTCATGCCTTAGAGACCTCGGTATAATTCATGAATATACTGCTATAGTTAAGAAATCAGATGTGTTGACTAAACAATGCAGCAATTTAAATCTATCCTACAAGATTTATAAACAGGTGTGGGATGAAAGAAAAATGAGTTCACTGTTCAAATTAAATTAGGACAAACGATTGAATAAGCTATAGACAACAGATATGATCATGTAAAATTTACCTGCAGAATGAGCTGCTTTTATTACAAGCTGCTCGACAAGAAATTTTGCAGGATCTCCAGAGGGGTTGCCTGATATGTAAGAATAGACAAGCTTTACAGCGTCTTCGTTGCTGAAGAAGTCAAATAAACCATCACTGCCAACTATAACAAAGTGATCAGATCTTGATATTTTGTGCACATTCAATGATGGTTCTGTGGAGATATATGGGGGGCTAATGAGGTTCCGAACTCGAAGAATTCCCATCAGTGCATCATTCAGTTTTTTCTGCAGGGGATAACAAACATGATATGCTAATTAAGGAAAAGACTGGACCAGCAGCAATAAAATAATGCAATATAACAGTTGGCATAGAGCTTACTCTTGCATAACCCACCCTAGATTGCAGAAATAGCAATCACAATGCAAACAAGGCAGTTTTTTAATCATTTGTTGATTAGGAAGATTTTTTTAAATTTATACTTAATTGTTATTTCCAATTCTCGGGTATTAATTTGCATGCTAAGAAGCATTAAAAAATTTTCTTCAGTGCTTAAATATAAATAACAGAAATTATAGCATTGCCATCTCCAAGTCAACTAGGATGCGGTGAAAGTCATCTTAATATAAAGGGCAAAACTTATAAGGAAATCACAATGAGAAAAACCCGTACCGACCTTTTTCAAGTAACCGACTCCCAAAGCACGAGTGACCTTCAATTTTCCTTTCACTTTTCCAGCTACTACGGGCATAGAGTCATCAGGATGCTCATGCAAGAGTCTAGTTCTTTCAACTTCATTATCAACAGTGTGACTATCAGTGAGCTGAATAGCTTTCAACCTTTCACTCGGGCCCATGTCATTGCCTTCACCATATGTTGCCAATACAGCTCGACTGTCACCCAAATTGAGTGTATACAAATCTTTTCCATGAAGAAGCATAATCAATACGCAAGATCCTACTGAAACTAAATCAGGGCGGTCCTCCATTTCCTGCTCTACCATGTTCAAGAAATCATTCTCAGCTTGACTTAGAGCACGTTGGAGGCTATCAAGCACCCCATGTCTAAATGAATCAGATGATACTTCCATTTTAGGATCAGCACTTTTCTTATTGAAGCTTTCAGAACTTGCATACTCCTTGCTATAAATCCTAGAAGGGGTTTTCACATCATTACCAACCGTGCAATCATCAAGAAAATATCCAAAAGGTCCATTTGCATCAAAACCATAGGATTCTCCAGGGACATGCTGCTTCGATTCCCAGTCTAGCAAATTCAAATAATATATTATAGTTTCATATAATGTCCCAGCAAGAAAATCAGCTGCATCCCTCCCATTGAAGCCATCATAGATTGCACAAAAGAGCCACTCATTCTCTTCGGAACAGACAGCTTGAACCCTGTCTTCACCAGCAGCTCCGCCTGCCACTTGTACTTCCATAGCATTAAGGAAACTGTCACTTCTAGAAGGAGCACTCATGGGTTTCAGTAAATATGAATCAGTTTCAGGTGAATCAACCGGACTTGATGGACTGCAACTTAAGTTCGACATACTGCTTTGCAGGGAAGATGATAATATATCCAACCTTGAAAGAGAAGGAGAAGAGGGAATCCTTCGAAATGAATTAGGCGAATCCAAACTAGGAAGAATCTCAGCTCCTATCAGACCATTGCAGATATTCGTGTTGGCCAATGTAGCATTGGCGCTTAAGGCAGCACCAGACAAGCACGAGAAACTGCCTGTCCTTGGCATTTCACTTCCCGACCGGGTTCCACACCCATTAGCCGCCCTGCAAGGAATACCTTTGTGACTGTTGCATTGATAGCCAAAACTTACCTTAATTTCCCCTTCAGAATTAGTAAAATTTTCTCCTAGCATTATCGCCTGAAAATAAGCACACATCTTCATTATGCAACTTTTACACAGAAAGAGACCATAATATTGTAATAACAAGACAAAGTCCACAAATCAATACAAATTTCTGTAAGTAAATGATGTAAGTAACTGAATAGATGTGCAATAACATCTCTAACAGTTCAGTCCAACATGTTACATAAAAACTTGAAAGAGAACAAATCAGAAACTGAGGTCACTACAGACAAACTGTCATTACAAGACTTAAGCTCTCTTGTGTTGCTAAAGCTAACCTCCTATAAATTTTTCTTGTGATCAACAGAACATTATGAATCTTAAAAATGATCAAAGCAATAAATCCAATTTCATAAATGAATCAGTAATGATGATCAATTGCTAATGCAGGCTGTTAAACATATAAAATCTCCATCTAAATAGAATTTCTTTTGTGTAACTGTTTAGCAATAAAACAAACCACTTAAATCAAAATAAAGCAATGAACTTGAACAAGAGTATGGACTACGAAGCTGAATTTTAAGCTCCTAATTGGATAAGAATTCTAAACACAACTAACTCTGCTAATAACACAAAACAAAATATTAAATTAATTCAACAAAACAAAAGGGTAAAAGAAAAAGAAAAACAAACTTGGTATTGAATTGATTATATGAAACAAAGCTTTGCCTACAAAAACAGACGAAACAGAGTAAAAGAAGAAAAACCCACCTCAGGTTTTTGACCCAAAAGAGAAGAACAAGGTTAACAAAGCCAGAAAACAACTATAAGTACCAATACTGACTGTAATGCAGGAGGAAGAGCAAGTGAAAGGCGTGAACTTTGGGCAAAGAAAAAGCAAAAACAAAAGGCAAAAGAGAAGAGACTTGGGTGTATGAGACTAAGAAAGAAGGAAAGAGAGAGATTTAGTGGAGAATCTGAAAGAAGGAAGTGCGCGCAATGCGTTGGTTCAGAGGGAGAATTGGATGGTTGGAAAGAAAGGGTCTCCGCTAATTTTAGAGTTCTTTTTGTTTGGCTTACGTTTTGGCCTTGCCTTCCTTCCTGTCAGATTCACTATTACCGCTAATGCCGTTTCTCAGAGTCCCATTTGAGCTCTCGTTCTTTTCGGGATTTCTTTTAATTTGCCACTTGTCGACTACCTTCCAAAACCATTCTGCCGCTGGCCCTACTCTTCGGCTCTAATTACTACGCTGCCACAGTCCACGGACTTTTCTTCTGGTGTTCTGCATAGACTTTTCATGACCTTGACTCGTGTGAGAGATGGGTAAAGAGGGCTGAATCAGCAGTTGTCAGGCAACTTGTTTCATAGCAGATTGTTAACGGTTGAGTTAGAAATGTCAGAGATTTTAATGAGTGAAAATGAAAAAAAAACACCCTGAATTGATCAATTCCAAAGTCCTCAGTCAAGTTTTCAGTGCTGGGGTTGTATGTCCACTTTGGGTCAAGGCAAGCTCTCCACACATGACATGGCTTCCAGTCCAATTTGCCACTAAGCATTCAAGGTCGCATGGCTAGCGATAGGTGTGTGCCAGTTGAGAAACACTCTCGCAGCTTTTTTTTTCTTGGTTATAAGGGAATTACAAGAAGTCAAAAAGAGAATCAAACATGGAATTTAATCCTTTTTAAAAAGAATAATAATCGTGGACCAAATCTTGTCTGTTATTTTCTCAATGGTTTGACCATTTAAGATGCACTCTCTTAATATGCTCCGACTTTGTCATAACTAATTTGAGTATTGAAGTGCCATTCGAAATTGCAGTTGGTTGGCATTGATAAGTTTTCAAACTTGTAGAAATGGCTAGTTAGATTAGATTCTTGGACATTTCATAACAGAAGACAGAATATGTCAATAACCGATTTTCTAAGATTTGCTCTGTGACTGTGTTGGATTAAGTTAATTGCATCAGGCCAGTTTTAAGTCAACATCCAGAATCCTCATTCCCAAGTGCTCAAAATCAAAGCTAATGGCCACCTATCAGTTACCTGGTGTAAAAAACAGGGTTAGTGCAGTAAATTGCAGATTGTCAACTGTAAAAGGTGAAAGCAAACAAAGGTAGATATGGTGGGGACAGAAGAGTTAGAGACCAAGATTGAATCTGCCACTCTGCTGATGCAATAATTGATCTATAAGTGGACCAAAGCTGCCCATTTTTCCTCGGACAGTAGAGTGATAGGGCTATCAGAAGCCATTGACAGAACCCCGTTAGCCCACGTCGACAGCAATCTATCAGTCACAGAAAACAACAAATGTATAGCAAATTCTGGAAAAAAGTCATATAAAACAACAAAAACAATGGCGTCTTGAGGTTTTGATCACACATTTTTATCCGCCATTCAAGAGAACAAAAGCAAATCCATTCCCAGGTTCGCTGTTCAGTACAGGCGGCGGCGGTAATGGCAGCAAATGAGATGAGCTTAGACTCAAAAGTAGAGCAGATTATTATGAGTTAAAGAGCTAAACCAGGAATGATGAAATGGTACTCAAGTTTGTTCAAAACTATGCTGCACTGCCACTGTATAAAACAGTGGAAAACCATGGTTGAAGGAATTTGCATTACAGATAACTTACTTTGGACCAATGATAAAAATCATTAGATCTTGAGTGAATGAAAATGGCTCAACTAAGTGGAGAATGAAGATAGTAGTTTGAATCCGATGGCTGTTTGTCTGCCTTCAACTAAAATGAGATGAATATAAACCCATAAAATAATCCTAAATTCATACCATGAGAATTCGTTTTCAGAGTTTTCATGTTTATGCAGACAAAGAGTAGAATCTATTACTAGGAAAAGAAGCATCCCCTAATAGAAACATCAATTTTGATATCAAGTAATACCTATCAACAAAACGATTTTGTGCAATTCCATAACATATATTATATATTTATTGAAAGATATTCATTCAGACAACTTATATCTATAATTTCAAGTATCCAACGCCAATCATTCAGTTCCAACAGTGTAGAACACTTTTGTCATCCCCTTCTTCATGCGAATTTGACCAACCTGAAACATGAGCAAAACATTAAATTTAAAATGTACCAAAAAAAGATGCAACAAAAAAAAAACATTAAATTTAAAGCTAAATGGAATCCTCCTGAAAAATGCACCAAATTTTCCGAAAAAGTTTAGAGTAACACTCTGATGTAAACACCTGACCTAATCATAATGGAAAATATTAAATATAACAAAGTGATAATTGTTTTTTATCATCTAGTATATCTTTAAATAAGTTTAAGCATGTTTATTGGCCATGCATTGACAAAATCATAAAAAAAAATTATATTCAGTCATGGTATTAGACATTTCATATGCTTTAAGAAGTCAATACTCCCATCCTTGATCCTATTAACATAGATGATAGCACAGCATAAAATGCCAACAAATTTGATATTCATGACTTTTTTCGACCGGAATATGGCTTAAATTCTAAATACGGAAACAGACTGAGGTGATTAAACTGTCATAACGCATCAGCTATAGACATAATAAGATAAAAATATGAACTGAATTTGAGTAGCAGAAACCGACTGCAATATCTGGAATGATATCCTCATCTTGGAGCAAGAGAATGCAGTGTATAGAAAAAAGTATATCCATATTGGAGGGCAATAAATGAAATATGTTAAAGGCAGGGTAGTGACTACCAATGATATTATCATTTTCAAGGCAAAGCAAATTGCCGATATACCTTCATGCTAATGATCTCTGAAATATCAGAAACATGGGTGCCACCGCAAGGACAACCAGGATAGTCCCCCAGCTTAATGATACGAGGATTGCTGCCCTGGAAGACACTCAAGAATATAGCATTAGCAACAGAAAAGAATTAGATTCTGAATTTTCTCACAATTTCAGTTATTGTAGGCCTAACTCTAACATTCTTCTACACTAGATTCCTTAAGTGCCTTTTTTGGTTAGGATTCCTTAAGTAGTTAAGTGCTTTGACACAGGCCTGAGGCCACAAAGGCATAAAAGGAAACTTTGTTTCTACCTCATCCTTACCTGGGGAATGTAATCAGGAAGAGAACCACCACACAGTTCAGCAGCTTCGGCATATGGTAATGTTGCGGCATAAACCTGAAAGAAATAGAGATAAGGTTTACAAACAAATGCGTGCAACTGCAACAAACTAGAATCACCTGGCATATCTAAAATGATACTTACTCGACCTCCTTTAGATATCAAGGCATTAACTTCTGTCTCTATATCCCTCTGCTTGGTTTGCAATTCATTTGGCGGAACCGTACCCTTATATTCCACAAAAGGCCTGGAAAAAAGTGAACTTCATGAATACTAGTTTAAGCTACCATATTTGGTTATAAACATGAAGATTGATGTAATGTGAACAACAAAAAATGGATGTTTCAGCAAAAAGATCCCCATAACAGTTCAACCATCAATCATGAGTAAATAATGGTGTCGAACAAGACAGAAAGAAATAGGGAATTAATCCTAATCAGTTGAAGTAGGCTCTCATCCTTTCATTCTTTTTGGTAATAGCACAGCACAAAGAGCACGTATCTTTATGCGCATTACAAGCAATCAAACCTGAAGCATTTGCAACAGGCAATAAATTAACAACTGCCAGTTGGTTGAAGCATATACCCATCTGGAAAATGATAGCCTTTGCCAGGCTCCAAATGCCCAAATCCAACATTTTTCATACATACATCAAGCAAATGCCCAGCTGAGTGTAGCCTGCTCAAGAACAGAAATTGAAGATAAAATAAATACCAGCAAATAAACCCAAGAACATGAAAAACCAATTTAAACAGTAAGACAATTAGAAACAATAAAGTTTTCACTTATGACCAACGAACAGAAAATGGAAACTTGAATCAGCGAATCTCAAGAAATGACTAGTATTCATAAACTTTTATAACTTTTATTGAAATGCAATCTAAATTTATGATGAAATTTTCCACCAAACCAACTCTGAAAAATCTATTCCAGGCGAATATGTAACTAAACAATCAAGTTGTTTCTTAATAAGTAAAAATCAATCATCATCGTTCATCATATCCAGAGCTTTTATCATAATACCAAGTAGGCTACATGATTTATTATATGAACTCATGCTAAGTTGTCACTCGTCAGCATCATGAACCAATAATCATCATTCATCATAGTAAGTAAAAATCAATACGAAAACTTATTAGGGCAAAACTACCCCTTTCCTGCTTTCAATCCAAACAAAAGAAAAACTGAATATCTTTTCAAACCAGTTCTTTCCAAATTAAGTAGCCATCAAAATCTAAAAATTGAGACTAAAAGATAAATTTTTCTCTCTTCCTGAATGTCAACAACCTAGAATTCAGCCTCCGCCGTGACTCATCCACTTGCAATATCACTTCTTTCCCTTTTCCTTGCTCCAACTCACTTTCCATACTAGAATCGTCAGCAACTCCATAATGAAACACCTATAAACCAAATATATATTTAAGAAAAAAATGAAAAAGAAAATGAAAATAAAGTTCTAACTTTCAGACAAGTAAACTTACAACTCCATCTTTTGATCTAACATCTTGAACACAAAATCTGTGATTAGAATTAGTGATACAAATAAAACCAGTGTCAGCTGGTTGACCGCCGCCTTGCGGATGGAAGATGGTAGAATCCAAAATCAAAGCTTTCCTTCCATCATCACCCTGGAATCCAAACTAAAAAGCAAACGATCAATTTCATCAATGAACAGTGAAAACCCAGACAGGAAATGGGATAAAGAAGTAACCTTGAAGTAAGAAAGAAGTGTGGCTTTGGATTGAAGTTTGAACGTCTGATCATAGTATTCCAGCTTCGTTGGCGTCTGTTCCATGCCTGCCCTTTCGCCGTGTTCCTGCTGAGCCAACCTCGTTTTAAGTCATGGCTGCTAAATAAAAAAAGGTTAAATTATTTTCTTTGGTCGCGGGCCCCGTGCAAAGACTACGAGAAACACATGAATTTTCCATCAAATTCTCCGTTCTCTGTAATTGTTTTTATTTTAAATACTGTTCTATGTAATTGCTATAGAAGGTGTATACAGTTTTCCGAACATACGCACTATTTTTAGGCCCCTGGTTGGTAAATGTACTTGAAAAATAATAATTACCGATGAACATATGAAACTCAAAACTAACGGGGATTACTCTTTAATTTTATAGGTTATGATCCAACCTTCTTCATGATTATATTAATTTCTATTTGAATTGATAAGAAATAAATTAATTGAATTAGTTTATTTTTGTTTCATTAATTAAATTGAATTAAAGTTGATTAATGAATCGAATTAATCGAAGTTAAATTATTAATTTTTTATATTTTAAATAAATTAAATAATATAATTTAATAAAATATTTACAGATATGGATTATTATTTTATTTAACGTCAATGAAATTTTTTAACTACACAAGTGAAGTTAAAATGATGACACGTGTCTTTTAAAATATTAAAAAAATAAAAAATAAATAAAATATGACACATGTTATCATTTTAATTCGATTTATGAAATTAAAAATTCTACCGACGGTGGATAAAATAATAATTCTTTAAATATTAAAGTATTAAATTAAAATCTCTAGCAACTTTAAATTTTAAATATCTCATTAATTTATTTTTAAATTTATTTTTATATATAATATAAATGTGAGATAATTTATGTAATATTTTAACATATAGATAATACATATTTTATATAATATATAATATAAAATACTTTTATATAATAATATAAATAATTTATTTTTTTAATAGAAAAATTTTATTCCCAACACAATTTTTGTCGCTCACTATCTCTACCTCTATCTCTCTTCTCTTCCTACAATAAAACTTAATTCCACCGGAAAACTCAAATAAATCAAGAATCAAATGGCTTTCACTACTCACTGTAAATAAAACCATTTTAATTTTCATGAAAAACGAATACACTTGCTTCGTCAAGGTATTTCCTACTACAATTGATTAATTACGTTATATATTAATTTATTAATCTATAAAAGAATTTTCATGCATCATACGAATTTAAAATTAGCTCAATGAAATGCTTCACCCTTTGCTCTATAATCAATAAAGCCTTGATTTAGTAAGAAGACGAAAACTTTTAAACTTTAAGGTTTTAAGTTTAAGTTTCATTATGTGTGAAATTGAGTTAATATAATTATTTACTAGTTTAATTAGTTATGATTATTTAATGATTTACTTAGTTCGAATAAAGTCATTTTTTTCTTATTAGTTCAGGGAATTTAATATACCAATTACGATAATAACTTCAATAAAAATGTTAGACTCAGGAAAAAAAATTCTTAAAAAAAGAAGAGGGCTTTTTTTTTTGTTCATAAAAGAAGAGGTATTTTGAAGTACCTCATTTGTTCAATTTGGTTCGTTCAACTGTGTTTTGATTCCTTCCTGCTTTTGGTAGCCTTTGTTCCCAAGACCAGAAAGGCACAAGCGTCTAGCCGTCAAGGTAAAGGGTAGGCCAAGAATAGGTAAACGGGTTGGGTATCCGTTAATTTTGGGATATCATAATCCGAACCCGATTAGAATATATAAAACCCGAACCCGATTAACTATCCGTTTATTTTTATTTGTGTTACCCTAACCCTAACCCTATAAAATAAAAAATACCCATTTAACTATCCGAACCTGTTAAATACCCGTTTATTAAGTCAAAGTATGACTTTCAAATTTAAATTTAAAATCAATTTTGGAATAATTTATTTAAAAAAATTAAGTTAATAAATTTAATTTAACTAATAAATATAAATTAAAGTTAAAAGTCATAATTATGATATTTGATGAATTAATTTAATTAAATACAATATTAACAATAAATAATTTATAGATAAAAAATATAAATATCATATTAATTAATTATTATTTCTAATCGAGTTCGGATAGCGGGTACCCTAAAGTAACTACCCAAACCCTACCTTAACCCGTGACGGGTAGTAATTTTACTATCCGAACCCGATTATATACTACCCTAATCCTACTTAATCGGGACAGATAGTGCTGGGTACCCGTTTATAGGATACCCATTGTCATCCCTAGCCAAGAGTGGCCATCCCAATTAATTAATATAATTATTATTCAGAAGATCTAGGTTAAACACTTGACAAGAAACTAATCCATCCAAGCAAATGGGTTTTGGGTTTTGAAAAAGCCCATTAGATTGTTCATATTCACAAAGCCAACTAAAGCATTTCTAAGGTAAAAGGGTCCAATTGTTGGGTGATGGTTGGGGCCAGTATTAATAGGTTTTAATTGATTTAATCAACTTAAAAAGATTAAAAAATTATTAATTCGATTTATTTTTTTAATATCAACCGATTAAAAATATATTAATTTATCAGTTATCATTATTTAAATTTAATAATTGAATTACCCAAAATAATTGATCATATTAATTTATTTTAAAATATTTTTATATGGTATTGTTTACGTAATATTTTAAAATATTAGATATTCATTTATTTTATGTAATATATAAAATAGTTTTTTATATAATAATATAACTAATATTTTTTTAAATAATTAAAATTTATCAAAATCGATCCAACCAACCCATCTAAATTTGTTTTGATTATTTCGTTTAATCACTCCAATGAATTAGATTTTAGTACTTTTTTTGACAGCAACTTAACTAAACGTATAAATGAATTATTAGCCATTTTTCTATAAAATTAAAATTTTTGTTCAATTAATTAAAAAAAAGTTGTGACATGTAAAGATTGAGTTCAAATTTAAAAAAAAAAACAGCCGCTTCCCTCTAAATATATATAAAAAAAATCTTACTTTTATTTGGTAAATAAATTTGAAGTAAAGACAGAAAATAATTAAACTAAATTTCAGGTTAGAGGTTTAGTGTTTTAGCTACTATAATTATAGATAATATATGATTTATTTATTTCAACTTACTCAAGTAAACTCTTTTAATTTTTTTTATCATATATTAAAATTTGTTAGTTAAACATACTCTGATTTGTACTTAATTTGCATTGAAATCAATATATTTTTCAAAGTTAATTTTTCAACATATTTTATACATGGGAATAATATATGAATAATTATTCCATACATCGCGGTAGAAGTTTTTGGTTTCATAAGTTATGTTAGGATCACGACACATATTTTTATAAAAATATTAAAAAATAAAAAAAATAAAATAGGATATATATCTTGATCCTTATTCACTTGTAGAGTAAAAAAACTCTACCGATAGTGTATAGAATAATTATCCATAATATATTAGTATGTTTTTATTAGCAATAGGTTTACGGTAGGATATTTTAATAATATTATTACAAAACATTGTTTATATCATATTATAAGTTTTTTATTTTTATGTTGATTATTTAATAAATTATTTGTAGTTTTATCAATTATTTAATAATGATTATATATGTGGGCGGACAACATTCATTCGAACT
The DNA here is from genome assembly GCA_032173925.1 of Heritiera fomes. Lineage (NCBI taxonomy): Eukaryota > Viridiplantae > Streptophyta > Magnoliopsida > Malvales > Malvaceae > Heritiera > Heritiera fomes. The sequence continues at coordinate 37,419,914 of JAPDPM010000008.1, forward strand.
CCAAATTATAAAAGTAGCATAATTAATGCAAGCGATAATTCTCAACAACAAATAGAGTTCAACGTTTCTTCATGTATCCCTGTTACTTGCATGTATTATTATAACATTAGACATTTTAATTTATCGGTAAACAAAAGACAAAAGAATCCTACCAGATAGGAAGAAGCGTACACAAAAGCTTGATTAAAATCTCGTTTCTTCTTGTTGGTATTAATATCGAATGTAATTGATAAATTAAAACGTACATTTATTTAAATCTAAGATTTAGAGCAAATTTATGTATACGTTTTCAAATTTATATTTACGACAAAAATATTATTAAACTCTTTAAGTTATTTTCATGAATTGTAATTATACGTATCGGTACTTATAATTAAAATTAATTCATGAGTCACATGAATAGCAAGCTAAAGGGTAAGGCAAAATCTAATACGATCCTAACTTATTAAATAAAATTCTTTATTTATTTATTGATGGCATAGCAGTTTGAACAAAATAAATTTCTATGTTTATAGCAGCTGAATCAAAGTTATTAACATTGAGATTAATGGCTAAGAGAGAACTTGTTGAGATTGTCTAGAAAGTCTTTTTGAGCTCATCATCTTACCGATTTTTGAGCCACTTTTTTTAAAACTTTTTTTTTTATTTTTCTAAGTCTAACTTTGATAACATCTTAAGGACCAAGAGTACGTAGATCAACTGGCAGGAGGTTGTTCTAGCTTAACCAGAGGTCTCGAGTTCGAGTCTCTGAGTATGCAGCTGTGTTAAAACTCTTAAGGGAGAGCTTTGCCACCCTTTGAGTCCTGCCCGGCTCGAATCCGGATTAGTCCTATACCAAAGGTATAAGGATACCGGATGGTCTAGATAAAAAAAAAGTAAAATTAAGGTAATAATAGAATTATAAGTCATTTTTTATAAAATTAAAATTAAGTTTAGTTTAAGCAGATTAATTTGACTAGTCCTCAAAATTCAATCTCTATAAGAAGTTTTATTTATATTCGGTAAACAAATTTCAAGTAAAAAGGGAAAATATTTACACTGCTATATATTGGCTAAAACAATAGCAGAAACAATGGTACTGACGGCTAAGACAAAACTTGTTCCCGATCTTACCTTAAATATTCTACAAAGACTTTCTGTCAAGTCTTTGAAACGGTTCAAGAGCGTATCCAGAGAATGGAATTTTTTAATTTAGGATCCGCAATTTACCAGGGCAACATCTGAAAACAATGGCAGTGATCAAAACCCACCATGATTTTGTTCTTGGAGCTTACTATACAAGAATATTAAGCAACAGCTATGGCGACGATGAATCACAAGAGGCTCAGATTCAAGCGACGAAGTTGCAGAATTGTTATTGTGATTTGGGTCTCCCTCCTAACCAACCGACCACGTTTTATTTTTTACGGGTCACTGCCATGGCGATGGCTTGTTATGTTTGGTTAAACAATGTTGGACTAATGGCATTCCACACATGGAATGCTTAGTTTCACCATATCAGATACTCAAAGGAGAACTTTGTGATTAATCTTCGTGGGAAAACCACTTAAACAAGTATAATTACCATATTAATTAATGTTGTAGACACTAATCTTATTATATTATATATATATATATGTTTCCTTAGATTTCTTCTATATTTTTTCTTTCTATTGTTCGTAGCTTTGTTCTTGGTTTCATTCGGACTGTACAGGTAATACCTGGTTATAGATTGAATGATGATTTTGTTCCATTGGCTACTCTGGTGCATTCTATAACAAGGTTTCCAGCAGTTCCAGTCTTCTCCTTCAGGCTTGCATTCTGATCTGCAATCTTATAAATTTTCCAGATTTGATTAATTTGATGCTTATCCTCGAAATCATGAACAACCCATATGTGTATTGCAATCTTGATGAATTTCAATCGATGGACTCTGTTAGATCTCGAAATCATAAAGACTTAGACGCAAGAGAAAAATGATACGAATAAAAATATCAACTTGACTCAAACAAAAATTTAATAAAAATTATGTGAAAATGACAAAAAATAAAAGAATATATATTTAACATGTTAACAAAAATCTTGTATCTTCTATAATACTAGATGTATGGCGATTAGATATACCATACGATAGATAGCAACATTCTATAATTGCCAAAATGAATACAGCACCGACCTTTGCTCCAATTTCAATCTCTGGCATGAAAAGTGATCTGATCTCTAAAAAAACAAAACTTTAATTTGCTTATGCAAGAAAAAGACCTTGGGGGCTCCTTTACATCATCAATCACTGCCAATAACGGGTGCTGAATATTAACTCAAATGTTTATCCATATTCTTAAAATGTAAAAGTTTTAAAGCTCTAAAATTTGATAATCAGCGCATACATTTTTCTTTTCCTTAACTTCTATAACCTAGCAATTTGTATTTACGTTATATAAAATTATGTTCATATAATATAAAATATAAAAATCTCATATCAAATTTTTTTATATTCATATACAATTTTTATTTAATTTTAAAATGTATTATTTTTATATTTTTTATTCAAATCACTTTTGCATCGTATTACAATATCGTGATTAAGATTATTATATCTCCATGCTCAAAAAAATCACTGCGCAAAAATTTTTGGCAGTTGTTTTAACACAAGGCTTTGACACACTTAAGCACTCCTTCTCCACTGTGCATTGACATGATTTTGAAAGAGAAATTCCTTTTTCTTCTTCCTGCCTATAGTTTTCATACGTTCCCAATATTTGTCTCACCATCACCTTATAGTTGTTCACTACCTGGCCTTCGTTGTCTCCACATTTCATTATAATGATTATGATTTTTATGTTCAAAGAGGGACAAATTCAATTGACAAAATCTAATAACATTTTTCATGTAGCACAAAAGTCATAGTCAAATTTATAATTCACTAAATGCATATATCTAGATCTGACAATCTCAAACACGGCACAATTACACGATACGAGTAAATGATACGAGATGACACGAGATTAAAATTAAATAAGATTTATATATGAATATGGTAAAAGTTAAAAATAACATTTTGAATTTTCCGTGTCGACACGAATTTTGACACGAAATTTTCGTATTTTACACGACACGAACACGGTTTTACATGATATGAAAAAGAATTATGAATACGAATTATCAGGTCTACATATATCGTACCATATAATTAATTTGACTTCAACAATTGTGGTATGCGTTATTTTCACTTATAATTTAAAATTCACTATGTTATGATTTAATATGAAATTTTATCGTTATGCTTTAATTTTATTAAATTTTATTGTTATACTTCCAATTTTGTTCAATTTTACCATTGTGCTTTTGATTTCGTTAATAATTAAAAGTAACCGAAATGTTTTGTTAATGTAAATGGTAAGTTTATTTTGTTTTTTTAATTTATTCACGTTTTAGAGAATTCAAATATTTTATTAAAAATTAAAAAAAAACAAAGTATTATAAAATTTAATGAAATTTAAGTATAATGACAAATTTAACCTTAATCTTTAAATAATTCAAATAAAATAATCATAGAAATTAAGATTATTACCACCTTGAAATTTTTTTATTTTATTAATTTTTTTTGAAGTTCAATTTAAGAAGTAAAAAGTCAAAAGATGATTAGTGAATGACTGGATGTCCATGAACTGAAGTGATTGACACTTAATTCCATGGATGAAAGCCTATGGGTAAGGGTGTTAGGAGCTAAATACAAATGCTAAGGCGATGCTATTAAAGGTTTTGAATTTAATAATAACAAGTTGGTGAATGTGTCGTATGCTTGGAGATCATCGGTGGAAGGAGTCAATTTATTGTCAATGGGGTTGAAAAGGAGAAGTGGGGATGGATCTAGCACATTATTTTGGAAGGATGTTTGGCTGGAGAAACCAGTTTGTGAATTTGAGGGTGTGGATGAGAATTTAGTAAATATGGAGGAATTAGTGAGTGCTTATTTGGATGAGAATGGCTGTTGGAAATCTGAGTTATTATTTGCTAAGTTACCAGTTGAAGCTGTAATGCAAATACTGCCAGAGCAACTTGCATGAAAGATAAATGAATTCCGAGATACGAAGCGAGTGGAGTTTTTTCATGAAGGTCAGCTTATAGAGCCATTTGTCAAAATAATGGCATAGAGTTGGAGCAAAATTGGAGCTGGTTATGGAAACTCCCAGCGCCGTATAGGTGCTTGTGCTTCTTATGGCTAGTTATGAGGGAGAGAATTTTAACGAATAAGTTTAGAGTTCAATGGGGAATGGCAACTAGTTCGACTTGTCCAAGGTGTGGGGTTGAAGAGGAGACAGTTATTCACCTTTTGCGGGATTGCCCTGAGTCATTTAAAGTTTGGAAAGAATTGTTGCCTGCTTCTTGTGTTTCTGACTTTGTTCAAGGTTCGGTCCCAGAGTGGTTAAAATGGAGTTTGTATGAAAAGAATGTTGTAGTGAGTGAAACTGTCGACTGGAGATACATATTTATTGCTAATGTCTGGCGGTTAATGAAGAAGAGATGTGAGTTTGTGTTCAGTCCGTCACCGTCTATTATCTCGACCGAAAATCTGGTAGCATGCATAAATAATAGTGTACGGGAGCTGCAGCAAGTTTGTAACAAAGCCAAACCTCTTCAGCGGGAGTTGCAGATGATGTAGCTTTTGTTTCTGTAGCTTTGTTTTTATTCAATTCCCATGTAATGTAACCCAAAAAAAATCGCAAAATCGTAAATAAATCCAAACCCAGTGGCTTTCTCTTAATAACGATCACTCATAATCTTAAAGTGAGAATTTCTAAATGAACCTTTTTTTCACTCTTCATATCCCAATTTCTTCATATCCATGGAACGGCTTTTGTTTTGTTTCAATTTGATGAAATTCTCGTTTTATTTCAGGTTTGACTTAATCGATTGACTTTGATTTAAAAGGGTTTATCGGAAAAATGTTATATTTGCTGTCTGGTTGCTGAGAAAAATGCTAGAATTGTTTTAATTCATAGCATTGTTGCTTAAAGTCATGATTTTTAGCTTTTTGAGGGTATTTGTTGTAATTTGTAGCTGAGGATTAGTGAATGCTGGTGATTATAAGCTAAAATGCAAGCTGATTATTCTGATTTGAACCTTTAATTTTGCAGAAGCTGGCGGTTAGGGTTTTAATAATTACGGAGACGACGTGGCTCAATGACGATGAATGAGAGGACGACCATCGACCTTGATCAAAAATGGGATTTTATGCAAAAAGAAATTACAAAGATGAAGAATATTCTAGAAGGCTTACCGGAGCCACAGTTTAGCTCCGAGGATTATGTGATGCTTTATACGTATCCAATTCAAAGTCATTTTGTTTGATTGATCTTTTTTTATAGAAATAATTCCAAGCATTGTGATTTTCGTATGTTGTGAGTATTTCGTTTTGGTGCCCTTAACCTTTATTTTGTAGAACCATTTACAATATGTGTACGCAAAACTCTCCTCACGACTATTCTCAGCAGTTGTATGATAAGTATCGAGAATTGTTTGAAGAATACATTACCTCAAGGGTGAGTAATTATAATGTTGCTTCAGGGTTGGTTTTAGTTATTTTTCTTGAGTTGTTTAGTGTTAGTTTGGACCTGGAATTTTGCACTTTCATGGTGATATTTATTGTTTCTTTCGGTGTCATTAATTACTGTGACAGATTAATCTGTTTCATTAAGCATAAACTAATTGAAAGATTTGTGGATCAGATGAATCAAATGCGTTGAATTTCTTTTGTTCTCTGTCTTAATTGTTTAGAAGTGAAGATCAGTTCTTATGCATTTACTGGTAGTATAGAAAGGGCCTTAACAATTCCTCCTCCTCAACCCAAACCTCACCCATAATCTGTGATTACCTTTTTTTTAATAAAACAAATATGCTTGCTTTGGAGGCAGATGAATCATACTTGAATTAGTTGTAGTTGTAAGATTTTAAGAAAAGCCATTGATGGAAGTGAAATCAATGTAGCTAAATTAAGTGACGATGTTGAAAGGGATAATAGATTGCCATTTTTTTATAATGTTGTTCCTTGTTGAACGTAGTGTTGAATGTGCTATGTCTTTTCATTTTTAATTCTTTAATAACACAATTCATTAAATATTTCATCTATAGGTACTTCCATCTTTACGAGAAAAGCATGATGAGTGTTTGTTGAGAGAGCTGGTGAAAAGGTGGGCTAATCATAAAGTAATGGTTAGGTGGCTTTCTCGGTTCTTCCGTTATCTTGATCGCTACTTTATTGCTCGGAGGTCACTGCCTCCCCTTAATGAAGTTGGTCTCGCTTGTTTCCGAGAACTGGTATGTGCAGATTGAACATATTTGCCATGGTATTGCCATCGTATTTCCTTGTATGGAGTAATATTGGCATCTTATGTGCACACTTTTGGTGGTTTCAGGTCTACCAAGAGCTAAATTCAAAAGTCAGGGATGCGGTAATATCTCTGGTGAGTTCAGTTTTCCTTTTCACATTCATTGTGCACCTTTTCTCTTTTACCCAAATAATATTAATAAACACCCTAAATTTAAATCAGATTGATCAAGAACGCAAGGGTGAGCAGATTGATCGAGCTTTGTTGAAGAATGTTTTAGATATTTTTGTTGAAATCGGAATGGGGCAAATGGATTATTATGAGAATGACTTTGAGGACGCTATGCTCAAAGAGACAGCTGCCTATTATTCAAGGAAGGCTTCAAATTGGATTTTAGATGATTCTTGTCCAGATTATATGTGGAAAGTATGCATTTTTTATGATTGTACGTTGAACTATTTTTTTTTGTCGACTCAAATGGTGTCTAATAAGTCATTTTGCTCTCTTATTTCAGGTTGAGGAGTGCTTAAAACGAGAGAAAGATAGGGTCTCGCATTACTTGCATTCTAGTAGCGAGCCAAAACTACTTGAGGTTGATATTCGCTCTTGTTATGTGAATCCATCCTTTGGTCTAGGAGATAATCTTACACTTCAAAAGCGATACTAAAATCTTTTCTAAAATGTTGTTTCTTATGAAGTTCTTTTTTTCTTTTATAGAAAGTTCAACATGAGTTGCTGTCTGTATGTGCAACCCGACTGTTTGATAATGAGCACTCTCGATGCCATGCATTGCTTAGAGATGACAAGGTTCTTACTGCATGATATGTTATTTATTTTGTTCTTAACTTGTTTGGTAGTTAACTAATGATCACCTTTCTCTTTTAACTTTTAGGTGGAGGATTTGTCAAGAATGTTTAGACTCTTTTCTAAAATTCCTCGAGGCTTAGATCCCGTGTCAAGCATTTTCAAACACGTTAACTATTTCTTATCTTGTTCACCAATTAATTTATTAATTGTTTTTTTTAATTATGTTATTTTTTTTAATTATGTTAACAGACATCTCAAGTATAGCATCCCTTGTTTTATTACTTTCACTTGGATCTTTGTTCATTATCCCATTTCATCTATTCTTCCTTTACATATTATTTCCTTTTTTTCTCCGTTTTAAAAAATATGGTCTTATTTTCTATTTCAGCATGTTACTGCTGAAGGCAGAGCTTTGGTTAAACAGGCTGAGGATGCAGCTGCAAGCTACAAAAAGGTTTGTATTTTACCTGTTATTATATGTTGAAAGTATGCATTTTTTATGATTATATGCTGAACTATTTTTTTGTCCACTCAAATGGTGTCTATTAAGTCATTTTGCTTTCTTATTTCAGGCTGAGGAGTGTTTAGAACGAGGGAAAGATTGGGTCTTGCATTACTTGCATTCTAGTAGCAAGCCAAAACTACTTGAGGTTGATATTCGCTCTTGTTAAGTGAATCCATCCTTTGGGCTAGGAGATAATCTTACACTTCAAAAGCGATACTAAAATCTTTTCTAAAATGTTGTTTCTTATGAAGTTCTTTTTTTCTTTTATAGAAACTTCAACATGAGCTGTTTTCTGTATGTGGAATCCGACTGCTTGAGAATGAGCACTCTGGATGCCTTGCATTGCTCAGAGATGACAAGGTTCTTACTGCATGATATATTATTTATTTTATTCTTAACTTCTTTGCTAGTTAACTAATGATCAGCTTTCTCTTTTAACTTTTAGGTGGAGGATTTGTCAAGAATGTTTAGACTCTTTTCTAAAATTCCTCTATGGTTAGTTCCCATGTCAAGCATTTTCAAACAGGTTAACTATTTCTTATCTTGTTCACTGATTAATTTATTAATTGTTTTTTTTTTAATTATGTTAACAGACATCTCAAGTATAGCATACCTTGTTTTATTTCTTTCACTTGGATGTTTGTTCATTATCCCATTTCATCTATTCTTCCTTTGCATATTATTTCCTTTTTTTCTCCATTTTAAAAAATATGGTCTTGTTTTCTATTTCAGCATGTTACTGCTGAAGGCACAGCTTTAGTCAAACTGGCTGAGGATGCAGCTGCAAGCAACAAAAAGGTTTGTATTTTACCTGTTATTATTTTTTAGCTTATAGTATAAAAATCTCTTAAAGTTTCGTTTTGTTCAAGAATAAGAATTTAATGTTGATATCATTTAAGTTGATCTCTAATTGTACCAAAATGTTTTCTCCCTTAAATAGGCTGATAAAAAGGATGTGGTTGGCATGCAAGAGCAGGTAAAATCTTCACTACTTGTTCTACATAGCACTAGACAGTTTCAAGGTATGGAAGTTGATTTTGGTTTGTGGTTTTCAGGTATTTGTGAGGAAAGTGATTAAGCTGCATGACAAATACCTAGCATACGTGAATGATTATTTTCAGAATCATAGTCTTTTTCACAAGGTCTGTAATAGATGTTGTTTTGAAGATAAGTTTTTAAGATAAGTCCTGTGTTATATTTTATGTTGTCAATGTTGTCTATTTTCTCTAGGCTCTCGAGGAGGCTTTTGAAGTATTTTGCAACAAGGGTGTTGCTGGAAGCTCAAGTGCAGAGCTACTTGCCACTTTTTGTGATAATATTCTGAAGAAAGGTGGAAGTGAGAAATTGAGTGATGAAGCAATCGAAGAAACACTTGAAAAGGTTTGGTTGCGCTCTTCTACAGTGTTCTATGCACTTTTTAAGACTTGTTACACTTACACTTCATAATCTTATTGTCATAAATTTTCAGGTTGTGAAGCTACTTGCTTATATTAGTGACAAGGACTTGTTTGATGAATTCTATAGGTGGTCTTTTGCTTTATTTGAAGACAGAACTCATTTAGCTGATGAATTTTCAACTGATTTTGTTTTTGAGTTATTTTTGGCAGGAAAAAGCTTGCTCGAAGGCTTCTTTTTGATAAGAGCGCTAATGATGACCACGAGAGAAGTATATTGACTAAGCTAAAAAAGCTGTGTGGCTGTCAGTTTACATCAAAGATGGAGAGAATGGTCAGTTGATATAGATTATCTTTTGTGCATTGCAAGCCTTCTATTCTTATCTGTAAATGTTCTTAATGTTTCAAATAGATCTTTTTCTAAACTTCTTATCTGTTCTTTAGGTCACTGATTTGACATTGTCAAGGGGAAACCAGAAAAGTTTTGAGGAGTACTTGAGCAAAAATCCAAATGCAAATCCAGGGATTGACTTGACAGTAACTGTTTTGACCACTGGCTTCTGGCCAAGTTACAAGTCTTTTGATCTCAACCTTCCTGCTGAAATGGTACGCTTAGAGACGTTGCGAACAAGAGAGTTTTGTAACTTGCCAGTTCATCTTTACCAGATACTAACATTATTTTCTTTCTTTTGTTCTTCCTTCTTCCTCCTCAAAATCTTTTTAGGTTAAGTGTGTTGAAGTTTTCAGGGACTTTTATCAGACAAAATCCAAACATAGAAAACTTACTTGGATAAATTCTTTGGGTACTTGTAACCTTATTGGGAAGTTTGAACCAAAAATGATGGAGTTGATTGTCACAACATACCAGGTAACATGGTCATAAAGATAATTTCTAGCCTTTTTTTTTCTTAAATAGCCAAATAAAATTCATATATACATTTATATATTGCTAACACCAAGTTTTCATGGTTTGTAGGCCGCTGCCTTACTGCTGTTCAATTCCTCAGATAGGCTCAGCTATTCGGAGATCATGACACAGTTGAACTTAACTGATGATGACATAGTTAGAGTCCTGCATTCGTTGTCATGTGCAAAGTATAAAATTCTTAACAAGGAACCAAGCACAAAAACCATCTCTTCCACAGATTATTTCGAGTTCAACTCTAAGTTTACTGATAAAATGAGGAGTATCAGGGTACTTATTAACAAAAGAAAAAAAACCTACCAATATTGGGTTTACTCTCCTTTTGGTTAAATGATATCTTCTAATGCATTTCTTTGTTTACAATTCAGATACCTCTCCCCCCTGTGGATGAGAAGAAGAAAGTAATCAAAGATGTGGACAAGGACAGACGGTTTGCCATTGATGCCTCAATTGTGCGCATCATGAAGAGTAGGAAAGTTTTGGGTCACCAGCAGTTGGTTATGGAGTGTGTCGAGCAGTTGGGCTGCATGTTCAAGGTTCTTATATGACTCTCTTCCTCTTGTATGGCATGCACACTAGTGCCCGCTGTTACTTTCTTGCTTTACAAGTTTGTGTGTTAACAAAAAAATTGACATTTGCAGCCTGATTTCAAGGCGATTAAAAAGCGAATCGAGGACCTGATTACTCGAGACTATCTTGAGAGGGACAAGGATAACCCCAATATGTTCAGGTACTTGGCATGATATGGCCTAATCATGAACTCCAACAATAATTACCATATTAATTAATGTTGTAGACACTAATCTTATTATATTATATAGATGTTTCCTTGGATTTCTTTTATATTTTTTCTTTCTATTGTTTGTAGCTATGTTCTTAGTTTTATTCAGACTCTACAGGCAATACCTGTTTATAGATTAAATGATGATTCTGTTCCATTGGCTACTCTGTTGCTATCTATAACAAGGTTTCCAACAGTTTCAGTCCTTCTCATTCTGATCTGCAATCTTATAAATTTTCCAGATTTGATTAATTTGATGCTTACCCTTGAAATCATGAACAACCCATATGTGTATTGCAATCTTGATGAATTTCCAATCGATGGACTCTGTTAGATCTCGAAATCTTAAAGACTTAGACGCAAGAGAAAAATGATACGAATAAAAATATCAACTTGACACAAACAAAAATTTAATAAAAACTAAGTGAAAACGAAAAAAAATAAAAGAATATATATATATATATATATATATATTTAACTTGTCAACAAGAATTTTGTATCTTCTATAACAGTAGATATATGGCTATTAGATATAGCATACGATAGTTAGCAACATTCTATAATTGCCAAAATGAATACAGCAGCAACCTTTTCTCCTATTTCAATCTCTGGTATGAAAAGTGATCTGATCTCTAAAAAAAAAAACAAAACTTTAATTTGCCTATGCAAGAAAAAGACCTTGGGGGCTCCTTTATATCATCAGTCACTGCCAATAACGGATGCTGAATATTAACTCAAATGTTTATGTATATTCTTAAAATGTAAAAGTTTTAAAGGTCTAAAGCTTGAGTATCAACACATACATTTTCCATTTCCTTAACTTCCATAACTTAGTAATTTGTATTCACCTTATATAAATTTATGTTCATATTGTATAAAATACAAAAATTTTATATTGACTATTGACAAGTCAAATATATATTTTTAAAATTTTTTTCATAATCATATACAATTTTTATCTAATTCTAAGATGTATTGCTTTTATATTTTTTATTCAAATCATTTTCAGATCGTATTATCGTATCGTATTTAGGATTATTATATTTCTATGCTCAAAAATATCACTATCAATGGCAGGAAATGCGCAAAAATTTTTGGCAATTGTTAACAGGACTTTGACACACTTAAGCACTCATTCTCCACTGTGCATTCACATGATTTTGAAAGAGAAATTCATTTTTCTTCTTCCTTACCTATAGTTTTCATACGTTCCCAATTTTTGTCTCACTATCACCTTATAGTTGTCCACGACCTGGCCTTCGTTGTCTCCTCATTTCATTATAATGCTTATGATTTTTATGTTCAAAGAGAGACAAATTCAATTGACAAAATCTAATAACATTTTTCATGAAGCACAAAGTCATAGTCAAATTTATAATTCACTAAATGCATATACTTATCATATAATTAATTCGACTTCAACAATTGTGGTATGCGTTATTTTCACTTATAACTTAAAACTCAATATGTTATGATTTAATATGAAATTTTAGCATTATGTTTTAAGTTTATTAAATTTTATTGTTATACTTCCAATTTTTTTCAATTTTACCATTGTACTTTTGATTTCGTTAATAATTAAAGGTAACCGAAATGTTCTTGTTAATGTAAATGGTAATTTTATTTTGTATTTTAAATTTATTTAATTTTTAGAGAATTCAAATATTTTATTAAAAATTAAAAAAATAAAATATTATAAAATTTAATGAAATTTAAATATAATGACAAATTTGACCTTAATCCTTAAGTAATTCAAATAAAATAATCATAGAAATTAAGATTATTACCACCTTGATTTTTTTTTTGAAAAGTTTTTTATTTTATTTTATTTTTTGTTGTTATTGCTATTAATTTTTTTTAAATCAATGTAAAAAGTAAAAAGTCAAAAGATGATTAGTGGATGACTGGATGTCCATGAACTGAAGTGATTGACACTTAAATTCCAAGCAAAATCGGCCGCCTAAAGTTAAGTGGCATAATCGTAAATAAATTCAAACCCAGTGGCTTTCTCTTAATAACATCACTTATAATCTTAAATCCTGCCCTTATTTCCACTCCTTTCTTCAAAAAAAAAAAAGAAAGAAAGCCAAGACATCCGGAAATGGGAAGCTCTAGATTCTTCTTCAGTTTCCTCGCGATTTGCGCGATCCTAGCCGTCCACGTGGCGGTTTCATCTTCGTCTTCCACGGTCGATTTCATCGGTGACCATTTCCTCCCGGTCAAACCGGAGTGCCGCGGATCCATCGCCGAGTGCCTGATGGTAAGCGGGGAGGAATCCTCCGACTTCGACGCCGAGTTCGCCATGGGCTCGGAGATCAGTAGGCGCATTTTAGCAACGACTCGTTACATTAGCTACGGTGCTCTGAGTAGAAACACGGTGCCATGCTCGCGACGTGGCGCGTCGTATTATAACTGCCGACCGGGAGCTCAGGCAAATCCCTACTCACGCGGGTGCAGTAGAATTACGCGCTGTCGGCGTTAGATTTATTTTCCTCTCTCTTTTTAGTTTTAATAATTTATTGCCTCTATAATTTTAAAAATGTATTTTTTTTCCTATATTTGATTATTAATTATGTGTATTGCTGAATGCTGATGGGATATCGGGATTCTTGTTTTCAATATCTGTCCAGAGTTTTATTAATTACGTATATAAAATAAGTGAGTGGAATAAATATGAAAATTATTTATAAAATATTTTATTTATTTTGATTAATTTTAGTATCTGTTGGTTATTTTTATTTTTTAAGTGCTTGTGTTGTTATATGTGTATTAATTTTATTTTATTTTGTATAGAATTTATTCCTTATTGATTTTTCGTAAGCGGTTATTTGATTTTTGTGGTACTGAATATCTCTTTATCTGGAGATTTCAGACAACAAATGGCCCAATAGGCAGCAAAATCTCTTGTCGAAAAATAGTTTGTATTTAGAGAAGGTAACAACAAGTTGTCCCACCTTCATTTAAAGCCTCAATTTTTTAAAAAGATTTAATCAAGATATTTAGCTACGTTTAGTGGTTGTTTAGCTAACTAATCAACATACTTTTCTTTTGAACATTATCAATTAAGAACAGTACCTACAAAATTGCATATACATATGAAATAGGATTAAAAAACTAGCATTGTTTGAATTTTAGATTAAATAACATTTTGATCCTCAATTTTTAAAATGTAATTTGTTAATTTTCATCTATCAAAACGTGTAATTAAGATTTTTTAAAAAATAACGTTTCCAAATTTTTTGAAAATTATCCATAGAATTACATAAATCAATCAAATTAAACCCTAAATTCAAAATAACTAACATTATTACCAACTTTTTGCTAGAGCAAATAAAAATATTTATGACATATTATAAAATTCAAATAACCTTAACTGTCATCTTCTCAATTAAGCAAATAAAAACAACGAACATTATTACTTAAGAACAGTACATGCAAATTTAGAAATGGGAAAGAAAAAGAAGGGTATATAATTAGATTAACCAAGTGCTGAAGGAGGGTTCATGTGCAATGTAAGCTTGGCTTTTATGGAATCTAATACTTTTTCCAAAAAGAAAGGGAAAGTGAATGCAATCCAACTGTAAGTTGGCATCTCTCATCTTTTCTGCAAGACATTGAACTTACACCTCATATGTCATTGTCATATTAGCTGCACGTACGAGGGAAACAACAATTCAGGAAAATCAGGACCACCATTGCAACACCGTTTTGCATGATCTAGAAAATAATGAGATGAGATTCCTCAAGCATGAGCCTCCCTACCAATCTGCTATTTTCTATGTACAAATCAATTCCTCTTCAGGTGCTCTTGGTCCTGATTGATGGTAACACAGCTCAGCACAACCATAGAATATACATAGAACAAAAGTCTAATCATGGCCTTAAAATGTTCTATATGAAGAATATAATACATGCTGCCCATGTCTCTCCATGTTTGACATAAGGATTAAGGAATGCTTAAAAGACGATAACTCTAATAAATGTATGGAAATAGCGATTTGAGAAGGCATTAGTTACATATAACAGATAGAGTTGTTGGTTCAAGAAGTTGAAATATTACAGGTTTCCAATGAAATAGAGACTACACCGTTAAGGTTCATTGGGTGACTTGGGGTCATCCTTTGGCCCAGAAGGAACTGAAGGAGAAGGAGAGTTCTCTGCACCCATCTCCGCTCTGAGATCATTGATGCTTTTCTCTAGCTCATCTATCCTGCTGCCCATTTCATCGAGTGCAATGAAGTCAAGGAAATTAAGAAACTGTTTACAAGTGGAATTTAGTGTTTAATTTTCTTTAGAACAGGAATATACATCTAATTCAGATGAAAGTGCTTCATTTGGGCTTTGGTTGCACTTAAGGAAAAAGGACAAGTGAAATAGAATTTGGCAACTCTCCGATGACTACATTCCCTAACAGAATAAAAACCTAAGCTAAGAACAGACTGAAACCTTGGCAATGAGCGAGAAAAGTCAAATCTTTAAGACCAATCCAACCTCCACTAAAATCAACAAAATAACAATTCTCTGATGCTATAGAAACCAACACAATTTCATCTCCTCAAGGGTCAGCTTCATAGCATTATGCAGTTGCTACTTACTAGATGATAAGAAAAGGATATTCTTCGTGACAATGGAGTCAGACATTGTTTGGAACCTTGATTGCTGCAAGAAGTAATAATAGAGTGAACTTAGCTACATCTGCTTAAAACTCATTGTTCCTTAATTCCATACAGTCTCAAAGCAGTTGAAAATAAGAGCTCACCATCTGTTGGAGTAGATTCTGGACCTGCAAAAGCAATTATTAAAATTCAGTAAAGCTGGATGAAAATCATTTAAACTACAGAACCATAACATCGCAATATATATATAAACATCACAAGATTCCCATGCTTTCCTCTATTTGGTAAACATATGGTGGACAATAAAACACCCTGCTCTATTTCAGTGCAATGTTCTGAAAACTCCCTAAAAACAGTATATTCTGTTGGCTCTAAAAAACCATGGAGAGAAGGAAATCGTCTAAATTTCTTTGTGATACACAACAGTGTCAGGGAACTTGTAAAGGAACTTACAAAAGCTGCCATATCAGCAGTGCCTTGTTTTTGATCTACAGAATCATTCCCATCCTACAGATACAAGATAAAATGAAATTATGCAACATAAAATGTTATCAAGAGTATCAATATCTGCTACCATATCAAAGCAGAATGCATGATAGTTGCAGAAGGAAACAAATCTTTCCACCATGAATGTAAAGTTAAGGCCAAAAACCGGTGAACAAATATCAACTTAATTAGACCCAATTTATTCAGTCATTGTAATCTAACTCAAAATTATGTCACTGCAACACAAAAACAATTAAAACCACAGATACATTTAACCATTTTTGTTTTCTGCAATAAATTGTTACATTCTACCTCCATCGACAAGCCGAAAATTAAAAACATATTGTCAAAACTGATCCAATTCTACAAACTTAAACTTTTGAATCTAATTTCTCAGCAACCAAACAGAACTTCAGCAATTACAACCACAGCTGCATTTCACAGTTCTTGTTTTCAGCAATAGTTTATGACATTTCTCACTCCATTAACAGGCCAAACGTAAGAAACATATCGTCAAATGACTCAAAACTGGCCAATTCCCATAGAGAACATTTGAATTTTCATTAACTTTCCGAGCATTTCTCAGCAAACAAACAGAACTTCAGCACTTTTAAATTTATAATTCAAAATAAAAAAGGAAAAAAGGTTCCTAATACGGCTACCTCGTACAACAGAACAGATCAGAGTCAGCAACCGAAAATTCAAAACCCTAATCAAAATACGCTTCGATGAATGTTTAGAAAATTAAAAATGTTTAAATAAAAAATTACAGAAATAATTATTTAATTATGAAAAAGAAATTACCATTTACGATTTCTTTTAACTGGGAATGGCTTGGATTGACTTTCGCTGGTAGGTAGTGATTGAGATGAAAAGAAATGGCAAGTTTGGGAGAGTGACTGAGTAAGAGAGCGAGAAACGAAGAAGACGAGAGAGTTATGGAAATTGAATTACCATTTTCTCCCAACTTTAGTGCGGATATATATATCATATATCTTACGGTCCAATGGCATTTTTGCAAACCAAATAAATCACATAGAATCTAATAAATTCATGAAAATTAATTTTTTATGAAGTGATGAATTTTAAATTTCATTCGATGCATTTTTCGATAACTCAAACAATTAATTTATATAAAGTAATTTTGAAAAATTATTATTTAACAATCTCTCAATAGATTAGACTCGAGACAATTAAAAAAAATATTTTACCACTTCGATCAATGTCAGTTGATTATAAATCAAAATCTAAAACATCTTAAAAATCAATTCAATGAATTTTTTTCAACCATCTCCGATTTAAAGATATATTGTTTTCTTTTTTAATAGAACTACAAATAACAATAACAAATTAAACATCAAATTCACACTTTGTGAGATTCAAACCTGAAACTTCAAAAATCTTAAAATCTCTTTTTTGCCATTGAGACAAAGCCTCATCGTTAAAGATAAATTGTTAATCTCGACTCTTAAGCTTGCTGAAAAAAAAAATCAAATTGGTTTAAAGATAAATTTTTCAAAATTAAGAATTTGTTCGATTTTATCATGCTAAAATGTAATTTGGATTCTATTAGGCTTTTATATATAAATATATATATATATATATATATAAAAATCTGAGTCACTCGGAAGGGAGGTAAGTTCATGACCATTTGTAAAATGTTTTAAAGTTTAAACTTCAACGTTTATATTAACAATTTTTTAATTAAGTAATTAAAGAAGAATTATGATATATTATAATAATTGAATTTGAATTTAAATAATTTCATATTCATCTTTAATTATTAAATTATTCTCTTAGAACAAAAATAAAAATCTCGACCAGGTTATGTGTCACAGGGTCGTTCCCTCCTAGAACCGTTTACCCAGTGATGGCCTAAGTTCTCCGCAACTTAGTACAGCCAAACTCCAAACCTAGCCCAAACAAAGGCTAGCACGCAGCGGTATGTCACACCTGAGCAAATAAGAAAACCAACACAAGCACAACGAATAGAGAGAGTAGAAAGAGAATAGAAACACTCAAAGCTTTACAAGGGAAACTCCCTCAACCTTTCTATTAAGCCGCAATAAAAAGGATTACAACTAGCAGAGAACACTTACACTGTTTCACTCTGTGTTCTACTGATCTCCCCTTAAGGGTTTATATAGGCAAGTGAGGACATCCCCCTCACATAGGTACAAGAGTCTTATTGAAATACAAACTCTCTAAGATTACATCCCACTAGACTTAGGATTCTACGGATGATCGCCACGTCAGCATCCATGAGTTATCTCCAAGTATATCTCCAAGTGATAAGGTCAGCCAAGTCTTATCTCGAAGCCGTGGCCCGCGATCCTCGCAACTGTCTCCGCATCGTGGGCTCCACGCTGCGTAGGTCCCGCGCACTTCCCCGACTACGTGCGCGCACCCAGCTACTCATGCCTCAATGGTGCCTTGTGCCGCGCACCGACCAACCTCCCGCTCACATGGTCAAGGCCCATGGTGCCTTGTGAGTTAACCGCAACCCACATCTCACGATCATCATCCATCATCGTCTAAGTGTCAAGTCTGGTAAGCCGCCCAAGCCAAGTACCTGTCTTGCCTGTCTCGTGCGCATGCCCATCGCGCAAGTGTGCCAAGTCTCTAGCACAGTGCAAGGCTTCTCCCACGCCTAGCACAAGTCATATCGTGCCCAAAGTCATCCTTCGGGAGATGGGCACAATATCCGGTGTCTATAGGTCTAACATTATGTTTGTATACGGGTACAACAAACTCACTAACCACTCGCCCAAAAACTTCAAAGGAAGAGCTCACTAGAAAGATATCAACAAATCCAAGAAAAAATGATCAATTTTTCATGCCATGCTATCAAATTAATTCTAAATCAATCTTAACCCTCAATAAAAACATTTTTGCAAATCTAAATTTTGATTTCAAATGTCTATTTTTAGACTCCATAGAAATTAATTACAATTTCATTAAAAAAAAAGAAGAAATTAATTAGAATCATGAAATTCATTAATGGAAACCCAAGATTTGCTCCACAACACTCATCTCCTCCTCCCTACACTTTCCCTCCTCCAATATATGCGTTTACAATCCTCAATTTCCCTTCACAATGGCCTCTCAAATTCTCCAACCCAAAATCCAATATGATCGCCAAACAAGCCGCGCCACCCCCCTCAGGCTCAGACCGGAAGACAAGAAGGTTCGAGCCAAGAAAGCTCTCTGGTCACTCACCATAGCCATTGCAATCCCTCTCTCCTTGACTCTGTTCATAATTCTGAAGTTTGGGTCAGGCAAAAGGTACCGAGCCATAGCCGGCAAGCCATTTTGGTTTCCACCCTTGTGGCTCATCCACCTCGCGTCGATTGGTTCAAGCTTCAGCATGAGCCTGGCGGCTTGGCTCGTCTGGGTCGACCGTGGGTTCCATGTGGATTCTAATGCTTTGCCTCTCTATATTTCTCAAATCTCACTAAGCATTGTTTGGGACCCTCTCGAGCTCGTCATGGGTGCGGTTTGGTTCGGGTTTATGTTTTGTTTATTGCATCTTGGAACTCTCTTGGCTTGTTATTGGAGGTTTAGAAAAGTCAATCCTTTTGCAAGAGATCTTGTTAAACCCTGTTTGGTTTGGTTCACATTTCTTGCAATTGTTAGTTGTAAACTCATAACCCTTTAATTCTGACTTTTATTCTTACACTAGAACTTCTGGTTCGAGAAAAGAGAAAAATGTATGTACTCAAACTCTAATATCAGACTAGAATATCAAATTTGTAGAGTTCTGTCTCCTGACTTTCTAACTTAAAAGTGGAATGACAATTTAGACAAATTTTAGGGTTTGTAATTATTTATTTATTATTATTTTTTTGTGTTGAGGATGGACAAAACCAATGATAAAATGTAGCTAGATCAAGTATTATTCCATGCAATTTTTTTGAATTTTATTCACATCAAGATATACTAGAATACATATGGCATTGATTTTAAAACATAATATGCTTTTGTTTGAAAACTCAAATAATTTTACCTAAAAAATATTCATATAAATTCACAAAACAAATTATCTATCTAATTTGGACAGGTAAAGTCCAATTAGATCATTAAGCAATCATGGTTGCAATTGTTTTACGAGAAGATACTCAAAATAACTTTTAATCTGCATATATATTAAAATTCTTATAAAAAATTTACTACTGTGTTTTTGTTGGATTTATTATTTGTCTAAATTCAAAAGTTTATTGGGTTTTTGATATAATTTAAATAATAATAAATTCGTTATATAAATTTGACCAAAAAATTAATTCAACACTCAATGCTCGACTTAACTATAATAATGTAACATATTATTTTGGCAAAATAGTCAAATAAGTCCTCGACCTTGGGTCCAAAATGGAATTAAGCTCTCGACCTTTTATTTTGTGAAAATCAGTCCATAAACTTTTATTTCAGTGGAAATAAACCCTCAACCTTCTAAAATTATGCAATTAAGCCCAAATCTGTTAAATGACACTAACTGCCGTTAGTATTGCACATGTGGCATGCCACGTGGCAGCCAAGTAAGCTATCCACGTCAGCTTTCACTAACGGCAGTTAGTATCATTTTACAGATTTGGACTTAATTGCATAATTTAAGAAGGTTGAGGGTTTATTTCCACTAAAATAAAAGTTTATGGACTGATTGCCACGAAATAAAACGTTGAGGGCTTAATTCCATTTTAGGCTTAAGGTCGAGGGCTTATTTGACTATTATTCCTATTATTTTTTATATTTAGATATTTTATAAAAATTATAAATAAAATACTTATACCGTATCAAACGTTTGAAAACAGGAGGCTAGGCTCTTCCATTGCCTGTTCGTCCATTAGTTTTTAGTAAATTAGTACATATCATCACGTGTATAGATCTACTCATGAATGGTGAAGGTCATACTTGTGAATGATGATGAAAGTTGTATTGAAAAGTAAATGACACAAAAATATTGGAGAGATCCAAAAAATATGTTATGTTGTTCATGTTTTAAAATTAAATAAAAAAAACTAAAAATTAAATAAACAATTTATTTTAAAAAACTATTTGGGTAAGACTAAAATGGTCGAAAGGGAAATGCTAGCATTTATAACAAGTTATGTTAATTTTTTTTTCGTCAAAACTTGTAATCCAACACAAAGATAACAAAATAATATTCTCTAAAACTTAGTTGTCCTATCCATAAAACTTATAGTAACAAGTTATTGGGTTTTGGTTAAAAAGAATTGATGGCGTGTCTTGTTATAAATGCAAGTGTTGAAAAAAATATGTCCCTAACTTTCTTCATGGTGGAAATTGTATCATGTAGTGATGTAGATGAAATTAAACAGAATTTGAGTCCAACTCGTATCATGAATTTGAGGTTAAAATTATGGTATTGAATTGAATTTGAGCAAACATGCAATGATTGGAAATCATATTTAGAGTGTAATTAACTCGAATCAAAATGATCAAGTGTTAGGTTCAAAGTTCCACTCGATTCAAAACTTTGAAGTTCAAAACTTGATTCAAATTCGATTGAGCTTAATTTTGGAAATTTGAGCTTGACTTAATCATTTCGAATTTGACTCGATAAGTTTGATTTGTTATTTTCTAACAACATATCATGAAGATAAAAATATTATATTATTCATATAATATAAAATATATATTAAAAAAAATTCGATTAATCTAGTGAATCACTCAAGTCAAGTATTAAAATATTTCGACTAGACTTGATTTATTATTCTAATAGCTTAAACTCAATTAAAAAATAAACAAATTAAACTCGAATAATCAATAAATCGAATTTAAAAAACTTACAAATAACATGTTACATTCTCATTCTTAAACACAACTCTATCTCTAGACTCTCGTTTTGGTCCACGAGATAATTTCGTAAAAATTATCAAGAATTTGGACAAAGTTTAATCACTATCCTAAACTTTTAGCTTATAATAATAATAAAACTAAAACTTTTATTCAAGATATTTTAATTGAATAACTTGGATTTCAATCAAAAAAGTGTGATATCATGAGGGGATCGACGCGGTTGACAGCCAAAACGCCAAATGCCAACTCACTAAAAAGGTGTAGAGCTCTTAATTTAATTTTGGCCGTCCTTAATTAAAATAGCCTAAAATAAATCTCATAAATTAAAAAAAAATTGTTAATCGAAGTTGTTAACGTTAAACACTCCTTTGAATGTTGAAGCCCATGTGATTTGGAGTGAACGAAATTGCACGTAACTCAATCTCACGCGCATCACCGACACGTTCGATTTGACTCACCCCTGTAACGAAAGCGCCACCACCGTACGATCTTCTTTACCAGACCCCACACATGTGATCCAAGCCTGTTGTTAAGATTTAATGAGTTAAATAAGATTTATATTTGACGTACTAATATTAAATTTTATATTTTGTACCTGAATTATAGCATGTTGATTAATTAATTTATGAATTTCAAAATAAATAGTAATTTTTAAAAGTAAATATTATGAAATTGACTAATTAATGAGTTGCCAATTGTCATGATATAATTTCATAATAATATAAGAAATATATACAAAAGTTATTATCTCAAACCCTGATTATGAAGTTTTTAATTTTTTTGAAGGTATGCATTATTTAATTAATTTTGCTTATAAAATAAAAAATTTTCACTGTGATCCATTTGTACAGTTATGGTGCATCAATATAAACTATTTTAAATACCACACATACAAATAGCACAAAATTGATATAAAATATATTAAAATGGAACGGATTCAAATTTAGGTTTATATTTGATATTAATATAGAATTATATTATGATACTTTATTAATTAGTTTATCTAAAAATATATATTGTTAAGATCTATTTTAAAATTTAAAAATTAATGAAATATCATATTATAATTCATTAATAGTTTATATGATCTTTATATACGTTTTGTTTTATCATGTTACAAAGTTTGACAAAATATTTTTCATATTTTATACATATTTAATACAAGGGTTGGTTTTTGATATCTATAAATGAAAAATTTTAATTCCATGAGTTCTTTTATTGATAATTGAGAGTTGAGAGATGAGTTGCTTGGGTTCGAGCAAAAACTTACAACATGTCATGATTTTTTCTTAGCCATTAAATTAAGAAGTTGTTAGCTTTTAATTTTATAAATAGGATTAACAAATGGATTATTATAATTCATTAATAGTGTATATGATCTTTATATACGTTTTGTTTTATCATGTTACAAAGTTTGACAAAATATTTTTCATATTTTATACATATTTAATACAAGGGTTGGTTTTTGATATCTATAAATGAAAAATTTTAATTCCATGAGTTCTTTTATTGATAATTGAGAGTTGAGAGATGAGTTGCTTGGGTTCGAGCAAAAACTTACAACATGTCATGATTTTTTCTTAGCCATTAAATTAAGAAGTTGTTAGCTTTTAATTTTATAAATAGGATTAACAAATGGATTATTATAATTCATTAATAGTGTATATGATCTTTATATACGTTTTGTTTTATCATGTTACAAAGTTTGACAAAATATTTTTCATATTTTATACATATTTAATACAAGGGTTGGTTTTTGATATCTATAAATGAAAAATTTTAATTCCATGAGTTCTTTTATTGATAATTGAGAGTTGAGAGATGAGTTGCTTGGGTTCGAGCAAAAACTTACAACATGTCATGATTTTTTCTTAGCCACTAAATTAAGAAGTTGTTAGCTTTTAATTTCATAAATAGGATTAAAAAATGGATTATTATCCAATATGATATCAGTAGAGTTTTTAGATTCCACAAGCAGTGTTAAAATGGTGACACATAACCCATTTCATTTATTTATATATTTTTTAATATTCCATTTAGGGTATGTGCCATATTTTTAACACTATATGTGGAGTTTAAAAATTTTATTGACAGTATATTAAATAATAATATCTAAAAAATTACTACACTTTTATTTTTTAATTAATTTTGATTTTTCTAATATTTTCTAAAAAATATGTAAAATAAAAAAATCTCCACTAATAATATATTTGATAAAATCTTTTTAGTACAAAATAAATACCATACAAATACAATGGTTAGATCTACCTTGTTATACTCCTTTAAAAAATAAAATTTCCCCCAACGTGTTCCCCTTAAACGCCTAAAATAAATAAATAAATAAATAAAAATCTAGAACCGATCTTTCTCCCTCCTCTCTCTTTCAACTTTCCATTTCTTTTTAATTTTCCCTCTTTTTTCTTTCTTCCTTCCGTTCTTCTCCTTTCTTCTTCTTCACTTCCCACTCAGCAGACTTGTTTCGCCCTCCGATTTCCATTTATTTACAACTGAACCAATCGCCTGAACGGCAAGGGAGCCAAGATGTTGGACCGGTGGTTGCAACTTCGCAGTTCCCGAGCCAAAATAACCGTTCTCTGCCTTCTACTAATCGTCATCGTCCTACATGGCGCCTTCACCCCCACAAAACCCGGCTCCTCCGACGAAAACGACAATCTTCGTCCCTCCTACGCTTCCCGCAAGCGCGTGGAGCCCCGTCGCGTACTCGAAGAAGCTCAGAACGACGCCGCTCAGAGCGACAGCAAGGATAAGAACTACGCCGAATTTGATATCTCCAAGATTCTCGTCGATGAAGAAGACGGAGAAAAGGAAAAACCCGACCCGAATAAGCCATACTCACTCGGGCCTAAAATATCCGATTGGGATGAACAAAGATCCGGGTGGCTAAATAACAATCCGAATTTCCCCAACTTCATCGGTCCAAACAAGCCCCGAGTCCTCCTTGTCACCGGTTCATCACCCAAACCGTGCGAAAACCCGGTCGGTGATCATTACTTATTGAAATCGATTAAGAACAAAATCGATTACTGTAGATTGCACGGGATCGAGATTTTCTACAACATGGCGCTATTGGATGCGGAAATGGCGGGATTTTGGGCGAAATTACCGCTGATTAGGAAGCTTTTGCTTTCGCATCCGGAAATCGAGTTTCTTTGGTGGATGGACAGTGATGCGATGTTTACTGATATGGCGTACGAGGTTCCATGGGAAAGGTACAAAGATTCTAACTTGGTTATGCATGGTTGGAATGAAATGGTTTATGATGAGAAAAATTGGATTGGACTAAACACGGGTAGCTTTTTGTTAAGGAATTGTCAATGGTCGCTTGATCTTTTAGATGCTTGGGCTCCAATGGGTCCCAAAGGGAAGATTAGGGAAGAAGCTGGGAAAGTTTTAACTAGGGAGTTAAAGGGAAGGCCTGTTTTCGAAGCAGACGACCAGTCTGCTATGGTTTACTTGTTGGTCAAGGAAAGAGCCAAATGGGGTGAAAAAGTATACTTAGAGAATGCTTATTATTTGCATGGTTATTGGGGGATTTTGGTGGATCGTTATGAGGAAATGATTGAGAATTATCATCCGGGGTTAGGGGATCATAGATGGCCTTTGGTTACTCACTTTGTGGGGTGCAAACCCTGTGGGAAGTTCGGGGATTATCCTGTGGAGAGGTGTTTGAGGCAAATGGACAGGGCTTTTAATTTTGGGGATAATCAGATCTTGCAGATGTATGGGTTCAAGCATAAATCCCTTGCAAGTAGGAGAGTTAAGAGAGTTCGAAATGAGACCGGTAATCCTCTTGATGTTAAAGATGAGTTAGGGCTGCTTCATCCGGCTTTTAAAGCTGTTAAGTTATCTTCATAATAGTTCATTGGATTAGCTTCAATTGATTGATATGTAACAGTCATACACTCCTGTTCTTGATTTACTCTTTTACTTATCGATTTCCATTCCATTGCTAATCCTTCCTTTGGGTAGCTTGGATATTGTACTCAATTACTAAACTTTTGTGTTGTTGATTTATAGAAAGGAAAATTATTACTGGTATAGATTTGCCCTGTTCGTTGTTGGATATTTAATGGTTTGAATTGTGGTACTCTTTTTAGTTTATACCTATGTTGCGTTGGCTAAATTTTGCTTGGATAAGTTGGAAATCACCATCAACTGAATCGTAATAGAACTCTGTATTCAGTGAACTGTTTTTTACCTGAGGCCTTGAGTTGACTTTATTAGTTGTGTTGGACTTGAAGTGCTTGTACTTACTCTTGCTAATATAAGATTGGCTGAGAAGAAAGAACTAAAAGGAAAATAAACAGAGGTTATGTTCTTGAGATTGGTAATCACCATACCTAGATTAAGTAATTAGAGAATGCTGCCTGATTTCAAGTTTCAATGATGAATTTTAATTCCCGTCTCTTTTCAGTGTGTATGAATCTCTTTTTGCAGATAACTGATGCAAAAGGGAAAAAAGCGTTGTTATTTTCATAGTAATCAAACTGAATCAAACTTAAAGAGGCCTTATTATAGCTGTGCAAGGATGGATAAGTGTGCAATTGCTTTTGGTTACTGCTGCTTAGAAAGTTGTTGGTTAAATGAATATGAATGAAGTATAGGTCCAGGGAGCTAGCCTCTTTATTTCTAGCATACTCTGGCCCTGGATTCTTGAGAGACTATTGCCATTGTTGCCGTTGGTCCGCACTATGTCTTTCCTTAACCTAAACTTAGATTAATGTCTTTTGCATTTGAGACTGCAATTTTTCTTTACTCAGTTTGAGTTCCCTGTAGAAATCTGCATAAAATACTGGGATTTATGCATCAGAAGACGAGCTAAGGGAATCATCCATTGGAAATGAGATTTATGTTGTCACCAGTTCCTGAAATTTTTATGTATATGCTTACGTTTAAACTAGGCCAGATAAGTTTGCCAAGAATTATGCACTGTCCAGGATAAATTGCAAAGATGTAGCTGCAATTTTAATGACAAACTGGTTACTCAGGCATCCGATGGTTCTCATTTACTCGTAATATTAAAATATAAGTAATTTAACTCCCAGAATGTAATTTCAATCTTCTCTAAGTGTCTAGGCGTAAATATTCACAAACACTTGACACTGATGCTTGGAACAGAAATGGTGAAGTTAGGTGGAAACTTATACTCCTTTGGCAACAACCCAGATTTTAATTTCCGAACAGTTTTTATTAGAAAGTAGAAAAATGGTACATCGAAATTGACAAACATGCATTCTTTTTGCTTGAGCAAGGATAGCAGCAAGCCCGCAACAAGTTATTTGTAGCAGATTCCTTATTCTATCTCATAAAAACACCATAGCTAGAGTGTCATGGCTTCTGCAACTTTAATTGTTGCAGGCCTTGAAGAAATATCATTCCACCATGCATTTACATGAGGACGAGAAGTTATGACAGATGATATTGGATTTCTCATGAAGTAAACCAGACTTGGAATGTGGTGCAGATCAGCCAGGCTATAGAAGTCGCCGCCAAGATATTTAGATTTGGACAACCTCTCTTCATAGACATCGAGAACTTTTCCCAGCTTCTCCAGTTCAGTTTCAGCGATCTTCTCGTCGGTGGCAATCCCATGTAACGGATTCACAATCATTTGGCGAATGATTGTACGCATTGGAGTATTGAACTGGTGAGACTCTACTTCCATCCATGTATCAACAATGGTGGGCTCTGTTAAACTGCTCGATCCCAACAGGTCGATGCCAGTGTCTTTGTACTTGCGTGCCAAGTACTTGGAGATTGCCCTTGATTCTGGTTCAACAGAATTTATACAAATTATAAAAAAAAAAATGCAGGTGTGCTGTGCGATAAAAAATTTCGTACAGTTAAAAGGTAAGTTTTACATGATAGTTATTAGACCAACATTACTCAATAGTAGTGAATGTTCGGTGACAAGGAGACTATATAAATAGAAGATGAGTATATTAGACATGTGAATGCTGCAGTGAATGTAGTATGGATATATGAAAAAAATAAAATGAAAAATAAAGACATTCGCAAAAAGGTTGAAGTTGTACATATGTTGTTTATGTTGAATGATGAAAAAAATATTTAAGAGAAAACCGAAAAAGACTTTAAGAAAGTCATTTGAAAAGAAATGACGGAACATATTATCTTGAATAAAAATGAAAAGAGAAAAATTCATATAAATGACATAACGTGAGTTCATATATGAATTCATTTAGTTTAATCTGGTATGGAGATAAAAACTCCGAATATGATGACGATGATCATGAACAAAACCACTTGTGTTCGTAAGAATTAATGAACCTTACCAAAGATCTTGACATCCCCATCTTCAAGAGCAGGTATTTGGCCAAATGGCTATCAGCAGAAACAGAACACAACAACAAAAACCAAACTCTGTTAGCTTATGTTGAAAGAAAAGGGCAAGCAAACGATTTCACTGGCGATTGTTTACTTAGTAGCCTTACATTTAGAGACAAATAAGGTTGTTGTTTGTGGGTAGAATTCTGCATATCAACCGGAACAAGCTCGTATGGCAGCCCTTTCTCGCACAGGCAAAGCAAGACGCGTGCGGTGCATGTAGATATGGCGAATCCATGAACTTTGATTCCCATGGCGATAAGCAATCGGCTCAGGAAGAAGCAAGAGGTGAAGATGGCGATGGAGAAGAAGGGTTGGTTTCTTGGTTTATATAGTTCAAGACAGCTAAACTGTTTTCTTGTTTCTATGAGGTTTGTATTTGTTCTATCGCTTCATATGTTTGCTTCTGTTCATTTCTATTCACCTGCTGCCGGTTGTCTTGTTGCTTTGCTATTAGAAAATGTATAGTTGCAAACAAATTCAAGAAACAACAACAGGTGGTTACTCATTTGAATAAACTATTGTATTCGGAAAGTAGCATATGTTCCAACACAAATCTTTGAAAGTAAATTCGACAGTTGGTGTATATATTTTGTGTTTGTATCGTATCAAATTATATAAAACATGAAAACTATTATATTACAATTTGTATCAATGCATCAAAAATAGACAACTCAATGCACAAAACTTTCCTATTATTGAGATCTAGAGAAGGTCATGTGTATGCAATCTTTTCTTTATATTAAGAGAGAGTTGTTTTCACTTGAACCAGTAACTTTTAAGTTATTAAAAAATAACTTTTACCATTACACTAAGGTTCTTCTATGTGTAAAAACACATTAAACGCAAAATGTTTTTGTTTAAGCTTTTATCAAATCTATATACAATTTTTATCAAAATTTTAATTCGTACTATTTTCATATTCTTTTTCATGTGGTGATATTATTTCTTATCTAAAGTTACCGGAATACATAAAACCAAAAGATGCCAAGAATTTGACGGGCCAAGAAATGTGGCCGTTAGTTAGGCATCAGGCATGGAAAGAACTTAGTAATTCTTTCATGTAATTGACGAATTACTCTTTTATTTTTTTGCATGGTTTCTTTGGAATTGTTGGTTATTCCCTGTATGCATTATACTAACAGGAAATGCCAAAACAAAAGAAAACACCATTGTGCTTAATGGAAGCTTAACCAGTATTGCTTAACCCTTAACTGAGATCGATTGACTATTCAATAGACACCAGCTGCAGTCCCCAAATTCCCATTCTGGCAAGTCAGACTAGACCGCCATTTTTCTTTTATTGTAAACTCCGAAGCTGTTGTCTGGCCAATTCACCAGTTTTTTGAACCTATGCAACCGACCCCAGGTTGTAGTCTGCCATTTTTATAAGTTATATACCTTGTATCGAGTATCATTTGCTCGACTACAACTAGATCTGGTAATTTTATACATGATATGATAAAAAAACAATATGATTAAAAGATACCAAAATGACACATTAAAATTTGATAACCGATGCAAAAGGGAACAAAGCATTGTTATTTTCATAGTAATCAAACTGAATCAAACTCAAAGAGGCCTTATTATAGCTGTGCAAGGATGGATAAGTGTGCAATTGCTTGTAGGTTACTGCTGCTTAGAAAGTTGTTGGTTAAATGAATATGAAGTATATGTCCAGGGAGCTAGCCTCTTTGTTTCTAGCATACTCTGGCCCTGGATTCTTGAGAGACTATTGCCGTTGTTGCCGTTGGTCTGCACTATGCTCTTTCCTTAACTTAAACTTAGATTACTGTCTTTTGCATTTGAGACTGCAATTCTTCTTTACTCAGTTTGAGTTCCCTGTAGAAATCTGCATAAAATACTGGGATTTACGCATCAGAAGACGAGTTAAGGGAATCATCCATTGGAAATGAGGTTTATGTTGTCACCAGTTCCTGACATTTTTATGTTTATGCTCACGTTTAAACTAGGCCAGATAAGTTTGCCAAGAATTATGCACTGTCCAGGATAGATTGCAAAGATGTAGCTGCAACCTTAATGACAAACTGGTTACTAAGGCATCCGATAGTTCTCATTTACTCGCAACATTAAAATATCAGTAATTTAACTCCCAGAATGTAATTTCAGTCTTCTCTAAGTGTCTAGGCGTAAACATTCACAGACACTTGACACTGATGCTTGGAACAGAAATGAAGTTAGGTGGAAACTTACACTCCATTGGCAACACCCTAAATTTTAATTTCCGAACAGTTTTTATTAGAAAGTAGAAAAATGGTACGTTGAAATCGACAAACATGCATTCTTTTTGCTTGAGCAAGGATAGCAGCAAGCCAGCAACAAGGTGTACGTAGCATATTCCTTATTCTATCTCATACAAACACCACAGCTAGAGTGTCATGGCTTCTGCAACTTTAACTGTTGCAGGCCTTGAAGAAATATCATTCCACCATGCATTTACATGAGGACGAGAAGTTATGACAGATGATTTTGGATTTCTCATGAAGTAAACCAGACATGGAATGTGGTGCAGATCAGCCAGGCTGTAGAAGTCACCGCCAAGATATTTAGATTTGGACAACCTCTCTTCATAGACATCGAGAACTTTTCCCAGCTTCTCCAGTTCAGTTTCAACGATCTTCTCGTCAGTGGCAATCCCATATATGGGATTCACAATCATTTGGCGAATGATTGCATGCATTGGAGTATTGAACTGGTGAGACTCTACTTCCATCCATGTATCAACAATGGTCGACTCTGTTAAACTGCTTGATCCCAACAGGTCGATGCCATTGTCTTTGTCCTTGCGTGCCAAGTACTTGGAGATTGCCCTTGATTCTGGTTAAACAGAATTTATACAAATTATAAAAAAAAAATGCAGGTGTGCTGTGATAAAAGATTTCGTACAGTTAAAAAAATAAGTTTTATAGGATAGTCATTAGACTAACATTACTCAATGGTAGTGAATGTTGGGTGATTAAGAGATTTCATACGTAGAAGATGAGTATATCAGACATACAAATGCTACTGTAAATGTATAGATATACAAAAAAAAATTAAAAATAAAGACATTCGCAAAAAGGTTGAAGTAATAAATATAGAAGACAATATGAGTGAAAGTGGTTCATGTTGATTTGAACATGTAGACATGTGAATGCTCCAATTGGGAGAAGGATGCTGTGAATGATGAAAAAATATCAAAGTTAAGAGAAAATCGCATAAGACTTTAAGGAAGTCATTTGAAAAGAAATGATGGAACACATTGTACTGAACAAAAATGAGCGGAAGGGAAAAATTCATATAAATGACTTAACGTGAATACATATACTAATTCATGTAATTTAATCTGGTAATGAAATAAAAACTCCGAATATGATAACGATGATCAAGAACAAAACCGTTTGTGATTGTAAGAATTAATGAACCTTACCAAAGATCTTGACATCCCCATCCTCCAAAGCAGGTATTTGGCCAAATGGCTATCAGCAGAAACAGAACGCAACAACAAAAACCAAATTCTGTTAGCTTATGCTGAAAGAAAAGTGCAAGCAAACGATTTCACTGGCGATTGTTTACTTAATAGCCTTACATTTAGTGATAAATAAGGTTGTTGTTTGTGGGCAGAATTCTGCACATCAACCGGAAGAAGCTCGTATTGCAGGCCTTTCTCGCACAGGCAGAGCAAGACGCGCGCGGTGCATGTAGACATGGCGAATCCATGAACTTTGATTCCCATGGCGATAAGCAATCGGCTAAGCAAGAAGCAGAGGTGAAGATGGCGATGGAAAAGAAGGGTTGGTTGCTTGGTTATATGGTTCAAGACGGCTAAACTTTTTTCTTGTTTCTATGAGGTCTGTATCTGTTCTATCGCTTCATATGTTTGCTTCTGCTCATTTCTATTCAACTGCTGCCGGTTGTCTTGTTGCTTTGCTATTAGAAAATGCATAGTAGGAAACAAATTCAAGAAACAACAACTGGTGATTACTCATTTGAATAAACTATTGTATTCGGAAAGTAGCATATATTCCAACACAAATATTTAAAGTAAATTCGATAGTTGGTGTATATATTTTATGTTTGTATCATATCAAATTATATAAAACATGAAAATTATTATATTACAATTCGTATTGACACAAAAAATAAACAACCCAATGCACAAAACTTCCATATTGGTGAAATCTAGGGAAAATCATGTGTATGCCGTCTTTTTTCTATATTAAGAGAGTTGTTTTCATTTGAACCCGTAACCTTCAAGTTATAAAAAAATAATTTTTATAGTTACACCAATGTTTTTCTTTGTAAAAAAAACACATTAAATACAAAAATGTTTTTGTTTAAGCTTTTATCAAATCCATATACAATTTTTATCAAAATTTTAATCCGTACTATTTTCATATTTTTTTTCATGTGGTGACATTATTTTGTGTCAAAAATTACCGGAATACTTTTTTTTTTGAATAAAACCAAAAGATGCCAAGAATTTGACAGGCCAAGAAATGTGGCATTAGTTAGGCATCAGGCCTGGAAAGAACTTTGCGTGAGTAATTCTTTCATATAATTGACACTACTTCTATTTTGCATGGTTTCTTTGGAATTGTCGGTTATTCCTTGTATGCATTATAGTAATAGGAAATGCCAAAACAAAAGAAAACACCATTGTACTTAATGGAAGCTTAGCCAGAACAGCTTAACCCTTAACTGAGATCGATTAACTATTCAATAGACACCAGCTGCAGTCCCCAAATTCCCATTCTGGCAAGTCAGACTACACCACCATTTTTCTTTTATTGTAAACTCTGAAGCTGTTGTCTGGCCAATTCACCAGTTTTTTGAACCTATGCAACTTACCCCAGGTTGTAGTCTGCCATTTTTATAAGTTATATACCTTGTATCGAGTATAATTTGCTCGATTGCAATTGGATATGGTAATTTTAGACATGATATGATAAAAAAACAATACGATTAAAAGATACCAAAATGATATAAATTAAAATTTGATAAAACATGCACTTAGCGTGTCGATATAAATATTGATAGGAAAAATTTTGTATTCTAAACTATAAGAATATGATTTAATATAACAAGAATATGGATATGAATGGCCAGATCTGCAACAGCGTTTTCCCTGATGTGAGAAAGCTGCTTCAGTTTAGTTGATGCTTCTATGGGTTAAGACAAAACTGACAATTGACATTTCTGCAGCGAGGACAGGCAACAAGAAGAGGTAAGAATCAACTCCAATTGTCTGACATGATAGAATGTTCTGCTTTCAGGTATTTGATCGTTCCATGCTAACAAGCAACCAACGTTATTCTTCTGCTTTTCAATAGAAAATGAATCTTTTATTCTGTCCATAGAATTCCAAATCCACAAGTTGAAGTACTGCTGCAGAAACTTTGAATACATTTCACTTTGTCGCGGAGAATCTGCAAAAACTTGGAAGGGATGTGTTAGATTTATCTCATTTAATAGATTATCAATTTTGATTCAATTAACGAATATTTTAGTGATACCGATAAGAAAGTTCCATCCATATTTAAAAAACTGTTCATCAAACTCTTTTCCCAAGCCAGTTGGAAGTGTAACTGATTCTAGTTCGGCAACCTTGTAGAAATGCTGCGAATGCCCATCCACTTTCTTGGAAACCAATCAGAGATGTCTCCATTTTCTTGCTATCATGCATCAACTATAAATACTTCTAATGATAAATATTAAATTTAATTCTTTTTTTTTGTTTAAGGTAAAGTTCCTATTCACATAGTTTTATGACAAGTCATAATGTTCTACTTATTCTAAAAATTCTAAGATTAAACAAATCAATAAAGCTAAATATAAAAAGTAAAAAAATTGCCTATCATCGAATATATTCAAACTCCCAATTTGAAGCAAAACCCCACCAATGCCACCCCATCATTGGACCCACACAGAAAAGATCAACGGTTCTCATCCTCACACGCCATCACTCACACCCAAACTTTCTTCTCAGCAAATGAGCTTCCGCCTTTAAATATAAAATCCAAAAAAAAGAAAAACAGCCTTTGCACTGTATCCGGTATAAACTGTTTACATCAGCACAAGCTACAATCTTTGCTCTCTCCCTCTCTCCGTGGTGGCTTTCTAAAGCTTTGCCCTCTCTTCTCTCTTTTTAAATTCTTTGCTTTCTTTGATAAAAACCCTAATTTGGAAATATATTAGGTTTGATTGATAGTTTTCTATATTTGTTTTCTTTTCTTTTTGTATAAGAATAATGGAGGCTTCAGCTGGGCTGAAACACAAACACTCGGAGTTCACTTTGGCCGCATTTTTTGAACTTTCTTCTTCATCGTCTTCTTCTTCTACTCCAGTGATTGCTCGCTTCAGTGCTGACGGTGGAGTTGCGGAGCTTCGGTTTCACCAAGGTTCGGAATTTCTTGATGGCGTCAGTGTCGATCTTCGAACCTCTCAGGTAAGAAAAGAGAGTGTTGTTTGGTTCTTGAGAAAATTGACATGTGATGCAAACGTAAATAA
This sequence comes from Heritiera fomes, assembly GCA_032173925.1. Lineage (NCBI taxonomy): Eukaryota > Viridiplantae > Streptophyta > Magnoliopsida > Malvales > Malvaceae > Heritiera > Heritiera fomes. Next base: position 37,454,429 of record JAPDPM010000008.1, read on the forward strand.
ATGGGTAATTGGGAGGTTTTTTTCCTCTTAATAAAAAAAGAAAGCTTTCTTTTTTGGGTTAGTGGAGGACTTGTTTCTTCCTTTGGCATTGATGAGGTGCACAAGGTTCGCATTTCTTTGTTTTTCTTATGGATTTGTTTCAAGATTGCTACTTTTGCATGTAGTTTGGTTGTTGGGGAAGCATATTGAAGTGAAATCGGATTGGATTATTGAAGTTTACAACATTTTGAAGTGAAATCTTTTAGTTACTCACTGACAGCTATGAAGAGTGTAACATGGTTGAGGTTCGTATTTTTATTGTTTTCAGCTTTTCAAGTTGGGAACTGTTCAATCGCTTTGTGTTTCCGAAGGCTCTGATACCGATAAAGAGGTATTAAGATCATTTCAACTCTTGTCTGATATAAATGGAAATGTTAGCAATAGAAGGAACGCTAATGTATTTCATTCTTTTATTTTCTTGAACTTTTTTGGCTGTTTTTCTGGTTTGGGTACATGGAATGCTTTTTTTTTTCTTTGTTCATGGGAAAATGCTGGTTAGTGGTTGCATGTTGATACTTCTTTCTGTTTATTACTTGGATTGTTGCTACTCGAAGCATAATGTTGAAAATTTTGCATAATTGTTGCTGTTGATAAGTATGATGTTTATGATTTCAAACACTGCTAGATGTTACATTTTTTGACGGTAGTATTTTTTAATCAGAAATCATTTTCACGGGGAGTCACCATTCAATTTAGAAACGAGGAGGAGAGCAGGGACTTCCATTCTGCATTTGAGCAATGGCAGAAGGAAGATGTTATTCAAGGTACTACTTTTGAAATTTGCTAATAATCATGCGGAAAATTGACTGCTACATAAGCTTTTGTTTGATCTGTATTTTTTTTTCCCTTCTCATGCAGGAACTCATTTGCCAAATGGAGCCATTTCTGCTTCTAATAGCAAGTTTGATAATAAAATTGAGCCATCTTCTGCTAAAATGTACTTCCATTATTACGGACAATTGCTACATCAGCAAAATATGTTACAGGATTATGTGAGGACAGGTTATATCACAGAGTCGTGTTTCTTTGTTTTCTTTGATTTTGTGTTACAAATTCACCTTGAATTTTTGTAGACAATGCTAACAAAGCCCACTGCTATGAGATAGTATACCGTTATAGTACACCAGACAAGTAACTTTAACTACGGGTCATGTATTGTAGATGCTGATCATTGATTAACTACTTTTTCTCCAGGAACCTATTATGCTGCTGTAATCGAGAACCGTGCAGATTTTATGGGTCGAGTGGTGGTTGATGTTGGTGCTGGAAGTGGTATTTTGTCGTTGTTTGCTGCACAGGTATCTTAACCTTTTGCTCTATTTTTATCATGTGATTGTGCTATTACTTTTCCTTTTGTTTGTAGATTGATGCTCAATTCCTTTTGTTCTCCCTATTAGGCTGGTGCAAAGCATGTTTACGCTGTTGAAGCTTCTGAAATGGCTGAATATGCTCACAAACTTATTGCTGGGAACCCCACATTAGGTCAACGGATTACTGTATGTGCTTATCTTGTCATATTGTTGGCATTTTCTCTTATACCTAGATTGATCTGGTTTCTCATTTGTTTGGTTACAATGGCATGTAAAATATAGGTAATCAAAGGTAAAGTTGAGGAAGTTGAGTTGCCTGAGAAAGCAGATATTCTGATCTCTGAACCAATGGGTACGTTGGCTTGTGAGGCCTGGCTTTTGTTGTTATGTGTGATGATGAAAATCTCATGATAGTGTGCTTCTATGGTCATTGCTTCCATGCTTTATTCTCACGGGGATGAAGTTTTTTAGTCAATATGAAAAACAAAAATGTTTTGAAGATGTGTTGGAATTATTATATGGATTTTGAAACTTTGCTGCTTAGTTTTTGTTGAAGCAAGATTCTTTAATTGATTTTTGTGTCACTTGCAGGCACCTTTTTAATTAATGAGAGAATGTTGGAGTCCTACATAATTGCAAGAGATCGGTTTCTTGTACCTAATGGGAAAATGTTTCCATCAGTTGGAAGGTAAAAGTTACTCCATTCAATCTGTTTGTTTCTCGAGCAGTAGATAAATGATTTCTGATTTGCAGATAATATCATCCCAGTGCTTTTAGGACTCTCACTTTAAATGATAACATGCATTCTACTTCCTTGGTTTGTTGCTCTTACTTTTTTGTTTTTTTGAATTATCATGTTAAACCCGTTAAATTATAAGCAGATTTATGATTGCAGTCTGCCTCCATCCTACGCTACCTCTTGCTTATTAATTTTAATTAATTTGTTTCATATGGTTTTTCTTCTTTTATCTTAGGGATGTCTTATGTTCCTGTTGTTAATTTCATTCATTTATGTTTTTGTCATCAAACTGTAAAATGCTTAAGGTCTTCCTTGAGTTTGTCTCATGCTATCTTAAATTTGTAGGATGCATATGGCACCTTTCAGTGATGAATATTTATTTGTTGAAATTGCAAATAAGGTATGTATTTGGCATTGTTTGGCATTGTTTTGCCGGAGTAATATAATGCATTTTTTATACGTGCCTTTGTAACTTTTTTACATCTTTGAAGAAACTTTATCTAAAACATCTCATGACTTGTTGGCATGAATCTTTTTCTTCCTCCATTCTGATTAAAAGAATTACATTGAAAGTTGTTGGCTGTATAAATTGTTTTATACTGTTTCTATTCTTCCATTGTATGAGCCATGTCAGAATTTCCTGAGCATTCTTTTCCCTTACTCTTTTCATACCCATCAATGTATTTTTATTTAAAAATAAAATAACCTTATAGCTATCACAAGTTTTCAAGGTGGTGTTTTATAAAATTTACAAAAGAAAGTGAAAGATGCTTAGTTTCAAGCTTCCCTCTATCAGAAGACATTCTTTTGTTGGCTGTTTTATTAAACTGTTTGGTTTGCTAGCAGAAATTCCCTTGAAACATTTTATTTATGTATGCATAGTAATGCTGTCAACCACAATGTTTTATTTTCATTGTGCATTTCATAAATTATACAGCTCAGGCTGTTCAATTCTGCAGTCCTTGATTTGCTATCATTTTTCTTCTATCTTCTATTTAGTTTTGCTTTGTGTCAGTCTACCTTTTCTGTTCCTCCCCCTAACCCAGAAGAACTTGCAGGCTCTTTTTTGGCAGCAACAAAACTATTATGGTGTAGATCTCACACCGTTATATGGGTCCGCTTTCCAGGGATACTTCTCTCAGGTTTGTTTTACACCATTACATGCATCTGTAGAGTGAACATGCGGCACTTCTATAGAATTCTTACTAAAGTGCAAGGTCTACATTGGGGTTTTCTCGATACTTTCCTGTGAAATTTCTTTGGCAGTTGCCATACTTTTCTTCCTTCATGTCTTTATGGTTACTCCACTGCCACATTCTGATGCCTTTTACTTTCTTACAGCCTGTGGTGGATGCTTTTGATCCAAGATTATTGGTGTGTCCTCCTATTTGCCATGTAATTGACTTCAACGAAATAAAGGTATCAATGAGCCATTGACTTGTGCCTCTTCTTAACTATTTAGTCTCTTATATTAAACTTCATGTCATATTTCCCGAATCAAGTTGCGGTATCATGTATTTGCATCTCTGTACTTTTCCACTGTAAATATAATTTTCCAAGACAATAAACTTTATATTTTTCCTGCTTGCATTATATTATATTTCATCCATTTGTGTTCTATGCTTTGATTCTTGCTTGCTTTGTAGAACTTTGTACATGGGAAAGCTCTCTTTAGTCATTGGCTTGTTGTAGACTTGTAGTTCAACTTTAATGTCCTTGGGACTTAAGACCATTTTAACTATAGCTGTTTGATTTAAACTGCCATTCTCTGAATATGGTCAACTACTTTTGATGGTTACTAGTAAAACGTGTAGTCAACATGCTGTTCATTATTTTTGCAGGAAGAGGACTTGTATGAAATAGATATTCCATTGAAATTCATAGCATCTGTGGGGACTAGAGTGCATGGGTTGGCCTGTTGGTTTGACGTTCTGTTTAATGGGAGGTAATATTTTCAAAATTTGCATTTTCATCAGATTTGCAGTTCATCCAAACTAACGACTTTTGAACTGTTTTATCAACAGTTCTGTACAAAGATGGCTTACCACCGCCCCTGGTGCGCCTACAACTCACTGGTACCAGATACGATGTGTTCTTTCTCAGCCAATTTATGTTATGGCTGGGCAAGAAATAACTGGCCGGCTTCATATGATTGCCCATAATGCTCAAAGTTATACCATACATCTAACATTGTCAGGTTGGTTTCAGTCTTGTTCTTGTGTTTCTAATTTTCCATTTTGTTTTTCTAACGAGTTATGTATCATCTCTTACAGCTAAAATGTGGGGCCCTGGAGCAGAACAAGGAGGAATTCTTCAGACCTCATCGTGCAAACTTGATCTCAAGGAGCCTTATTACAGAATGTCACAGCCACAGCCCTACACATTGGCACAAGACCAGCAACCACATCAATTGCTGCAGGCTCAGGTATCAGCTTATTATCCTTCCAGCTCGAATCTGATTTATTAGATTCATCTAAGATTGATGGCGTTTAGCGAATTTCCAGGAGTTCATTACATGCATCTCTAACATTGCTATTCATAAACGATAATCATCTGTTTGCTTTAAACAGGATATACCGAACCACACTGATGATTTGGTGGAACCTGAGTTGCTGCAGCAACCATCGGAGAATTCAGGCGCTCAGCTCCCATAAGTAAATGATGAAAAACATTTGAATTTCAGGATTCTAACAGGCATGCGTCTGTATCATAAATTTTGCTTTTGCCCTGGTAAATGCTAGGGGTTCGCTTTGTTACTTTTTAACACCTCTGTTCATTTGTGCCATTTGTTTCTGATCCATGTAAATTAAAACCGACATGATTCAGTATTGTTTGGGTGGCTGTGTGGGATCTTGTATGATTTTATCATACTTAACCGGTTTAATAATCAAATCCTGTTCAGAATGGCAAATTTTAGACCAGACAATTCGTTTACTGGCTCATCAGCATAATTTTGGATTTTTCTTTTGATCCAAACTGCATTCATTTGGTCACTTGTGATAGAGGGAGAATAATTTATTACAATGAAGAAGGTGGCTGAAACCATAGAATAAGTAGCTTGTGTTTCATTTAAGTCTCAGTTCAGAACACCTACTAGGTTGCTAAAACAAATTAAAGATGCTAAGACTAAACAAAATTTATCTTCATTAACGGTAAAAATGGCTCCCCAGTAATTAAAATGCTAGTATGCAGAGCTTTTAAAATCAGAGCTAGGATAGACCATCTGCAAAATGGAGGCCGCAATTGGAAGAAAAGAAGCAAGTGCTATGTGTAAGTGATCTGAGCTGCTTACTTTGAGAATAACCTGCCCACTCTGCTTGTTGTTCAATCCCACCCGAGCAGCCATTGAAGATCTACGTCCGACAGAGAACTGAGACTGTAGGTTGGCCATCAGACCGAGGTCACGCCTCCATTTCACCAGAGAGAGTCCAAATGTGGTCTGGTTCTGCTCAACAGGAAATTCCTTGTCCTTTAGGCGGATTTCCAAGTTGGCTCCATACGCCGTATGACCTTGAGATCTCATAGCCCCTGCAGTTCCAGCCAAAACCAAGCGCTTTCCTACTGCAATCTCATCCTCAATCTTAAGTCCAGTTGCCACAGTTTCACCTAAGCAAGCAACTGATAAACCAGCGGTTGTTCGGTTTATTTTGAAGTTTCTGAATTTGGTTTCGCCCCTCAAGATGTAAGCAAGCTGTTTTCCAACAGTCTGGATATCCAATCCGGCCAATGAAGATCCATTCTCTCCATGTTTAGCACACACTGAGGAATCCAAATGGATATTGAACTCTCTTTTATCCTTCGTGATTTGAACAGCAAATGCCCCTGGAAAAGAACCGGCAATAGCAAGACTTCTTTCAAGGCTAACACCATCATAGCCAATATCATGATCCCAAACCTGTGAGTCCAAAACTGGCCTCATGAGAAGCTGAGATGAAGAATCCAAAAAACGGTATCGATAGGTGGGGTTGTCTCCATCAAAGGAAGGAGGGAGGACCATGTCAGGCAAAGGGACAGGTACAGTAGCTGGATCACCTTCTTCAGTGTCTCCATCCTGTCCAACATAACCATAATTAGTATCACCATCTTTCCCTTTCTTCTTAATTTCCCTCAATCTTTTCACTTCCTCTCTCCATTGTTTCTTTTGAAGTAGCTTCACACGATAATCATACTCCTCGTAGTAAGCTTTTCTCTGCTCCTTGCTAAGTTTATCAACCTGAGATCTCCTTAGAGGCTTGAATGGTGGAAGCTGGTCATATTCATCATAATCTTCTTCATCAGAATTTGTTGAGTCTCCCAACTCGATATCCAAGTCAACATCCTCACCACCCTGATTGTTAGGTAGTTTTGGGTGAGGACGAGATTGCAATAGAGAAGACAGCAAGTAGGGTAAAGGTGGTGAACGAAGTCGGAAGCCAAAAAGCTTCTGGTGATCAAAAGGATCTTGAGGTTTAGACAGAGAACTTGCTTCAGATAAGATCTTCACTGAATAGCACAAAAGTAGCAACTGTGACCTCCAACTTTGTCCATTGGGAAGCAAACCTTCTCCATTTCCATCTCTCTGACATGAGGGATGGTTCTCAACAAGAGCCACAGGATGCATCATACTTGGATTCATTAGACGCAGATCGCCAACTGCTTGGCTGATAGCCCGATGAACCACATGGGACCTTTGAGCAACAAAGACCTCAAAACTTAGGGGTTCCCCCAGTGGTCCCTCTGGGGAAGCAGATGTAGCATGAGTAAGAGTTACAATGGCATTTTGCCATATTGAAGAACCGAGAGAATTGGTGAGTGACTTTAGTAATAGCAAATCAGTAAGATCTTTGTCATATGTGTCTAAACGATCAACATAAAGGACAACATCAGGTGGGAACTTCCTTACAATCCTCTTTATAGATGCTAATAGTTTGCGATTAGTAGCTTCTTCTGTCACAGGAGATCTGAGACCAGGTGTATCAAAGATTCTGATCTTAACTCCATCAACTGTACCAAAAATCTCCTTCACAGCAGTTGTAGCTGGTCCAAAAGCATCAATTCTGGATTTTTGCTCACAGAAAATGGAATTGATGCTTGCACTCTTTCCCACTCCAGTTTTTCCAAGAACCAGAATAGTCAAAGAAAAGTTTAAGTCATCTTTACCTTCTGCTTCAAGCTGCATTGCTGCTCTCTCGGCAGATTCAAGGGTGAACTCTTGACTGAAAAGACTACCTGAATCTAAGGCCAGCCTGTACAGCACCTGTGCCACCATGGGATCAGTTGGAGAATGACCTAGTCTCTGTAAAAGTCTCAAGAATTTCACTCTTACTAGTTGTAACTTCTCAAACCTCTGCTTATCTTCATCAGTTATATTGTCCTTGGGGACAACACCAATCATGTTTGACGGTGGAGCAACTTTTGAAGAATGGAATGAGGAACCTGGATGAGCAGGGCGCTCGAGAGAGAATACTCTCGAACCACCAGGAGAAGTGATTGTTAGGCCAGCACCATCTGATTCAGCACCTGTGGCTGCTTTGAGAAGAGCAGCCAATGCAGCAGAATTGGATAGGTCCTTTGCTTCATGTTCACTCTCTGCTTTGCCTTCTTCATCTGAGTCCATAACAATCTGCTCATTTGCTGTCTCTAAGTGATCCTCCAAATCTACCTTCAAAGAAGAAGTGGAGGTTAATCCATGCTCTACCTCATCCAGTACCTGTTTGGTTGATTCAGAGCTTCCAAAAATAAGCTGCACAACATCTTCATCAGAAAGGAAAACTTTTTCTGAGACATCCTCAGCTGTATTTTGTACTTCTGGTTTAGCTTTTTGGTCTAGCATTGATATTGGAGCTGAAAATTTAAAGGAGTTAGTATCATTATCACTCATCAATTCTTTCATATTGGAAACAACAATCTTGTCAACATGTTCCACCACAGGTTGAGAAGCACTATTGAGATCGTTGACCAAAACAGGACTCTTTTCCTCTACCTCATGACCATCGCCATGCTTCGATTCAATCCTCTCATCACCCCAAGTTTCCAATGCTATTCTTTCAAAAGCAGAATGCTTAACATCCTCAGCCCATTTGGGAATTTCCACCAAAACATCTTCTTGGTTCCCTTCCAACCTATGGCCCTTAGCTTTAGCTTCAAAATCTTCCAAACCACCATTCCCAACCTCTGCCATAACCAGATTAGACGAGTCATATTGGTTAAGAAATGCAGAACTTGTCAACTCCAATTGCTCTTCTCCTTCACCTTCATCCCCCAAAGCCACCTTAATTCTAGGTGTACTTTCAACACCACCAGAAACCTTAACCACACCAGAAAACCCTCCATCTTCAACTTCAGCCGCCATTTCCTCATCAGTCAACATCTCAGCAAACTCTTCATCATCCATTGACAATTGGGCAATAGGAATAATAACCGGATTTGAATTAGAACTACCCACCAAGCCAACGCCAACACCACTCTCTTCCTCATCCACCACTGAATTCTCTAAGCTATCAATATCATCATTTTCGTTAGCCACAAAAATTTTGTTACTTATACTAACACCAACATTCTCTTCTTTCAAGGTTTCCTCACCTGGGTCTCCCTCTCCCACCTCAGAAGCAGTCTCAAACTCCTCACCACTTGAAAACTCCTCACTGTTGTTCTCAAAACTATATAAACTACTCCCACCAACACTGCTTCCAGTTTCACCACCATTAGACTCATACTCAGAATCAGAATCAGCAGTTAAAGGAGCTCGGATAAGTAAAGAACCTGTTGATGAAGATGGGTTCTCTTTTGCTGCAGACAAAGAGACATGGGGCATTGAGTCCATTGACTTGAGCTCTTGTTTTTGAGGAAAACCACAGGATACCAAAGAGATAATGAGTAGAAAAAATGGGGAACCTTTTATTTGTTTTTTCTTTCTTGGGTTGTGTTAATATGATTAGACGGTAGATTTTAGGGCAGGCAGGCAAGCTTTGTTTTGTTTGTTGTTAATGTTTGGTTTCGATGATGTTTGAGTTTTGAGTTGAAGTTTGGAAAATGTGTTGCGTTGGGTTCTAGGTTTGGTGAGTCTTTGGTGTGAAGAGTGAGTAGAGTAAGACAACCACTCATGCCGGGTAGGCGGATGGTGTGCAACGTCAAGAGCCATGAGACTAAAAATTTAAAATGAACTGTCAGGGATAAAATAAAAGTGTTGTCTGCTTTTGTCTCATCGAATTTTTTTTTTAATTATCGTGTTAAAATTTATGCATATACATATTAAATATAAAATATTTTAGCCTAGTATTAAAATACACCACTAACTAGATTATATCATGTTCGATGGACGAATTTTAATAATAAAATTTTTATTTGATTTTAAAATATAATTATAGCATATCATATACATACTTATTAAAATTTTTATTGATTTTAGAATATAATTATAGCATATCATATACATATATACATACATACATATTAATGCGTGTAATAAATTTATTATTACAAAAACATATGCAAAAGATTTATATACACGAATATTGTTTTTATAACAATCTAATTATATTAAAATGTATTAAATAATTGTTTTAAATGGAAAATATTTTTAAAAAATATGTAAAATATTCCTTCAAAAAATGAATCTAACTATCTAAAAAACATTTAATAGCTGCTAAGAGTGAAAAAAAAAGGTAGGAGACAAAATCAATTTAAATAGATACCAAGAGAGAGAGAAAAAGAAAAAAAAAGATAAGATACAACAATCATACAAAATAAAATATGAGATGGAATGATATGGTGAATATGAAACAAATAAGATATTCATTGTGGATCAATTCATCTGGGATTTTGAAAGATTTTTTTTTTACATGTCAAGTTAATTATGTAATTTGAATAATATCTGAATAAATAAAAAATTGATATATTTAGATAATATTTTTCAGTTTTTTATTTTAAAATTGTAGCTTGAAGGTGAGAAAAAAATATATAGAGAAAACTAATTTTTTGTACTGATAAGCACTTGAGGGTGAAAGAAAATAATGGAAGAAAACTGATTTTTGGGTATTGCTAAACAATTGGGTGTAAAAACTAGATAATTAAAATTGAATAAGAATAAAATTATAATGGTAGTTTAGGATAATGACAGTTTTTGTGAAAGTGGATTGATGTTATGGTGTAATAAAAAACTACAAATAAAGAGAGATAAAAAGAGCAAGGAACATTCTAGATTTAAAAAAAGAATTAAATTATTTCACTTTTTTGGGATTGTTTGACACATGTCAATTAGCGTTTTCTGAAATATAATATTATATATGATTTTAGTACAAAATGGATATAATATAAGTTTTCTGGCTTTTATTCCATACAAATCAATCTCCAAATTTTATTTTACTATGAATGAATTTTCGATTTTTTAAAATCATGCAATTAAATTTAAATCTGTTAAATGACATCAACTTTTGTTTGAATTACATATAACAATGTCACATGACAACTTACAAAATTATTTACATTAGTAATCACGTAAGATATTTAAATTGATTTATTTTTTTTAAAAAATTATTTACGATAAAATAAAATTTTATTTATTAATTTATATGCAATAAAAGATTAAAAACTTGTATTTATTTTGTATTAACAATAAAATATATATTTAGATTTTAAGCCAAATATTTTTAAAGTTTTTACTAATCTCATATTTTTATCAAATTTTAATTTTTTATAACTTTCGTGTCATTTACGTTATCTCTACTATGCTAAAATTGTACTCTGTTATCAATATTGCCCTACGCTGCCAGTCCCTTGGCCAAGAGCAAACATGAAATGTGTGGCAAATTATAGTTCTGACCCTATGTTTGGCAAGAATGTCATCTTGGTTCGACATTGTTGTTGTTGTTGTTGATGTTGTCTCACAACAATCTTACTCCCATCATTCAAGGGATAGCAGTTTTCTGCTGAGGTTAGGGGTGTTCATTTGTGTAATTCGGTTAATTTCGAACCGAATTAATCGAAACCGAATTATAAAATTTTACTTTCGTTAACCGAACCGAAATATCTATTTTCGAATTAACCGAACCGAAATATAATTCGGTTAATTAACCGAATTAACCAAACTTTATACAAAATTTTATATATTATATATATTATAGTATATCATATGTATATTATATGTATATAGTATATATTATATATAGTGTATATATATAGTATATATTATATATATTATAGTATATCATATGTATACATATTATAGAACATCATATATAATTTATATTATATATATTATAGTATATCATATGTATATTATATGTATATAGTATATATAGTATATATTATATATTATAGTAAATATAATTCGGTTAATTCGGTTAACCGAAATTAATTCAGTTTTCGAACCGAATTAACCGTTAACCGAATTTTCTTAAATCCTATTTTCGTTAACCGACTAAAAAAAATTCGGTGACCGACCGATTAACCGAATTAAATTCGATCGATCGGTTAACCAAATTTCTTTCAAATTTTGAACACCCCTAGCTAAGGCCATATGTGGGAGTTGTGATTTCTTTGAACTTGCAATAACAAGATTCTTCACATCTTTGGGCCTACATTTTCGGCACGATCTTCTCAAGGCTAGTTATCGAGCTTGTTAATGAATAGTCCAAATTCATTTGGGCTTCCATGGAGGCCTGCAAACAGCAAAACTCTAAAAACCGGAAAAACCAGCCTTTCTCAACTGTCACTCACCTCTTCCGAGCTCCACAGTCAAGTCCATGGCGGGGGCGGTCTCCCTCGGCTTCCCCACTTTCTCCTTCGTTCCCAAATTTTCACTAAAGCCGCTTCTGTTTTCGCCTCTTTCCACTCCAGTTCCCTCAAAGGCTACCAAGCGTAAAAACTATTTACGCCCCAAAATCCTCAAAACCCTCACTAAACCTTTTCCTTCTTCCGCGCCTACCAATCCCGTAATCCCCCTAGAATCCTCACCTGAAACTAAACCCCTCGACTTATTCGTTTTCGAGCCTCCCTCTGATGAAATGCCAAGCCAAGTTGTGGAAGAAACCGATAAAGTTGAAGAATTTCGGGGTTCTGAGACATCAGGTTTTGCAGGAGAAAACGTTGACAGCGTTGGTAAAATTTCTGCTTATTCCGTCTTAAAATATGGGTTTTGCTTTGTTGGGCTTTTTGTGTTTCAGACTTTAATTACTGTTTGGGTGATGGGAAATGGTACTTCTCAGGATAATGATAGGAATAAAGTTAGGAACTTGGATGGTTTTCAGACCAATAATGAAAGTAAAAATGGGAAATTTTTAAATAATAGAAATGTTGGATTAGTTTCAAGAAATGTGTCTTATTGGGATGATTCTGTATTGGAAGAAAAAATTGAAGAAATTAGAGCAATGGCTAGGGAAGCTCGAAAAATGGAGGAAAAAGAAATGAAGAAAGGTGATGAGGAAGGTGATATGACTGATGAAAGTTTGAATTCTAAGGAGAGACTTGGGATTGAAAAGGAGATTGGTGCTAGATTGAATAAGTTGGAGAAGAAATTGAATTCTAAGAGAGAAAACTTTCCAGGGTCATATATGAAGTTTTCGGATAAGTTAAAGGATGGTGAGGCTGCAGAAGAGATGAATAAAGCATTGTTCGTAAAGAAGAAGTTTAAATTCAAATCGCCTGAAAATAATTCAAGAAGTGGTGTGAAGCCGAAGGGTTTTCCTGGTTTAAAGGATGGTAGTGCATCAAGCAATAAGAATGCTATAGCTACTATTGGTTCAGAGGCTAAGAAAGTGGATGATGAAAAGAGAGTACCGAGTCAAAACTCGGATTCCTTGGCAAGTAACAGAGAGAAGATCGAGAAGATGGAGAGGGGATTGGGAGCTTTGCACAATAATATGAGGTTTGGTATTGTTTTTTAGAATCTTTGTAATACTTGACTTATTGATATTTGATAATATATTCATTTAGTAGTTAACTGTTCAAAGTTTTTGAAAATTTGTCCTGCATGGTGAAATTTACTGACTATTCTTGAATAACGTTTTATAGTTATGTGGATTTCAGAATTAATCATTAAATGTGAAATAATGCTTCTACAGCTGTTAAAATCTTCATGCATTAGATTCATAATAGCAAATGATTTGATATAGATTTGAAAAATAGGACCATTAAGCTTGATGCTGCTGTGCAAATTTTATTTCAAGCCCTTTATTTAGGATTTTATATAATATGTAACTTTTGCAAGCAATTAGTTAGATTTGAGTGTATAATTTTATTGAATTCCTGTGCAATCCTTGGTTATTTGTTAAATTTCTAGTGCTGGTTCAGAGAGCAGTCAAGAAAGGTTGTCTACTGAAGTTATGAAATCAAGGAAGTCGAGAGATTTGGATAACCAGAATTCGCAGATCTTTACAAAGGAGAACCAAGAAGCTAGAACCAAATTTGATAAGGTTGATTTCTTGCATACTTCAAAGAGCGGAGATCTTTGCAACAAGCCACTAGCTGACAAAGTCAAGGATAACCAATCAGGCATCAAAACTGATCCATGGTGGCTGAATCTTCCTTATGTTCTAGTATGTAAATGCAACTTCTGCAATTCTATTAACAATTGCTTTATTTATTTATTTTTTTTCTGGCTCTAGCAATTATTCCATCTCAATAGCATGAAAGTAGGTAAGTTTCATCTTAAAGGAGATGTCTGAGGAGCTATAAAGTTGAGACATATCTCTCAAACAAATGACACTTGATTATGAAACCTGATAGCAAGTATGTTTTTCCTGGTCTACTAGTTTTGAATACCTCAAGTGTGCTACATTTTCATTGTTTGAAATTTTTACCATGTAACTTGTTGGGTACCATATTGGATGCATGACTGTTGGAATTTCTCCATCCCCCCTTCCTTGCAGTCTCATTCCTCCTTGTGAATGATTGCCGCTTTAATAAGTATGACCATACTTGCTATCTTATTTGCGTTCAAGGATTGTGAAACTTCAGGTTTTACTGCATATTTTATCCAATTTAACTCTTCTGCTGTAATCTACCTATGTTTTCTAAGAGAAGACAATCTACTCTGGGACCTTTTATTGACTAATAGCTTAATAATTCTTTCCTTAGTGATGCAATTGATGCAGGGGCTATCATCATTTAAAAATTAATTCTCTTCTTTAATTAGTTACATATTTCATATTACCGATGTATTGGAATCGATGTACATTTCTCTAGAGCTTCTATTCTCTGTCTAAAATAAGCAACTTCTGGGTTTACGAATAATCAACTGGCTTGCAACTTTTTCCAGGCTATTCTTATGCAAAGAGGTGTTGATCGTGAAGGACCGGGAGGGCTTTTTACCTTACGAATCTCCTCTGAAGGCCAGGAACAGAGTGAAACTGCTTGCACTGTTGCATTTGAGGACCACAGTGATGCCAATAACTTCTGTTATCTTCTTGAATGTTTTTTTGAAGATCTCGGTGATTTCAGTGCTGAAGTTGTTCCTATGTCAGTAAAAGTAAGAAATATAATTTGATTTCAGAAATTCCTTGCTTGTGCAACTTCATAAATATCGGTGTTTTAATTTGACTGAATCAAGCATAAAAGAGACATAGAGGATATTGCTTACCAATTTGTTGACGCATCTCAATTGCTCTAATCCCTCACTACAGCCAACAAACTTATTTTTCTTTCTGGCATGGATAAGAACTCTTTAGTTCATACATTTTCGTAAATCTGTATCAGACATTAATCTGAGAATGTAACCTGTGACTTTTGCAGGAACTTTGTGAAGCTATAAAATCGCATGCCAAGAAGGTAATTGTTATTAAGAAGGGGCAGCTGAAGCTTTATGCAGGTCAACCATTTGCTGAGGTTGAGATGGCTCTGCACTCATTGATTGAAGATAACCAAAGTGCCTCTATTGCAAACTCAGAATAGGCCATGGAGGATATAAATAGGGGATGGAATTGGTCACAGAGAGTAAAAATTGAAGAGGAAACATGCTTACAGAAGATGAGACTGAACTTGATGAACATGTAATCCCTCTTTTGGTTCTCTTCAACCTACATACATATTTCTTCATGGGAAGCATCGGATGAGTAATTGATTTACCCACACAAAAATCATTCTCTCCGCCCAAATGTTGTAGTGGCTGTGAAATAATGCCACAAAAATTTTGTTACCATTGTCTCATTTATTTTATTTTTTTTACAACAGAATAGGTCGAAGCATAGGAATAAGGGGAGGGGCAGTAGATGCTGTATAAACCATGGTGGTTATATATCAATCGTGATTCCTGCAAGGGCATTTGAACAAAAAAACAGCTTGAAAAACAATTTACTAAATTATTTAATTATTTTTCTCCAAGAATTTCAGATTTTATACTCTGATAAACTTGTGGGGATGTCTAAAGTATTCAGACATCTAAAGTGAAAGAAAGCTTCTAAAGACGAAAGATCCAAGTTTCAGGTTGCAGGTTACTCGACTAAAGTTTGCAGTCCGAGACAGCTGTTATTAAAGTCAACTTTCATTCGGTACAGTGGAGGAAACAAGAGTTCTATAGCAGACTGCAATTTAGAACATGTAAAAACAGTATTTACATGAAAACAGAAGTTCAAGAACCCTAGCTTCCTGCCAACTTTGTTGCTGCTAAAACTTCTTCCTCCAGATTCTACTGGGAAGAAATAACTTTGATCATGGACTGAGCGTGAATGGGTGGTAAATTTGTCTGGCAAAAGCTTTGCCAAGCCTCCTGATTCTGATCTTCATTTTCTGTAAATCCCTTGTACATAGAAAGTACAATACTTCTTGCTGCTTCTCTGGCCGCCGGCAGTCTATCATTCAGCAAATCTGCAGCCATTTGAAGCAGTGTAACCAACCCAAACTCTTTGATTTCTTCCTGCCCCTGCAATTGATGAACAGAATAATGTCCAACGAGTGAGACAATGTTACAAACATTTTAGAAACGTTTGTTTCCATGGGGTTCTCTATGTAATTTACCATCTTGGAAACGGCACTGGAAATGGAAACAGCAGCTTTGGCTCTGACTCTAAGGTTGCCATGGTTAACATATCCGCGAAGCTTCTTAAGTAGAGGCAATGGAGGAATAGACTTGACCATTGCATTCAGCGACCTATCTGCCTCTTCACACACAAACTTCTTGTCCTGAGAAGCTTTCAATAACAACTGCAATAACTGTGAACCCACCACAAATTTAACACCATTTTAACACTCTAAACAAAGGATTAAGAACATCAAAATAGAAATGAAAATGAGCCAACTGGGCACTCACCAACTGATCAAATGCACCAAAATCAGTAGAATCAAGCAACTTTTCACCAAATGCATTGAAGATATCCAAGGCAGCCATGATCGAGGTCTTGCAGAGAGCACTTCTTGGGTTCTTCATTGCCTTTACCACTACCAAAACCACCTTCTCTCTGGCATAATCACATACATTTTATCTACCAAAACCAAAGGCACAAACAAAACAAATTTTAGAATCTTACAGGATTGGAAGCAGCTGAGTGGAGTGATACAAAGAGAACCGCCTAGCATCATTCAGTGACTCGCAAACCTTAACCCAATACTTTGACTCTAACCCTTCAGCCAAGCTCTGAAGATTTTCAAACAATTCATACAAAGAAATTAAAACCTATCAGAATCATACAATTACACCAGGGTTAACTTTTAGTATAGTAAAACTGGGAATTACTTGGATGTTTGATTCAGGGTCTTGAAAGGGTTTGAGATTCTCGAAAGGGATGTAATCAACGGAGGCATCTGCAGGTGGTGGCAAAGGAGCTTTGTTCTCGTCATTTACACCAAATTCCGATGGTTTTTTCTGGATTGGAACCGACACTTTGGCTTGTTTCTTTGGTCTCTCTGTTGTAATCGGGAGTGCATTATCTATGTGTCTCAACGCCATTAATTCTATAAGAAAAGAGGAATCAATGACCTGCAAATAGATTGATTTGAAGTGGGAGAGGGGTTTGAGACAGAATTTGCTTTAAAAGGGTTGAAATTGAATGTACTTTGATAGGAAAAGCGAAAGGCTAGAGAACTTTCAAAATTAAATTTTGAAGAAAGCGGAGAAGAGACGTTGGACTTTCCTTCCAAATTTATAACGGTCGAATCTACAGTGCTAATGATCTTCTACACTCGGTTGTATTTTTCCGTCAAACTGTGTCTCCATATGTGTTAGGACACGTGGCGTGACACTAATACTAAAAGCCAATAAATAAAAAAATATTAAAACTAATTTATTTAATATGAGGTCAGCTTTGAAAGGTTTTTGGCAATCACTTTCATAGCATTTTAAATTTTAACAATCACTTTTTCGGCAATTAAATTATATTGCAATCATTTCACGGTAAAATAGTAAACCCCGCGTAATGATCTCTTAATAATGATTATTGAATGTTTTTCTTTCTGTGTACATTAAATCATAGCTTGATGTTTATAACATATACATTTGACAGCCAATGTCTTGCAAGTGATAGTACATATTAGAGAACTTAATAGAACAAAATTTCCTATAAAATCAGCATGAAATCTTGCTTACAATGCACTCAAGGGGTAGCCTTCACATTCCAAACACAAACCCCACTATGAATGTCTGTTTTTTAGAAACTGTAAAAAATCAAAATTTAGAAGTTTATCTGTCTTCTCAGTTGCTGCTGTCTTTGTTTATTTCCTGGATCTGTCTTCTCTCAATCATCCATGACTTATTTGCAATGGCTTCACCGAGAGAGCTCCGATTATACCAATGTTAATGTAAACCAAGAAACCTGTATTATAACAAGAAGGAATATATATGGTGAATGAAGATATGGTTAATAGATTAACATCAATAGCTAGAACGTTAAATGTTGGAATAAAAAGTTTTAGACATGTTGGTTTTTCTAGCCAGTCTTTGCTTGCTGACTATGTCAACGCCCAGTAATAACACGCTTAGTCAGATTGAAAATTTATTACAGATCCTATATGCAGCTAGTAGCCTATACTTGAAACCCAGAGAACCAAAACCTACCAAGGAACCATATCGCCTGTGCACTTGTGCTGTCACACAAACACTTCACCACATGTTTAAAAACTAAAAATTGAAATGCTGGTTCATCACGGAACTCGTTGTTAGATGTTCATAAGAAATTGTATGCATAGCTCTATCCTACAAAATACTAATCTAATAAGCAAAATTAAATGCAGCAGCTTAGATAATCACATGGGATACTTGATAAGATAAGGAAATACCTTTGCTTAAGCTCATATCTAGATGTGTGTTATTAGTAATGCTGGCCAGTCCCCCCACATTGCTCAACCAGTTATATGATTGTTGATTTGTTGCATCAGACTCGCCAAGTAAACCACAAAAATTAATCTCTCCAACACCGAACAAAAACAAGTTACCAATATTTTGAAGCATGTTGAGACTTTGCTGTTTCCTTCAAGACAGCCCCCACTATTGCTGCCTGCTCAAGACATTCAGCTTTGTGCAGTGCATCTAAAAGAACAACACAGGTTTTAGTATAAATATTAAAACCTTTCCGTCGGGTTTCTTCAAAAAGTTTATATGCATCCATTGCCCTATTTGCACTGCTTAACCCCTCTATGATGGCGTTATAGCAAGCAGAATCAGGTATTCCCCCATTGGCCTTAAACCTCTCAAAGAGTCCATAAGCTTCTGTAACATTACCAGCCTTGGCGAGTCCTGAGATCATGATGGTGTAAGTGATGGTATTGGGTTTTAACCCTTGCTTTTCCATCTCTTGCCAAAACACGAAGGCCTTATTGAATTTTCTAATCCTGCAAAGACCATTTATGAGAATGCTATAAGTAATGTGGTTGGGAGTGCAATTCATGTCTTTCATAGACTTGAAGCAGACAAGGGCTTCATCAACCTCTTCTGCTTTCACCAGAGCATCAAGCAAGCAATTCCATGTGTAAACATTAGGTGTCAAACCTTTCTGCATCAGCTCTTCCAAGATTAGATATGCTTCATCTATTCTGCCAACTTTCCCAAACCCATCAATAAGACTACTATAGATAACTAAATTCAACTCTAAGCCCCGTGATTTTGCTTCTTCAAAGAGCATGTATGCTTCATCAAGCCTGTCAATCTTGGCAAGCCCATCAATGACGGAACCATAGGTAACAACAGTGGGTTGATGATCCTTTGTCCTCATTTCCTCTAGCAGCTGATAAGCTTTGTTCACCTTACCTGACTTGCAGAATCCATCAATCACAGTGTTGTAAGCACGGGTGTCCAAAACACAGCCTTGCTCCTTCATTGCATGAAACAGCTGATAGGTTTCATGTGCAAAACCTGCTTTCACAAGGCAATGAATGAGAATTGAATAGCTTTGCACATTTGGAATGAATCCTTGAGCCTTTATTTCCTCAAATAGAGCTCTACCCTTTTCAATTTCTCCAGCTTTAAAAACACAATCCATGTAGGTATTGAGGAGTGTAAGGTCGGGAGGGCAGCCCCTGCGAAGCATTTCTTTATATATCTTATGACCATCCTCCTTCCTGCTGCACTTGAAGAAGCTCCTAATGAGGGATGTATATACAACAGCATTTGGAATCTTATCAGAATCCAGCATCTTCTCATACAGTCTGTATGCGTCATCTACTCTGCCATGCTTGCCCAAACCATCTATAAGTGAGCAGAATGTAACCTCATTAGGGCAGCAAACTTTATGATCCATTCCTTCAAATATAGA
The DNA here is from genome assembly GCA_032173925.1 of Heritiera fomes. Lineage (NCBI taxonomy): Eukaryota > Viridiplantae > Streptophyta > Magnoliopsida > Malvales > Malvaceae > Heritiera > Heritiera fomes. The sequence continues at coordinate 37,474,171 of JAPDPM010000008.1, forward strand.
ACAAGCCTCATCAAGTTTTTCTGCTTTGCACAGTCGGTCAATCATTATATTTACAGTAATAACATTGGGATAAAGGCCGGCTTCTTTCATGGAATCCTGAATCCTAAAAGCATCCTCAAGATTTCCTTCCTTACAAAGCATGTCGATAAGTATGTTATAAGTTGGAAGGTTGGGCACTGCATCTTTCTTCATCTCCTCAAAGATCCTCAATGCCTCCTCCACTTTCCCTTTCTTCCCAAGGCAAGTAAGAATGCAGTTATAAGCAATCACACTAGGAATGGACCCCTTTGCCTTTTGTCTTTCTAGTAAACTGTAAGCTTCATCAAACTTTCCTGCTGAGCCATAACCCATGATCATGGTGTTATAAGCATAGGCACAGGGAACCTTTCTATTGTGCTCCATCTGCTCAAATAATTCTACAGCTTCTTGAAGCCTATTGGCTTTGCAGAGAACACCTATCATGCTCGTGTAAGTCACATCATCGGCAATTAGGCCTTGTGCTTTCATCTCATGAAAGAATTTCCATGCCATATCCATCTTACCCACCTTACCGAAGCAGTCTATACAGACATTGTAAAGAACAACATCCGCTTCAAAAGAGTTACTCTTCATCTCATCTAACAGAGAAAGAGCACCATCAACCCGGCCTTCCTTAGCAAACACACGAATAAGTGTAGTAAACAAATGGACACTGACTTCATAACCCAGCTCCTGCATCTGGTGAAACAGAGTAAGCATAAGATCAGATTCAAAGACAGCAGATAAAGCACCAATCAGAGTGGTATAAGCTGAAAAAGCTGGCCGGAATTTGAACTTCCTCATTGTCTGTATAATATCAAAAGCTTCTCTTAACTTATGGGACTTGACACAGGTAACAACCAACTCAATGCAGGTGTTATTAGACGGGCCAAATCCAGCAACACTCATTTCTCCAAGAACCTGTTCCAGGCAATCAAACTTCTTATTCCGAGCCATTACCATGAGAAGTGAATCGTAAGCTTCCGGACAATGTGCTTGGTCAGTTTTCCTCTCGGTCCATCGAAAATAGTTTATTGCTACATTGACATCCTTCAACTTCCTCAAAACACCAATGACCAAACCAGGTTGAGGCTTCTCATTGAGCACAGACAAAGCATTTTCAATGGCAGGCCCCCAAGGACCACTCTCCAAGATACAACACACATCTTCCACTTCTTTTCTGCCCCCTCCAACTCTACTTGGGTTCTCTTGAAAACTACTATTACCCACAAAAGGAACAGATTTCGTATACAATTCAGAAGAAGGCCCATCAGAGAACGAAGACAGGTTCTTAGCAACATTGAAAAGATGAAAACACTTTGTACGGATACAAAGACTTATTCCTGCGGCACTCAGAAATGAAAACAAAAATTAGCAAATTTGGGAGCTTAGAACACATGAAAATGGATCCAAAAGGAAAAAATAAGAACCCAAGGACATGAACTCCATGATTCTACAGTATAAAACTCAAAGATCGAACTTTTTCTGTTAATACTGAAATTCCAGACATCGATAATTTACCTGGATTTCTGATGATCATCTTCATGTAGACATTTGTAATTATTCAATCAAAATTATAAAAATAAAATTGGAAAGAATTTGAAAAGTAATATAAATTTTGGAACACCAAGAGGAATTAATCAAAAGAGAATGGAAGACTTTAGGGTTTATGAGTGGTTTAGAGCAAGAAGAAGTAGTCACTGTTTGACAGAAACAGGGCTTCTTCGACTTCAAAAATCAAAAACGATTCGTTTTGACTGATTTATCCAAACGCAGCGTTTTATTAACTTTGCTGAATAAACCAAATCTTCAGTGTTCAAAGCTCTCATTTTTGTTTTCTCCGGTATCAGCGGCTTCATCTTCCTCTTCCTGATGATCTTAAACGGCAACGTTTTGAACCGACAATGGAACCGCAATTCTCGAAGCCCCGATCGTACGGACCGCCAGCGCACCACCATCACCAGCCGCAAATGAAAATGACGATTCCGTCACAGCCGCAACAGCATTCTGACAACGACCGGAGCAGCAGCGAACTCCGCGCCGTCGATTGCAACCTCAATTCCCTTTGCGAACACATCCAAATGGAAGGTTTCAACGGTGGTTCCTTTTCCGACATCGTCGTTAACACCATGGGCTCCACCTACCACCTCCACCGCCTAATTCTGTCCCGTAGCTCCTACTTCAGGTCTTTCAAATAAAAAAATTAAAAGAAAAAAATACCAAATTTCCTAAATTCTAGTTAATTGAACACTAATTTAATCTTTTTTTTATTCAGGAACATGTTGCAAGGGCCTTGGAAAGAAGCCAATGCTCCGATTGTATCGTTAAACGTCGACGATAACAACGTTAACGGTGAGGCGATCGCGATTGCATTGGCGTATCAGTACGGACACCACCCCAAGCTTAATGATGATAACGCGTTTCGCGTTTTAGCTGCTGCTTCATTTCTCGATCTTCAGGTCCTTAAAAGAATTGAATTCTTTTAAAAAAATCTTTAATTTTGATCATTTGCGGTTAATGAATTGAAATTTAGTTTTTTAATTTTTGCATTTGAAACTGATTGCAGGATCTATGTGCCATATGTACGGATTTTATCATATCTGAGCTGTGGACTTCGAATTTCTTAGCTTATCAGGTTTCGAAATGAGTTCACATTTTTTTTAATTTGTTTTCCCTTTTTTTTTCTTTAAATTGAAATTTGGATGTAAATTTAGGTATTTGCTGAGAGTCAAGATTATGGGATACATGGAGAAAGGGTGAGGAATGCTTGCTGGGGCTATCTTTGTCAAAGTGGTGCCATGGAATTAAAAGAGGTAAAGCCGAAAAGGCACAGGTTTTGGTGTTTACCGACTTACATTCGTGTTTTTCGCTATGTTATTATGACAAAATTGTAGAGCAATTAACAAGAACTCGATAGGAAATTTAAGAAGCCAAAACTTCTTCCTCTAGTGTAGGTTAATGGTGAATGTTATTTGTTATGAATTTTTGGTAGCAGCTTCACTAACTAGTCATTGGTTCTTCGCATCATGGATAGATGCTACCTAAACTTTCATCTCAGACTTTACATGCATTGCTGACCTCTGATGAGCTCTGGGTACCTAGCGAAGAAAAACGGTAAGATGTGTGGGCTGCTTGTAAACTTAGATTTTGTGGTTCATGTTTACACAGTTGGATGAACAAGTGTTTTCATTTTTATTTAAAGGTTTGAACTGGCATTGTACACTCTCCTCGCAAAAGGTACTTTTTACAAGGCTGAACGTTCTGAACAAGGAAGTTCCTCTCCTGAGATGGCAATGGGCACTTCTCATGAGTCTTCTAAAGCAGAGGGAAAAGATTTAGTTGATAAGTGTCCTGGTAATAGGTTAGAATCTGAACTGCGATGCCTAAGTTTAAAAGATGATAAGGAGCACCATAATACTTCTCAGAAGCTCCTGGTTGAGCTAGCAGATTGTATTGTTGACATCCAGACAGGAGTTTCTAGCTCTGACCAACAGGTGCAGGAACCTGAGTTTGCTCATTCAGAGCCTATGTATCCCTGCAACATGGATCAGTCTTCATCAATGAGTAAATCATTTTCAGATGCAGAGGGGATAAGAACTTCATGTTCATATGTTGAAATGCCAATTGGTGTTGGAACAAGTGGATTGGGAGCCAGTGGAATGGCCATGGAGGGACCATCTGAGGAAGGCTCATGCTACCATTTGAATAACAATAATTGGCTTGCAAGCGATCAATCAAGGCATTGCTCTTCAGTGGATTCTTCCTGTAGTGGTCTCATGTTGAATGATTGGGGAAGATGTGGCGTGGCTTCTCTTTCTTGGGGTGGCAGGGTTGTGGGTAAAAGACAGGTAAAAAGTTATGCAAAAGGAAACTGCGGGGTTCGTGGTGAGGAATATGATGCTTTTGTCAATATATTTGAAGGTGGTTCTCTTCTATATTGCAACATGTCTTTTGAGGCACTTTTGAATGTGAGGAAGCAACTTGAAGAGTTCGGTTTTCCTGGCAAAGCTGTGAATGATGGTCTTTGGTTGCAGGTTTGTTTTCTGTACCCATTTGTTTCCACGTTTGTCAAAATCGATGCTTTATAAGGAATACTTGTTGAAGGATAGATAATATGAAGTCCATATTAATTGTTACCATAGTGATAGACATAATTGATATTGATGAATAGGTTATGGATTGAGTATTTGGGAAGTCATTGAATCTGGTGGTATTTGAATAATCTGTTTATTAGATTTATGGAATGTAACAAAGACTTATTTTATCTTTCTCCTGGAAGTTTGTATTTTTCCCCCTTTCTGTTTTATAATTCTTTAAAATCGTGGTCTTTGCTTCTGGTTATTATGTAGATGCTATTAAGCCAAAGGGTGCAAGAAATTGGAGCCGATACATGCAAAAATTGCTGCCTAACTAGTATGCAATGCGCATGCAAGCAGCCCTTTGGATTTCCACATGGAGCAGCTACTGCAGGTTATTACATGCAAGAGCATGATCAGAATCATCTAACTGGCAACATTGGAAATGTATATGTGGCTGACAATGCTCAAGGTGAAGGAAATGGGCTTTTTAGGCCAGTAAGAGTGCATGTCAGGAGGCCTATTGATGGGCTTGCAGGTATTGGACGTGGTGCTACTTTTGTTCCTGCCACTGCAGGGACTCCAACACGTTTCGTCTTTTCCCGAGTTCCATTTGGTATGGGCAACAGAAATGGCCAGCAATCTCTTGCTAATGATGATTCAGAGGCTAGAGCTGACCATAATGGAGACATGACTGGAGGTGGGTTAACAGCTCTGGTTGAGTTAAGCCAAGGAGGAAGTAATGCCACTAATGTTCACAGAGAACAAACAGAGAGGAGCTATGAGACGAATCTGCAAAGCAGACTGCCTGTAACTACTTCTGTTTCAGGGTCTGCTACTAGTGGGATTGCCATGCAGATGTTAGAGTCACCTGAACATGCCATTGGAATTGAGTGGGAGAATGCAACTAGTTCTTCTATATCATTGGACATGGAAACCCCTCTGAGTCACTTCCCTCCCTTTCGTTTTGGGTAAGTTATTTTGTTATGCATAACTATTTGTGCTTTGTAATTTGAAAGAAGTCATGCAGGAGCTTCTATACACTGCGGAGGTGCATACAATTAATGGTGGAAATTCTTGCTCTAGGTGTCTTACTTGAGCATTATTCTCTTTTCATGGAAGATAACTTATTATTAGTGATACATTTTACCTCCATTAGTTACTAGTAGGATTGGCATTGTTGATGTTTGTTTCTAACGCATAATGACTTCTTATTGTTAAAGAGAAGAATGACCTCATTCATTGGGATTTTAGGTTGGCATCTGTTCTACTATACTACCTCTGTTAAAATCCGTCAATCTTGTGTCGACATTTGTCCTTTTTCTTTCATTTGGTACTTCAAAGTTGAAGGCTTATTCTGATAATGTTCTGTAAATTTTTTGCTGGCTCACAGGGTTGAATTTGAGGATGTGCACAGGCTCAGTGATGGTCAAGTCAAGCACTCTCCAGAATTCTTTTATGCAGGTTCTTTGTGGAAGGTATTTGAATATGAAAACCCTCCAAGAACCTCAGGACTGATTTAGTTTCAGACCTCCCCTGTCTTAATATCTCATAAAATCCAAATATGATTGATTGTTTCTGTGAAAGAATTATAAAAAAAAAGCTGTAACCTGATGCTCCGGTTCTGAATGTTCTCAAATGGCTCCTAATTCTCCTGCCTATAGAACTTTTATGTTATTAGGCTTTCTGATTCTCTATCTGATGTTTGTGAGAAGATTTGTATTATACGATCTATTTTAATTTACAGGTTAGTGTTCAGGCTTTTAATGATGAAGATCCTCAAGGACGTAGGACTCTAGGTAATGTTCTAATTCTTAGAAGGATCAACCTCAAGAACATTTTATCCCATGTATTTCAAGGTCAGTAGAGTAGATTTTGCAATTTTTTTCTCAACCTGTTCTTCCACATCAGGATTATTTCTTCACCGGCGGAAGGCTGAGTTAACTGACTCTTTTGGAAAGGTCAGCCCTCTTTTGCCAAATCAAAGCTTGAAATGGTCTTTTATTTCATCCATGGAACATTCATTTGCTGCTTAAGATCTCGGTGACCAAGAATTCCTTGTTGCTTGAGTAATAAGAAACATCATGTTTTCACTTTTCAGGTTCACATGTATATCGATTCTCGTGAAAAGGTTACTGCTCGATATCAGGTAATAGACATGTTTAAAAAGACTTGCAACCTGCAACTCTATTCCAAGTTATTTCAATAACATTCTTATGCGAAGATGAAAGATGTTTTATTATTACACCTCATTCTATTCTTTCATTTTCCAGCTGATTTGTCCATCAAAGCGAGAAGTTATGGTGTTCGGAAGCTTCAAACAGAGAGGCACTCTCTTACCGAAAGCTCCCAAGGGTTGGGGATGGCGGACAGCTCTGTTGTTTGATGAGCTTGCTGATCTTCTTCAAAATGGGGCCTTGAGAGTAGCTGCTGTTGTGCAGCTCGTCTGAAATCAGACAGGAATCTCAGCATTTCATCTAAACCATGGACTGCTGATACTTTTTGCCCTGTTTTGGATGTAAAAAGCAGAACCTTATGGCCATTTTTTCCTTTCTTCATAACCATTTACATGTAAATGAATGATAAAGTACAGAAAACAGCTACTCGTATCACTTCTCCATGGAAAATCAATGCTGAATTCAAGAATTTGTGCTACAAAAATTCGTAAATTCTTTCCCCATAACACAAACAAATCTTTCTAAAAGAAAAGCAAAAAACAATTAAAACCTGTTTAATGTTATAAACAGGCAGCTCTAACAGGTAGCTCTTAGGGGTGTGCAATTGAGTCGAGATGATGAGATACTAAATTGAAATTTGGTTTGATTTAAAAATTTCAAAGTTTGGTCAAATATTCGAGTCATTTAAGTTTAATTTGGTAGGTTAAATTTATCAGTTTTTATTATATATTATAAGCGTAAAATAATAAGTTAATAATAATATATATAAAATTCGATTAGGCTCATAAATCATTTAAATTAAATATGAAAATATTCAAGTTTTGTTCAATTTATTACTCGAATAATTTAAATTTAATTAGAAAATAAATAAATTAAATTCAAATAATTATGAAATCAAATTTAGATAACTTTCAAGTAATTTGACAGATCATAAAATATAAACAAACTATATCGAAACATAAAGATTCTTTTATATTTGTCATATGTATTTTATATTAAATTGTTTACATTTGTATAGTATTTATTTTTTGTTAAATATAAATTTTTTTTCGTGTTAAATCACGTAAAATATAAAATTTAAGTTTTTCTTTTATTTTTATTAAAATTTTATTTTGTATCTCGTGTTCTATATTTTTTTATTGCGTATTTACAATTTTAAACGCACGGTACGAAGTTGATTATGTTTTGTCCCGCGAAGGCATATACAAAAACGCCAATCAGTTCTTTAACGGTTTCAATCTTTACTGCTTATGTAGATCCAAATTACATCATAAGCAGCAGCACCGGTTAATTCCTTGAAAATTCCTAAATTTTTCCATCAATTCTCTTACCATTTTTTCCCTTGTTTTCTCCACTTCAAAATATCTTGGGTTTTGTTTTTTGTCTAAAAAAATCCAATCTTTTCGTGGGGTTTTGATATATCTCGGTTTTTCAAATCCTGGGTTTTCAATGTTATTCTTCAGAAATGCGTGATTTGGTTTATATGCCTTTAGGGTTTAATATAAAAACTTAACCTTCCAAATCTGTTTTTCATGGTTTTCTGTAAATGGGTATAGAGTTTTAGGGTTTGAAGTTTCTAAATTTCATCAATGGGTGCTTTAGCAAGTAACCGGAAACGCGGTGGTGATGCGTATTTCAATTCCAATTTCAGTCACAAAAACAAAGCCCCATATTCAAAGTCCTTATATTTTCAAATTCCTAAAAAACCCAGATATTCTTTGGTGAATGGAAGCACAGAAAAAGCAATATTATCCTCGAAAAACACCGTTTCGAGAATCTTTCGTTACCCAGAATCTAAGCTTCCCTTTCCCAGAGAAGTTCACGCCCCTGTCAGAAACCTTAAATTTCGGTTGTCAGCTTCAAATCATAACCAGGAACCGGTTAAAAGCAATATAGGGAATTTTTCGAGTCGCAGATTAATTAATGCTGAAGAGCAAGCTTTTGATGTTTTCAGGTATTTTAAGAAAGAAAAGGAAGTGATTTTTGTGGAGGATGATGAGGAGAAACAGAATGAGTTGATTTCAGATTATCGTAGTGCTGAAGAAGTTGAGGTTATTGAAAAAGGGAAGAATAATGTGGAGGAGAAAGAGAGGCAAGTTCAGCCATCGTCTTCGTCTGTGGTTACTGAGTTGAATAATGGGAATTCGACAACGGAGGATGCGTTGGATATGTTGTCATTGAATCGGGAGGTTTCCACACTGTATGATTTAGAAGCTTATAAAAGGCTGCTGGAGAGTGCAGAGAGGAGAACTCCCAAGTTGAAAGATTTGGATTTTCAAATTGAGTTGAATGAGAGGCGTATAGCTGGACTTCAGGCATTGCGACCTGAGAAGAAACCAGAGGAGGAGCAAGAAGAGGTGAAATTCTTCTGCTCGCTTCATTTTAATTGAGTTGCAGTGTCCTGGTGGTGTCTTTGGAAGAATTTTTGTTGCTTCTAGAAAAGAATAAAAGGCTTTTGTAGTTTGTTCAGAATGATTGCATTTATATGATCATTTATTGAATTTCAGGTGATACCTCGTGAACCTTTTGCCCCTCTTACGGAGGAGGAGATGGCAGAGGTTTCCTATGCTTTTTCTGTAAAAAACTGGTATGTAATAATGCATGTATTAGTATTTGATTACTTGATTGGTGTCACTTGTGCTGTAACGTTTTGTGCTTGCTTTCGCAGGAGGAAGATATTGGTCTCTCATGAGAACTCAAGCATTGTTATTAGAGGAGAAGTTTTGCAATGTCTGAAACCAGCCGCATGGTTAAACGACGAGGTCATTCTCATTTACTTTCAGGGTTATAACTTTTTGTTGTGTATCTGCATATAGTAGTCACTGGAAGGATTTGTTAGTTTGTCTACATGCAGTTAGGACATACTGGATTTATGTGAGCCGGTAATCTGGTTTTAACACACGATATCTCCTTTGCAGGTCATTAATCTCTATCTTGAATTACTGAAAGAAAGGGAAAACAGAGAGCCGGAGAAGTTTCTGAAATGCCATTTCTTCAACACCTTCTTCTATAAAAAGGTAGTTGCTTGCTCTTTTACCTTCTTCAAGTTTTGCTTACCTTACTTTGTTCTTTCATGTAAGTCTTTGTACTCAGTTTCTGAACTACTTTTTCTCTTCTGAATTGTGATGCTCAGCTCGTGAGTTCGGAGAGTGGCTATAATTATAGAACTGTCAAGAGATGGACTTCACAAAGGAAATTGGGGTACTGCCTACTGGACTGTGACAAAGTAAGTATTTGTCTTTTCTTTCTATGATCGTTTCTTTTGCATGATCGAACATTGTATGTATCCTTGAATCAATTATCCATTTTGGTCAGATATTTGTCCCCATACACAAAGATATACATTGGTGCTTGGCAGTTATCAATAAGAAAGATCAGAAGTTCCAGTATCTTGATTCACTAAAAGGAAAAGATCCTAGAGTGCTGAATGCACTGGTATGGTCTTTGGCGACATGTTTTTCTCTTCAGATGTCGTATTGTTTTGATGCATTTAATTAATTGAATCAAAATGCATTATGTAGTTTAAATGTAAGAGGATTTGGAGTTTAAGATCTTGTTAGCTGCAAGACTCATTTCTGAGCACTTTATGCTGTAAATCTTTTTTGTCTAATTCATGATAATAGGGTTTCCTTTGGCTTTGAACCCGACCTTCCCACTCTCCCCCTATAAAAGAATATCATCAAAGAAGAAGTACTTATATAAGTTCTTGACACCTCTGCAAAACTTGTTTAATATCGGTTGTCATGTGCCAGGCAAAATACTTTGTTGAAGAAGTGAGAGACAAGAATGGAAAGGATATCGATATAAGTTCTTGGGAACGAGAATATGTTGAAGACCTTCCCACACAGGAGAATGGGTGCGTTTTCCAATATCTGTTGCAGTCATGTTTAATTATATTATTAACTATTACTGCTAGTTTCATGGTGTCATGTGCCTTTTCTTTTAGAATTGGAACTGTTTACCTTAAACAACTTTCTTTGTGTACAGGTTTGATTGTGGCATGTTTATGTTGAAATATATCGACTTTTATAGTAGAGGCTTAAGGCTTTGTTTTGACCAGGTAAATTCATGAAAAACGATCTCTTATGCGTGTAATTCTAATTTTATATCATTTGTTTTGCTTGATTTAAGTCAATTGTTATCTACAAGTAAAATGTGTTGTCTATCTGCCAAATATATGAGAGGTGGAAGCACGTATGGATGATGTTCCAACATCCACACCCATTCTGTTTGAAACAATTAATTTGTCTCTGATTCTTAAGCAAAACTTCGAAAATTTTCTTTCTTGAGGCATCCGCACACCCTCTTCGAAATCTAAGCCTGGTGATTTTATCCATCTCCGGGGCAGATTGCCAAAAGAAGAAATTTTTCTGAAGTTCAAAGTAAATGATGATTTGATATTTGTCTTTGAACTGAGTTTTTTTTTTCCTGCCTTTTTAGGAACACATGCCCTATTTTCGGTTAAGGACAGCCAAGGAAATTCTGAGATTGAGAGCTGATTGATTAATAATGCGAACACACTGTAGCATCGACGACAAATTTGCCCCCTAAAGATCTTTTGGATACTTTCTTCTACTCGTAGGTATGTCTGCTTGTCGAGTTTTTGGTTACTGAGATTGCTCCCGATCAGATTATCATATAAGGACTTGGCAAAGTATGACATTAGTGTACAAGGCATGACCGGTTACTTAATTGTAAATGCAAACCACGAGATGTAGGTAGTACAACTTTCTGAAGAGTTACCAATAATCTCTTAACCAAGTGGTCGAAAAAGAAATGTGACATATCTCAAGGTTTCAGTTTGATCGCAAGTTCAACCCTACTTCCCAGAGTATCAAAAAAATTTGTCATGGAAGTAATAGGTTGTTTTTGTTTGTATCTTTGCTGTACACCATGAAAGGTATCTTGTCTTTCTTCTCTTCCCATTCCCCTTCTGTATATTAGTTCTACCTAGTTTTTGTTTACAGCTTCTGAGTATTTCCCAATTGTTATGATAGTAATAAATGCCTTCTTTTCCTTTTTCTGCTCTCTTAACGCAAAATGAAAGATGTTTTCTGTTTTTCATTTGGCCTTAACTGCATTTGCTTTATCTTTCCTTGGGCAAATATATATAATTTTAATGTGAAAATATAAATTATATATTTTTTTAATAATTAAAATCGAAATAATGAAAATAATCGATCAAACTGATCAATTTATATAAATTTCGTTTGTCAATTTGGTCGATCTCTCCTCTTAGCACATCAAAAATTCAATAAAATGGACATTTTGGAATTATTCAAGTAGACATTCATATTACGTAGAACTAGAATATTACATGCACAGGGTGGTGCTTGGGATGCGAGAAAGCAAAATATACTTTCAAGAGTACAAATGAACAATGTGAAGGGAAAAAAAAAATACACTACTTTCCTTTTTCTCCTTTCCTAGAAATGACTTGTGAAAGCATTTCCTTGTCACCCATTAAACAACAACAGAAGGCCACAAACCCATTTTCAATCTCAACAAGAACACATCAGATTCAACTAAACAATGCCTGAATCATCGTTGCCATTGTATTAGCAGGAAGCATGTTTGAGAACAGCAACATTGATGCCTGCAAGAACGAACGAGATCTGCGCACTGCTGAGTTTCCTCTCAAGACCCTAAAACAGCTCCATGCATCGACTGCCGGAACCGAGTAGCTTCGTTTAAGAGAAAAAATTCATATGTTTATAGCAATATTTAATGTAAATGTCCACCAGGAGAAATAGTACCGTAATGATCTACATGAGAGAGGAAATTACAGGACAGGATCTGATGCAGCAATGGAAGCAGAGGAGAAACTGCTGGCTTAACGAGGAACTCTCTTCCGACTCAGTATCTCCTGCTCTTTCAGTCGATGCTGGAACCTGGCAAGGCGAGCTTGAAGGCTCACCAGACAAGCAGCCTTGCGTGAGAGCACAAAGCTCAGCTGGGTCACATAATTGTCGATGAGACTGCCCGGTTGGTCCACCTCCGCCAAGAGCTTCATTTCCTGTAATATGGATACAAAGCAAGATGAACAGCAGTTTAATTGTGAAAAAAGAAAATGATCATTTCTCCAGCTTATTGAAATGGGTTCAGGAGAATGGTTCAGATGGAGCATGAACCAGAAAAAAGAACTTAATCCGTGCAAATAACTGATGAGCAAGGATGGCTAACTCAATTCATTGCCGAGCGTAAAGTGAGTCACAACATAAAATGAAATTATTTCACCACCGATCAAGTGGAGGGTTACCTCACGAACAATCTCCATTGTATCCTCGATTTCTTTTCTGTGAGCAGCAATTAGAGCCTCTTCCTCCTGCAACGAACCAAAAGTATATGCAGATTGAAGAAAATCCCAAGAACCCCTAATAGGATAAAAGAAATGAACCATCGTAATAGCCTACCTCAAGTATTGCATCGATCTTCCCATCAGTGGGAGGCTCAGAATCGTATTGCCTATGTCCAACATTATTTGTGTTATAATTAACAGCATTTGCCTGCCTAGAGTTTGTAGTTGACAAATCAGATCCCCCTCCATCTTTCTTGGCCCAGTTCCCCAACTTCTCAGATTTTTCTTCTCGAGTCACTTTTCTGCGAGGTGGTGACACCTTCTGCACTTTTTCTTCTGCATCAGCTGAATTTTGAGAATTTGATAAGTAAGCTCTTTGACTTGTAGAACCACCATACGAATTGCTCACTTCAAATCTCTCCCTATCCATTGGACCAGAAGCCATCCCACTTTCCTCCTTCCCATTGAAAGAGTAACTAGACGAAAAAGTTGAGGGCTGTTTGTCGTAGTCAGCAGTATAAACATCTTTCTCTACAACCCTTCGAGTTGTATCAACAACTTTTACTTCCCGTTGTCGCTCGTAAACATCTTCTACGTCTGCAGTAGCTGACAGAGAAGATACGGAAGAAGCATCCTTATTACTTGGTGGTAAGGAATTTACAGCTTGATCTTTTTTGGGATTACCACTTTTTGAAAGACTTTTAACCCTGTTGATTTGGATACAATAAACTTCACTTAGTCAACAAGTACAACACACAATCTACTGCAACAAAGGAAGTCCTTTCTGTGGAGGCTCATATATGAACAAGCATACCTGTCAGCATATCTCAGAGTATTGAGAGTATGTTCACATGAACCTGCATTTGGAGAAATACACGATATCATAACTGTCCTTGAGTTGCCAACAAAAGAGTCACGGAGCACTTCAGTGAGTTTGCTCCCACGAAATGGTATGTGAATCTGGTCATTGTCTAGAGCACGAATGCATTCCTTAAGAGCCAAAAGGCTCTTATTTATTTCTGCACCCTCAATCCTGGCAAGAATTCAAGCCAGTGATATCAGAAACAAGCCAAAAATAAACCAGGTGGGGAGAAAATAATGTTGAGACAGTTAACAAGCTGACAGACAAATTCAACCAGTATATAGACCTTTGGAAGTGGTTTCAGCACCCTTTTTATCCCCACAGAAAAGTTCGAACTTACCTAGTTTGCCGGTCATTGTCAGTGGTGTCTGCACCTCTTTCACTGCCAGCAAGATCAATAAAAGAAATCTTTCCGACAACCTTCCCAGCTTTAGACTCATTCCCATCATTGTTCCGCTTGGACTCCTTTATCTCGGGGTGCTTCTTGATGGCAAGTTGCAAAATAGCATGTGACCTTGAAGATTCCTCATTTGCACCGGTAGATCCGATGCTTCTAGCAGCATTTCCCCTCTCGATGTATTCCTTCACAATTTGCACGTCTGACACCTCAAATTCTTGCAGTCCAACAATGCAGACTTGTTGTCTCCCATCTTCTCTCATACAAAGTTTCCTATTGGAGAACATTTAGTTTATTTAGAGATCTAATTGTTATTAATCCATATGTGCATCCACATGTACACCAGAAATGTGTATTGAAAGAGAATGTGTGCTTGACATAGGCCAAATTGTGCCTACTAGACGGCAACAGCAGCAGAAATTTCAAAGTCATTACACATCACAAAATCAATAAGGTATGTTTTAAAGGAAAAAGGTTTATCACAAAAAACGCACATAAATAAGCAAGGAAAGGGAGTGAGAAATACTTTCTATCACTCAGAAGGTCAAAGAGTTTTCCACCATATATTTCAAAATAGCTAAGCCACAATTTAAATCTCTGATTGCGATATACAGGCTGATGCAATAATCTAACAAGATCTTGTGCAGCTCTGAGGGGTAATGGTTGCATTGTGAACGTCTTACCACTACCTGAAATAGAAAATATATTTCACAACACAGAACAGAAATTAGCAACAATTCCACACAATCATACACTGGAAAGACAAGAATATGAGCAACAAATACAAGGACCAAGCAAATTGAGAAATGACAATCATGTTTTACGTTCATGAGATTTCTTTAGTTTACAACAGTGTTTTTTTTTTTCTCTTTTTCAAAACCCATCCAACCCTATTTGACCAAAATAAAAAAAAGACAACAATTCAAACCCGTCCAACCCTCACCTAAGATGATCATAAACCAAATGACCAGAACGACTAAATTGAATTGACCTGAAATTATATTGACTTGATGTTAAAACTTAATAATTTGGATTCGAAATAACTCATACCCAATGATCCTAACCTGTCAAAACTGCAAGACCCAAACCCAAAACGACTCAATTTTTTTCTTACCAAAAGTAACCCGAGCCTGATACGCCCATTTGCCACCTCTACATAGAACAAATGTGATCTCTAAATTCCAAAGCCCTATTATATGCATCAACTTCTAGTAATAATTCTAAATCTCCTAGGTGCTTTCTCCATTATTATTAATTTTTTTGGGCCAATATCCTCCATTATGTTTAAAACAACATGTACCTCATTTAACATGAAAATTGTGGTCCACTATAATCTAATATCTTCCTAACTCTTCGAATATTATAAAATAATTTGAGTCTATCATTGATCTACATAAACAAAAGCAAACATTCCTAGTAAGACATAAGAGCAAATCAGAAAATGTCAAACAATGGAATAGAAAATACAGAGAGCTAAAAAGATGTTTATACTTTTTACATCTGAATATAGTTCTCCTAGTAGTTCCAAAAAATAATAATGAACTGAAACTACCACTTTAATCGTCATGAAAAAAAATATAGCTTAGAAGAAACTGAAAGGAATAGATGCCTAGATGCTAACCAAGATGCATGTAGGCTTTAATACTAAAAAATCTTCCTTCTAACATGAATATAGCTTAAAGCAATCAAAAACAGAAGAGTCAATATAGCACATGTGCCATTCAGAAAGAAAAATTCAAAACTCTATGCACCTGTTTGTCCATATGCAAAACAAGTGGCTTTTGTTCGCTGAAAAATGATGGGAATAATTGGCTCAACTGTAACACGATAAACCTATTGAAGCAAACAAGCGAAAAATATCAATCTTTTGCCCTAACAAATCAAAAAACAAAGAGAAGACGAACTTTGGTCATAAATATACTCAAAACACTATTCAGGAATCATGTCTGGATAGCAAGAAGGCAATATACTTCAACTAAGTATTACCTCATCATTAGTAACATGCTCATCCAGAACAGCATCAAAACAGAACTCATGCTTCTCTACATATGCTGTCAAATCCACCTTTCACATACCAATCGAAGCAGATATGAGAAAGTGAAGAAAATGACACAAAACACGCATCACTAATTCTAAAATATTCATCTTAATAACACATAGAGATGTCACATTCACTTATTTGAATAAGGGACAAACCTTTAGCTTGGGTTCATGGACAGTTAAAGCATTCTCATTCACAGTTACTATATCATCCTCCTTCCGAGTAATCTCTTTCTTGTTTAATGGTCTTTTGCGTACCTTATACCAAATGTAAGAGAAAAACTTAGCTATCCAGGAAATTTAAAAAGCAAGGCATATAAAAACTGAACTGTGAACATGAGTGCATACACGCATCAACTAAACCCAGCCCAGATAAATAATAAAACACAAAGGCAGGATAAAAATGAAGGGAACAAGGTGATACTAACCTAGAGAACATAAACTTTAATCTTAGCTAGGAAAAAAGGATGTTCCCATCTCCACAGAGGAGTAAGAAAGAGAGAGAACGAAAGAGAAGAGAGAGAACCAAAGCACCAAGGCTAGAAATCAACATACCACAACTTTAATCTTAGCAACATTATTTTCCCTTGTGCTGATCTCTTTTTCATTCGCAGATAATGATGAAGTGGAGGCATCTGCATCACCTTGTTCTTTTTGCTGTTGGCTAGTTGTAACATTAAATTCATCCTCAAATGCTTTGTTCACACCAGGCATGAACGGAGATGGCTCAAAAGGCTCTGAGATAACATGCTGCAAATAAATCAAATCAGAATTTACTTCCAGAGGAAAAGGAAAAAAGATGCTATAACTTAAATTGAAGTAAATCTTTGACTGAGTTTAGAAAAAATGAGAAGGGAATAACATCCAGAAATATCTAGCAATATCATCACAAAAAATGAAAGAAAAATACTAGAGTCGCACATAATCAATCTAAGCTTCAAGCAATCAACTATTGTAGAATTCTCATGAAAAGCTATGTGCAATGCCCTCTAACCATACCTCAGACAGAAGTTCTGTATCATCCATGGCATGAAGATCCAAAAGCCCAGCTCCAAAATCCCCCCTGAACTCTGGAGAATAGAACCCATCAGATATAGCCGGCCCACCTGAACTTTCAGCAGCTGGTGTGTATGGCTCTGACCCAGATTCCCCATTAAAATTGAGGTTCCTCATTAATTTGAATATCCTCTGTTTCTCTTCTGCAGATTGCGCTCCATAACCCTTCAAAAATGTAATAGTAACTTCTCATTATCTCAGAACGTGCAATATGTAAAACCATTTAAACATAAGATGCAGCCACACAAGGAAGTACTCAAAATATAGATAGTTCATTAAAAAGGAATCAATGAACTCATGGGAAAGAAAGGAAACAAGCATCAGCACAATCAATTAGTCTTGCACTCCAACTTTCTTAAAGGGTTCATCAAATACTAAAGGTAAATTCTTCATAACTTCATAAAGTAAATTCTTCATAACTTCATGAATATACATACATACAAACATACATATATGTTTATATATATGCATTCCATCAACTTGGCATCGAATATTAATTGCTAAATGGACACATGAACAATGTACAAACTTCAAAAACATTTCCCTCAATGAAAATGCAAAAGCCACGAGTGTGATCAATAAAAAGGCTCGTCAAAATGCCAATCCAAATTAAATTTGAAGCAATTAAGAAAATACATTAACCTAATTCACATTGCATGCATCTGAAACGAGCAATGAACAGTTAATAATAAAAAACAACAGAAAATATAAATAAATAAACATAGAATTAAAACTTAAAAACAAAGGTTGGTTACCTGCATGAGTATATTGGGAAGGAGGCGTTGGTCGATGCCAGTATTAGAAGCAAAGGGAGAAGCCAGATGCTGCAATCCAGCAGACTGCAACCACCGCGCCATAACGGCATCACCGGCATCGCCGGCGGGACCCGCATTATGCAAGGACCCGCCTCCGCCGGCGTGATCGTAAAGCGCCGTCGCTGCAGCATTGCTTTGCTGCATCTGGCCACCCATGTGGCGCTGCGATCGCCTTTGAGGAGCCAATTTTTAAGATCTGTTTATCAACGCTACCATAAAAACAAAAATACCAAACTCCAAACATGAAAATTCAAAAAATTAATAATAACAATAAAAGAAATTAAAAATATAACTGTAATTTACTTACAAGGTGAAGAAAATCCTAATTCGAAGAAGAACATGAAAGTAAATTTCTTCAAAAATGCAATTCCAATAGTCCGTGCAAAATGTTACGCAATCAAATTATAAACAAAAATAAAAAATATAATTAAAATTACCAGAGAATGGAAAATAAAATGAAGAGCGACGCCGGCGATTAGAGAGATCTGTGATCAGATCTGAAAGAGAAGGAAAACTATAAAAGCAGAAACTCCGATTTAATTCTCTTGTACGGTGGCTCTGATTTTATTTATTTTATTTTCCCGTTCTCTGGAGAGAAATGAAAAAATGCGTTGAGAAATGAAAGCAAAGAGAGAAAGTAAGGGCTTTTATTTTAGGAATTATAGTATAATATACTTTTCTGCTTTGTGTGAAATGTAGATAGTTATATTAAGGTAATAATAAAACTGTTCATTAAAGATTTTTTTTATTATTTTTTAATAAAAATGCATTTAACTTGGTATTTTTACCAAAAAAAAAAAGATAGAAACTTAAAATAGGAAAAAAAGGTTACTGATTTAAACTATAAATCTGTTGGGTTTCACTTCTTAAAGTGATTGCATGAATAATTAAGTCAAGTCACAAATTCCTTTTGGATAAATTTGCTTCAAAGTAAATTTATTGTTTGTGTTGAATTTTTTAATCAGTTTAATAGCTAAATATACTATCAATATTTTATAAAAATTGAATATAAGCCCTTAACCTTTAATTTTATTATAAAATTTATAAATTTTTATTTTACTATAAATAAGTCATAAACTTTTTAAAATAATGTAATTAAGTAAAATAAATAATAGGTTAAGATCTTATAAGTTTTTTACTTTTTTATTTAACTGTAAAAATTTATAATTGATTTGGATTTAATTGCATTAGTTTTTTTTGCAGTACATTTTCATCAAAGTTATAATCACAATCAGCATATTACATTCCATGAACTTGTAACTTGATAAATTGGTATATACAAATGATAATAACAAACTAAATTAATAACAAATACACTAACTCGAATTCAGATTCAGTAAGATTCGAACCTGAAACCTCAAAGTTTCAGGACCTTCTCCTTACCACTAAGTCAATGCCTCATTGGTTAATTGCATTATTTTTAAATGTTAGGGGTTTATACAATAAAATTAAAGGTTGATAGTTTATTTCTATTTTGTACGAAAAACTTAATAGTATATTTGGTTATAAAAATATAAAAAACGAGTAAATTTACTTAAATTTTGTGTTTTTCATGTATTGACAATTTCTTTATAATAAAAAATTAAAAGATTATCACATATCTCATATTTTTTTCATATATGAGATATGTATCATTCTGTAAATTTCATCAATAAAATTTAAAAAATTTTCATTCAGGTAAGAGATTTTTTTGTTTTATAAATTTAAAATTGTCTTCTAATTTGGAAATAATAAGGCATTTATTTTTGGTTTGGTTATTTAAGATATTTTTTCAACCAATCGAGAAAACTTTGGTTTTTGGTCGGCATTTCAACAAACAATGATTTGAGACAATAGGAAGACATTTTGTTGTGAAGGTAAACGACAAGAAAAATAAAAAAAATAATGTATAACTTGTGTGGATGGCAAGTCACTGTAATTATGAAAATTTTGGTGGTCAACTTGGTTTGGTCCATGATTAAAGATGACAAAGTGTTCAAAATTTTCAAATTAGCCGAAAGCATGGACGGCATCTTTAGTATTGCTGATTGTTTTCTAAGGTAGAAACACACGTGTTTCTTCCCAATCAAAGTCATATAAATTAGCCGATCTGACCTTTAGGGTTTAATTTGTTTAATTTATAAAGGGTAAACGATCAAACTACTCAAAGAACATTCAAGTTTAATTCGATACTTATTTGAATTTGATTCATTTATTTTCAAGTCGATTTTAAGTTTGAATTATTCGAATAATGAATCACATCGAATTTAAGTATCTTAATATTCAATTTAACGGCTCGCAAATTTAATCAATTTTTTTAATATATATTTTATATGTTATTATTAATTTACTATTTTAATTTATAATATATGATTGGAAAATAACAAATCGAATTTAACGAATCAAGTTTGAACTTATCTAGTTGAGCTTGAATAATTCGAATATTCGATCGAGTTGAATTCGAACTTCAAAAGCTAAGCTTCATCGACTTCGAGCTAAATTTTGAGTTTCATGTTTTCAAATTAAAGCTGAGTTCAAATTTGATATTGGATCATTTCGACTCGACTCAATTACATCATTGTTGACTTATGTAATTTAAAAATAATAATAATTTTGAATTTTAAATCTAAGTGCCTATAATGTTTTTCTTATTTTTCACGATTTCTTTATTAGAAAAAAAAACTAGTTAGAATTTTGAGTTTTTTTTATTTCAACCATGTAACTTAATTTCATCCAAAGTCAAAACTAATATTTATAAAAAAAAAATGGAGAATGGGAATAAATTACATCATTGGTTATAAATTTTTTTTGTAATAGTTAATTTTTATTGGTTATCGTGCAAACTTGATTTTTTTTCATTGGTACTATTTTAAATTTATTTCAAATTCATCATTTCATCAATATTACATTATAATTTGAATGAAAAATTTTGGTGACTACACATATGACAAATTTCATTTAAATTTTAACGGTGAATGAATGAATAGATGAATTTAAAATAAATTCAAAAAATTAATTAAATGAAAAGCTCAAAATTTTGTATATCGCAGTCTCACAAATGAAAATGAAAACAATAGAATCACACTAATAATGAAATTTGTTGAAAAGATTAATAAAATTTACCCTCCAAAAACTTATTCAAATGGTGTTTTTGTTAGTAGTTTATAATGCATGATCAAAATCTACTTTTGATCATATTATTTATGTGAGTTACAAATATTAAGAGGTCGTTTGAGATTATTGTGTGTTTTATATTTTATGTTTTGCATTTTTTGAAATTTTTATTTTGTTTTATTTTCATTTTATTAATTTTGAAAACATGTTTGGATGACAAATTTTTGTTGCCAGGTTTTAATAATAGATATCATTATGAGAAGGTGGCAAAGGGGAACAGGTTCTAGTATTGCCATAAGCTAAACGAGATGTAATTTTCTATTTTTCACCTTTTTTAATAGATACTATAGCCACATGGATGAACAGTACCCACGCAGTAATAGTAACAAAATTGTTTTCAAAATACTGAAAACATAAATCTTTTGTTTTCAATAAATTCCAAAACATTCCAAAATATTGCATTTTGTTTTCACTTTTAGAAAATGAAAACATACTAACCAAACATAATTTTACTTTAGTTTTAGAAAATATATAAAATAAAAACATTTTCAAACAGCCTCTAAATTTGTTAATCTCATCATTGTTTCCATGGCATGAACTATGAAGCTATAGAGATAAGTGAGTATATTTTTTTAATAGATTTGATAATTTATATATATAATTCGTGCTCTTATTATGTAAAATTGTATTTGTATTATGCAAAATATAAAAATTTTATATTTGAATTCGTATCAACATGTTAAATATATTTTTTTAACTTTTGTCATATTAATATAATATTATATATTATTTATAATATATTTAAAAAGTTTCGATTAAATCAATTGGTTTGATTAATCATTTTATGTCGAAGAACAATGAATTAGACAACAAAATTGATCCCATTAATAAAATTTGACTGAATCCGAATTAATCTAACTAAATTGATCGATTTGATCGTTATTAATTTGGACCGACTTTTATATATCCCTAATTGAAACCATTGAATGTTTAACTAAAAAAAGTAGGAATAATCATCCATAAAAAAATTGTTTTTGGGTGTGTTGCTTAGGTCATTGTGGCCCACATCATGACATGAAGAAGAAGGATGGATGGTTGATCTCAAGGTGGGCCAAACTGAAAAAAAAAAAGAAACCCAACAAACTTTTCAATGCAAGCCTAACACCTATCCCAACTTGCAGTTCACTTTTTTTTTAAATAAAGCCTTGCTTTAACTTAAAGCATGATGTTAGACTAAGGTCTAGAGATTTATTTTATTAAAGATTTCGGAAAATATTTTCTTAATCATTGGTTGATCAAAATTAGGCAATTTGAAGTCATTTCTAGTGCATCTAGCCTCATATTTTTTATAGTAATTACTAATTGATAGATAGGCTAATGATAATTGAAGTTTTGTAAGAATGTTTTATGTTTTAACCCGTACTTGTCAACTTAATCACCTAATTTTGTTTGTCTTTCTTGAGAAGTAGGGCAACTTCAACATCCAAAGATGGATTTGATTTTTGCTCTAAAGGGGAGGATACTAGGACAAAATAATGAGACTTAAAATGTTAATACTATGGCATAATATATTATTTTTATTAAAGGATCAAATAATCCTAGTATAAAACTTCAATTCAATATTTTGAACTCGGCTTAATACCCAAATATGTCTCCACATTTGCCGCAAAATAGAATTAAGTCTTCAGCATTCAATTGCATGAAAATTAGTCCTAAACGTTTCAAAATAACATAATTAGAACATTTCCGTTAAATTCTTTAATTTCCGTTACCCTTACACAGTAATAAAACTTAACGGCGTTAGAAGAAGTTAACGAAAATGTCTTTAATTCTGTTATTTTGAAATGTTTATGACTGATTTTTATACAATTAAACGTTGAGGACTTAATTTTATTTTGTGACAAACGTGAAGGACATATTTTGATATTAAGCCTTTTGAACTCACATTTGTAAAGACTTTTTTAGAGATAAAATTGCGAGACCATGATATTCAAGCCAACAATACCTTGCATGTTGGGTCTAAATCTAATAATTGATATAGAATAATCATTACTTGAAAGTGTAAAATTAAATGCTATATCATGAGAGCAACTAGAATCCTAATGAATAAAAGTTAAATACTACACAGTAGAAGTTACTTTTAGAATCACAATGATTATTGTGATCTTAATTCTGTTTTTAGTTTGTGGAGACATCAAACTTTAATAGAAAAAAATTATAACATTTGAATCTTACATCGAAATATTTGTAAGGATCTCTTATGATAGAAGCTCGTATTTATGAAATACTTTTTGTAAGACATACCATCAAACATTATAGAAAATATCTTACAAGTTGACTAGATAACCTCGAAAAATACACTTTTCATGTATTATTGTTTAATTGACCTTATGTCCAGTTAGGACAGCTTCCTTAATGAATTGGATTAAGATAAGCACATGTCTTTCTTTGATGGGCATAAATTGCTCAAGAGAGTAGACAACATAAAAGAGACTTTATTTTGCCATCCACATACCATGTCTTGGAACATGGGTCGTTATCAAAATGACTTGTATCAAACTTGTGAATTAATGAACCATGCCAACAAGTTTTGACTTTTACCCCAATGATTCATGCTTTGATGACGTTTTGAAAGAAAGAAAAGAAGAGTTTGAAACCCAGCAGCAGCTCACTCAACTCCATTTGTATGCATAGAGAGAAAAAGACAAACAAAGTTGAAACAAAGATGAGATTTTGGGGGAATTCTTGAGTTAATTGTTCTAAAAATGGCAAAGGGAAGCCAATCATGCTGGTCTCTGTGGGCGATAGTGCGCACTACGTACGCCTAGGATCACTTCTTTTTTCCTTCCGGCTTCTACAATCCTTTCCGGCTTATTGTCATCCACGCCCGACTCATTCTTCGTTACTTTTTAAATATATATGGGAACTTTTGAGGATTTTTTTATGTGTAAATATATATATATATATATGTATATATTTGAAGGATTTTAGGATCATTTAAATGGAGAATAAAATTAGTTCTAGTGAAATTGAAAATAATAATTGTAAATATAAATGGATATCCAGAAAGAAAACCCTCTCGCCTGCTCTGAGATTGATGATAAAAAAGCTCGAAGTGTCAAACGAACAAAGAATGGGGAATACAAAACCATGGATCGAGAAATGCTTGAAGCTAGTTGTCAGCCTTTTTCATACAAAGACTCCTTACTCAACTCCAAGGAATTCCCACAAGAATCCTTGAATTTCCTACCCAACTTCATCGACGAGGAATCTGATGCTGAACCAGAAGAAAGTGATGATATCCCTACTATTTTGTTATCTAAAGAAGAGAAAAACAGAATCCGGAAGCCATGGCAAAATACAGTGATTGTTAAAACGTTCGGTAAAACAGTTGGATACAACTTCCTCCTTCCAAGAGTTCACGCAATGTGGAAACCAACCGGAAAATTGGACTGCGTGGATTTAGGACAAGATTTCTTTATGTTTCGGTTCCATTCACTAGAAGACTTTCACAAAGTTATCTATGGAGGTCCATGGTTCGTTGGGTCTTACTACCTCACTATGAGGATTTGGGAACCGGGTTTTATTGCAGAATCATCCAAGTCCTTTTCAACAACTGCTGTATGGGCAAGACTTCCTGGTCTTCCGATTGAACTGTTTGATAAAAGCATATTACAGAGGATTGGAAACCAGCTAGGGACACTCCTCAAGATAGACTCATTCACTGAAATGAATATCAGCGAAAGATTTGCTTGAATTTGCATCCAAGTAGATCTTGACAAACCCCTCATTCCTAAAATAAGAATTGGCAAATTGATCCAACAGTGCTATACAAAGGAGTGAACCTCTGCTTTCAATGTGGGTGTATCGGACATAGGAAAGAAAGTTGCACTGTTGGCAAAGTTGACATGGAGGTTTCGGAACCCACTCCTCATGATCAAACGATGAATGGAAAAGGAAATGATGAGCATGCTAAAACTAAGAAAGAAGAAGACGGTTCCAAAGACACATACGGGCCATGGATGCTTGTAACTAAAAGGAAGACGACATACAAAAAAGAGCAGAAAACGGGTCAAGAAAACCCGAACGGTTACCCTTTCCAATTGGCAAAAGGAAAAGGCAAAGGAAAAATTATGGAACAGAGTAAACAGGAGGAGCAACGGTCACATGCCCAATAGCAGGCTAACAAAGCTAGGCTTTCCAATAACTGGAAATCAGACAGTATAGTCTTATCAAAAGATAAAGCAGACATGCAGAAGACATCCATCATCTATCATCCTGGCAAAACTTTAACCATGGTAATATTAACTCGGGCAACACGATATTCACATTTCAAGGAGAAAGTTCAATTAATAACGAAAACAGAAACAAAGGAAGAAACGATGCTACGCTTAGAAGCCATGGCAAATCCAACCAATCAATTCGAGAATCTAGAAATGATGTATCTGGTTCAACACGGCAAAAGCCTGACGCTCAAGGAAGCCATTGCGATCCTACTCGGCAACCATCATCCAACATTGGACTGGGATATGAATCGGATCATGCGTGCCTGGAACAGCGTAGTTCTCTCCCTGGACATAAAGGCACTCTAACAATTCACGAATACGTTGGCGAGCCAGGCCCCAATGTTTGTACCAGCACCAATAGAAAATCTTCCATCCTTAAGGCAGATCTCTTTGATCCAAATACTCATCGACACGGTGAAGGAGATGACTATACTGGGAAACAAAGACATGGCTGCCTTATGGAAATCACGCCCAACAACAAACCCCATAACAGTAGTAATCAAGCCATTTCGAAATCAAGGGATAAACAGGGTGGATTACAGGATGCTAGCAATGCCACAACACTATCAATCGCCAAATCTTCTATGCAAGACTCCAACAGGGGAAGTCAAGATGCTGTCGGAACTGGCAGGATTGCTCCTTAACTCTTTTCCTCTTGAAGCCTTTCCAATGAGATACCTATTTTGGAATGCTCGAGGAGCTGGCAATCCATAATTTAGAAGGAATTTTAAGGAACTCGTCAACATCAATTGTCCTAGTGTGGCGATCATTGTTGAGACAAGAGTCTCAAGAAACAAAGCAGATCAGATTTGAAACTCGTTAAGATTTGATAACTTCTTCAGAGTAGATGCTGATGGATTTTATGGTGGCATCTGGCTACTATGGAGGAATGACGAAGTCTCGGTGGACATTATCCATGCAACAAGCCAAGTCATTCACGCCTCTATTAAGGTAACTTCTGACCCCTCTTCTCTATTTACTTCTAACTATTCTCAGCCTTGGATTTTATCTGCGGTATATGCAAGACCCGTCTATGCTTGGAGACGTATTCTTTGGGAGGAATTAAAAAATTTTGCTCAATCCTACTCTCTCCCGTGGACTATCATGGCAGATTTCAATGAGGTGATAAATGAAGCGGAAAAGCTTGAAGGGAAACCTATTTGCCAAAGTCGAGCCCGCAGATTCCTAAACTGTATGAATATATGTGGCATGATTGATCTTGGGTTCGTTGGTCAAAAGTTCACCTGGATTAGTAAAAATAGTCATGGCCAAGTTATTAGAGAAAGGCTTGATCGAGCCTGGGCCTATAGATAATGGAAACTCATGTTCCCCAACTCTGTTGTCACTCATCTCACTCGTGTCTACTCTGATCATAACTCGCTTCTTGTGGACCTCCATCCCAGAAGTACCCGTATTGGTCAAAAGCCGTTTAGATTTGAAACCATGTGGATGAACCATATGGACTTCAAAGAAGTGGTTCAAAACTCATGGGTGCAAGCCTAAAATTCGGCTATACGAGCCATACCAATCTTTAAAGAAAATGTGACCAGTTGGAATAAGAGCTCTTTCGGAAACATCTTCAGTCGAAAGCGAAGACTACAAGCACAGCTGAAGGGAGTTCAAAAAGCTTTAGCAGAATTTCATCGAGATTGGCTCTTTAAACTAGAAAATGAACTGGAGAAAGAGTTACAACTTGTGCTCAAATTAGAGGAAGAATTCTGGGCCATGAAATCTAGAGTCAAGTGGATTTTAGATGGAGACAGAAATACCTGGTTTTATCATTTGAGCACCATTCAACGTAGAAGAAGAAATAAAATTCTTGGCATTAAAGATGCGGTAGGGAACTGAATCCTTAACCCTACTGATATCAATAGCTTCATCAAAGAACATTTCTCCAAGTTGTTTACCACGTCTAGAGACAGTTGCTTGATGTATCAACCCTTTCCAATGAGGTTTGCAAATATTTTGTCAGTCGAAGATCAAGAATATCTTCTTAAGAAAGTTTCGAGACAAGAGGTTCACAAAGCTATCTTCTCCATGAAACCTTTCAAGGCACCAGGCCCAGATGGTCTCCATCCGGTGTTTTTCCAAAAATGCTGGGACATTGTAGGAGATTCAGTTTGTGAAGTGGTTGACCAAGCTCTTACTTCAGGAAAAGTTCCATCTGAAATTAACTCTTGCCTCATTTGTTTGATCCCAAAAGTCACTTGTCCAGAATCAATCAACAATTATAAGCCTATCGGTTTGTGCAACACCATCTATAAAGTGATTTCCAAAGTTATTGTGGCAAGAATTTGCCCCATATTATCTAAAATTATCCATCCATTTCAAGCGAGCTTTATTGCTGGAAGGAAAGCCCAAGATAATGCCATCATTGCTCAGGAGATAATCCACTCCTTTAAAGAGAAAGAGAGGCAAGCATGGTTGGCTTATAGCAAAAATTGATCTTGTAAAAGCTTATGATCGCCTCAAATGGAGCTTCATCAGAGATGTTCTCGTTTTCTTCCAATTCCCATCTTTATGGGTCAACCTCATCATGTCGTGCATAACTACATCATCCATGACCATTTTAGTTAACGGAGAACAAAGCGCTTCATTTGTTCCCTCCAGAGGCTTAAGATAAGGGGATCCACTTTCACCGTACCTTTTCATTCTTTGCATGGAGTTCCTCTCACTGAAGATCCTTGAAGCCTGTGATGATGGACACTAGTCTCCTATCCAACTTAACAGAAGAGGACCAAAGCTTTCTCACCTCTTCTATACGGATGACCTTATGCTGATAGGTAAGGCGTCAGAAAGATCTTGCTTAGTAATGAGAAATGTGCTTATGGATTTTTGTGAAAAATCTGGCTAAGAAGTTAGCATGGAAAAATCCTTAATATACTTTTCGACTAATGTTGAGGAAAGCACCAGAAACAATCTGAGTAACTTGCTCCAAGTTCCATGGTTAGATGAGTTTGGAAAATATCTCGGATTTCCTATATCAAAAGCTAGACAGGCAACGAGCTTCAGATTCATTGTGGATAGAATAAAAAATAAGTTGACAAGATGGAAAGCGAATTTGCTAACTATGGCAGGGAGAACTATACTTGCGAAATCTACTATCAATGCGATTCCAATGTACTATATGCAAGAATGTCCTATCCCTAAGAGCATCTGCAGAGAGATTGATAAAATCACCAGAGATTTTATATGGGGATCCTCCAATGATTGTAAAAAGATTCATCACGTGAACTGGAAGACTGTCACGAATGCAAAGGAAGATGGAGGACTTGGAATTCGAAATATGCAATACCTCAACGATGCCAACATGGCGAAACTTAGCTGGCGACTAATAACAGAACCTTCAAATCTCTAGACAGACGTGATGAAAGCCAAATATTCCAGAAATGGGATATTCATCGAAAAGAATTGTTCTTCAACATGGGCCGGCATGAGAAAAAGTTCTCATATTTTAGAAAAAGGTCTTAGATGGGTGATCCATTCTGGCGACCAAACACTGTTCTGGAAAGACAATTGGACTGGTTTGGGTCCCCTAAACAAAATTATATTTGGCCTTTGGACAACACAAGAAGAAGACAGAAATGTACAATCTGTGCGAGACAATGAGGGCAATTGGCTGCTTGATAGAGTAGGTGCGCCAATCCTAGAAGATATTAAGCTCATTATCAAGGCAACCCCTTTTCAACTTGAATCAAGAACACCTGATCGCATTGCTTGGGATTCTTCTCCCTCAGGCAAATTCTCCCTTACTTCTGCTTACAAATTTGCAAAAGGTGGGATACAACCAGGCAATTTCCAGTGGCGTGATATATGGAATATCCCCACTCTCTCAAAAATCCATATATTCTTGTGGGAATGCTGTCACCTTAAAATTCCTACAAGGTTGAACCTTGCGACAAGAGGACTGACAATCGATACAAGATGTCCAAGATGTTTGATTGTAGAAGAATCCATTTCACATTGTATTAGAGATTGTAGAGGTGTTCGTATATTATGGGACTCTTTTGAAGTTCCAAATCACATGAAAGAATCCTTCTCTTTTGATTTCTTAGATTGGGTGACTCTCAACATTAGAGAAAATGGAAATACAATGGTGGCGGGTATTCCTTGGAAAGTTTATTTTTCTTTTGTGGTCTGGTTCATCTGGTTAGATCGGAACAAACTAGTTTTTGAAGGAACTGCTGACTCAGTCGACCATTGGTGCAATACTATCAAGATCAAAGTCAAAGAATATTGGGCAATCGCAGGCAGGGAAAAAAATCCAATCCCTAAATCGATCATTCACATTAGCTGGACCAATCCCCCAACCAATTTTATCAAACTCAATACCGATGGTTCCTCCATAGGTAACCCTGGGAGAGCTGGAGCTGGAGGAATCTTTCGTGACAGCACTGGTAGATGGATAGGCGAATATGCTCGTGCCCTTGGAATTTCAACTAGTATTCTTGCAAAACTCTGGGGCCTCAGAGACGGCTTGCGTTGGGCCGTTGAGAACAATTTCCACAACCTGATTATTGAAACTGACTCCCAAGAAGTTGTCAGGTATGTTACTAATTTCTCAAAGAGTTCTCATGTTCATAATGCAATTATTTCGGACTGCAGGGAATTGATATCGAAGCTGAGGAACGCGAAGATCACCCATGTGTTTAGAGAAGCTAATTCTTGTGCGGATGCTCTTGCGCGAATGGGGACTTCCTCTGTGGAAAATTTTGTAGTTTTTGATTCCCCTCCTCTAGAATTTGTCATAACGTCTAGGTCCGTGAACCTAACCGCTAAACTTTAAAATTCTAGGAGTCGCCACCAACCATTCAAACCTAAGGTGTGATTGGTCACCTATTCTTGTCTAAAGATAAGGCTTGGTCTACGTTCAAAGAATCTAGGGTTCGGGAGTACGGTTACGTGTGGGAAAGGATTAGCAACCCCACAACGCCCATCCTAAAATGGTACCAACTACTTTAGGTCATTCTAAATTTACCTTATTTTGAGTTAATTTCGATATGCTTAATATATTGGAAATTTACTTAAAATCCTTCCATCAATCTGGTTCAGACAATAAGTAAATCCCCTCACCTCAGGAGTATTCAAGTAGTACCGATTGACTTGCTCGAAGAGGCTCCATCGTCGAATCATTTAAATACATTATGAAAATCCTAATATTGACTCTATACCCAATAGGTCGTTCTAAATTTACCTTAATTAATTTCGATATGCTTAAAATATTGAAAATTGACTTGAAATCCTTCCATCGATCTGGTTCAGACAATAAATAAATCTCCTCACCTCATGAGTATTCAAGTAGTACCAATTGACTTGCTTGAAGAGGCTCTGTCGTCGGAATATATTATGAAAATCCTAATCTTGGCTCTATACCCAATTCTTACTAATTTTCTATTTTTTTATTGTTTTAATTATATTTTTTACTTTAATTCAAATTATTTCATATCCTAATTCTAATTTATTTTAATTGTCTTTATTATTATATTTTATTTATTTCTATGTTAGAAAATAAACACATATTATTGTATCGAAAATTTGCTCTAAACCTTCCATCAATCTGGTTTAGTCTAGAGCAAACTCCTCACCTAGAAATTTTCAAGGAGTACCATTCGACTTTCTTGGAATTTCATCATCGGATAATTTGCATTCATCTTCTTAATATAACTTTATTATTTCCTTATTCAATTTTTATTCAATTTTATTCTTATTTGCATCTTTTAATTTAATTTATTTTTCTATTATTTTATTTATCTAATATCTATCATGCTAAACATATAAAACATAAAATATATCATACAAATATCATACAAATTAAACTAAACAAATCATATCAACGTACAAATTATTTATTCAATATATATAAAAAATCAAATTAATCAAATCATGCAAAATCAATCCGATCATACAAGTCATGCAAATGTATTCTCATAAGTTAGCTCATATTAAATTAAGTCATATTACATTATTAAATCATGTTAACCAAATTAATTAGTCCTCATACAAAATTTCTATTTACAAATTAAATCCAATTATTAAATCTTGATTTATTTAATTGCATATTATCAAGTAGATGTTATCCTAATCTATCAATTAACTGTTATATAATTAGTAAAACAAAAATAAGCTTTTCTCTTACTGTTTTTGTCGTCTCTTTTACTGATGCTTTTCTTTCTTTCTTGTTTATTCCATGTAGCTCTGCATTCTTTCTTTCCTTATCGGTTTGATGACGCCTCAGCAAATGATGGAGCAATGGAATATGGTGGCGGGCGCAGTAGAAAGTGATCAGGAAGGGTGCGGTTCAAAGCAGGGAACAACAGCGGTCTCGCACAGCTTGGAGAGGTGGCCAGCAGTTGGAAACAGCTAGGCGATGGAGGTCCGGTGCAGCATATCTCGACAATGGCGCGCAGGGAAGCGGTCAGACAGCAGGGGCGTGCGAGGCAGAAAATGATGGAACAGCTTGGACGTGTTGGAATCGGCAGGGCAGTGATGAAATCGACCGAGCAAGCAACTATGGAGCAGCTGTTGCAGCACAGCAGGGGCGTCCAAGCTAGTTGAAGATGAAACAGCGGCTGTTGCAGGTGCAAGGCGACGACCTGGCAGGTGAAGAAGAGTTGCAACCGATAGTGCGGTGGCCTAACAACTTACTGGAAGGGCAGCAACCTTCGGCTGGAAGTGCAGCGGACCAGGTTTACGATAGCAGTGCAACGCAGATGGAAGATGCAGCAGGGAGGAAAAAAGCAAGCCAAAGTTTTTGTTTTTTGTTTTCTAAAGCAGCATATCTTTTTTTTTCTTAAACCCTGAGCTTTAATCCTTTTTATAGCCATAAATTAGTTAGAGTCCTAATACAACTATACTTATTCTAATAATTATCTCCTACTTTTAATATTTTATCTATTTAATTCTTATATTAATCCTAATCTAACTCTATCAAATTTAATATTAATCCATAAAAATCTAATTATCCTATCCTAAAATTAATTTTATTTTTATTTCTTCTTATCTTTTCTCTCTCTTTTTTTTTATTCCTAGATCCTATTTTAATTTTAATTTCCTAATGTTAATTCTAATCTATAAAAATCCTACTTTAATTTTAAATTAATTAATTATCCTAATCTAATGTTAAAACTACCATATTTTCTAACTCAATTAACTAATTTTACAAGTTAAGATCCCGGATAAAATAGGGTGTCTACAGAATTATCTCCCTTATTAATCTCCGACTGTATGGGTATCGCCATACCTAGAAATGTATCAAGCTATAATCCCTTACCGGGATAATTTCTTTTGTTTATGCAATGACCAGTTATTCACCAAAAAAAAAAGAAAATAATAATTGTAGTGAGTTTAGTTATTGTAGCGGTTAGATTGGATATTATAGCAGTAATATTAAATCAGTGGTAAAATGTATGTTTAGATGCAATCGGAATATAAAAATGTTCATGGGTTGGATCAAGCTAAGTTTAGATTAGGTTTAAATAAGATATTAAGGGATTGAAAGTGAATCTAAGATCGGTTTAGCCTAAGTTTTTGAGTTAAATTTTTTGCCCAAACTTGTTTTTACATATAATGAATAAACTCATTCAAACTCGTCCAAATATAATTATTTTTTAAAATTATTATAAAATAAAATAAAAATACTAAACACAAAATAAATTCTTAAAAAACAACAAATATAAAAATTTTGAAATTAAGATCTAAAAAAATACTAAAAGATCAAATTAAATTGTACAAAAAAGCAAAAGTAATTAAAACGTACATTAGTATAAAAATTGGTAAAAATATTATAATTAGGCCATGGTAGATCGAGTTCGGATTTAAAAGAGTAAATCTAAGTTTGGTCCAATTTTTTATCTAGCATTGATTTTTAAGCATATTATTTTTGTCCAAACTCGATCAATAATTTGATAGGCCTTTAGATTTTGGTGGGTAGCTCGACTCTTAATCAGGTTTATAGAAAGATAGCAATGATGTGAAATATAGTAAGAAGAGAAAACTATTATTAAAGACATTAGACGATTTTATATTTATAAAATTAATAAATAAATAAAAATGACTAAATTATTTTTATCAAATAATAAATTTTATTATTTATTAATTAATTTTTATATAATAATAAATAAATTAATAGTCACTTAAAATATTTTAAATAATTTTTTTATCAAATACTTTCTGTTTTTATGGTTTACCATTTAAAATTCTCAGGGGATTTATGTATTTGTTTAAAAGTAAGTTATGGGTGTAACTCATTTAACTTAGTTATTTTCAAATTTAATTTGAGTTACTAGAATAATAAATTGAACCAAATTAAAGTATCTTGACACTTGATCCGACCAATAAAAAAAAAACACTTGATTCGAATGACTTGTGACATTCGAATTAAAAATAATAAATTAAACTTATCGAATTAAGCTAAAATTTATCAATAAAAAAACTTATTGAGTTGAACTCAAAGCTACTGATTCAAATCCGAATGACTTTAGTATTTTATAATTCTATCAAATCAAACTCGATTTCTAAAAATTAAATTTTAACTAAAGTTTGACTTTTAATATCAAATCAAACTCAAATTTGACATTAACGTATAAGTTGAACTCAAATGTATCAAACCTATTAGAGTACTTTTTGATTCGAATTAAATTTTAAATCTTAAAATTCAACCAAAATCCAACCTGCATTTAAGTTGTTTCTATTCAATTTCACCAAGCCAAGTTCTTAGGTTGAATTTTCTTATGAACGAAAGCTTTGCTGAAGCATAGTAAGACTAATCAGTTCTATATCACAAGATAGAACAGGAGTAATGGTCAAATGTAATTAAAATTATCATCAAATAATCTTTCTGATCCATTGTAAGATCTCCTCTAAGATCCAACCAACTAGGCAGATTTTAAGGTTTCTTCACCTGTCATGTACAGTGATATGAATTGAGTTGAAACCTGACCGCTGTCAAAATTTTGATGTTGCACTTGCCAAAGTTGTCAAAGAATCAATCCAAATACCATACCAACTAAATTAAGAAGGTTAAATAGAACAATGATTTAAGATATTGAAAACATTCCATGACCAAGAAACAACAATTAAAACAAAATAGTAGCAGCCATGAGGCCTTCAGTCTAGCAGAACAAAGATTGAAAAGGCAAAGCAATAATGGAGACTAAAACTACAGCAAGCAATTCTGGTTTAAACTCAGCACTTGACCTCCTTCAATGCATAAGCAAAGTACAAAAATGTTGGGTCAACAGCACCTTCCTTGTAGTAAGCAAACACCAAACAGCCATCGTCGTGCATGCTCTCCCCCACAAAACTGCAACAAAACAAGCATAAACTTCAGTTTCTTTCCTAAAACTGAAAAGACTTACTCAACTCAAATGCATAACACTTTGATCAGAAGCACTCACAATTGAAGGTCCTTGAGCTTGGAAAGCAAAAACTTGGTTGCTCCCTCAATGTGTTTCTTAAAGTTTTCGGCCTTCTCTGCATCCAACTTGGCTGTCAAATTCTTGATGAATCTCTTCATGTATGTTACAAACTGCTTCTTGTCAAAAGCAGGTTGCTCCTGCAAGCAATATCAAAATACATTCTTCACATTCTGCCTCAGAGATATAAAAATATCGAAAAGCACGGAGAACATTCAAGAGTAAAACCAGCCAACCTGAAGCCTGAAGGTGTCAACGACGTCGACAACCTTCACAGCTTGGTCATCAACACCCTCATCCTCATCTGCACCTTCAGCAGAAGGATTGGCACCAATGTCGACATCGATACCTCCTTGCACAACCCACTAAAAAGCAGTAAAAACAGCAACAATTACAGTTAAATTCCAACTCTCAACACAAAGAATCCAAAACTTTTAACATAACAATTACACAAAACACTAACCTTTCCCTCAACTTCCCACAGCATCCCATTCTCAATTTCCTTGTAAGGGAATGAGTCGGAAAGAAGCTCATCGCCTGAAATTAATTACCATAATTAAATTCAACAGTTGGTTCAACTCCACTCCACCAAGTTCAACACACTAGCATCAACAAAATTCCACAACGTAACCCTAAGCATAGTAATAAAAGATCTGTATCTTTTAGCTTTACAAGCAAAAGATTACTAGAATTCGAAGATCCAATAGGTAAAATTAGTTAATTTTTAATTTTTTTAATAGAAAGACTAAGGTTTCGTAGATTAAATCCAAATCGAAAGAAAAACAAATATCAAACGAGGAATGAAACGCAGATCTTATAAAGCAAAAACTTTAAACCAAACTAAACTAAAAACAATGAAATTAATCAAAATCCCATCCGAAATTAGAGAAATTAATAGGGAAATTGAAGTTCTTACCGCATAGGAGATCCTGGTAAACCAACATGATTGCAGTCTCTCTCTCTGAGAAATCGAAGCGAAAAGTTTAATTTAAGAGTATCGATGAGAGAGACGCAAAAGGCGACAACGAGAAGGATATTAAAAAGGAAGGATGATTGGTAATTTATAGGCGAGGGTTTTGGTAGACGTTTGGATTGGGCCTTAGCTAAGAGGAATCTCCTTTTCATATAGTTTGGTAGTGGAGAGTAGTAGTGCGTGTTTAATTAGGATAAGGATACGATTTAGCTGATGTTTGCTGTTTGACATGAATTATTTGTCTAAATGAACAAGTAATGGACTCATGGTATAAGTAGAGATAGTCATGAATTAGGTTTTGCCCAAATTTTAATTCATAAATAGTTTTTTCTCAACTTTATTTTATATATATATTTTATTATTATTTTCAACTTATCTTCTTTAATTTTTTTTCAATGACTTTTTGGATTGACAGTAAAATCGATTCTTATAATATTAAAAAATATAAAATAACCATTAAAAATTTATTTTTTTAATAAAATAATAATAAAAATTTAAAACCTCATTTTCTCTAAACAGGGATCCAAATGTTTTTGTGGGAACTTTTACTGTAAGATCAAAATTTTTGATCTTAGTGTAAAGTCAATATAAACACACATGATTAAGAGTAAATTTAATGTCATTAGACTTAAAATATACTATAAGCATAATAAATATATGAGAACAAACTTAAAATTAAAATCAATAGATGCACACATAGGATAGTTTTACTATAAAATATATTTATGTTTATTCTTATTTGTTTATTATACTTTTAACATATTTTACTACTAATGACACTAAAATTATGATTAATCATGTGTGTTTATATTTTTTTTTGGTGAAATGTGTGTCTATATTGAACTTGTAGTAAAATAAAATTTTTGGATTTTATTGTAAAATTATATTAAAGTGTCAAAAATCAACCATTGAAGAAATTAAATGGCCTGTGGGCTCTTGAATTTGTCATCTACCGACTGCTTGGGTTGAAACTTGGAAGTTTTTTTTTTTTTTATTTCTTAAGTCCTATTTTGGGCCCATCTTCAAGTTCACATGCTTTCAAAAGGAAAAATCCATTTAAAATTTCATATTGTTTTTCATTAATTTTAACCATTTTTGAAGCAAATTCCTTCTTTTTGAGCGGGAACAGAAAGAATTCAAAGAATTTCAAGAACACCGGCGAGCGGCAAGCCATTTCGCAGAAACAGAGAAAGTCTCCAAGGATCCGGAGCCATGGAAGAAACCATAGCAAGAATCCTCACAGACCTCGAAGAAATCAACCAAATCGTAAACACCCAAAGCCAGTCTCCACTCATTTCTCGCTCTACTCTGTTGGATCTCCAATCCCTTTTAGCCACGAACGACGCAGACATCATTTCCCAGTTCTTTGATGACCTTCCTTCGAAAGGCCTTTCTCCTTCCTCTCTCACTACTTTATTATCCTTCACAATGGATTCTGCCCCTTCTCACATCTCTCTTTTAGCTTCCAAAGTTTACCTCTCTCTTCTCCTGTGCCCAAATTCCCCTGTTTTCACTCTCTTCACTCCCATTTCCTTCCTTTCTCTCCTCCGTTCTCTTCGTCGTGCTTTAAAAACCCGTGCTTTAGCCCAACCTGATGAGTCTCCTCCTTCCCAGGTGCCGCCTAATCGGAAGAGGAAGGGTGGGGGGAGGGGCCGTGGAACACGGAGTAAGGTAAGCATTTCGGGGGGTAATAGTGAAGAAGAAAGTGATTCTTTGGATATAAAAGAAGTCTTTCTTGTGTTTGAAAGGTTGGTTTCTGTTTTCCGTTTGATTCATTTGGATAGGTTTCCGGATAGTTTGAAGTCTATGATACAAACTATAGGTGAAATTCCTCTGATGGCAATGGAAAAGTTTGGGGACATGGGTAGTTTTAATCGGCTAATGGAATTCTGTTCGCGGGTTTTGAGTGAAGTGTTGAGGTCTGAACATGGAGAGATGGCTAGTACTGCAGCTGAGGTTCTGAAAGCTTTATCGCCATTGATATTAATGGTTAAATCGCAAGCAAGAAGTTTTGCATTGGGGTTCGTAACAAAAAGGATGATGGAATTGGGAAAGGAGAGCGACGGAGTTAAGAAAGCTGTTGTTAATTTTCCAAGGTATTTGGCTCAAAAGGCACCCGAGAAGGCTGAGCCACGGGCTTCGGCTGTGGATTCGATCATGGAGGTTGTTAAAGTGATGGACTTTGATGATCAAATAGGATTTATACAGTATACATTGAAGATGACTCAAGGCAAGGCTAATCTTAGACTGTTGGGAGTTGATCTTATTGCAGTAATGTTGATGTCATTGAGGGATCCTTTAGGGGTGAATTCGGATGCTGAAGTAAGGGATTGTTGGGGGACAAAGTGTTTGGATGCTTTGATTCTGAGATGTTCTGATGCGAGCGCCGGAATTCGTGCTCGAGCCCTGTCAAGCTTGGCACAAGTTGTGGGGTTTTTGTCTAATGATTGTAGGAATATAGGCATTTTGAAGGAAGTAATGGGGTCGGGTGAAGGTGGTGAGAAGAGGCCAGAGGGTGGAATGAATGATCTTCTGAGGAATAGGTGTACGGATGAGAAGGCAGCTGTTAGGAAGGCAGCACTTTTTCTGGTAACTAAGTTGACAGCCCTTTTAGGTGGTTCTTTTGATGGAGTCGTTCTCAAGACTATGGGTATGGCTTGTTCAGACCCACTTGTTAGCATACGTAAAGCTGCCATTTCAGCTCTTTCCGAGGTTAATTTATTTTTGTGCATCATCTAGTTTTCCTTGTTCAATCATGTTTCTGTATTCACTTAGTCTGCAAATTATGATGCTTGTTTGCCATCAATCAGGAATACTATGATTTTGTGATGATTTGATGCTTAATCATAATTCAGGACTGAAGTATATATGTTCTTTCTTGTGCAATTCTAAATGTCATGCTGATTTTTGTGGTAAATTTGCAGGCCTTCAGAACATTTTCAGATGAAAGTGTGACTACTGAGTGGCTACATTCTGTTCCACGTTTAATAACAGATAATGAATCTAGCATTCAGGAAGAATGTGAGAACTTGTTCTTGGAATTGGTTTTGGACCGAGTGTCTAGAGCAGGATCAGCTTGCTCACCAAAGAAAGGATCCGTTTTGTCTGATTCAAAGCTGACAGCAAAGAGTTTAGAAAAGAAGATGGAATTGTTATTCCCTGAAGGGGTATTAGTTCTTTTGCGAGGCATCTGCAATGGGGAGGTGACTCCATGGGTGAAGAAAATTTGCACAAGCCTAGGTAAAAAGAAAAGACTGAAGCCCAAGATTGCTATTGCTCTTCAAAATATCATAGAGACATCTGAATCTCTCTGGTTGAGCCATTCCATGCCAATTGAGAAATGGATAGCCCCAGCTGGTGCTTGGTTTCTTCTATCAGAAGTGTCAACATATCTTCCAAAAGCTGTGGAGTGGGAATTCCTCCATCACCACTGGCAGCTCCTTGACAAGAATGGAGCAGAAGACAAGTTTCAAAGCCCACATTTGCAAGAAAATGCTGATGAAGATGAAAAGGGCATAGAGTCCAATTCAGTTGCATGGGCAGGAGATCGAGTTTTCCTCTTGCAAACCATCTCAAATGTTTCAGTGGAATTGCCTGCAGGACCTGCCGCAGATTTAGCCCATAACTTGCTTAAAAGAGTTGAAAAGTTCAGCATGCATTCCACAGAGGTATTTATCATTGGGTGCTTTGACAAACTCAAGAAATGCAGCAATGCTTTGTTTGTTTCCTACGTGGACCTTTTCCCTCCCTTATAGGCAATAAACTTGTTTGTATGCAGTTAGCTGTTAAATGTTATGCTTTTTCATGTGAATTAATGATAATATATCATATGCATAATCAACTAGACTATTTGATGACAGGTTAATGCTCATGTAAAAGCTCTCAGAACATTGTGCAAGCAGAAGGCATTAAATCCTGAGGAGGCTGATCAACTTGTCCAGAAATGGTTACAGCTGCTTCTCTCAAAAGCATGTGAAATTTTAGAAAAGTACATTTCTGATAATAAAGAAGCAAAAAAAAGTAATAGT
The DNA here is from genome assembly GCA_032173925.1 of Heritiera fomes. Lineage (NCBI taxonomy): Eukaryota > Viridiplantae > Streptophyta > Magnoliopsida > Malvales > Malvaceae > Heritiera > Heritiera fomes. The sequence goes on from JAPDPM010000008.1 coordinate 37,513,703, forward strand.
TTCTTTACACCAGCAAGAAGTGGGAGCAGAAAAGGGAAGCAAGCAGCAATCACTTCCAGGCTATTGTTAAAAGCAGTCACTGCGGTTTATACCGTGGGGTCTTTGGTCGTTGTCTGTCCTTCTGCTGATGTGAGCTCCATTGTTCCACTATTACACACAGTCGTAACTTCAGGGAATCCTGATTCAAAGTTAAATAAATTGCCAGTGCCTAGGGTATCTTTGAAGCAGACTGCACCTTCTTTGTACATCCAAGCATGGTTGACAATGGGGAAAATTTGCCTGGCTGATGGGAAACTTGCAAAGAGTTACATTCCTCTCTTTGTGCAGGTCTGGTCACCAACCCAGTAACTTCTCTAGTTTATGTTTTGAACTTCTGAGTTACAAACTAGATAGATTTTTGTATGATTTCCTTTAATGTTTTGCAATCCATGATTCTTCAAAGTGACTTCTCCATCTGCTTTTGTTAGAAGTCCTTGTTTAGACCATTTCTTCTTTCATTCATATTCATTGCAACTTACATGACAAAACATTTATAAGCATAGCCAGCAGTATCAATTCTTAGAATACGTAGAAGGTTCGTAAATTATTTCCAGGCATCATTCATTCATATTCTTCACTTCCTAGTGTTTCCAAGTTATTCCCACAGTTTCACAATGTCATCAGTTCCAGATAGTATATGATAACAATGTTAGCCATACATTTCAAAATGCAGGAACTTGAAAAGAGCGATTGTGCCGCCCTTCGCAACAACCTTGTAGTGATGATGGCAGATTTTTGCATTCGTTATACTGCTCTAGTTGATTGGTGAGTCCTTTGGAAATGAGCTTACTTGTGGCTTCTTCATAAGCAACTGACTATGCAATAGTCTAATTGACTACTGAGATGAGAAGGGAGTGACATGAAAGGAAAAAAAATGTAACAAAGACTCATTTTCTACGAGAAGGGTTGCTATTCTAATGAACAGTTCTTGAAATATGCAGTTATATAGCAAAGATCACCAAGTGTCTCCGTGATCCATGTGAACTTGTCAGACGGCAGACTTTTATACTGCTCTCAAGATTGTTACAAGTAAGTTTGGCTTACTGGTTGTTTCACATGTGACATTATCTTAACAACCTATGTCATGTTGTAATTTTGTTCTTAACCCCAGAGGGACTACGTGAAGTGGAGGGGAGTGCTATTCCTTCGGTTCCTTCTATGTCTTGTCGATGACTCGGAAAAAATAAGACAACTTGCTGATTTTCTCTTTGGAAGTATTTTGAAAGGTAAGGAGCTGAGCTTTAATAATTCATTATGACATTGTTGAAGTTGAAGTTTGTAATACATGTTCATTGGATTGACCGTTGAGCATGCATTGCTTCCAGCCAAGGCTCCACTTCTAGCTTACAACAGTTTTGTGGAAGCCATTTATGTTCTGAATGACTGCCATGCCCACAACGGACATAATGATTCAAAGAATTCACAGACCGAGAATCGGCTTTTTTCCATCAGGTACTCATGTTCTTCATTTAGCCACAGGAAAAGGGATTTATGTGATTTAGGCACATTTTTACGATCCATTCTATGTTACTATTTCCAGAGGCAATGATGAGAGATCCAGGTCTAAGAGGATGCGCATATATGTCTGTCTTCTGAAACAAATGGCTCCGGAGCACCTGTTGGCCACCTTTGCAAAGTTATGTGCAGAGATTCTAGCAGCTGCATCAGATGGTGCGCTCAACATAGATGACATAACCGGACAGTCTGTTCTGCAGGTACTAATCATCTGTACATCTGTAAATTATGCTTGCCTAAGATTTTTCTGCCTAGTAATTAGTTTGTGTTACTCATAGGACGCTTTCCAAATTCTTGCCTGCAAAGAGATTCGAGCCTCATCCCATCGTGGATCCGCATCCGAAACGGCGGAGGCAGAGGAAGAAGGTGGAGATAGCAGTGCAACTGCAGCTGCAGCCAAAGGAAGGGCTATAACACAGGCAGTCAGAAGGGGTCTGATTCAAAACACCATTCCCATCTTCATAGAGCTAAAACGGCTATTGGAAAGCAAGAACAGCCCTCTCACAGGCTCTCTCATGGAGTGCCTGCGAGCCCTTCTCAAGGACTACAAAAATGAGATCGATGACATGCTGGTCGCGGATAAACAGCTACACAAAGAGCTTATATATGACATGCAGAAATATGAGTCAGCAAAGGCTAGAACAACAGCTGCCAGCATGCAGAACCAAAGTGGCCATGGCTACCAATCACCTTGTGTATCGAAAGGCGCAAGTGGAACTCATGGCGGAAACAAGTTGAACCAGAAGCCGCAGAATGATTCAAAGGTGGCATCAGCAATGGCGGATGCAGCTGCTGAAGCCACCGCTCGGTCTGTTCTGAGGGAGGTGAACAAGGGAGCCATGACACCACCATTGAATTCCATCAGTGTGCCAAAACTCAAGTCTAATCAGACAGGAAGCAATGCTCAAAATGATCGCCCCTTGGATGTGTTGGAATCCTTGAGGAGACGACAATCCTTCAATTCTGATGATGAAAACTGATGGCTTTTGAATGCTCATTTTCTTTTCATCTTGCCACTAGTTAATGTAAATATAGTAAATATAATTCAACTTTTTTTTTCTTTTGTACATTGGCAAATGATCCAATAGTTAATTTTGCCTTCTTATGATTTAAAGTTGATGGATTCAAGTGATAGAAATAATTTTTCATATTTGATATATTTTTCGCAAAAGATATATAAAAGGAGAAAAGGAAAAAGAATTAAAAAAGAAACAAAAAATAAAAATAAAGCATAAACCAAATAGTCTTATTGAAAATTATTTATTTATTCATTTTTATTTTTTTCTTGTTTAAATAGAAAAATAAAATATATTCTAATATCTAAGCCTTGATTGGTTTTTTTTTTTTAATTTTTTACTTTACTAAACTATTTATTATCTGATGGCCAAACAAAGCAAACAATAAAGGAAAATTAATTATACAAAAAATATGAGAAAAATAGTATTAATTACTAATAAGATGGGCAAAACAGGCCTAGCCCTTCTACTTCACACGTCATCGTTGAATATGACGTGGCGCCCTCTCTTTCGGTTCCAGTAACGTATAAATTAAAAAAGGGTGGTCATTTCCCTCTTACGGTTCAATTCCACTAACACCATTTCTCCCTCTTTTCTCTGATTAGGATCTTTCGATCTGGTGAGTCTCCTCACTTTCTTCAATTTATCTTTAATTTGAATTTAATTTATTAGAATTACTGTTTCTACTTTATTCGAAACATTTGAGCTGAATGTTTAGTTCCCCTAATCTGCATTTCCTTCTGATTTAGGTTATCAACTTTGGAATTCTGTTTTTCATTAAGCTTGTGAATTTTCATTCGAAGTTTAGGGTTTGGAGTAGAGAAATTTTGGGGTTTTTCTTTTTCTTTTTTATAGTAAAGTTATGGATGGTAATAAAGATGAAGCTTTAAGATGTGTTCACATTGCTGAAGAAGCAATTGCTTCTGGTAACAAAGAGCGTGCATTGAAATTCATTAAAATAGCGCGACGCCTTAATCGTAGTTTATCTGTTGATCAACTTTTGGCTGCTTGTGAAAACCTCGATTCTGGATCGTCCCCTGTTTCTCCAGTTGATAAAAAGTGTCAGTGTGTATTTACTGATGAGAATAAAGGCCGTTCAGCTAAGTTGGATGAGGGTTTTGATGGGGAGAGGGGTTATACTGAGGGACATGTTCAGTTGATTAGGGAGATTAAGAGAAACAAGGATTATTATTCAATTCTTGGTGTGGAAAAGACTTGTTCGGTTGATGAGATTAGGAGAGCGTATAAGAAGTTGTCCTTGAAAGTTCATCCGGATAAGAACAAGGCTCCAGGTTCTGAGGAAGCATTTAAGAAAGTGTGCAAGGCTTTTAAGTGTTTAAGTGATGATGATTCGAGGAGGCAGTATGATCAAGTTGGTTTGGTTGATGAATTTGAGTACAATCAGCGGCATACTATGAGACAGAGGAGAAGATATGGGCATGATTTGTTTGATGATGATTTTGATCCTGATGAGATATTTAGGTCGTTTTTCGGTCAGGGGGATATGTTTAGGGCCTCTCATGTTTACAGGACTAGAGGTATGGGTGATCATCAGAGGGAGGAGCGTCATGGAGGAGGACCTAATTTCTTGATTCTTCTTCAAATATTGCCATTTTTGTTGATTTTCTTTCTCGCTTATCTGCCCACTTCCGAGCCTGAGTACTCTTTGTTTAGGAATTACTCCTTTCAGATTCCTAAGTCAACTGAGAAATATGGAGTGGAATTTTATGTCAAATCATCAACCTTTGATGTGAACTTTCCCCATGGAAGTCCTGCTCGAGCTAATGTCGAGGACAATGTGATTAAGGATTACGAACATATGCTGTGGCGCTATTGCCATGTGGAACGCCAGAAGCATCATTGGAATAAGAATTTGCCAACTCCATACTGTAATAAACTACAAAATCTTGGACTGGCATGAAGGTAAGTTTAAATACAAAATTGTGGCTTTCATGTCTTATTTGTTCTATAGTTTCAGTGCCTTATTGCGCACTATTGTTAGTGGGTTAAAAACCATGTCTCTGTTTACATCTGTGCTCGTTGTATAATATGATTTTACGAATTTGCAGTTTGAATGATTACTTAAATATGCCTTTTTTTTCCTGATTGAATAGGGGATAAGACTAGATTCTGCGAAATCATCAACAAGATGTTATGCTGATGGGCTTGGAACCCACAACAATTTTTCAAGTCCAAGGGTATTCTTTTGCCATAGTTGATCATTTGCCAAGATGGTTCTGGACTGATTTCCAATGTATGCCAAGGTGCTAATGAGGCTTCTCTGGACACCTCCGGGCCATAATGTTTCTCTTTCAGTGATGTGATGAAATACTACAGTCTGCAGTTTGTACTTGGTATGATTATTGTGCCAATAGAAGGAAAGGATAGTTAGCGCAAACAACATAAGTTGAACAAAGAATGGTCCTCCAGATTGTTTCATTTAGTTGTCCATTCTCATTGATTTCCAGGGATGTCTATACTTACTTTTTGAGATCCGTATCTTGGATCCTCATGTGAGTATGTTAGAAACTCACAAAATTTATCTAAGTGCTCTGTGTCCTTAAGCTACTTTGCTTAGTTTGAGTTGAGGAAATTTGTAACTCATTTCAGTTTTCTGTGACAATGCTATCGATCAATGCCTTTGCCCTGCCACGTAGATGTGGCCTTAAATCTTTGAGACATTTCTGCTATAACTAAGTAAAAAGAAGAAAACTTGGGCCAACTATAGGAATAACTGAGAAGTAGGGTCGGCCATTTATAGTGGAGATGTCTTGGTGGGGTTTATTTGAACCAACAGCTGCCCCTGATCTCTTGAATTAAGCAATTACTCTATGGGAAAGAGACGGCGTAAAGGTTCTTGAACATTTATTCAAATAATTATGTATCTAATTTTAAAAGGTGAGAGTTTTGTAAGTTTAAAATTTGAGTTTTGAGTATTAGTATTTGGATTTATATATAATGAACTGATAGTGTATAAAGGTTATAAACTGTCAATTAACTAAATAATATCATCTGATTAATAAGCAAAACTTAAAATTGCATAAGCCCTTAAATAAACATATTAATGAACTTTTTAAATTTATTTTTAAAGGCTTGTGTATTTTTAAGTTTTACTCATTAATAAGGTGACATTATGTATATACTATCAGTACATCATATATAAATTTTTAGCATTTTTCTTTTTCCAAAACCAACAATTTTAAAAATAGATGGTCCAAAGTAGCCCAAGGCCTTTTAGATCAAGTGTTATCGGAGGCCCTCCCACCAAGTTTAATATTTGTTCTTACAATTAGGTTGTGAAAGTTTTGTTTCTCAACATAAAGAAAGCATAGATATTGAAAGGAATAAGGCATTAAAATTTAAAATGACATATTGGAGTTTGATGCTCTTTTTTTTTTTAATTTTAGGTACTTGGTGGCTGATGCGCATGTTTCTTGTGTTGCCATGTTTAATAATTGAAACCTTTCCCATTTTTGCTTTGGTCCTTTTTCTTCTGAGTTTGGTGGATCTTTAAAACAAAATAAATTGAAAACCAAAAAAATTAAATACACAACTCATTTATTTGAGGAAAAATTATTTCATACATCTTGAATGAAGTGTTTAGATTTTACTCTTGGGCTAGTACGGTGACATTTTTCTTTTACAAAGTACAATATAATCTAACTAAAAAATGAACATGTGATCGATTTTTTATTTCGTTAGTGAAATTAAAATAAAAATAAGTTAAAAAATGTCGAATTTTCACTCCAGACTTAATCATCCAATTCTATTATTATACTCAATTTTATTAAATTTTAATTATAAAATTGAACTGTTTCATTATCTATGCTTGTAAAAGGCTTGAAGTCTTATTGGGTAAATTATAACGTATAAAAAATAATATATTCAAGAAATCACTTGAAAAAATTCATTAAAAAAACCCTTTATACCATCTTTTGTATTTATTAAATAAATAATTATTTCATATATTATCAATAAAATATAAATAATTATAATACATATTTTATTTTATTCATTTTTTATTCATTTAATAATTTTTATAAAACATGTGTTATAATTTTAATCTTATTTATCGAGTAAAAACATTTTATTGATAATGTATAAAATAATTATTTTTATTAAATATTCAAAAATTTTAACTCATAATTTTTTTTTGGGATGATAAAATAAAAGCAAATAAAGAAGGGGGAGCTCATCCTTTGATAAAGAAGAGCACGTGCGCACGTGCCTATGCAAAGAAATCAAGACCCAAAGAGAGTAAAATAATGGGAAAGAGAGAATGTCAGTCCAAAAAGAGCCTCAAAATACGACAAAACAAGAGTTGAGACTGAGCTATCGCTGCAGCACCGTCCCAACCACCGTCCGGACAACCACCACAGCCACCGTTAATCGACACCCACAGCAGAAAAAAAAAAAAAGAAAAGTCTGCAATACTATAAGTTAAAAATTTCAACGTTCCATTTTTTAAATGACAACAATGCCCTCCATTGCTTATGTCAATCCCTTAGATACACCACTTGATCACTTGGGGGTATTCATGTAAAATTACAAAAATCATGCTACATGAAAAGAAAAATCTACGTACTGTACCGTATACATAAGAAAACGAAAAAGAAAAGCTTCCCGCAGATCAAATCCGTCAATCGTCCGAATCATCACCGCCGCCAAAGATGGAAACACGGTTGTAGAGCAAGAACAAGATCAGAACGAGAAACAGGGCGACCCCGACCGGCGAGCCACTGACTCGGTGAATAGTGTCCGGTTCACCGGTGGAGAAAATGCTGGCGACGAAGGAGCCATGGTCGGAGGAAAGGAACTGGATTGCAAGGAGGAGGATGATGGGCAAAAGGAGAAGACCGACAGGACTCAAAAGCTCGGAAATGGCTTCGGTTATAGCTTCGCCTTGGTCGCCGAACAGGAAGGGAGCTAACACCACGATGCCTACCACCACTGCTAGTATTACTCCATGAGGTGCACCGCCACCACCTTGTCTTTCCGGAAACATTGTTGTTTCGCAGGGTTTGGTGTTGGTTTTGGTCTCTTTTCTTTAAGGTTGTTGGATTTGTGAAGGACTAAAATGAGGCGTGTGAAGGAGAAAGCGGGGTTTGAAAATATAGAGTGGGCGGAGACGCGTTTGTGTAAAGAAGTAGAGAAAGAATTGTTTTTGGTTTTGTTTACCACTTTCTTTTACTCGGTGGAGATTTTTAAGTATAAAATTGGGTAGTTCAACTGTTCACAAGATATTTTGTTTTTTACGCATGTATTAGTGAGATAGGATAGAATAAAGTAACAAATGTGGGATATATTTGTAACCTCGAGATGCGTGTAATAAAAATTGAAAATAACCATTAAAGAGAATGAGTAAGGTTAAATTTTCCTTTTTTTTTTTTTTGACAAAATAGCCAAATAAGCCCTCGATTTTGGGTCCAAAATAGAATTAAGTCCTCGACCTTTTATTTCGTGAAAATCAGTCCATAAACTTTTATTTCAGTGTAAATAAACCTTCAACCTTATAAAATTATGCAATTAAGTCCAAATCTGTTAAATGACACTAACTGCCGTTAGTATTGCACATGTGGCATGTCACGTGGCAGCCAAGTAAGCTATCCACGTCAGCTTTCACTAACGGCAGTTAGTGTCATTTAACAGATTTGGACTTAATTGCATAATTTAAGAAGGTTGAGGGTTTATTTCCACTAAAATAAAAGTTTATGGACTGATTGCCACGAAATAAAACGTTGAGGGCTTAATTCCATTTTAGGCTTAAAGTCGAGGGCTTATTTGGCTATTATTCCTTTTTTTTTGAACCAAAAAGAAAATGACTATAAATAAATACAATTTTTAATAAATTAAAAATTAATCAAATTGTTTTATATCATTTAATATTTTTATTATAAGATATTTAAAACTTAATTTTAAAAATATTTTACTATTTCAAAAAATAAAATATTTTTAAAATTTATAATAATAATAATAATAATAATAATAATAATAATAATAATAATACTCTATTAAAAAAATGAGATGAAACAATAATTTTACCCATTCACCGAAAGCTCTAATTCTTGATTGGACTCTCCCTTCCACTACCTCCCATTGAAGGGGATAGCAGTTTTTTTTTGGTTACATGAGAAAAAAACGAAGGGGATAGCAGTTTGCTGCATCCTGAGCTGCATGCCAAATGCACAGCACACTATGTTTAGTGATAAAATGAGAGCTAATCTCCCATTATGCTGTGAAATTCAAATGAAACTCAAGTAGATTTGACAACACACATTAGCACGATATAAAAACAAAAAATTAAAAACGATAAAGGTTAAAATTTTAGTAAAAATTAAAAATTTTATTTTATAATTCACATGTTGGCATAAATTATGATATTATAATTTTCTCACTTTAACCTTAACAGCACTAAACTTCCGGATCCTATAGGTTTTAGGATTCCTCTTTTGAGCGTGAATGGCTATGATGAGCAAAAGCGGCCAAATCTTCTTGTAGGCAGCATTGGAAAGTTCCCTATGATCTACTAGCTTCCTTATTGTTTGAAACCAATGGGGGGCACCGACAATCCATCGGCGGTTCATATTTCAAGCATGAAATTGTATGGAAAGATGGGTAACCATGTATTTTCCAAGCTGTTAAAGGGAAGACCTATTTGAGTAGTCTTTGTTTAATTTTGTTTGAAAACAAAGGCAAAGGTTAGGATGATTCCTTTTAATAGCCGCGGCAGCATCATTGCGGAAAGCTTTCATTTTCTTTATAAAACAACTTAAATAATAAACGAATATTGTATGTATATGAATTGTCATATCATTTTCTCAAGAACTGTTTTAGAATATCTATCTAAAAACCTGTATGTGGTGAATCTGACGATGAAATGATAAATCAGACGATGCTTCTATGATTCTTCGGCTTCTTAATTGCTTTGTATTAGAACGTGGTCATTATTTTGGTTTCATAAGAATATAGCTCGACAGTTTTAAACATATCATAATGATAAGATATGAAAATAATATAAAAAAATATAAGAAAGTGTTACTAGTTAAAATTTGATCAAATTTGTAAATAAATTTGAAAACGTTTAAAAAAATATTATGTTTGATATGTGAACATAAAATTTGTGTTTATATGACATGAATATAATTTAACATATACGAGTTATATACACAAATGGACAAATCTAGGTTTGGTTAATAAAGCCATTGAAGGGTATTTTGACTCTTAGGTTGCATTAGCATGTGGGAGCCTCTCCCTGCCGGTAGAGTAAAGTTAAGAAGGTTTCAATGTTGGGAGATCAATGAGAATGACCCTTTCATTTGAATAACAATGAACCCTTCTCTATAATTCAAGACCCTTTTTCAACAATGACCACAGAAATACCATCCATTTGTAAAGATTTGCCTGCCAATTCAAGACCATAAGATACCCTTTTCTTACTTTTGCTGTTGTTTTCTAAACCATAGGATGCTCGGATTACCGACATCTTTTTGTGTGCCGATTACAGAATCGCTCTCCATGATTCAACACGTGAAACAAAGATTATTTGAGTTTTTCCACATCGATTTGTAAAAAAAAAAAAATATTTGTAAGTGTAAGAAAAAAATTCTCTTTTTAAAATTGAAAACATCCTATTTTAATGAAGTAGCGTATCATGGAGTAAATCTGATGACAATTAAGGGCCATCTGCGCCAATAGCAAGTGGACGGTTTAGTACCCAAAGTTAACTGAAGAGGGGGGGCCTAGGATGCCAGAGTAAATAAATGTTTGCAGTTTGATTGGATCCCACACCACATGCTGCAAAAGAAAGCATTTCTTTTTCTAATTCCTATGCTTTGATCTTATATAGAAAGCTGGAAAAAACTGTATTTCCTCCCCGATTGCATTAATATTTAACTCAGGTCTCACTCCATGACTGACAGTTTTGAATTTAGAATCTGAGACACAATCCTTAAATATCTCTTATAATAATATGTTGGTTAGTAGCCGCTAATCAGTGTCATGTACTTACCATCAGGCAACATAAAAAATAACCGAAGATTTAGGTGTAAGCGAATCAAATTATTCGTAAATTATTAAATTTAATTAATTTATTTTCGAATTGTCTCGTGAATAATGAGTTGTGTTGAATTTAAGTTTCTTAATATCTCATTTGACAGTATTGCAAGTTAATCAATTTTTTTAATTTTTTATATTTAATTATTAATTTATCATTTTATCTTTATAATATATAATTAAAAATAATAAATCGAACTTATTGAGACAAGTTCAAATCTATCAAATTAAGTTTAAATCATTCTAGTATTTTGTCAAATTGAGCTCATATCGAGTTTCGAATTTTTAAGTCGTTTGGAATCAACTCAATGACATCCTAATTTAATTGACAAAGTTGTTTAAGTATCATGATACATTAAAGAAAATTTCTATACAAACCCAACTTTTTTCTCCCTACACCCAATTCTCTTCATATTTTACTGTGCAAAAACAAAGATAGATGGGTGTGAAAAGAATAAAATTGAGTGTATTTGGAATCCTTCTAGATTAGAATCAATCTTTAACCATATAACTCTCCACTAACTCAGTGAACTCAATGATGAATTTCAGTAGCATCAGCAGAATCATTATTCACAGGAGAAATAAGAACGAGGAAGACAAATGCCAGAGTGACAATCAAGCACGCAGCATAACTAAAACAGAAGGAAGAACTGTTTTATAAGCACTGGATTTATCAATCAATCACCCACCATAATCACACATTGCAAAGGAGCAACGATTCCGTCCAGGGCACTTCTCAAAACAAGAGCCACAGTTGTGAGGATCATTCTGAATATCCACGCACTTTCCATCGCAGCAAACGAGCCCATAAGCACATGGCCGACCACAGGCTCCGCAGTTGTTGGAATCCCGAAGAGTATCCCTGCAAAACTGCTGAAAACAACAAGTGCTGCCACCCCAAGGATTCTTCTCACGATCCAAGCAAACTTCAGCATCTCTAGCGCATGATAGCACCCTTTGCCGCCCTCTCAATGCAGCTCGGAGGAAGTTCAAATGCGCTGGAGCGTCAGACTTCTGAAACCCAAGCTCCCTTCCAGCAGCAACGCCATGGGAAGTTTCAGTTAAGACAAGGGTAATGAAAAGCAGACAGGTTGTAATGGCTTGTCTGAAAAAGGAGTTTGCAGACAGCATGGGAAGTTACATGGGATTGTCTTTGATGAGAAAAGCTGGCCTAGGAAAAGAAAGCATCAAAGGACACAGGAGACATTAATTTTATATTGAATTTATTATTTGAACTGGTAGCCATTGCCAAAATCTTTGCATGAAGACGGTCTCATTACGTAGAGGATCAACCCAACATGTTTCAAACAATTCGGGGAGTTGAGAAGTGAAGCAGGCTTGAATATGACTTGGGAACTTCTAATTTGAGAGGGCAGTTGGTGCAGAACATTTCCTATTGTTTTCCTCTGATTCAATGAGTATCTTGTAACAAATCAATATTTTATGTTCTCCAGAAAGCTTAAAAATAATGGTCAGATACTCAGATTTAAGTGAGCATATGCTAAAGGCAACACATGGCTTAACTTCGTGCCAGAGACTCATAGCTTATCATCTAGATATATATTTGACAATTCATGTATAAAATTTGTGTTATATAAAGATGTGTTCCTATCATATTAAATACGAAAATTTATATTAAAATTCATATTGACACACTAAAATTCATGTTACTTTTGTGTTTTTTTTTTATCATGTCATTGTGTCATGTCTTAGATAATTTAGATACTCTTAATTTGCAGCAAAATAAAAGATTAGATTGACAGATTGGAAGAAATGGGTCACTGATAAGGTAATGTTTTGGCAATTGGCATAGATGGGATCAGTTTAACTGTTGTGCTTTGCTTTTGTGAGTTCTCTGCTAAAGCAAACTCACTTTTAGTACATAATAAAATGACAAAATGAGTTTGATTAAGATTAGAAAGGGTGGAATCTTGGGAGCTAAAATACAGATTGGACAAGACAAAAAGACAAAGTCCAACAAGCTACCTTTAGCATTAATGTGAAGTACATGCACTATGCAGAGGACAAAGTAGAACAGCAAACCAGAACAAAGTAGAATAGCAAACAAGAACTTCACCATGGAAGCTAATAACTCTTTGTTTTCAAAATTCAAAAGACAACAGCTCTATTTCAGCCTTTCAACAACCATCTCAAATCAACCCCAAAAGTTTGTAATATTAAACCACGTTCTTGCCTGATTTCATTTTGTTTTTGTCTTGTTTTCATCATCCATTGCCTCATCTTTCATTCACAAGTGAAGGATTTAGTACTTCTTTGTAAATCATGAAAGATTCTAAAATGGAGCATATAAATCAAATTAAACAAGTGCTCAATTCCCTGAAAATATATTGTAATTTATGATTTGGGTTTGTTTTTCCTGTTAAGTCCATCATCACTTGTGAATTGAAACTTTGCCCAGCAAGATTAAAGCCTTTGTGGGCTTCCACATGAATAATGCAGTCTAGCTAAGGCCCAGACAGGGGCCAGGAATGGCATCTAAGCCTGTTCCAGCTATAGCCCGGTTTGACATGTTTAAACAGGAAGTGCAACTGTAATACCTATGTATAAAGCAATAAGCTTTGTTCTAATATGAAACCTTAAACAAAAGTAACATGCCTCTGATGTTATTGAAAATTTTCATGATTTTTATATTCTTTTTTGAAAATCTTGCTATATTTGACAAAATTGTTGGAATTTTCCTATATCGAATGTGAAAAGAGAATTTGTTGTTGCATATTGTTTTTGTGAGATCGGAAATATGTAAGTAATGATTTCTTGCATACCATTGTTCTAGTGGAATTTGAGTCAAAACGCAGACATTAACTCATATTCTGCCGGGAGTCAGATTGTAAAAAGAGAACTTGTTGCATATTGTGTTTGTGAGATTGAAGAAATGTAAGTAATAATTTTTTGAAAACCAATGTTTTAATGGAATTTGAGTCAAAACCAAGACATTAACTCATATTCTGCAAGGAGTCAATTTGGATTTCAGTAAAATTCTATTAATTAAAAAATTAATTCATAGCAGTTCTATTATCGACATGAAAACCCCAACGAAAAATTGTACTGAGACCCAGATAAAATTAAATTAGGTCAAGAATCAACATCATAATGCAAAAATGTTATGCATCATTAAAAATTTAAAGCTTTTCTGCACCTGCAATTACATCTGATGAGACATCCCAAACTTGACAAAGTTTCCAAAGATATGCAGTGAGGTAGGCCTAGGCCATGAGCTCATGACCATGATATTTGATTCTCTTTTCTGTGTCACAGCCCTCACCAGGGAAAGCTACTGCCTTGTTTTCTCCATTAAACTAGATAATGATAGGGTGGCATGTGATTCTGATCCAATGTTCCAAACCCTCTGTGCTTTGTAGGAACTAACAATTTTTGAGCCCGTGACAGACAAGGGTCTAATCCATCTGTAAGAGGGGTCCACTCGAGTTAGCATTAAATCAAAGGTTGGCCATGGCAGCCATCGATCAATGCCTAATTTCTGCCCAAACTGAGCTTGAAATCTACAAGATTTGCCTAAGATTTAATTGATGCTACACAATCACAACAATAATACTACATTTTGGTCAGTCATTCACATCTTAGATCAATTATTTTCTTGACAGCTATTACTTGATAATTGTTTATTGTTAGTAGACTTTTTCAAAGTTCAGATTTTCTTATATACACATTTTTTTTATAACGAATGTACAAAAATTTCAGCGATCTCTTTTTTTACACATTAGATTTTGATAAAAGCATTTTTTTGCTCAGTTGGAATGAGATTTTTCCTCACATTTATAATGACTCATCCAATTCGTTCTACAACCCATGTGAAAAAATTCCAACAAGCTTCTCCTTCACAAATTGGGCTTGGAAGAACTTTTCTCTACTCAAAACATAAGAGATGTCCATAACTAGACTTTGATGCCAATGAAATATTATTGGACTTTCTCAATCTCAAAAATTAACTTTAAAGATGTAATTTTTTCAGGTACTTACGAATACATATCCAATTCTTTTAGTAACCATGTGGAAAAACTCAATAATAATTTGCTTCGGAAGTGTACTTGTACGATAAACATTTGTTCATGCAAGTATTTTTTTAAAGATCATTGCTTGTGAACTCCCTTTCAAGTAAAATTTTAGATAAAGAAGGTTTTGTGTTTCTTACTAGTATGTGATTGTGATTGATTCTCTTTCACACTGTCAGGAGGTTCTAAATAGAGAACAAATTTATTGAAGCATAGGGTTCTATCATTTGTACTCAAGATGTCACTCTCATGACAGCCCCACTAATGCTACCAGAACTGGCCTCCATCAAACCAAACAAAAATAGAATGCACAGATGATTAGCGGAGCCAGAGCTGGATGTTAGCTCAACAGGATCTGGTCCACAAGAAACTTGGGTTTAGACGTGGCGATTCATGTTTACCGTATCGTATATAGTAAAATCATATTCATATGATGTAAAACATAAAAATTTTATGTTAAAATTTATGTTTATTAGTCAAAAACAAAATATTGATCAAATGCTTATAAAATTTTTTATTAAACTTTAACCTGTAATATTTTTATATCAATTTAATATCATATCATATTTAAAATTATAAAATTTATTTGAAATCATCTTAGAAAGATAATAGGAAAGGTTAGAGATTTTATCAATCATTTTTGTCACCTCATTGGCAATTGGCAAGGATAAATGGTTGACAGAGCGGTGATGGGATAGTCCCAAAGCTGCAATCAAATTTTCTGAGAGGTCAAGATCTGCTCTCTGTCTGTAGTCTGGAACTGAATACAAGGTGACAAACCAAAGGGTAAATGCAATTCTTTTTCATACCCTCCAACGTTCTACCGGGTAAAGGACAAACTAGCTTGTTGTTTATGTCTGCAAAGTCTTTGGTTAGCAAATCTAGAATACTTAGAATAAATCTTGTAAATCAAGTAACCATGTTATATTAATATACTTAAAATAGTTAACTCCAAACGGAAATTTTCCAATTATACTATGCTCAAATTTAAGAGTTTCAGCTTGTGAAATGATAGCTTGCTTCGAAAGATTGGCCGATCCTCCTCCTTAGCTGCATCATCTTTTACTGGCGGACTCTTGGGGCGTTGTTTATCCTCGGGGCTTTAAAGTTTTTTAGCACTTTCGATTTTTGTTGTTTTTTAATTCCTCTTATTACCAAATAAAAAATTAAGAGTTTCAGGTTTGTGGTTGCTCTCTCGTTAGAGTGTTTTTGAAGTTAGATGTCTATGCTCTAACAGTAGATCCGCTAATTTATGCATGCAATTTGTATTTTTATTATATAAAATTGTAATTCTATCAAAGTACGAAAATTTGGTATTAAAATTTATATTAATATATTAAATACAAGATTTTTTTATTAATTTTTGTCATATTTATATATATTATCAAATTTTAGTACATGTTCCTTTTGTACTTTTTATTTATGTTGTATACATGTTATATTACTATACTGTGTTCAGAATCATCAAATTTGCTTTAAGGGCTTGAAGGGTGCCGAACTAGCTAAGAACAGTTTGATAAATCCCATATTAATAATGCAGGATTTAGAAAGAATCCCGTCCCGTGAGGAGAAAGGCAAAGAAAAATAAACAACATGGTACAATTATGGTACAGAATACTACTGTGCTTTTGCAGGAAAGGCTATAATCAAATCAAAGTAGATTTAAAAATTTGTGTATATAATTCGTATTTGTGTTATACTAAATCATATTTATACTGTATAAGATATGAAAATTTGTCAACACATCAAATACAACATTTTTTTAACCTTTTGTCAAATTTATACACAATTTTTAATATTTATTTTTCATGTCATTCTTTGTATCTAGAATTATCAAGCCTAAATCCAAAGAGTCTCTTGTTAGCACAACTTAAATACTGCATTATCAAATTTCAATAATCCAATCAATGCCAATAATTAATGTATAACTGTGGCAAAAGCATGATTAACAGGAGGGAAACGAACAAAATTTGGAAGTGATATGATATAGAAAGCCACCACCATGCTTGTTTCTTTCTTGTTTTTTTCTCTCTTCTTTCCCTCGCTGACAGGATGCAACGGTTAATATTTTGTCTGTAGCAGCCATGGGAGAAAATAGAGGGACCATGGATGCTTGGACTTTGCTGGAATAGTCACGGGAAATTGTTATGAACCTTCAACAATCTGCAACTCTTCTATATCACTCTTCTTCTTCTTCCCCTTCCTTTATCTTCTGTACAGCTGTACTTTCACTTCCATGGCTTCCATTTCTCCTTCTTCACCATCTGTCTTTGTTTCATCTTATGAATATGATAGACCTGAGCTTGAATCGATAAGGGTAGTTGTCAATTCAATCAACCAATGCATTTGTGAATTGGTAGCCGATAATGAAGCCAGGAATTCTCTGAGATTGAAATGTATTTCCAGGTTGAATTTCCAGAAGCAAGGGTGTTTTGAATTCTCCGAGCATGCCATCCTGTCAAATCTTTATTGGGGTGTTGACAGCATCGAAGCTGCATTCCAAGCAAAATTGGCAGAAGAGAGAACTTCTCGACTGAAGAATTCGGAGAAATTGCTTCAGGTTCCTGCATTGCTTGATGAACAAGAAACCACTGCTGGGATTCCAAATGAGTATTTGGTTTGCTGCTCTTACTTTTACCTGTCGATGGTTAAGAATCTGCAGAATGATCAATTGCAGGCTGCATTGCATTTCCTCCAAGCGCTATTAGTCTCTCCAATGCTTGTTCGAACAGAATTCACCTCAAAACTCTGTGACAATCTTTTCCTTTTATGCACCAAGCCTGAAACACAAGAAACCAGTGGAATGAGAAGACTGCAATCGGTTTCTTGCAAGGATTCTGCTCGGGACAACCTTAGCGAATCGACAAGGCAGATGGCAAGGAGATACAAACATTGGCTAATGTATTATCAGGTCATGTTGAATGGGGAAACAACCCAGCAACAATACAGATGTAGTGATATTTTCTCCCCTGCTTATGAATCACGAATTTTCGGGTAAGTTCTACAGGGAAATATCATATACTTTCTTGATCAATGCATTATTATATCTTAAGAGCTCAAGTCTTTTAATTAATCTGAAAGTTGCCGAATCCATTATCCATTTCAAGTAAATATCTAACACGATGCAACACTCAACTCCCGGAAAAATCATTAATGATTCAATCAGCGTAAAAGGTCTCAGGTTTGTACTTCATGCAGTCTAGTTAGCACCAGAAATCAGCTGTAGCCTGGAAACTTACCAGATATTTGATTATGCTAGAACATAGTATGAATAAACATCGATGAGTCTCCTTATTAAGACTATAATGCTTCTTTCACATCTCATTATTATTCTGTTTATATATGATCAGTCATGAGATAGCCAACAGCTCAGAATCTTCAAGGTCATCTGAGCACCGATATAGAGGGCAGGCGAATTTTAAGGTATGCTACCATGCCTTTGTTCTTGTATATCAGGAAGCTTCGAATCAGATTTAGAATCTGTATCAGAAGAGAGATTTCTTATCATATACAGATGCAACAACTGAATTCTCAAACCAAGTTCTAAAATTACATATATTAACCATGCAAAGCAGAACATAAATCTTGGTCTTGCTAAGTTTTGTTTTCTTGTATGGTAAAATCTAATACAGTTTGAGAAGGTGCATCCACTTGATCCTCAAGAAGATATAACTAAGAGCATGACATATGAAACTCAGGCATCCGGAAAAGATGAAGAAAATAGAATACATAGTGAAGCTATAAAGGATTGGGATCACATTCCTAGGATACAACTTCAGAGCATGCAGCTATACAGAAACAAAAGTATCAAACGCCTGCAGGATATGCTGAAGGAATCCCAGTCAGAAACACCTTCAGTAAATTCAGGCTATATAGATTGTGAGGATGAATATGACTTGGAGGTGATCTTTCAAAAGATACTATCGATTCCGGCTGTATATCCGTTCTTGTTTCCTATCCATTTTCCTTTTGCTTCAATTGCGTAAAATAATTGTTCAAGAACATCTACTGCAGAATCACATAATAATTCTCACTAACCTCTTGTGAATCAGGAGAACATGGAGGACAGTATAACCTTGTTTGATTCTTCAAGAATAGATGCAGATGACCAAGAACAAGCAAGTTGTGATCAGTTCGGTAGACATTCATTGTTATACGATATTCATTTCAATGCAAAGACTAATATCGATTTGAACATTTTTTTTGATATCTGCAATTCAATTGTGATGACCTGCACAGGAAGCTGCTTCCTCCTAATGGCAGATCAGGCAAAGGCACTCAAGCAATAATGTTTCCTCTAGTTCCTAAGCATCCAACAATTGAAGATGTCATTGATGAAGAAAACGTTGGTAAGTATTTTCCAGAGAGATTGTTCAGAACTATCAGTGATTTAAATTTATCTATGCTAGAAACTGGAGACAAGAAAGCAAACAAACTTTATGCAGAAGATGCTCAGAGTCAATTAGAGCCACAAAAAGTCAAGCTCTTTGAACACATAGCGCCAAGGTATCGGCAGAGCAAAAGCTTGATCCAGATGAAGCAAGAAAGAACTAATGCAAGGGAAAAGCTGGGCTCACATTGCCACGGAAAGTACAGTGAATTATGCTTATCCTTGAGAAAAGATTCTAAGAGTGAATTATTGGAAATAATTGACAATGCAGTTTCCAAACTACGTTTCTCATATGGATTTGAGAACTCCGGCAAAGATTATGCTGTTGAAGTCACAGAGATTTACAGAATGTTGAACAATAAACAAGGTGTGAAGTACACAATGCTAAAGGATGTGATTCTGGAGCAACTGCTGATAGCTGTTTCAACTTCCAAAGAGGAAACAGTGTTAAGAGCATCAGTCACTGTACTAACCAGCATTATTTCAGCAAACATATCAGTCATAGAGGATATCAAGATGAAGGGTTTGCAGTTAAGTGATCTGGCACGGGCTCTAAAACACAATGTGCATGAAGCAGCTACTCTTATATATTTAATAAAGCCATCTCCTGCTGAAATAAAGACTTTAGAGCTCTTACCAACACTTGTGGAGGTTATTTGCACCTCAAACAGTTATAAATGTAGGCCATCAAAGTCACTTATGCTGACACCTCCTGCAGCATCACTGATGATTATTGAAGTACTAGTAACTGCATTTGATTATGCTACAAATAACATGCACTTAGCAGCAATAAATTCTCCTCGTGTCCTATCTGGACTCCTAGATATTGCAAGGAATCATAATTTGAAAGAACATGTTTCTTTGGCCACAATTCTTGTAAAGTGTATGCAGTTTGATGGACAGTGCAGAAAACATATATCTCAAGTTATTCCCATGGCTCCATTTATACATTTGCTACAAAGTAATGAGAAACGTGCCTTGCTCGCTGCACTGGAATTTTACCATGAGGTCCTTCGCATTCCACGGTATGAGCAATTACTTTGATAGTTGTACCTAATCAGAAAACTGGGTAAAATGGAATAGAAGACATGATTTTATCTTGTTTATTACCACATGGTACAGAAGACATGACTATGACTATGCTACTTTGCCTAAATGTAGAATCATATTGTGAGATATACAACTAGATTATTCATAGTCATGCACATAATATTATACAACTAGATCATATTATATTCGAAAGCTCAAAATAACATGCACATCATCAATTTGTAAGGACATTAAAACAGAAGAATTTATTATAACAGCCATCAGACTAAGAGGGCCTTCTCAGATTTCCGTATCTGCATATTACTTTTTCAGGTCATCAGCCATTAGCCTATTGCAGCAGATTCAGAAGGAGGGAGGCATCAATATTATGGATGTATTATTGACTTGTGTTCGCCAGTTGCAACCTTACTACCAACTTCTGGCTGCAAATTTATTGCTTCAATTAGACACACTGGTAAGGTCATTGACACAGCTGATACTTCTAGTCCTTTTTGATAACACAACTGAAGTTGGATAATTTACTCAGACAAATAAAATGTAGATCATGTACCAATAGTGACTTCACTTGAACCCTTTGTAAAACGTCATAAAACGAGCTTTAATCCATATCTACCAGCAATTTCAACCACAATGTGTCTATCTTTTATAGAGCATATTTTTAAACATTTTGTTTCAAAATTGGACTAATTATACATACCCAATTTATCTGATGGACTTAACTCTCAACAGAACTGAGCTTGCAATTCTATTATTGCGTTAAAAGAGCATTACAGACTCAGTTGGCAACACAGGTTGAGTTTGTGAGAAGAGCTCTTGGGTTCGACTCCCACTAAACACATCTTTGGAGAGGGGTGAAGAGTTTTAACTGTGACTAAACCCCAAACAGGATTAGTCTTAGACCCTTAAAACGGATGGGGATACCTGTGATCTACACAAAAAAAAAAAAGAGCTATACAGACCTATTCTTTAAAAAGGTTAAAACTAATTCTTGGGCAGGATGACTTCTTGAGATAAAATAATGGCATGAATATAAGTAGAATAAGAAACTAACAAGCATTTCAGCTTTATAATGTTGTTTCTATTATGGCCAGGTACTATAAGATCAGATAACACCAGAATAATATTACTTAACTGACATAGCCATTTAACAACTCTATGCAGGAAAACTCAACTGGTAAAAGCATGTTCAGACGGGAGGCTATGCAGGTCCTCCTTCAGTCAATAGCATCGGAAGAAAGCTCAACTTCCCAGCTATTGTCAGCATTCATTCTATCAAATATTGGTGGAACTTATTCTTGGGCAGGGGAATCATATACAGTAGCATGGCTGGTAAAAAAGGCAGGTTTAACCTCCTTGTATCACCGAAACATGATAAGAAACTTTGATTGGTTGGATCAAAGCCTGCAGGTAAGGAGAATGCAGTGTAGCTTATAACTATTAAAATGTGATTATCGGTGCCAAAAGGGCAATTATATTTAATTTCAAGACAAATGTTCAACTTGCAGGATGCAGGAACTGATTCATGGTGCAGCAAGATTGCAAGAAGTATCAGTGAATTTGGGAAACCTGCATTCATCGCTTTACAAAAGGGACTAAAGAGTCAGATAAAGAGGGTTGCTCGGGACTCTCTCACAACCATTGCATGGCTCGGTTGTGAAATTTCCAAAAGTTCAAATAACCTCAGATATTCAGCATGTGAGATCTTACTTGGCGAAGTTGAGAAATTTTTGCATCCTGGAGTGGACCTCGAAGAAAGACTTCTAGCATGCCTATGCATCTATAACTATGCTACTGGAAAAGGTAATGTTCCTATACTGTAAGAAATATAAAACTGTTTCATTAAGCTGCAGAAAGCAGAAAAGATGAATATAAAAATCAGTTCCACCCCACCAACATGTTAAGTCACGATTCTATGTCCAATATGAAAATATCACGTCCATTACAATGATTTATGTGGATGATGAATCAAGACCACAATGAATATTAACACAATCAGAAGTGACATGGTAGTAGGTGAAAAGTATACAATCTGTTTGATTTTTCTAGATGCATTCTGTTTATGCAGGGATGAAGAAACTAATTCATTTCTCGGAGGGGGTTAGAGAATCACTGAGACGATTTTCAAATGTAACCTGGATGGCAGAGGAATTACATAGAGTAGCTGACTTCTACCAGCCGAATAAATCGGTTAGTGTTCTTGAGGAAATCTTAAGGCATAACTGTGTAACCATGCTATCTGAACAATCAAATGAACTAATAAATGTCAAAGGAAGGTAATGCATAGATCATAAGAACTGCAGCATAAGCAAGCAGAGGTATCACCAAGAAAAAATAAAAACACTTAATGAGACTATTAATAGAAGTAATACATATGTATATCACATCAGTAAAATAGTTATTCAGAACTATATAACAGTAGGATTAGAAAAGAATTGTTAATTAGTTGGATATCCTTAGTGAACATCACCATGGATGCTCATTTATTTATCTAATGTTCTCCTTGCAGCGTATTTCATGTGTTCACACACAAATCCTAGAGGCAAGTCACAAATACAGTGGAGCTGTAACTGCTCTCATCTACTACAAGGGAATGCTTTACAGTGGATACACTGATGGTTCAATTAAGGTATGGCCATTGGCTACAACTCAAGAAAAGAAACTTTTCTAGTGATTCTAAGTTAACTACAAATCTCATTACTTGACAAAAAAAAAACTGAAGAATCAACTCTACAGACAACAGTATCATGTTAGCTTCACTTGATGATGAGTAAAGTAGGTTTTTCATTTTTATGTGCTAAAAAAACCATAATCACCAGATAAGTTGGTTGATTGAATAGGTGTGGGATGTCAGAAATCAATCAGCCACGCTTGTATTGGATGTGAAGGAGCACAAGAAGGCAGTGACATGCTTTTCTCTCTTTGAACCAGGGGAGAGCCTTTTAAGTGGATCCACTGATAAGACCATTAGGGTAAGTTAATCCTTGTCCTTTTTGTTTCTTATTTACCTAGATAGGTACTTATTCTGAAATGCACACATTCCTTTTCCAGGTGTGGCAGATGGTCCAAAAGAAACTGGAGTGCATTGAAGTTATAGTAACAAAAGAACCAATTCAAAAGTTAGAGACATATGGGCAAATGATTTTTATGATCACCCAAGGCCACCGGATTAAGGTAAAAAGTGACAGAAAATAAGGCTATCTAACAAATATGGATTAAGATCAAGCTTAATATGAAACTATTTGAGAGATACAATTCCTCTTCTCCAGGTTTTTGATTCATTAAGAGCAGTCAACAGCATTTGCAAAAGTAAAAGTGTGAAGTGCATGAAAGTGGTTCAGGGAAGGATTTACGCAGGCTGCACAGATTCAAGCATTCAGGTCAGATAAAGTGTCTTCAAATTTGATACAAATTTATCAAGCAATTGAAACCTTTATAGTTACATAGATATGTCACTCTTTCCAGGAGTTATCTACAACCAGTAACCATGCGAGGGAGATCAAAGCACCGGTAAAGAAATGGAGAATGCATAGCAAGCCCATCAATTCAATCATCATGTATAGAGACTGGCTTTACTGTGCAAGTTCAGTGGTCGAAGGTTCTAATATCAGGGTAACAACTAAATACTCCATCTATCAAAGAAACTGATATAGTAAACAACAGCCTAGATATGATTAAAGACTATGGTTCAGGAATGGAGAAGAAACTCCAAGCCCCAAATGTCAATGGTACCAGAGAAAGGAGCAAATATACTGACAATGGAAGTAGTGGAAGACTTTATGTACTTAAATTGCAGCTCATCAGCAAACAGTCTTCAGGTACATAATAAAACTTTAATTTCCCTCTTCAGGACCACTTCTTTTTCAGTTGGTAAGCACTATCATTTGCACATTTTTACAAACAGATTTGGTTGAGAGGAACACAACAGAAAGTGGGGAGAATATCTGCAGGAAGTAGGATAACAAGCCTTATCACTGCCAATGACATTGTTCTATGTGGTACAGAGTCAGGGTTAATCAAGGTTTGAAATCTTAACTCATTTAACTTTCAGATTCTTTCAATTCAGATTCTGTATCCAAGCCTGATGTTCTTCACTCTAATTTCCAATTCCCTTGAATGTACAGGGCTGGATTCCCCTCTAGCTGAGAACCAAACTACTTCTAAAAGAATGCCATTTGTGTACAGTAATGTTACATAATCACTGCAATCAAAGAATGCCTTAGTTTATATCAAAGATGGAAATCAAGCTTTCCTCCCTTGACAATGAAGTTATCTTCTTGTTTTACGTACAGTTGGTGTAAAGAATAATAGTGTTTCAAAGTCTTGAAATCTCTAAACAATCTAAACAAAATTATGAAATTAAGCATCAATAATACAAAAACTTCTAAAAATTACCTGAAAAACTGTTGAAGTTAGCATAAGAGTTTAAGAATAATGGTGATAGTCATTGGAAATCTGCCGGTGGGACAAAGGTGGCTCCTTCGTAGCCAAGTAGCAATGGATCCCAATGGAAGGAATGCATGCATGGCAACTCGATCATGATAGACGTAACTCTTGATGCATGTGGCACATTGGCCTCTTAGTTTCTGCTGATCCAAACAAAGACTTTTCTAAGGCTTCAATGGAGTTTTCATTAGCAGGGATACATGGGCATCTTCATAAGCCTGATATCTCCAAACTTTGAAAATTGAATTATAAGAGGAAACCAAGCACCCTTAACCATAAAAGCCTATAACCAAACTTGAAACCTCAAACTTATAAGCCTAAGCATGCTCAATTCCTTCGTAAACTCTCTCAAGATCTTATCTGGTGTAATCGAGTCAAGCTGAGAAATCTAGTATTAAGTTCGAGTTTAACTCGACTCGAAAATTTGAGGTTTAAAACTCGATTTCAACTCGATCGAGCTTAATTTTATAAGTTCAAGCTCAATTTAACAAAATATTCAAGTTGTTCGAGCTTAAATCAATATACTCGATTTATCATTTTTTAACCATATATTATAAGAGCAAATTAATAAACTAATAATAAAATATAAAAAATAATATATTTAAAAAACTCGCTTAGACTCACAAGTCACTTGAGCATTAAAATATTCGAACTTTATTTGTTATTCGAATAGTTCAAACTCAAGTTCAACTCGATAATAAACAAGTCAAATTCTAATAATCATTGAATCAAATTTAAATAACTCACAAAATAACTTAATTGGTTTACACCCTTAGATCCTATAACTTAAAATGAAATCTAATTTTTCTTTTTTCTTCTCTAAATATTTTTTACCAAAATTTTCCCTAATTATGCACTTACTAAAACTTTAGAACCACATAGATATATGTTAATGATTCATCCTTCCAAGAATGTCCAAAACTATAGAAAATAATAATTAAATTAAGATTATAATTTAAAATAGCACACATGTAATTAAAGTCATTAGCTACTTAATTTTGACAGACTAAAAATGTTGTCAAGGAAAAGAGAGCTGATTTATTTTTTTTCTGGAATTACTATGATACCATTATCTCTAACGTAAAAATAATTAAACTAGTACAACAATAAATAATATGAAGATCATGTGTTGTATATCAAATAGAAAGAAAATTCTACGGAAATGGTAATATCAATTTTAACGTAAAGGTTGATCTATTAAATCTATTATATATTTTGTGATCAAAAAATTTTATAATAAGGTTGATTTTATTGTAAGGTTAATTTATTTAATATTTATTTTATGCTTTTATTTATGTATTTACGCTCATTTACGATAAAGTTAAATTTTTTTCTTTCAATTGATATTTCGTTTACATATATGTTTATATTTATTAATATTAAATTTACGTTTATTTCATATATTTACTTTTATTATCATGTATTTATATTTATTGATATTAACTTTACATATATCTTCATGTGTTTAATTGTTTATGCCAATATTAAAAAAATAAACATAGAATAATAAATATAAAATATATTATCCAAGTGTTGTAGCTCAGTTGGTAATGTAGGTTGAGTTTGTGGAAAGAGCTCTCGGATTCGACTCTCACTAAACACATCTTTGGAGAAGGGTGAAGAGCCTTAACTGTAACTAAACCCGAATTAGTTATAAACCCGAATTAGTTATATTATTATAGTACACTAGAAAATTATTATAGTACACATCTTTGTTGTCATATTATTATAGTATACTCGTGCTTCGCTACGGAAAAATTTTTTTCTTTACAATTTTTTGTTCAAACTCAATACATACAAATGAAGAGTTAAAAATTAAAATACTCAAGAGTTGAACAATCATGCTCGTTAATTTGTTACAAAACATTATTGCAATTTTGGTTCAATGTAAACATAGAGCAACAATCGACATAGGTCACCAATCCACACAACAGCATGGAAGCTCGCCAAAGTATATAGCTCGCCAATCCACACAAATTGCATGACCGCTCGCCAGTTTACACAGCTGTAGAAACTTTCCTTTTCTTCGATTCCACAACAAAATATTTAAATCAATAAGAAATATACTCTAATAAAAGAGGCACATACTGCAGAAGCTCGCTAACCCACATAACAGCATAATAGCTCGCCAACCACATAGCTCGGCAAACTACACTACTGCATAACCACTTGCCAATCTACACAGCTATAGAAACTCCCCTTTTTTTCGATTCAACAACAAAATATTTAAATCAATAAGAAATATACTCTAATAAAGGAGGCACATACTGCAGCAGCTCGCCAACCCTCACAAAGAGCATAGTAGCTAGCCAAAGCACATAGCTTGCCAACCCGCAAATTCACATAACTGCTCGCCAATCCACACAGCTGTAGAAACTTCCTTTTTATTCGATTCAACAACAAAATATTTAAATAAAAAAAAATATACTCTAATAAAAAGAGCACATACTGTAGTAGATCAGCTTCGATTCAACTATCGTAATATTGCATCAACTCACCAAACCAACACAACTCGCCATTTTGCACAACAACATAATAGCTCGTCAACCCTCATACTACATCAGCTAGCAAACCCCATAGCTCGTCAATTCACATAACAGCATAAACAACTTGCCATCCGACTTAGCTCGCTAGTCCACAGAACTGCATAAATCGCTTGCCAATTGACACAGCTATAATACACGCGTCATCACCAATTGCTTCAATTGACAAAACAGTATTGTTGGATTATGCCCTTAAAACCATTCATTAGATGATTGACTTTGGCATTTTTATGTATCATGACATTTTATTATAGCTCATTATTATATTTGTCTTATAACTGCGTAATGTAATCTTATATAATAATGTCCTTAGAATAGTAATAACACACTATTCTTAAAATATCCCTAGTCAAGTATTATTATGAACAAGGATAACAATGTACGATAAGATTAGTATGTGGTTGACTGATGACCATTGTCATGGATATAGGATATCAAGTCATCACATAGGTACATGTTAGAGAACTATGTACTGGATCGACCCTCCATGAGAACGCTACATGGATTGTTATATGAGTGTCATAAGCGATTCTCATAGTGATGATGGTGTATGTGATCCTTTGACTTGAGATCATCAGAGATCCCAACATAGAGAATTGTGCACTTTAATGCTGCTAGATGTCATTCGTAACAGGATGGACTATAAAGGTAGTAATTGGGTATGCCTTGATCTATGTAGAGGGATGTTGAGTGATCAAGATAGGATTTATCCCTCTTATATAACAAGAGTGATGTCTTGGGCCATTTGATAGAGTGAGACTAAGAAATGCATGACCGTGCTCGAATAAGTCAATATGAGATATTGATTTTATTTGTTTAATTAGTCTATTAGGGAATCAAGAAACGCTGATTAGACTATACAAGTGTGACACATTCCATGATTTGTGTCTAATCAAGACATCAAAGGATAAAGGAATTAGACTACACGGTAACATCTTTCACGAGTAAGGTTATGTCGAGTCATTGACATTCTCGTTACATGGGTAGCAATGATGTGTTGCTAGATACCGCTCATTGCCTGTGACAATTTTTTTTGTCATTGCCATTGTTTAGAGAACCTATTGGGTCGCACACTTAGAACGGATCAATGAGGAGCTTAATTAATCATATTCTGAATTGGATTAAGGATATATCTAATCCTATTATGAATTGGATTAAGGATATAGTTAATCCTATTCTAAGTAGGATATAGTTAATCCTATTCTAAGTAGGATATAGTTAATCCTATTATAAGTAGGATTAGAGTTCTGTTTGGCAGTAAATTTTAGGGTAAAATTTATTGCCTATAAAATGATGTTTTTCTAAAACAGAGCTGCATAATTAAAAAACAGAAAAGGTATTTTTATAATCGGAACTAGCAATTCGATTATAAGGAATCAAAAACGCTCTTTAAGGCTTCTGATCGTGAGACGTTCAAGAGTCGTGAGATCCGTTCGTGTGGATACCATAGAGGCAGGAATTAAAAGTTGTTGCTTGTGACTCGACCAACGACAGAAATTAGAGAAAACGTTAGGTAAAATCTCGAAACCCTAATCAGGCAACTCTCCGAATCGATCCTGGTGGAGGCCGAATGATTTAAATTCCGCTGCGTATTTGTTTCGGTTTCCTTCAGTTCATACACGCGTTATCACCAATTTCTTCAATTGACAAAAGCTATCTTTAATAGTATGTATTGATTTACTTAAAAAAAAATTACTTACATAATTTTTCAAAAAAATCATCATCTTTTTTCCAAATAAATACAGGAAAAAAATTATAGCATTTCCTAGCTACATTATTTTCTAAAACAACATTTTATTGTCTATTGTTCTTCATAAAAAAAAGAATTTACATTTATAAATTATATATAACAAAAAATATGCTAAGGATTTAACTAAAAAAATTGTTGAGAAAAAAAAATAAAAGGACCTAAGTAAAAAAATAATTGAACAAAAAACATGTTAATGATTTAACTAAAAAGAGTTGAACAATCATGCTTGTTAATTTGTTGCAAAACCTGATTGAAATTTTGGTTCAACGTAAACATGGAGCAACAATCGACATAGGTCGTCAATTCACACAACAGCATAGAAGCTCGCCAAAGTATATAGCTCGCCAATCTATACAAGTTGCATGACCGCTCACCAATCTACACAGTTGTAGAAACTTCCCTTTTCTTCGATTCCACAACAAAATATTTAAATCAATAAGAAATATACTCTAATAAAAGAGGCACATACTACATAAGTTCGCCAACATACATAACAGCATAATAGCTCGACAACCACATAGCTCGCCAAACTACACAACTGCATAACCGCTCGTCAATCTACATAGCTGTAGAAACCCCATTTTTTTCGATTCAACAACAAAATATTTAAATCAATAAGAAACATACTCTAATAAAAGGAAGCACACACTGCAGTAGCTCGCCAACCCTCACAAAGAGCATAGCAGCTCGCCAAAGCACATAGCTTGCCGACCCGCAAATCCACATAATTGCTCGCCAATTCACACAACTGTAAAAACTTCCATTTTCTTCGATTCAACAACAAAATATTTAAATCAAAAAGAAATATACTCTAATAAAATATGCACATACTGCAGCAAATCGCCAACCCACACAAACAGCATAACAGCTCACCAATCCGTAGCTCGCTAATCCACACAACTGCATAAACTACTCGCCAATCTACGCAACTGTAGAAACTTTTATTGTCTTGGATTCAACAACAATATATTTACATAAATAAGAAATATACTCTAATAAAATGAGCACATACCATAGCAGCTTGCCAACCCTCACAAACAGCATAGCAACTCGCCAAAACACATAGCTCGCCAATCCACACAACTATAGAAACGCTCGCCAATCCACATAGCTGTAGAAATTGCAATTTTCTTCGATTCAACTATCGTAATACTGCATCAACTTGCCAAACCAACACAGCTCGCCATTTTGCACAGCAGCATAACAGCTCGTCAAACCTCATACTACATCAACTCACCAACCCCATAGCTTGCCAATTCACACAACAGCATAAAACAGCTTGCCATCCGACATAGCTCGTCAGTCCACACAATTGCATAAATCGCTCGCCAATTGACACAGCTGTAATACACGCGTCATCACCAATTGCTTCAATTGACAAAACAGTGTTCATATACTCGTCATCACCAATTTCTTCAATTGACAAAAATTATCTTTTTTGATCGAAACCCCCCGGTTTCCACCTTCGGTGACTATTCCGGAGTCGGGAGAAGCAGAGCATGATTAGGCTTGTCTCCATCCCAACACTGGCACTCCATACACAAGTCAGGATTCGAACCCTGGCTTTGCTTAAGGGACGAGGACCGCTTGCCACCCACGCTAACCAGTTGTTGGTACAAAAATTATCTTTAATAGTATGTATTGATTTACTTAAAAAAAAATTACTTACATAATTTTTCAAAAAAATCATCTTTTTTCCAAATAAATACAGGAAAAAATTATAGCATTTTCTAGCTACATTATTTTCTAAAATAACATTTTATTGTCTATTGTTCTCCATAAAAAAAGAATTTACATTTATAAATTATATATAACAAAAAACATATTAAGGATTTAACTAAAAAAATTGTTAAGAAAAAAAAATAAAAAGACCTAAGTAAAAAAAAAAGTTGTTGAGGGTAAAAAAAAATTGGACAAAAAACATGTTAATGATTTAATTAAAAAAATTGTTGAGAAAAAAAAATAAAAAGACCTAAGTAAAAAAAATTGTTGAAGGGAAAAAAAATAAACAAATGTCAAGCTATGGGAGATGATGAGATAAATATATATATAATATATATATATGTATGTATATATATATATAATATATATATATATATATGTATGTATATATATATATATATATATATATTTATATATATATATATATATATATATATATATATATGTATAGATATGCCGAAATTATTAGAGCTGTGGTTGGAGGTTAAAGGGGTCGGTACTTCTTCTTCTACTCGTTGCCGGCCAGCTCTCTCGTTCTAATAAAAACGAATTAGGGTTTAAGCGTTACGTTCCGTTTCAAGCCCGGCGTAAAACCCTAATCCAAAATCTCCCAAATCGGGGGAAATGCCTGGACCAACGCTGGAGATGGAGCCAGTGGAGCCGCAGTCATTGAAGAAGCTCAGCCTCAAATCCCTAAAGCGTGCTCTCGATCTCTTTAGCCCTATCCATGGTCATTTCGCTGCTCCTGACCCCGAGAGGTTGCAACTTTTTTTTTTCATAATAAGAAATTTACAATCTTTTTTTTTCATTATTTACTCAAATTTCATTAAACCCCACTTGAAAACTTTTTTTTTATTGGAGTGCAGCAAAAAAATTCGCATGAGCCACAAGGTTAGTGGGATTTGCTTGAATTTTGGTTTTGTTTTTATTATGATTGTTTATTGGGTTATAAATGGATGGTTGATTTAAATTTGTTAGATAAATGTTGAGTATGGTGGAATTAAAAGCGCGATGGGTCAACCTTCGAGGAAAGTTAATTCTGGTGCTGCTGATGCTGGGAATCAAGGTTCGGTGTCTTCGAAAGCCCTTGCTCTTACAGGTATTGTTCTTATTTGATTGAATAGAATGAAGGGTATTAGCTTGATATGTGCTCACTTAAGTTCTTTGGTCTGTGTCTGAGTAGCTTGGTACTGAATGATGTTAGATACTATGATTCTGGCTAGTCACCACTTTTGTATATTTTAGTAGCTTGTGGCCTATGCTGAGACTCGTGTAACTGTAACTGTAAATGGTTAATGGAGCAGGTCCAGCAGATTCTAGGGATTCACAAAAGGAAGGGACTCAAAATGCTTTAGTTGTTGGTCCATCTTTGCAACCAAAGGGGCAGTAAGTTCTCTTGCTCCAAATTTTGTATATGCTGATTACTGTCTTTCCCATTGAAACTGCAGATGTGGGTTTTAATTTTAATGTTAAATAATTGGGATTGATCTTGAGACATATAATCTTCTGCATCCTTGTTCTCTTGGAATCCGTTTCTTCTATGTAGAAGAAACTGTGTTGCTCAGTGGTGTTACTAATTTTTTTTTCTCTTCTTTTCTCTTTCCCAGAAAAGATGTTGGTAGTTCAGGCAAAAGCACCGCCATGGTTTCTGCTTCTGCACCCTTTTCTGAAAGGTTCTCTCTCTCTCTCCCCCTGTTATGCATCTTCTGACTCTTTATAATTTTATAAGTCAGCAATCTTGTGATTATTATCATGCATTAAGACATTTCTTTATAGCAAATTGGTGAAAACCATTTAAGTTCTGTTTTTTTATTGCTTGTTGCTCATATCCTGCAAATTTAGGGCATTGTAGCTTGATGATTTATGGTTTTATTCATGTGACAGGCTAACAACCTCTGCAATAATTGAAAGAATCCCAAGCAAATGGCCACGTCCTGTGTGGCATCGTCCATGGAAGAACTACAGAGTGAGAATCTCTCTCTTAATGATCGCATAAATGTCAGTGGGATTTTTTGTTGATTTCATGGTCACGTAAATAGAATAGAGTTGTTGCCTTTTTTCACGTTTTATTCACAGTTGTTGCACACACAAGCACTTGTGGACACCTTCCCTTCACTAGGTTACTTTTCTGACCTGCATCTTTCTTGTCCCTCATGCTGATATGTGTGTCCTATGCCTTTGATGAACATGTTTGTAAGTTACATCAAGAGTATTATTCACTCATTTCACTTTATGTGATAGTGCAGTCTATCTCATTTGTCAAATTCTGCCTGTTGAACCTCTTTCATAGCTGCTTGTTCAGATTTCAGTTCCTGTATATACTTGACTTGTTTTAATGGGTAATGCAGGTCATCAGTGGGCATTTGGGATGGGTGAGATCAGTAGCCTTTGATCCAAGTAACAACTGGTTTTGTACTGGCTCTGCGGACCGTACAATCAAGGTATATAATTGTGCAATTGGAAGTTGTCAACTCCTCTCTTTCTTATCCCTCTGCTAGCATGTAATCTCTAAAAGTGCATATTGATTTGAAAATTCAGCCATGGCTTGTTGAAAATGTCTTTTCTTGCCTTAATCTTGGCTTGTATTAGATATGGGATGTAGCAAGTGGAAGGCTAAAGCTCACACTAACTGGACACATTGAACAAATACGAGGTTTGATTTAAGAAAATTTCTCAGGTGTCAAAAGTTTTTACTGGCTAACCATGGCTTGGGTGGTGGTTATCAATCATGGATTTAGAATCATTTGAAAGATATATTTTATTTGCAGGTCTTGCTGTAAGTAGCAAACATACATATTTGTTCTCTGCTGGAGATGACAAGCAAGTTAAATGCTGGGACCTTGAACAGAACAAGGTCAGAACTATTACTTTGTATCTGTAATGAATAAGAATTTCAGAAGCAATTTTTTATCCTTTCTAACTGTTGTAATCATCCTTGTTATCGAAACTTATAAATTGCTGTATAGGTTATCCGGTCTTATCATGGTCACCTAAGTGGTGTTTATTGCTTGGCTCTTCATCCCACTATTGACATTTTGCTAACTGGGGGACGTGATTCTGTCTGCCGGGTATGAAATTTACCAACATATAGAACTACCCAAATTATTGTTTTTGATACAAGTTAATTTTAGCTGCTAATATATTTGGGTTTTTACTGATTTTAGAGTCATGAAATCAATTTTATATCTGATAGAAAAACAATTTTCAGGTATGGGATATTCGCACCAAGATGCAAATTTTTGCATTGTCTGGTCATGATAACACTGTTTGCTCTGTTTTTACTCGACCAACGGTACTAAGATCTTTTTTTTTTCCTTTGCAATTCTTCAACATGAGAAATTGTTGAAGTTTTAAACTTCTGCCTTACATGATTGGAGACAATTTCTATTTTCTTTTTTTTTTCAACTATATTTTGTATGTGTTTTGGGCCAATGGGTTATCTTGTTAATTGAATTATGCATCTCATCTTACAGGATCCACAAGTTGTTACTGGCTCCCATGACACGACCATAAAATTCTGGGACCTCAGACATGGTAAATTAAACTCATTTGACATTATCTTTTCTGTTTCTTTTTTTCTCATCTTCTTCCTTTCCTTTTGTAACCTTGGTAACATATTGGTTGTTAACTGTCCAGGAAAAACGATGTCAACTCTAACACACCATAAGAAGTCTGTGCGAGCTATGGCTCCACATCCTAAAGAGTATGTTCCCATACATCCCATTTATTAGTTTACATGAAAATGGAGCTATGGTTGAATTTATGTTGCCATTCTCTGCTCTTAATGTTTCTCAACTTTTCCGTATCAGAAATTGTTTTGCATCTGCATCAGCTGACAACATTAAGAAATTCAATCTTCCAGAGGGAGAATTCTTACACAATATGCTGTAAGTGAAAAGCCTTCATTGCTGGAAATCTAGTTGTGTATTTGTTTGGATTTTTAATGAACTAACATGGTGTCATTTTTTGTGTTCCCGGATCAGCTCTCAGCAAAAGACTATAATTAATACCATGGCTGTCAATGAGGATGGTGTAATGGCAACCGGAGGTGCAGTTAACTTTTGGTTTCATTTCAAATAATTTTGATTTGGTGAATTTTATTATGTACTTGTCTAAATATGCAAGCAATGCCTCTAATCATTCATCCGTGCAAACTATTGAAGGTGACAATGGGAGTTTGTGGTTTTGGGATTGGAGGAGTGGTCACAATTTCCAGCAAGCTCAGACAATTGTACAGCCCGGTAAATTTTTCTGGATTCTTTTTTGGCTAGATTTTGTAGATTTGACAATTTTTGTATATATTTCATGATCGTATTAATGTCAAATCGTATTCGTTTTATGTAAAACACACAAATTATCATATCAAAATTTTTATCGACATGCCTAACAAAAAATGGTTAACACAATGAATGCTTGATTACAGGCTCCTTGGACAGTGAAGCCGGTATCTATGCTCTCTCATATGATGTAACTGGTACAAGATTGGTATCCTGTGAAACAGACAAGACAATTAAAATGTGGAAAGAAGATGAAACTGCAACTGAACAAACTCATCCTCTCAGCTTCAAGCCACCCAAGGATATCCGCCGGTTTTAGTGTTCTCGACTCACACTTCTGTTTGTCTGCTTGTCGGTGACCGTCTAGTTTTGTACATTGTTTTGAGATATGTAAGTTAAAAACTAGTTATTAATCGTGGATAATTGTACGGTGCTAGTAGAGGTATAGTCGGGTTTTGTCAAAATGACTGAGAAATTCGAAAGTTCGTTTGAGTTCGACTGAATTTAGTTTTTAAATTTAAATTTGATTCGATAAAATACTTGAATTGTTCGATTCTCTTTTGCTATTTAAATATTTTTATTTCTTTTGCAGAGATCTCTTTCTTTCTCAACCTCCATCAAACACTCTTTAAATGTTGGAGTGCATCTGGAAATAAAAAATTAAAAAATTCGACGTGCCTTAACCCTTCTCTTTTCCTTAATAGATCAGATTAGCTAGTTAAAAAAATGCACATGAAAGACAAAGTCCAACCAAAAGAAAAAAACCGCATCCATTTAAAAAATGAAAACTCTATTAATTAATTTAATTGCATGCAAGCAAGACGAGGCTTCACATTGGCAAATTTGAAATCGAAATCTTGAAGTAACGGCCAAAAATATAGGTGCATTGCTGTCAAAATTATCACCTATCGTAACATACTTTAAATGAGCATTGGTGTAATTGTGAAACAAAAACAAAGCAAACAACGATAAAATTAGATCTCACCATCGTGGATACTATACAATAATAAAATATGAATAAAATTTACAAATTAAAATTTACTAAAATTATATGTGAATATAAAAAAGTTTTAAAAAATTTATATTTGATGTATCAACACATTTCATTACAAAATTTTTACATTTTACTTGACACAAATACAAATTATATATACCAACCACAATTCTACTTGCAATACCAAAAAAAAAAAACCATAAAAACTGCACCGACCACAAGACTTAGACCGATTATACAGCGCAATTTCATGCTTGAATATACCCTACTCTGCCGGTTACGTCTAACAAATGCTCACTCTCTCCTCATAAATCTCATTCACTTTGGAAACATTCAAAAACCTCTAAATCAAAGCTCTCTCAGATCATTTTCTCTAAGAAAATAACTGTTAACACTGTTCTAAACACCCCCATAGCAGAAATCATGACATCCGAACGGATTCATAGGAACCAAACAACCTCAAGACAACCAGAACCAGCTCTCAGTTCACGAAGTAAACCTTCAAACCTTGTCAGAAACGCGACAACCCCATTTCGTTACATGTTTCAGAAGCAGCGTTTTGTCTTTGTTCTTGTCGGAGTTGTCATCGCTGTGCTCTTTTTCAACACTTTTCCTATATCACCATCACAAAAGCCGAGTCATGGCGAATTTCCGGACCCGATTTTGGCATCCGAATCCACTCATGTGACTCGGAGAGTCCTCTATGAAGCATACCCTGAAGGTTTACAACGCTTTAATGTTGCTGGCAAGGTACCATTGGGAGTGAAAAAGAAGAGCTTGAGGATTGTTGTCACCGGCGGAGCTGGGTTCGTGGGAAGCCACCTTGTGGACCGACTGATCGAAAGAGGTGACAGTGTGATCGTGGTTGATAACTTCTTTACAGGGAGGAAAGAGAATTTGGTGCACCATTTTGGAAATCCTAGGTTTGAGCTCATCAGGCATGATGTTGTTGAACCAATACTCTTGGAAGTTGATCAGATCTATCACTTGGCTTGCCCCGCTTCTCCTGTGCATTACAAGTTCAATCCTGTCAAAACCATTATATCCTTGCTTGCATTCTCTTTCTATTTTTTCAGATATTTCAATGGTAATCAAAGAAGACTTAGGAAGACAAAAACCTGGTTTAAAAATAAAATTTTCATAGTTATACATGTTTCTTTCATTTGCAAACCAACATAAAATAACCAAACTTCAGCATTTAGTATAGTTTCTACTCCATATACATTTTACATGCATTGTAGGGTCTTGGAAAGTCAATTATAAAGAATTTTTCTTTCGTATCAACGGAAATGTTATTTTTGTAATTTGAACTCTCCACTTTAAAATTACAAAGAAAAAAGTTTTGTCGTAACACAAAACATCAAAGGTAGTTTAGAAATTTCTTCGTTTGACATAATAAGACCGATGTACAATTTTCTTTGCCCGTCCTGTCTATCTTGTACAATTTGGAACCTTGATTTCAATGGCTGGGGCTATGGATCCACAAGACCAATGTAGTGGGGACATTGAACATGCTAGGGCTTGCAAAAAGAATCGGTGCGCGCTTCTTGTTAACAAGCACCAGTGAAGTCTATGGTGACCCTCTACAACATCCCCAGGTTGAGACCTACTGGGGCAATGTCAATCCCATTGGTTAGTTCAATGGTTTCTTTACACTCCTTTTCATAGTTGTCACTCTCTCTTTTCCTCTTCTCTCCTAGTAATGAATTAGCCCTTTCACCACGACAATCTATTTCGGTCTTTATGACATCTTAATTTCCTCTCCGGAGATTTTAAGGGTGCAGTTTCTCACATTTATGATTCTCAGCTTGTTCTCTTACATTTTGATATGTCGGTAGGTGTAAGAAGTTGTTACGATGAGGGCAAACGTACTGCAGAGACCTTAAGCATGGACTATCATAGAAGCCTTGGCATCGAGGTTGTATTGTATTTCTACACTATTTGTTTGCATTTCATCTTTCATTGTTTTCACTGTTCTCGTGCTTGCTTCATATTCCGTACAATTGAATGGAAGGAAACACAATAATCTGCAAACTGTTCATTCATCAGGTGAGGATTGCTCGGATTTTTAACACTTATGGACCGCGTATGTGCATCGATGATGGCCGTGTTGTCAGCAATTTTGTGGCCCAGGCGTTAAGGAAAGAGCCATTGACTGTCTACGGTGATGGAAAGCAAACTCGGAGTTTCCAATATGTTTCAGACTTGGTAAACTTTACCCCTTTACCAGAATTCATCTGCTTTGCCTATGGTGTATGCGTGGTCAATGTACGTTAATGAGAAATAATCTATAGGGAAGAAGGTTGGTGGCTGGGGTGCGGGGTAGAGTTCTACAGTTTTGTCCACTAGATTATAAACTTACAGTACAGATATTAATGGCGAAAACAAGATTCTGATGAGAAATGTTGTGTTGTATATGGAAAACAATAACAGGTGGAGGGTCTAATGCGCCTGATGGAAGGCGATCACGTGGGTCCTTTCAATCTTGGAAACCCTGGCGAATTTACCATGCTTGAACTTGCTCAGGTAAATCTGCAAATATTGTTGATAGGTTTCACTAAATTTCAATATACATAGCAGTTTTTTTTTTCCATCAATCAGTTGGGTTTTCCCAAGTCACATCGGAGAATTTCTATATATACTCCTATTTTTACTCTCCATACCCCATTTCTCTTCATTAGTCACTGTTCATTACTGAGACAGATGGAGTACAAAGAGCAAAAATGGGAGTATATTTAGCAGTTCTCGTCACATCGACTGCAAAAGAAGTTGGATGTGTTTATAAATATAAAGAAAAGTCTTATTTTTTAATTAGCTTTTAGGTTGATAAAATTCAATAGCACTCAACACTGATATTAAAGTTTAGGTTTTAGTATATCTCTCTTTACATCAAGCAAAGAAAGCACTTCTAAATCTTTGTGTATGAAAGGAAAGATTGTTAAAATTTTCTCACATAAATTGTGGGAAGAATTGGATGTGAGAGAAAATTTTACTCCTTAAATAACCTTTTAAGATTAAAAATGTTCAATAATACCCAACACAATCCATCATTCTAATATGGGACTATTAACTATTTATTTTTCGTGGATGAGTTTAATGTTTAATTTAAACTAGTTCACCTTCACTTTTGATGGGGGAGAATGGTGACAAAGGATTATATGCTTTATTGGAACCGAACATGATTAATCAACTATTTTTTTACATCCTCGAAGGATCGATGCAAGGATCTTATGCATCTTAGGTGGATCCAAATTATTTTCATTTTTCAGTTCCTCATGTTATTAAGGCTATCTGTCTAAGCTTAAATCCATTCTATCAATTTGTGTGCCGACAGGCATGTAATCTGTTGATAAAATATTGGACTCTTAATTTCAATGATCGGTTGATCTAGACATCCTTAAATACCACAACAAAAATAAAATAAAATAGGGACTGTATACAGGCCAAGCTATAAGAAAGTTAATTTGAATCCTGGTTTGCTGCAGGTGGTACAGGAAACAATTGATCCAAATGCAAAGATAGAATTCAAGCCTAACACAGAGGATGATCCGCACAAGAGAAAACCTGACATTTCAAAGGCTAAACAGCTTCTTGATTGGGAGCCAACAGTGTCTCTCCGCAAAGGACTTCCTCTCATGGTCTCAGATTTCAGGCAACGGATTTTTGGTGACCAGAAAACAGGTGGTGCAACCGCTGAATAATTTAGAGAAAACCCTTTGGGTTAGCTATCAATCAGAGCAAGAATAATAAATTGGCAAAGCAGCTGAAGCAACCCCTTCCTCCTTCCATGGAGATTCTTTATAGACTTACATTAAGAGTGATTCAGCAATCCAATTTTTGTACGATCCTTTGCTTCTCCTTTTGTTAAATTTAAGGGCAACTCATGTATTTTAAACTTTATTTTGAAGTTTGGAGTTTTTTTTTTGTTTCCGAAAGTTTAAGAGTACGAGAAGTTATACCATTTTCAAAGTCAAAGCATATCGTTACTAATATTTATGGATCAATTGAAGTTTTACATGTAAATTTTTTGAAATTTTAAAATCGTTGCTTTTCTTAAGAGTGATTGAGCAATCTAATTTATCATCGTTTTTTCCGAGAGTGATTGAGCAATCCAATTTTTGTATGATCCTTTGCTTCTTATTCTGTTAAATTTAAAGGCAACTCATATATTTTAAGCTTTAATTTGAAGTTTGGAGAATTTTTTTTTGGTTTTCGAAATTTTAGGAATAAGAGAGATTATTCTATTTTCAAGGTCAATTTTACCGTCAATTTATTATTGGAATTTACTCTGATCTATTTGATTTTCACTTATAAATTTTTCGAAATTTACAAATTACTTACTAACAAAAAAAAATAGAGATTCGAATTTAATGATTTACACTCAACATTCGAACCTTATCCACTTATACTAATCTCATTGGATTAAAATATGGAGATATCAACTTCTTAAATATTTCTTAATAACATGCATCAACCTCTTAAATATCATAAATATGTATGTATTATGTGTTATATATAGCAATAGCAATAGCAATGTAAAAGCACAATTAATAAATTTAAATTTACTGAACGTAAATTCGTTGATAAATGTTAAAAAAAATGTTACTCAAACAGAACTACTAACAAAATAAATACATTTATTTTTAAAATGTGAAAATTCTATAAATTTAAGATTTAATATTTGCATTAGTTTTTCTCTCGTATCAAATGCTTCTATTATATTAAAAAGATTTGTTTGACGAAGTTAAGACATAGCTTAAAAATATCTCGACCGTATTTTCAATCTATGAACATATAAGGGAAGAATGAGAAAAAATAGAAATTATAATGTCTTAATTAAGTGCAAGTTTTTTTTCTTTTTAAAGCCAAATATGAAAATCAAATTTTCATATCAATCATTCCTCGTTTCAATTATCTTTTATAAGTATTAACTAAATATTTGAATAAAAAAGATTTTTAAATTTATTGAATTGTCACGTCAAAATTAAAACTATTTAATCAAATCTTTAAAGAAAAGAATTTTTAATGTATTCCAAAAATTGAAAAAAATTGATATTAAATGAAATCTCTCTCTAAAATTTAAAAAATTAAAAGCATGGGTGATAATCATATGGATTTTTTTAATTCAATAATCGAATTATTAATTAATTTAAGTTAAATTCATTTCAATTATTTTTTAAAAATTAATTAAATTCTGATCATTTCGAATTTAAATTATAAATTTATTTTTATCATCGAATCAAATTAAAAATATACTCAAAAAAATAAAAGAAAAAACTAAAAACGAAGGAAACATTGAAACAATGTGTAAGATGGGCTCCGTCTTCTTCAACAAACAAAGCCCAATCCGAACCCAACTCACTCACCGAGTTTGAAGCAACTCAACCAACTCACCCAGCCCAACGTAACCATACTGGATCGACAAAATCCAACACCTCGCCAAGCTGAGTCATTGGGCATAAATATCAATATCCCTAGCGACGGCGTCTCTCCTTCACTCCCGAGCGAGGCTGCGTTTGCTTTCTGCAAGCTAAAACCTCGAGCAAGTCTCTCTACCAATCAGGTTCATTTGATTCCTATTTCTTCTGCTGATTTTAATTTTGTTAAATATTTTGTCTGCGTTTGCTATATTTGCTTGTGCCTTTTCAAAATTTCTATCGTTTGATTACTTTTTTAATGCTTAATGGCTATGTCATTCCTCCATTCTTTCGGAGAATTTATTTTTATTGAGTTTGGGGTTTGGGGGTTTAACGAAACTCAAAATTTGAGCATTGGGGGTTGATTGTATTCAGGGTTTTTTAGCAGTGAATTTGGAACTAAGAAATCAGAATTCTTTTCTTTGGCGAAATTACCTTTCTCT
Organism: Heritiera fomes; assembly: GCA_032173925.1. NCBI lineage: Eukaryota > Viridiplantae > Streptophyta > Magnoliopsida > Malvales > Malvaceae > Heritiera > Heritiera fomes. The sequence continues at coordinate 37,555,385 of JAPDPM010000008.1, forward strand.
TTCGAATCCAGCATTTCACTCTTTCATTTGAGGCTCAGATCAAAAACTTCGTTCGGAAAAGGCCTTTGACAAAACTCTGCAGTTCGTGTCTGTTTTTCATAGGTTGTAGGAACTGAGCTTTTAAGGCTTATGTTCTGTGATTTATCGGACTTAAACTTGATTTCTTAGGGTATATTGAATGTTCTTTGCTCTGTTGCTAGATTCCTATACTTGGCAACTACTACTTAAGTGAAATGATTTCCTTTTTTGGGATACGTTCTGGTTACAGTTCATATTGAAGCAGAAAGGCCTTTATTAGGAGCAGCCAAAATGTCGAGAAAAGGTTTGATGGAGCAAGACTTAACTAAACTGGATGTAACTAAGTTGCATCCACTCTCTCCTGAAGTTATATCTCGCCAGGCTACTATAAATATAGGTAATGATCAATCTTTGTTGTGATCAAACTAAACGTAGTACGTATCATTATGGTGCAAATAGTTATGGTTATTATAAACCCTAGTTGTTGTTCCTGGCTTTATTGATCAAAACTTTGATTTTGGTCTCAATTTATCAGGCACTATAGGGCATGTGGCACATGGGAAGTCAACAGTTGTGAAAGCAATATCTGGCGTTCAGGTGATTTAGTTTAATTTTAACGGTGATACCCAACTAGGATATGATAACTTACCTTTGAAGAGTCTGCTTGGTATTTTGTGCCTTTGTACAGTTACTAGTGTTGCTGTTGAATTTTGGAGTCTAGTAAATGTAACACATTGTGTTTTTTGTGCTTTGTGCTTTTTCTGCAGACTGTTCGATTTAAGAATGAGTTGGAGCGTAATATTACCATCAAGCTTGGCTATGCGAATGCAAAGATTTACAAATGTGAAGATGAACGATGCCCTCGTCCTATGTGCTACAAGTAGGTTGATATCTAGCAATTGTTTTTCTTTATTAATTTGATGAGCATTAAAAACTGCAACTGCGATCTGAAAATTGATTTGTAGGGCATATGGAAGCGGAAAGGAGGATAATCCTCTTTGTGATGTGCCTGGCTTTGAAAACTGCAGGATGAAGTTGCTGAGACATGTATCTTTTGTAGATTGCCCGGTAAGGTCCTAAGTGCTACTCTTTGGATACGAGGGGTTTAAGTTTTTTAGTTTTCCCAGTTGCTTGCTTGTTCACTCACTCTTGTTTCAGGGCTACAAAAGGGATAAAGCATGTAGCTTTTCAAATTTATAAAAGTCTTCTATTTTCTCCTATATGAATTTATTTTTGATATTCAATGTTTCCATCAGGGTCATGATATTCTCATGGCTACCATGCTTAATGGAGCGGCAATTATGGATGGTGCATTGCTTCTCATAGCTGCCAATGAAAGCTGTCCACAACCTCAAACTTCTGAGCATCTGGCTGCTGTTGAAATCATGCGACTCCAGCATATTATAATTCTTCAAAACAAGGTTGATCTTATTCAAGAGAATGTAGCCATCAATCAGCATGAAGCAATTCAGAAATTTATTCAGGTTACCTTTTTGTTTTACAAAAAATAGATGGATATTTCATTGTTGTTTCTTTGCTGAATCTTTTGCTCAAAATAATTCATTGCAGGGTACTGTTGCTGATGGTGCGCCAGTGGTACCAATATCTGCACAGCTAAAATATAATATCGATGTTGTGTGCGAGTACATCGTTAAGAAGATCCCTATTCCAGAGAGAAACTTTGTCTCACCCCCTAACATGATTGTCATTCGATCATTTGATGTCAATAAGCCAGGTTTTGAGGTTGATGAGATTAAAGGTGGAGTTGCTGGTGGAAGTATACTCAGGGTATATTTGCAACGAGCTTGTTAGTCTTTATTTGGAGATGAATGCTAAAATTGATGCACGTTTTTACTTTACCAAACACTGGAGACTTTCCATTTTTTTTTCCTTGTTTCATGCTTGTCTCTAACACTGTTAAAGTCTATTATCTGTTAATCAGTTGACAGTCCTAGAAATAGCATGCATTTAAATGGAACATTTATAAAAGATTGACTTCTACCTCTTGGTAGTTGCTAGAGAACGGATTTAGAATGAGCTTCTGTAGCTTTGGCTTGTATGCATGATAATTTTGTTGATATTTGTTATTTTCAGGGTGTTTTGAAGGTGAACCAGTTTATTGAAGTTCGTCCTGGGATTGTTGTTAAGGATGAAAGTGGAAACATCAAATGCACACCCATATATTCCAGAATAGTCTCACTGTATGCTGAACAAAATGAGCTACAATTTGCTGTTCCAGGAGGTTTAATTGGTGTTGGAACAACTATGGACCCAACTTTGACACGTGCTGATAGGTTGGTGGGTCAAGTTCTTGGCGAGGTTGGGTCACTCCCTGAAGTTTTTGTTGAGCTTGAGGTAGGTGCTGAATTTCTTTAGCAGGGGCCCACTTTTTTTAGCGAGCCATTGTGGCTTATTTTAAGCAAATGCAAGTTTTATCTTTCTTCATTATAGGTTGGTAACCCATATTGGTGAAATCATTTTTTTTATGTTTTACCTATTTTAATTTCAAAATTGTTTTGATGCATGCACACCCTCTCCTTTTCTGAGTGCAAGATGGATTTGGTTTGCGATGTTGGTTTATTCTGTTAGATGTTGTTGGTTGCTGCTTCCATGAACAATTATCATAGAAAATGTGGCATAATAACAAAAATGAAAAATAAATGCTGACTGCTGTTAACTTCTGAAATTGTGTCTGTTCTAAACTTCTAATTGTGCAGGTAAACTTCTTCCTTCTTCGAAGGCTTCTTGGTGTTCGGACAAAGGGATCGGAGAGGCAGGGAAAGGTGTCAAAGCTGGCCAAGGGAGAGATCCTGATGTTGAATATTGGGTCCATGTCAAGTGGGGCACGAGTCATAGCCGTAAAGAATGATTTGGCAAAACTGCAACTCACGTCCCCTGTTTGCACCAGCAAGGGAGAGAAGATTGCACTAAGTCGGCGCGTTGAGAAGCACTGGCGCCTAATAGGATGGGGCCAAATTCAAGCTGGAGCAACCCTTGAGGTTCCACCCTGCCCTCTTTGAGCTCCCATAAACAGGTAGACAGAAAGCAAAAATAGCGGTAGAAGAAGGCAGAAGAAACGAATTTTTGTTGAAATGTGGGAAGGCAGAGAATGTCTTGGTACTATTTTTGTCAGGTGGAGGAGAAAATATTGTTTGGATAATTTCATTCACTGTGTATGTTGGTTCTTTTTTCCCTTCTTTTCTGTGCAGGAACCTGATTGTTCCTTCCATTACATTGTGAGTTTTGTTTTTCTGGGAGTCCTTCAGACTATGCGGAAACATGGAATTTCTTCTACTTGTCTGAAACTTGTCTTTTGTCTTCAGGAGACCATACATGCCCGAGTACAATACGGGGCCTTCAAGCCATTCACAGAAGCGATTCTATCTTAGCCTAGTCTATTTCTTCCCCTTTTTAATCATCTTTAATGGTGATTATAATTTCTTACTGAAGAGTGGGGATGAACACACTAGTAAAGTAACAGAACAAGCGGGGTTTTTTTGCGGTTGTCTATACATCATTGCATCAAATATAAATTTTTATAAATATTACTGTAAATAAGGTGTTTGTTTTTAGAATTATTATTTGATATATTGTCGGTAAAATTTTTAAACTTTACAAGTGAGATTAAGATAATAATACATAAAAAAAGGATGTATTGTTATTTTAGTTTCGCATGTGAAATCTAAAATTATATTAATGATCATCATAATTATCTTTTCTCAGTAAGATCATTACTTATTACTTTTATGATATTATAACCCTTTTCAAGGAATGAAGTTGATTTTAGTTAAAGTTTATGTTCTCTATTTCAAGTTTTGAGTGTTCGTACGCAAATCATCGACACAAATAACAGTGTTCAAATCATCTAAGAGAATGATTGTGAGAAGAGTCTGATGGTCTCTTGCGTTGAAGAATATTAAACTTTTAAATTCAATTATTATCAGAATTTAATTCATGATAACTTTAAATATAAAAAGAATAAAGAATAATTTCATTAAAATCTTTTAAATAATTAAGACTTTGACATAAATCTAAACTAATTTTAAACCTCTAAAGCAAGTTGGTAGCCTAATTAGGTCGACAAAGCTATGATTACAAGGTGATGAAAACGAAATTTTCCAGTTAGATAAAGCACACTTGTGATGTTTTTAAACCGTCCACGTACTAAAATATATCTCATATATATTAGGGCATGATTGTTTGTGAAAATAATAAGAATTGCTTAATTAATCCGCTGCCGACTAAGTTTTGATTAACTAAACCCAAACCAATCACAGCAGTCCACGTTTTTGTCTATCAAGCTCCAATTTCTACGTTCTCATCACTCCTTTTCTGAAAGAGGACGGAGGATTAGTAGAGATATTGTCCCTTGCATGATAAGCAATGTAGTAACAAACGAGTTAGAAATATTATTGTTCATTATATAAAATATTTTTATATAATAAATTAATTTAAATATATAAAATTCACTGGTAGAATTTTTTTTTTTTACAAAGTTGAATAGAAAATATAGAAAAAGGTTAAAGTTATTCGAAATTGAATTGCTTATATGAAAGATTATTTATTAATATAAAATTTTGACTTTGGAAATGTTAAAATTTTTTAACTCATGCAAAAAAATAAATTTGATTTTTTTTAATAAAGTTACAAATCAACTCCTTAAAAAAGTGCTCATTTCTATAACATGTATTTTAGTGATTTTTTAAAACATTTTTATTTTATTTTTTAATAACTCACGAAATTATAAAAATATAATTTCAAATTAATTAATTAATTTTGTTATTTTTATAATCATTTATTTTAATTTTAATCAACATAATTTAACCTCTTAAAGAAATACTTTTAGCACAAATCTAATCGAATAATACTTTTATAAAAATATTAAACTTATTCATCTAAACTTTGTACCTAACTTTTTAAACATATATCGACTCCCACTAAACACATCTTTGAAGAGGAGTGAAAAATCTTAATTGTGATTAAATTCCGAACAAAATTAATTTTAAACTATTAAAACGAATGATAATACTTGTGATTTAAAAAAAAATCTTTTTTCCCAACGCTAACAAGATAAGATCATAAGATCCAGCAAAGATCAGAAATTTGTCAACTTTTGTTAGATCCTTATCATCCTACTTCCAGTTGGTCGGTCCAAACAAAGACAGCACTTTGAGGTTCAATGAACCGCGTGTCACCTCCTAAGAACAAGGCTCTAAAAAATCCCGGAAGCTGGTGGCCAGACTCAACTCAATCATGCAGATTTAGTCTTTCTAGAGAAAATGCAAAGGACAAAAGTAAAAGATTGAAAAAATAATACGACATAAATTAGTTTTGATAGTAATTTTATAAAAGAATACATTCACAATATATTGAAATTATATATCAATCATATAATATTATTTTATTAATGAATAAATTTTAAAATATATAAATTTTTAAAAGTAAATATTAATAAAAATTTTAAATTTTGTTTTTAAAAATTATATATCTTTAAACTTTTCTTTAATAAAATGATATATTATTATCAATGCATTATATATATATATATAAATACATTAACATAAATTTTAGGTTTAATAGTCAAATAGACCCTTAACTTTTAGCATAAAATAGAATTAAGCCCTTAATATTTTATCGCGTGAAAATCAATCCATAAAATTTTATTTCATTGTAAATAAACCTTCAACCTTTTAAAATTATGTAATTAAGTCCAAATCTGTTATATGACACTAACTGTCGTTTGAACATCTAACATAAAAGCTGACGTGAATAGCTTAGTTGGCTGCCACGTGACATGTCACGTATGCAATACTAACTGAAGTTAGTGTCGTTTAATAGATTTAGATTTAATTGTATAATTTTAAAAATTGATGATTTATTTACAATAAAATAAAAATTTATAGACTGATTTTTACGTGATAAAATATTGAAAGTTTATTTTATTTTATGCTAAAAATTGAATGTCTATTTGACGATTAAAATTAAATTTTAACATAAAATTTTTGTGTTTATATATATAATTTGTGAAGTCTACAATCACTCTATGTTGAAAGTCAAGCCCAGCCCAACCTAAAAAGTTGGCACCTATAAAAATACCACACTTAAAGCCCTAATTTTCATCTTCTTCGCCAGAGCAGAGCCGCTGCAAGCTACTGTAGGAGTTTTCTTCTTCTTCAGATGTAGAACTTCTATAGTAGCTAATAGATATAACGATAAAAATATAAATTATAAATATCCTTTTGCATATATATATATATAGAAGCAAATAGAAATAATGGCCCGCTCTCTCTCTTCCCTTAAGCTCCTTGCCACTTCAGTTTCTGATGGCCTTTCCATATCCAGGTATTTGAGTTTTCTTTTTTTTTTTTAAATAATTCTATGGTATATGATGTTTGGTTATTGCTAATGATTTGAACGTGGGTTTACAGGAGAGGGTTCTCGGCTGCATCAGAGGGAGCTTCGAAGGCTAGCTTTGGCTGGGGAGGGTCGGCGTCCAGGCCTGCCATGGCGGGGAAAGTTGAACAGAGGGCTGCGAACGCGATGAAAGAAGAGTCAGGCTCAGGGGCATGGGTTTCTTCTGCTTGGGCCCCTGACCCTGTTACAGGTTATTACAGGCCTCAGAATTGCGCAGCTGAGATTGACGCCGCTGAGCTCCGAGAGATGTTGCTGAATCACAAGGTGAGACCGAACTAGAGAACTGCAGCATGCGACGATCAGAGCGGCTGTTCTTGAGCTTCAGAGATTGGGATGCCTTTTGTGTTTTTTTTTTTCCTTCACTGTTTTGAGTTTTGTCGACAGAGTGAACTTGTGGGGAAATTCTGCAGTAAGGTTGTGTGCTTAACTCTAAGGCCTAAGCTAAGGATGAAAACTGAATTACCCGTTAGTATTACTGTTATAACTAATGAAATTATCTCTTTTTAAGATAATTTTCATTTGTGAAATTTAGCATCAAAATATATGGTGTATTGTAAAAAGTAAAAACAAAAGAAAAAAATGTTTGTGAATGTGTGAAAGTGGAGGACACCTCAATCAATTTGCTATTATTTTGTGTAAAATATATAAAAAAAAAATCAACCATGAATTTTTTTTGAATAATTAAGATTTAGTTTAATGTTCATTACTTTTACTTAAGAAATATTAGATTCAACGTTAGAAATTTTTTTTACCTTCTTATAATAAAAGGGTTTTTAGTTTTTATATTTATATATAACTTTTATCAAATTTATTTGATAAAATTATTCGAAAGTTGGACTATCTGATCAAATCCAAAAATTTATCTAATTTGATAAAAAATTAAATTGAGTTTGAATTTATCATTTTAAGTTTGGTCCAGTTTGATTTATAATTTTTTACTATTATTTTTTTATACTAGTTTATTTTTAATTATTTTTGATTTTTTTATAATTTAATTTAATTTTGTATTATTTTTTAGATTTTATTTTAAAATTTACATGTTTTTCGTAATCTTTTGTGAGAATTTATATTAACATATTGTATTATATTTATTAAATATTATATATTTTAATATTTTATTATAATTTTTAAGAAAATCAATAGTATTTAAATGTGTTTGGATTTATTCAAAATGAGCTATAAATTTTTTGATATTTTATTTAAACTCAATCCGAGCTTCATCGATCTGTAAACACTTTTATGCATCACTTTTTGAGTTCAAAGCATAAATAAGAAAATCACAGCATATTCTGGTTAGGACTAAGGCCTATGGTGCATGGGCTAATATATACAATGACCCAAAGCAACAATATTCTGTAAGATTAGCAATTAAAGGTTTCATCATGACTCCTTTTGGGCCTCAATATTGGCAACAATGTGAAGGAGTATGCAAATGAGTGTTGTTTGATTCATAGCATCATAAAGAAGGAAACCAAAAGTATTATTACTCAAAAGCACGTAAATCAGTTGGTAGAAGATTGTTCTAGTTTAATCAGAGGTCTCGAGTTTGAGTCTCTGGGTATGCAGCTATGTTAAAACTCTTGAGGGAGAGCTTTGCCGCCCTTTGGGTCTTGCCGGCTCGAATCCGGATTAGTCTTATACCAAAGGTATAGGGATACCGGATGGTCTAGATAAAAAAAAAACCAAAAGTATTATTCGTACTGCATGCATGATTGGCACTGACATTGGCCAAAGAAAATATGAGTTGATGAGAATTTAAACAAAAGCTTTTTACTATAAATTGTTCTCGTTCAAAAACTAAGTGAACCAACTTTTTGAGTTATTCTTCATTATTTTTTACTCGAGTACTTAATCAAAGAAAACGTTTTTAAATTTAACATTGTTTCTCATAACCTATCCTTTAAAAAAAAATTGAAGGGAAGAGCAGCCAATTTGATTTGCCATTTTTTAATTTTCTTTCTTGAGGAGGTTGAAGTTTCTTTTGGGTACTCTTAGAGTTCAAATTCGAGACCTTTGAAACCAAACTTTAAATCCTAGTAAACCTAAACTCTAAACTCCGATATCATTGAACTAACACTCATTGATTTTTTTTAACAAGATGTAAAGCTCAACAAAAGAAAATTTTGGCATGCAACGTAATTGCATTGCACTGAGTTGTATGGGTCTAAAGAACACACCGACTACTTCTTCCTAGGCTTTGGGCGCAAGAACTCACGGATCATGAAAAGTGGTTGGGGTGCCATTTGACATTAAAATTTAGTAAAAATTATATATAAATGATTAAACTTAAAATAAAATTGTGTTTAATATGTGGATACGAACTTCGACGTAAAATTTTTATGCTTTATATGACAGACACGATTTTACTTAACACAATCCAATATCAGATTTCAGGTACCTGAAGTAGAAAGCAGAGAGTAGGGATAATAGCGGCTCTAACCTCATTATTTCCTGATAAAGCTTAAAAGCCATGTAGGGTTCGCATTCCTGTCAGCTTTTGCTTGGAATGTGCTCCAAACTTGAGTTCATACCTCAATAAACCCACCCAATCAAAAATCTTAGTTTGGAACACCATTGTCTCTCTATTCTCTCTTCAATGGAGGCTGGATAATCAGGCAAATAACAGATGATACAGGAAGTAAATAAGTAATATGCAGAGATGAACAAAATCAGGGAATTCTGAGACAGCAGAGGTGATTCTTGAAAAGGAAACAAAAGACTACAATATAATATAACTGCTGCATATTAGCCTTTTAAGATTGATTCTGGAATTCATCTGAGAAGTTTATTGTTATCCATGTTTCGTTCTTAATTGTCTTTGCCACTTCAAATTTTTCATTTCACAACATTATTGAGCTCATCCTGAGCCATCTATCAAGCCTTGGCAAAGGGAACAGGGAAGGAAAACATAAAAGGAGATCTTAAGCAGTGGGCACAGCAGAAATCAAAGCAGCCTTATAATCTGGATTTTCCCATCTCCACTGGTGCACTCTGCAATGAAACAGTTCAATCATCAGAGGAGAAGAAATTACGGTGTTCAATATCACATGGTGGAGCAACTTAATACAGTATAATTTATCGATAGACCATGCCTATTCTCTGGTGAAAATTGCAGGGTAATTTCAGTCAACTACTTCAGTACCACACAAGAAGTACAGGAAAATGAAGGGTAATTTCAGTCAAATATACATCGATGCCATAGAATGAGCACCAGCAAACTACCTAATTTTGTTGAATTGGTTTCTGAGGGATAGCAATATGTAAAATTTTGTTTAACAAAGATTTAACCATTTAATTTGATTTTTCAATTATTATACCGTTATAAGAGGAAACATAAAAACTATCCCGGTCCTATAAAATACTTAGCGTCAGAGATAGACACTTGCACTGATAAGAGTTCACCAATTTCCCTACTCAATAAGAGGAAAAAGGAATGCCATAATATAATTGTGGCATAATTTATAATTGGTGGGTCCTGTGCAATCCTTATAATGCATGCAAGAAACTCAAAAGCCGCCGTTCAAATAATATAGCAAAATATCTAGCATTTCAGGTAAGCTTACCAATGGAGCACCCTTGGCAGCTCTCTCGGCCAAGAAGGCACAAGGCTTGAAAAAACCTCCATACAAATTCGACCACTCCTCCAGTCTTGAATAAATGTACTTAGATCCAAGAGTATCAGCCCAAAACATGATTCCTCCCCTGAGAAAGTTAAAACAATTTATTAAATCAAGAAATTGATGAAGTCCCAAAAGGATTAATGGAAACCTTGACAAGGTCACTAACCTGTAAGGTGGGAATCCCATGCCCATAACGGCAGCAATGTCAAGGTCTGCTGCTTTGACTGCAATACCTTCAGCAAAAACTCGGCAAGCCTCATTCACCACTGGAAAGAATATCATCTCTACAATGTCCTTCTCTGATAATTTCACAAACTGCATAAAAGTGTTGTCCCACAAATATGAGATAGAGAGAGTGAGGAAAAGGAAAAGTGAGGGAACGGGGAAGAATTAGATTTTGTGTTCTTTAAATGTCAATATTAGGCAGCTCATGCTTCAAAATAGTAGATGTGATCATAGGACCAAGCTCAGGATAATAGGACCGACTTGAAATACAAAATTTTCAAATGCAGAGAAGGCAGACCTTAGGGTCTACAGCTACACCAGAGATGCTCCTTGCCTTCTCAATGTACATCTTTAGTTCGGGATCAGGACTAGCTTTGCGTTTATTACCATACATATAGAACCCTTTGCCAGTACTTTCACCTGAAACAAAGTGGAATAAATAGCAACATATGCTTGAAGATGGGATTTGTTTGTCAGCTAAGGGTTAACAATGAAAATCATACCTGCTCTCTTATCCTCTTGCATAATTGGGAGAAGCATTGATTTATAGGTTCGCTCGGGGAAGTTCTCAATAAACTGCATGCCAGTTGCAATTCCAACACCAAAACCAACCAGGTCAGCCAATCTGCATAAATAAGAAAATTTCTAAGTCCAGTTCACTGGCACATCAAAGTTCTTTACAGCAACTGCAAGAATAAAAATAACAAGCCATATTTTTCGGAATCAGGTACCTAAATGGGCCCATTGGCATTCCAAACTTAGTAATTACTCGGTCAATATGATAAACATCTGTTCCCCTTTCAACAAGGATAAGACCTGCTTGTGTATATGGGAAGAACATTCTATTGACAGCAAAACCTGTGCAATTGCCTACAACGATTGGAGTCTTCTTTATTTTCTTCCCAACATCGAGCAAGTCAACAATTATTTGGGGAGATGTCTGCTTGGTACGAACAATTTCCAACAGTGGCATGACATGAGCAGGACTGCATCATATAGATATGTTACAGATGAACCATCTCAGAGAGGACACAGCATAAGAAGAAAAATGTAAAAACTAGTCATGACATTACCTAAAGAAATGAGCCCCAATAATCCGATCCTGGGATTTGGTCCTCTCACCAATCAAGTTCAAATCAATTGTGGAAGTGTTACTTGCAAGTATGCAATGTGGTGGGCAGTATTTCTCAAGATCAGCAAAAATTTGTTGCTTTAAAGAAACATTCTCAATTACCGCCTGTTACAAGGATTATAAGCAAATTATGAATTTTAAACCTTCAGATAAATTGTAGGAAAGACAAGTTTATAACACATTCCTAACTACCTCAATGACCATGTCCACATCTCCAAAGCTTTCATAGTCAAGAACTCCTCTAAGCAGAGAGATCGTTTTCTCAAACTTTTCTTGAGTCATTTTCCCTTTCTTAACTCGGCTTTGCAAATTGGCTGAACAAAAAAGAATAGGATCTCACAACAAGCAACTTTCTAAAATTAAAATTACATCAAAATTGATATCAGAAATGAAATTAAATAATCCGTTTGTGATCTCACCTTTGACTCTACCAATCCCAGCCTCCAAGAACTTCTCATTCACTTCCTTCAGAATTACTGTATAATTGCTGGAAATTAATGCAGTTGCTATTCCAGAGCCCATTAAACCTCCACCAAGTATAGCAACTTTCTTCACTCGTCTTGGCACCAAGCCCCTATCAGTAATCCCAGGAACCTGTCGATAGCTAAGAGATAAGTCTGTGTAAAAGCCAAGCAGAAAACGTAACAAAGGTTAGGGATAGCATCTAGGCTACCTTTTACGAAAGGCTGCAGCAATTGATGCTTTGAAGAGTATAATGTAAGATAGCTCAAGAGTCATATATTAAACATAATATCATTTCTATCAGTAATCAATGGAAAGCCACGAGTTTGAGATTCAAGTTACATGCCAAAGAAACTACATCTAAAACAAATCCATTAATCGAAGCACTATGAACAACATTGATGAGAGAGATGAGGATTTTAATAAAAAATTTGTTTTAGTAACAGACTAACCAATACGGAAAGCAAAAGAGACTTAAAGTATATCAGCCACTAAATCAAAAGCTGAAATATAAAAATTTAAGATTATCTATCTAACCCACATTCAACTGCAGGATCCGTTAATTTTGCATCAGAGATAACAAACAGTTTAAAATAGTAATTATCCTTCAAACCTTTGTTGTTCCGCGCTGAGAAAAGAAGATGTGGATCAAGCTTTTGCAGGTGTCAGATTTGAGAAGTCCTTGGAAAGCTTCAGCCTCCTGTCAATATCAGATGTACCGTTTTGAAGTTGACTTTTAGCTATAAATAAAAAGGTAAGAGAAAAAGCATTCAAACACTTGGGGAAAAGTAGAGACCTTCCACAGTGCAGCCTTGGGATTAGCAACTATACCCGCTTCAATTACATCAATGCAAACCAAGGGGTGTTTGAGATTTGGAGCCTGCTTTCGGGCCTGTGCTCTAGCAAAATTGAGTATTTCCCTTGCTTCGCCAAGGGACTCTATCTTATCAGTTTTATAAAGGCTAGCAACCCATGGTTTTCTTCGTTCCAAAATATCCAGCGCCCTCCGACGTGCAGTGTTTACCAACTCATGGGATGAAACAACAGCATCAACAAGACCCAATCCAAGGGCTTCTTCACCTTTAACAAGCTTCGATGTCTATTTAAGGGAAAGATGAAGGGAAGAAGAAAATGCTATTTTAATGAACAAGAACTTAATTAAGTAACCACATCAAGTCATACCAAAGTAAGATTTAAGCAAAAAGCTGATCTAACCACGTACCAACATCATTTCAAGGGATTTTGTGAGACCAACAAGCCGTGGGAGTCTCTGTGTTCCTGAGCCAATTTAGGAGCATGAGAAAACTGATATTAGGAGAAGAAAAAGCAGTTGCCCAGAGCACAAAATAGAATATAAATAATGACAATATGTTAAATTGGCATATTAAGCAATGGGAAACACTGCAACTCACAGAAACAATCATTAATTCACCTCAATAACCAATGATTTCATTTATAGATAACCAACATAAACATGCTATTCAAAAGAGAGTCATACCTCCAAAACCAGGAATTAACCCGAGTTGAAGTTCAGGCAGGCCCAATTGTGAGGTAGGGGTCGATATCCGTGCATGACATGACTAAAAGAGAGATATTATAAGGTCTTTTCTTTCTAACCAACAAAATAAGAGATTGTCTAAAGAAGTTCAATAATACCTACCATTGCTATCTCTAGACCCCCACCTAAGGCAAGCCCGTCAATGGCAGCAACTGATGGTTTTCTTGCAGCTGAAGAACAAAGCATCTAGAGTCATCATGGATCCATACAACTTTGAAATGCTGTCCGGTTTAAAAATACTTAAAATCAGGTGATTACCTTCCAAAAGGTCAGTGAGAACCTCAACTGATATGTAGCCAGGCTTTGGCTGCTGCACTGGAAAATACAACTGACCTTATCAATGTCACGGTAGTTCAATATAAGAATATATTTAAAAAAAGGATTAGTGTGCATACCTTTTCCCTGTTGAATTCCACCAAAAGCTGTAATATCAAAACCACCAGAAAATTTTCCATTTGCACCTGCTCAAAGGACAAAGCACATTAGTATCCCAATTAACCAATTGCAGTTTTGGAAAATCAGTAACACAGACAATATCTTTGCACTACTTTTCCTTTAATTTTAATGGTAATATCATTGAACTTACCTGTAACAACAATTGCCTTCACATCATCTCTTCGTAAGGCTTCATCATAACTCTCTTTTAAGCTCTGCAACACTGTGAGGAAGACACATAAAGGCAACAGAAGAGATTAATTACATATCTTCTCACTTTTGTAAAATCATTTAAAATAAGAGGAAGAAAAAAAAACTATAGTTTTCAGGTGACCGAGAAGGCCTGGCAGAGAAGTCGGACAAACAGTGCATTTATTGATTCAAAATTGCCTTTGAAACCCCAATCGTGCTTGACACTTCTCTTTTGAACTTTTAACTCAAATCTATCGCTCCTTTTCTGTATCAGCTAATAATTAGTAGATAATTCTTGAGTTTTTTTTTCCACAAGCGTTATCTGTTGTTATCGAATTCAATCAACAAAAGGAACCATAGTTTTAGTAGCATGGAGTGAATTAATTGCGACAGCCCTAAACAGAAACATGTAAGACCAGTTCAACAATAATTGTCTAAGTATCAGACATCCAAACTCTAATCCTTGCAAGAAGGTATGTCAAGTTGACTAATCCATCCATTTCCCTCGGTAACTGAATAAAACCCAACACAATTATTCAGCTAATGAACCGAAAAATCAACATTTTTTCAACAAATTTGCACAAAAATTCATTGGGTTCATAATAACAAAGAAAACCCAGGAGACTCCATAAGTCAAAACTCGATTACATTTCATAAACATGAAAAGGGTAATTGCCAAAAAAGAAACAAAGAAGATCTGCAAAAGGATTACCATCCAGTGAAAGAGAATTGACCGGAGGATTGATGATTGTGATAACAGCAACCCCATCAGCTCCAACTTCAATCGTTGTTCTTCCCTTGTTCTTGTTTCCCATTATCACTCTTTTCTTGAGCTATGATTCGAAATCTTTGTTCTTTGATCGAAATTTTTACTCCAAAGAGCAAGCAAAATAATGGGAATTGGATGGAAATAACGACAAATGAGGCTCCGTGGCCGACTATAAATCGAGTTAAGAAGTGTCGTGTAAGAAGGTGAATAGTGACGTTTACAGTAGTTAGGAATGATTAGGAGGCTGTAATCTGCTGCCTTGCCCTCTGTCTACATATAATCAAAAAACTATGAATCGGTTTTCGGGTGAGAATTTTTCGGATCCTCACTCGCTTTTACCAGGAGAGTGATATCACACTCCTTTTTTGCCCTTTTTCCAGTAAATGTTATATTCATCCATAATGTTGTTATTTTTTATGTTTTTTAAAATTATTTTTACCATTTGCGTTTATCCATCAATAATGTTGTTATCCTTGCTTATGATAGTTAGTATATTCATTTATATTACTTAATAACACACATTGTAAGTTATAATTAAGTAATTTATTTTTTTAGCACTTTATTACTTTTCTGAATGAATTTTATATCATTATTATTTGTTACTTCCATACTTGGGGTCCCTTTAGTTCATAGCTAAAGAAAGGCCTTGGGATCGTGACCCCATAATTTGATTTGACCAAAGAAAAATCAAGTTGATCCCTTACTTTATTAGATAAGAAAAGATTGAATGGGTAAGAAAATTACTTATTCGCTTATTATATAATAAATTGTCAAAAAGTGATTCTCATCCTTACTATTAATCATTCAATCGTGCATTTTTTGTGCATGAAAGATATAGATTGCATGGTCTCTTATAAAAGGAGACATCATGTAAAAGTAAAAACATGAAACATCATGTAAAAGTAAAAACATGAAACATTTTTATAGACTTTTATACCATCTCGCTTCATAATCAAACTCTTTTAAAAACACTATTATTGACCTAAGCATCAAAGTAAATTTTATTGAAAAAAATCTCAATAAACTTTTTGTTTTGCAAGTTGATTTAAAGAGAAGAGAAGTGACCCATAACCAACAAGCTTGTCACCTTCTTGACATCAACAATTATCAAATTTTATAACTTAATGGCTTTCTAAAATTATTGTTACCCTTTTTATCCATTAATCACATTACCATGCTTGTTTATAATATTGTATTTGTTTCGTTAGATTGGACAAGATTAGATCTTCTTAAAATCTGTAATAATAAATTTAAGTTTCATATGAACCCAATTCGATTTATTATTAAGAACAATACTATTAAATTTATTAAATTTTTAGCTTATTTTATACTTTAATAAGAATTTAAATTTAGATAATTACTAAATTGATAAAAAGAAGTATAAAAACTTAGTTCTGAAATCCTAAATTTTTTTAAGACAAAACAAGAATAAAAATAATTGAAGTACACAAAATATATTAAAATGAAAATGAAAATTTTTATAAAATCGGTGTTGTCCACGCGCCTTTCGTGGTAGTAATAAAATCAAAAGCAATGAGTTTTTTAATTATTATTATTATTATTATTATTATTATTTCTCCATGTTCTCAATCAAGACTATCTGCAACCAAAAATAAAAAATGTCAAAACTATCCTGATGACGCAATGGAAGGCAGGTGGATAGCGTGGACCCAGAACGGTTGCGCATATTTAATTGTGTTCGCCCCGTTTTTCCTATCGCACTCCAATTGAAATCAACTGAATGATACATATGATGAGGTGTCAGTTTTCTAATGGCTGACTTTCGGCGACTAATTGAATCGCAACGTAGGAGAAATTAGCCAGGAGAGAAGATAAGGTGGAAGAGTAGAAAAAGGAAAGTTGCGTTTTGAAATTTCCAAGGCTTTTACACCGCACCATGTGGTCGCTTTCGATCATGATCTGGCTAAGAAATCGGACGGTGTGACCCGAACCCGGACTTTAATTTTCTATTGTGGGCTTGACCCGTGCTTGCTTGCTTAGGAAATTTCTTTCATTTAATTTTCTATCAATTTATAACAAATTTCTTTCACGTGTTTAGTTCATTTTTAAGTAAAGAATAACTATTTCATAGATAGCTATTTCTTAAGAATAAGAAATTGCTACGCTTTCAGATCCAAAAAAAAAATTGCTACGCTTCTCTACCTCTTAAAATTTGCTATTTCAGGAATAAGTAAAGTCGATATTTTTAAATCCCATTTCATCCTTTATATTTTTATTAATTAATCATTATTGATTAATTAGTAATAACTAATTAATAATTATTCTTGTTTAATAGTTAATTAATATTTAAAAATAAATGAATAATTATAAATTAATAGTTAATAATTAAATTTAATTATTAATAATAAATAATTAATTCATAATTAATCTTAATTACTTCATAATTACCAATGAAAATTTTATTAATAAAACCATCTGTAAAGTAATACTGGGATTTGAATTTAACTCGACTAAACCTCGGGAGAGAATTTTTATATATTCACATTTTTACTTTTTCTATCTCATTTTTTTCCATTAGGTCACTGTTCATCGTTCAGAAAATGGGATATGAATAGTAAAAACAGTGGTATAATTAGAAACTCTCCCCGTGGAAGGAATTCTTGGAATATTGTGTGCCACTTGGACGGAGGAACTAATGTCATCAATTGTGAACACTAGAAATCTTATAGATGAAGGATGATATTGGTTTTGAGTAGGATTTTAACGTAGGAACTAATGTCATCAAAGTATTTTAACTAATGCTCAAAACTCAAGTGTCCTCTTGATATAAACGTCGTCGAGCTAGTGGCTTGATTTTTACAAAATTATGCTTTTCATTACGGTAGCTAACTTAAATATTTCTTGCTATGATAGCTTTTCTTTTTGAAAAATTATATTCATACCCATTTTTTTTATCGCATTTTTTTCGTTGGATTACTGTTTATTACACAAAAATAGGATACGAATAATAAAAAACGAGGTATATTTAAAATTTTTCTTTCTCTTTTTTGTGTGTCAATGTTTTGTTAACAATTTCATAATTTTTTTAATACAAATGATCCACTACTGTGACAACTGTAGAGTGCACAATTTATATTACTGCAAACTATATAGAACAAGAATTCGATTCATAGATGAAAAAAAAAAAAAAGAAGAAACCAAGAAAGTTTAGAAACTACATTTCATAAAGGATTTTTTACTAGGGAGATAGTTGTGTAAATTATCAATACCAAGTGAACTAATATTTTGATCCGAAACTAATAAATTTTTAGTACATTATTTTTGAAATTCAAAAAAAGAATGATTATAGATCAGGAACTCAAACACCTGGTTGAAACCAACAATGGTCACACCATCACTTTTGCTAAATAAGATGCAAAAACGAAAAGCCTGGAGATGCAACTTGCAGAATTCCAAAGTTCATTTGGAATTTTCTCAAGGATGTGAATGCAGTCAGGGATATAGTCCGCCGCTTCAAGCTTTACAAAGACAGTTTTCACCAGAATTAGGCATCGATAGGTTTATGGCATGATTTTGAATTCTGTAGGCCATCTGATAGCGTAGTGTTGCTTTGCATCCTTTAATCGTCACATCAAGCCACATTAAGTGAATCTAATAATTTCACTTTTATTTTTTATGATCATGTACTAATTTGCACTATTTTATACCATTCCTTTAGTTTTTTAGGGATATTAATCATTAATAATAATTGGAGTAGAACATCTCCATCTAGCAGCAGTTTGCTTGGAGGAAATGATAAGAATCAGTGTGCAGTTCTTGTTTAACTGGCTTGCTTGAAAATCAATTGTGAGTTTCCCACCTTGAGTATGCTGGTTTGCCTGAGGAATGTGAACTGGCCTATGAAACGGATGATTATCCAATATATTATCAGCGTAGTTTTTTTATTCTACAAGTAATATTAAGATAATGACGTATATTTTATTTTATTTATTTTTTATTTTTTTAATATTTTTAAAAGATATGTCTTATCATCATAACATCACTTGTGGAGTCGAAAACTCCATTACGGTGTATTGAATATTAATTTTAATATTTACCTCGTAAAGGCTTTTCATTTTAAAATTTATGAATTAATAAGGTGACATATTATAATATATTGAGAGTGTATGAGATCACATTTATACATCAAAAGTACATCAAATATAGATTCTTTCAATTTATGCTTTTTTTTATGTTGTTTCCTATCATAAGTCATTACATTCTTTTTTATTATTATTACAATATAAACTTCTAAATCTTATTATCATAAAAATCTTAATTAGAGGTGGAAATTGTGCTAATTAAATTATTTTAAGTTAATATGAATTAAAAACATTTTGAACATAAATTATTAAATTATAAAATTAAACTAACTTTGAATTATTTTGTTTTAATATTTTAAAATTTTTAATTCAAATTTGAGTTGAATTATTTCAAAATATTAACTTGATCAAATTAAAATAGATAGACTTCTAATGCATCTAAGGAAATTTTTTGAATTCCAAATAATTTAATCAGCTCTAATAAAATCATTTCAAAACAATTTATGCAGATAGTCCCTGTATTCTAAGGAAATTTTTTGAATTCCAAGTAATTTTAGTCCTATCGGTTGTTGATTCTGTTACTCTTCGTTAAATGTGTACACATGGCCGTTGACTTGGTCCACCTGGCATCAACCATGTTGATGTGGCATTGTGGTTTGGCTAAGGAAATGGAGTAGGGTATGGATAACCCTTGTCCCATGTTAAATTTTGAAATTCAATCTTTGTACTATGTTAAATTTAGAAATTTAATCCCTATAAACATTTAAATAAATAATTTTCTACTCTTAACTCAATAATCCATTGGATCATTGGACACTTGGCCACTTAGTCCAATAATATTTTATTTTATTTTATTATATTTTTAGTCATTATATAATAAATTTTTAATAGCATTTTATATTTACAAGAAATTTTCCTATATTTACTTTTTTTTGTACCTAAATTAAATAGCAAAATAATGAGGTTATATTTAATCAAAAACACTAGTTGACTCAATGCTCAATTAAAATGTTAAATAATATAAATTAAAAGAATCTCAATTAATTGACTTAACTTTAAAAGTCAATATCTAAGAATTTTAGAAAATCGTGATATAAAAATAAATTTCATATTTAATTCAAAGATCCAATATTCATCTAATAATAATACATTATTGATATAACTATAAAGTAATTATTAACAAATCAATAAGTTTATTATTTATTTTTAAATATAATTATATAATTATATATATTTTTACATATTCGTTTTTTCGGATAGGATTGATCTCTGATTCGAGTCCTATTAATTTTGAACTTTTTTTGGATTTAGATTTTTTTTAATTTGAATATTTTTTAATTCAATTTTTTCAAGTTTGAACTAATCCATGATCGAACCCGAATGGATCCAAATTGACTTAAAAAGTCAAATATCTGAACAAGACTCATACTGAACTCGAGAAAATCAAATTCAAAAAAATTCGAAATGAAAAAAAATTGAATAAAAAAATTAAAAATTGATCGGACTCTCACTCAAAACCAACCTAGTCAAAACAAGAAAAATGAGTATATAATTCATAAAAACCAAACTATAACGTTGGATCATTAAAATAAATTATTAAATTAATTTTTATATATCACGATTTTCCAAATTTTCTAAAAATTGATTTTTAAAGTTATGCCACTTAATTAATACTATTTTAATTTCAATTGTTTAACATTCTAATTGAACATTGAGTTAATTAGTATAAAATGGTCAAATAAAACCTAATTATGTTGCTATTTAATTTATGTCCAAACTAAAAAAATGAAAATATAAGAAAATTTTTTGAAAATATAAAATGCTATAAAAATATTTACTGCACAATGACTAAAAACTCTAATAAAATAAAATAAAAATTTGTTGAACTACGTGGCAAGTATCCAATTATCCAATAGATCATTAAGTTAATAGTAGAAAGTTATTTATATAAATGTTTATATGGATTAAATTTCAAAATTTAACATAGTACAAAGATTAAATTTCAAAATTTAACGTAGTATATGGACTATTTATAAAGTTTGACATTTTCATAACCGAATCAAAATGCCACATTAGTATGGCCAACGCCACGTTAGCATGGTCAACGTCACATGGACAAGGTCAACGACTACGTATACACATTTAATGGAGGATGATGGAATCAATGAACAGTAAAACTAAAATTATCAAATTAAATCAGTAAGTGGACTAAATTTCTTTAAATGATACTAAAGAGTCTAAATTCAAAAATTTAATAGAGCACAGGGACTATTTGCATAATTTGACCCAAAACAAATATGATAAAGAATATATTTCGTTAGATAAATGATGTTTATTTAATAAAATAAAATTTATTCGATTAAGATATAATATATATATCTATAATAACTATAATAAAAAAAGAATTCCATTGCTAAGAATTGGACATGTGTCCATTTTTTTTCTTGTTTTTCTATTTTTATATTATTTTTTTACAATTTATATATTATTTTGGTTTGATAAAAATCATGGCACAACATGAGTTAAAATATTGATAAGTTTAAAGTTATATTTTAACGAGTGAATGACTGTCACATGACACTTCATTATCTTTTTGGAGTTAATTTTTTCTATTTTTAAAATTTATATTTAGTTTTAATTTTTTAAAATTAAAATATTAAAAATAAATTTAATCATGTGGTAATTTTTGGTTTCATATGTGATGTTTTTTAATTGTAATAAAAATATTTATTTTTAAAATTTTTTAATGTTCAAAATACTACATATACGAAAAAAAAAGAACTTACTATATTGAGAAGAGAGACAATGAAAAGTTCAAACAAAAAAATTAAAAAGAATTAAATCAAATATTCACAATTTTTTCTTTTATAAATACTTATTATTTTTCCAAAGTTAAAATTAAAAGAAAAAGTGAAAAATATGAAAAGCGGAGAGAGAAAGAAAATTAAAATTCAAAAATTTTTTCTTTTTTAGGAATTAAACCAAATATTCATGTAAAAAATTCAAAAATATGTACTAAAATTTTTTAAAAATTCAAATCAAATATCCAAAAATTTTGATTTGAAAAAACTAGAATAAAATAGTAAAAAATATTACAAATAATATAAAATTAAAAAAAAGATAAAATTATAGTATAAAACAAAAAATTTCAAAAATAATTTTTTAAAATTTAAACACAAAAAATATAAAAATTAAATCTACGATAAAAAACTTTTAAAGAAAATTCTTTAAATATTAAAATCGAAGGTTATAAACAAAGAAATAAAATAATAAATGAATAATTTTAATATTAAATACTTATAAACTAAGACAAATAAAAAAATGGTAGTAAGGATTAGTTTAATTTGAATTTATTTTATAAATTTTTTTATTTTAGTCTATTTAATTTTTTAAATTTTTGTTAGAATTTTATTTTATTCTTAAAACAAATAAATAAGATGATAAATTGATTAATTAAATATTATAAATTTCATTTAATAAATTAATTTTAAAAAAATAATTATATTGATTTATTATTTTTTAATACTATTTAAAATATTTTTTTAAGAAAAAAAAACTTTAGCTCCTATGATATGAGATATTTTAAAATTTTGATTTTTTTAATATTAAAAAGTAATTAAAGACAATTCACTCATAAAAAAAGAAAATTAATTAAAGACAATCATTTCCCTACTCACAAAAAATAATAAAATAAAACAAAATAATCAACTAACAGTACTAGGGATGACAATGGGGACCCTATAAATAGGTACCCGGTGCTACCTGACCTGTTTAAGTAGGATTATGATAGTGTATAATTGGGTACGGGTAGTGAAATTACTACCCGTTACGGGTTAGGGTAGGGTTCGGGTAGTTACTTTAAGGTACCCGCTATCCGAACCCGATTATAAATAATAATTAATTAATACAATATTTATATTTTTATATATCAATTATTTATTATTAATGTTTTATTTAATTAAATTAAATCATTATATATTATAATTATGATTTTTAACTTTAATTTATTTTATGAGTTAAATTAAATTTATTAATATAATGTTTTAATTAAATTATTCTAAAATTAATTTTAATTTTAAATTTAAAAATCAAACTTTGACTTAATAAACGGGTAATTAAACGAGTTCGGGTAGTTAAACGGGTATTTATATTTTATAGGATTAGGGTTCGGGTAGTATAAATAAAAATAATCGGATAGTTAATCGGGTTTGTATTCGAGTATCCCAAATCTAACGAGTACCCGACCCGTTTACATCCCTAAACAGTACAATTACAAAGAGCGACCACTCACCATTGCAGACAGGAAGAGAGACGGAGAGGGAAGCGAGTCTCTCTTTTCTTGTCTTTTGGCTTCGGAAATCGAAGAAGAAGAAGAAGAAGAAGAAGAATAAGGCCTCCAAACAATGAGCAGTGAAGAAGCAAAGAGAAGCATCACCGGAGCTCTGACGGTGAAACCGACAACCGACGAGCGGATTCCTACTCCGGCTCTTACTGCCGAGTCGGCTAGTTCACCTGCTAAGAAAGTCGTCATCAAAAGCGCCGACATGAAAGACGACATGCAAAAAGAAGCTGTCAATATAGCCATCTCCGTTAGCGCTCTTTCTCTTCCTTTCAAGCTTCCATTTTTACTCGATTCCGTGTCTTTTTTTTTTTTATGGTTTTGATTCGATTTCGTCTCTGGGTTTTCTTTAATTCATCATTTGGTCTTGGTTTGCTGATAAGTATCGTAAATTTGTTGACTTTGACTAGCTTCTTTCTTCTGGTTTGATTAGGTATTTGAGAAGCACAGTGTAGAGAAAGATGTAGCAGAGCACATAAAGAAAGAATTCGATAAGAGACATGGACCCACTTGGCATTGCATCGTTGGCCGCAACTTTGGTAACCAAAATTTCCATTTAGATTTGATTTATTTATGCTTTAGAGATTCATTTCTCTCAAGTGATGCTACTGTTTTAGTTGAAATCGGAGGAGATCTAGGCTTGAATGAGGTATAATTTCCACGTACATTAGCCCAGTAATGCTATAGATGCTAGATTGGATTCTGTCAAACTTAGCTTAGGCCTTGTGTGTTTCGATTGTAAGGTGACTGTAGTTTTTCCATTGTTATCAAATTTCTAAGTTGATATCACTAATATTTTTAGTAGGTTGATAGCTTTTGATGAAAGGGACAACTCCATCTTTAAGTCTAAAACTTTATCTGGTTATTTGAAGGATTAGTAACTTTTATTTTCGGTCAAAGATCTTAGCTTTAGTGACAAATTCTTAATGCTAAGTAGATGACTTATCCGCCAGTTCATACCACTAGTATATTTTGTTCTTATTTTTCATTATCTTACTTGATTTTATGGAGGGAGTTTCATAATGGTTGAGTATGCATGGCCATGGCTGTGCTTGGATTTAGTCAGATGGGTTAATATAGTTCATCAATGTGCTTAATTACTACCTCCAACGGCCATGTTGCTGATTCTGTATAAATTTAGTTGATGGCATTAAGTTTGGACCCCTGTTTAATTTTTTATATCAGATGTAATTTTTGTTTTTCTATTGAATAACAAAGTGGTTAGAGCTTCGAACTATCAGCTTGTAGGTTTAAAGCTTAAAACTTCAGATTCAAAGGGGGAGTGGGGTGAGTGGGATGGGATTCATGGGGTGGAATAGGGCTATCATCCCTTTGAAAAACCCAAGGCCAGTAGACCTCCATAGATACCAAAAGAAAAAAGGTTTGGGGTGCTAAAAACAGAATTGCAGATGGAAAGCTCTTTAATCAATGTTATGTAGTGTTTGAGTGCTGAATTTGAAATGGAGGTTCTTGCCTCCTGTTATACCAGACTATTTGCTATCGTTTCAGCTATGTTTGTATTTATCTGATAACCATAGATGCATGATTAATCCTCTTTTGGCCATAACTTATGTGAAACATACTATAAGCTGCTTAACCATCGGACAAAATAAATTTCTTTGTGTTCTGACTGGTGACTTCAATGAATTTTAGCCGCCTTCAGTATGTAATTACACCATTCTCGGTCATTTATCACCTATTTACTTGCATTATCAATCAGATGCTTGTTACTAAAGAAAAAACATTGTAGAAGAGAAATACATATTACATACAAATGAAGCATGTAACATTACTATGTTAGAAATTAATTCATCTAGGGCTTTGCACATTTTGTACAAGTACAATCTAGTCTCCATTCATCCTGTTCATCGTATAATTTTCTGCGGACATGTTCTCTGGTTGACAAATTGTAGTGCTATAATTTTGAAAGATGCAGTTTTAATTCTTCTTAAACATCACCTAAGTTTGTCTGCTACAATCTTGGGAATGCATCGGTAGTTTAACCCAGTCATATTCTCTTTGGGGCATGCTGTCTTGCTCCTTCCAGGTTTTGTAATCCTAGGTGCAGACTGTCTCATGGTGGACACAACCTACATAAATTACCAATATTTCTAAACTTGCACTGATAGTGCTATACTTCCTCGGTTATTGGTTCTCTTTATCCTTTCAATGTCTGTAACTGGGCTAGTTTTGCTCTCATTGGTACTCAGTAATATACATCCACAAAGTGCATTGGCAGTTGTAATGCTTTTTCTACAAACATAGATTAGAACTCTTTCTTTTGGATTTCTACATTGGATGAAAATTTCCTTCCAGTTTTCAGGTCTCAAACAGCTTATAGATATAACTACATTTTTCATCTTGCTACCTTTGGGATCTTCTTGTGCTCATCTCAAACAAATTAGAGCTAAAATTGTGTTTAAATTTCAAATTTATGTTGCATTAATATTCATTCCTTGAATTTTGGTGCAGGCTCATACGTAACTCATGAGACAAACCACTTTGTGTATTTTTATTTAGATCAAAAAGCAGTTTTGCTCTTCAAATCTGGTTAATCATGCTGTTATGTTGATGAAGAGCGGTGATCTTGATGATCACGAGATCAGAGGCTTTTACTTACGCTGGCTATGGTTAGCAACTGTATGTATTAATTGAAAACCGCTTGTATGTATCCTCTGTCCTAAAATTCTTGTGCCTAACTTGTATATTTTGTTACACCTGAACTGCGTTTTGAACCATGGGTTTGAAATTCCGGTCTTTTGCATATTGGCTTCCATTATTATGTTTTCTTTGTTACTATCAGAGTGACTCTGCCTCTGGCATAAGGGTACAAGGTTGATTCATTTCGACCTATGAAGGTAACAAGTTTGAAAAACGAACACATTTTCTTTGCATCGTGTTTTAAATTTGATTTTATATATGACGTATTGTAAAGTGCATAAATTCACTATATTGTCATTCAGTAATATCTTGACATTTCATCAATTAATGAAATTAATAATATTTAGTCTCAAAGACTCTTCATTATAAAATTTATAAATTACAAAAATAACATACTGTGACTTGCTAAAAACGTACTAGGTTTATGCACTCACAGTACATCAAATACAAATCTTATAAATTAGTTTTTTTTGTTTTGGTTACAAATCTTATAAATTAGTTTGCAACCAAATCAATGTCAAAATTAAAAGATGATCCAGATTCCTTCCAAATTCAGAGGAGAAACTAGGGTCTTTTAATTTGACACTTGTTTGCGTAAAAGAATCAAGTTAATTGTAAATTATCCGAATTTGTTATTTAAACTTAATTCGATTATTATTTGAGTTAGATGCGTTTATTTTAGAGTTATGTTAAGTAACCAATTGAATGAGTTGAATTAAAATTAAGTTTTAGTATTTTAATAATCGATTTTGTAATATATATTTTTTTAAGATTTGGTTATTAATTTAATATTTTATGTTATATATTGCTTAACCACACATCACTGTAGCTCGCACATTCAATTCAGTGAAGCATCAATTCTAGAAGTCTCGATGTTTTCACCTATGAAAGCCCATGGATGGGCCAATTACTCTTTCATTCAAGCAAAATCTTTCCCTGCTTGGTTATTCTGTTTTCCCATTGGACAAGGCTTGCTGAAAACCATGATTTCTGCCTCTACGTTTCATTTCATCGCTCGTCTTTCAGCCACCAGTTCCCACCTCAGCTATTCGTTTTTTCAATGGCGGTCAGTTTTTGCCTTGATGCATGCCTGAACGGGGTGGCAAATGACCAGATTCAGGTGCTTTTGAAGTTCGGATTAGTTCAGATAATTTTAGATTTTATGTGAGTTATAACTATTTCAACTAGGGATTACATTGGATAAAGTATCAATTAATTTTGAAGTATTCAAATGCAAACCCAATTATAATTAATAATACTCGACCTTAATCATATAATATAAAAGATATCCGTTATTAATTCAAAGTTTATTAATTCAAAGTTTAACTTACTAATTTTAATGCATATTATTAAAAAAATTTAAATTAATAAATTTAAATTAACTTATAACAATAAATTAATGTTAAAATCATAATTAAAATACTAATAAATTAATTTAATTAAATATTATATTAATAATAAATATTTTATAAATAAATATATACAATAATATTTAAAAATTATTATTTATAATCAGATTTAGATAATAAAATATTTAAAATTACTGTTTGAATTCTATCCCAAATTGTGATGTGTAATAAAATTATTATTCGAGTTCGATTATTTAATACTCCAATTTTACTTAATCAGATTGGATGATGCATGATATGAGTTTATAAGTACCCATTTACATTCCTAATTTCAACATGTTTTTAGTCAGATTCGGACAAATTAGAATTCGAATTGAGTTTACCAACTCTAACCCCATGTTGTCTTACTTGATCAAGACTTGGACAAAAGATTGGAGAAAAAAAAAAAAGAAAGCAAAAGCCAATGGCCTAACTGTACCTTTCCACGGGGAGATGAGTTAGTGGACTGTAGTGGAGAGCAAAAAGACAAGTAAGTTACAAACCCTATAAATTTATTCCAAATTAGCACTTTCTCTCATCATTTCTTATTTTTCTCTCAAATGGTTTCCTTTCTAGGGATCCATTTTTTCAAAACTACAAACACAGTGGCACATAGAAAAGTATAAGATTCTATGGGCAGTGTCCTAATTCCAAACCTTTTCCTTTTCTTTCATAATCAATCTTTCGCACCTAACTTTCTCACAAATTCAATGAATTTTTACCCCAGCATTTTTTTATAATTAAAGGTGGAATTAAGATTGTCTAGGTTCGAATTCCAATTATATAGATAACAATTATTACTTAATCATTTGATCAAATTGATAAATCATTTACCAGTAAATGATTAGAAAAAATAGAAGTGAATTTTTTTCAGGCATTTGGATATAGTTCGAATCTTAAAATTGTTACTATTGAGAGAGTTTTACCATTTACAAATCTTGGCTCGAACGAGATTAATCTCAAACCGTAAAACGGATGAAAATACTGGTGATTATATCAAAAAAATTAATAAATCATTTTTCCCTTTTTTTTATCCTTTTGTTTTGTTTTTCTCTTATTGGACTGACACTTTGGGACCATCTTCTTGTTGGCTTATTTTTATTATTAGTCCATCCTCTCTCGCTCCTCCATGCAATTTTTGGCTCAGCTAATCACCAATGTGATTCCTCATTTTCTCATACATTTCATTGATCAGCAAATAAAAACGAGTGTAAAAATGTTTATAGTGCAAAGGAGTCAAAGATTACATGCATAAAAGAAAAGAGAATTGACCAAAACACAAAATCGAACGTGTTTCACGTTTGCATGTAAATTCGTCTGTGAATATTTTTTCATACAATAAAAATTTTTATCTAATAAAAAATACAAATATTAATATTTGAATTTCATATTTACAAAATTTTGTATCTTACAAATGAGACATGATTATTTAATTTAATACTAAAAATCTACGGGCAATTCTCATTTTTTTTCACATCAATCATATGTGCATTATGATATTTTTGAATGATCTTTATCATTTTATATAAGTCATTTTATACAAGTTAAAAGAGATCTCATATCAATTCAACATCAGCAATTATTTCAATTAATTAGAGAGCAAATTGAAATAAATTCTAAATTATGTCCATTTGACAAGTGTGCCATGTCATTAAAACTCATCTACCTGTCTCCTGTACTAAAGATTTGCCCCCATGAATTAAAACGAAAACAGTTAAAAGCTTCGATAAATAAATTAAAGAAAAAAACAAAACAAAATCAAATTCTTCGGCAGCTTTTCTATTTTGCTGCGGAGAGATAAAGGCCTTTCAGAAACACTTGTCTCGAAAGCATGAGTAATTAAGGTTATATTTAAAAAATATATATTATAATTAATGCATTATCTATTTTTAAATTTGATAACAATGATGTATTAAATAAAAAATTAAAATAGTTTTAAATTTTTGTTTTGTATATTTAAAATTATAATATAAAATTAAATGATAATCATTGAAATAAAAAATTAATATTTTATCAATAAATCATTAATAAATATTTATAAATATCCATTCATAGAACATTTGATTATAACCACTCGTTAATCAAATTCTAGAAAATAAAATAAATGGAGAAATAGAGGGAAGGGTTATTTGAGGAAAAATACAAAAAAAAATGGATCGTTAATGGAAACTAATATCTTCTAATGGAGACCTTAAACATTTTTTATAAGTACTATATCTTCATTCCTTCCACAATAAACATTAATCTAAAAATTTAATATATTATTATTTTTATTAAATAAAAATAATTCATTAATTATAACTATTTTAAATATATCAATAACCAAATTGACATTTCCCAAATTAGAACGCAGCATCGGACATTCAGATGAAACAACATTTATGAAATATTGTCGTTTTGGAACATAACAAATAAACAAACACTATTTTATTTTATTTTATTTTTTGGTTACAACAAACACTATTTTATGGTCCCAATAAAACGATAACTCTTATGATAGGAGCCTTTTAAATTTGATTCACTTAGATCGAAAGTGTAAAATAATTATACATGAACAATCGACAATACAATATATTATATATCTTATTAATGAATAAAATTAAAAATAATACAAATTTTTAAAAATAAATTTTTAATTTTTATTGATTTTTATTTTTAAAAATTTATATAAGTTTTAATTTTATTTATTAGTGAAATAATATTTTATATTTAATTGATAATATATAAAATTTATATAAAATCATCGCATCAACTATGAACATTTTCATTTTTATTTATATAAAAATAAATTGTTGAGATGAAATAAAATTTAATCCAACTTTAAACGAATTTATTTATAATAAATCACAATTTATTACTCAAATTTATTTATAATAAAAGTAAATTTATCTATACTAAGATTCCAATTTATCTTTTTTTTTTCTCAAGTCAATGAGAATACAGAAGGGAAAAGCAAACCATGGGGCTCCTATAGACAGGTGAGGAATAACAATAATAATAAGAAAGCTTAATAATCAAATAACGTTTAAATGTAAAAAAATTAATCTTAAATATTACAAAATAATTGAATTAAAAATATTTTCGTTAAGTCATTTAATTTCTGTTATTTCTACTAGTAATAAAACTTAACAAAACTTAAAAAATTTAACGAAAATGTTCTTAATTCAATTATTTTGTAACGTTTAAGACTGATTTTCATGCATTTAAACGTTGAAAACTTAATTCTATTTTGTGACAAATGTGAAAAACACATTTGACTATTAAATCTAATAATAATAATATAATAATAATAATACTAATAAAGCTCAATTGGCTTCATTTCAGAAAGCAAAACGACAGAGGATAGGATTGTCATTACAAAATTAGCCAAGGGTAAACCAGAAAGTACAGTTGAAAGTTGAAAAAAAAAAACTGAAAACCATTTTCGCTTCTTGGCTATGCTCGTTTTTCTCTTCTCAATAGGCATAACCACCCGCTCGGTTTCTCGCGGCTTTCCGGTGGTGGCGAGAAGCTGAGGAAGAAGCTGATGAAGAAGATGGAGAAGCCGAAGAAGTTGGTGGTTTCATGGCCGCCAAAGAGCAGTTCTCTTTCTTTAAACTCTCTTCTTCGTCCATGAAAATTTGCCTGCACCTACACTCCACGCTACAAAAAGCCCTGTCCCCTCTACCAAGAGCAAAACAAAAGCTACCGAAATCAGCCATGGCTTAGCATTAATCTTCGAAACAGAAAGAAACCCATGAAAGATGAAAGGCTTAAGCCAAAGAAAAAGCAAAAATTTCTTACTTGTACATGTAGATGTCTTTCCCAGGTAAGAGTTTCTGTTTGCAGAGAAAACATTGTTCAAGGAAAGTAGGAACTGGGTAGTTCAGCTGAGAATTTTCTCGAGCAGACAACAGAAAACAACTCGACGAAGATGATGAAGTTGAAGAAGAAGAAGAAGAAGCTTTGCTGCTGCTGCTGCTGCTGCTGTTGCGGTTGATTAGCATGCTTGTTTTGCTGATAACTTGTGGGGTTTTCTTGCTGATTATATTGCTATTACCACTCTTCTCATTCTCCAAAACTACACTCAATCCCACCATATCTCATTCTCTTTGCTTGCTTACTAGGCTTTCTATGGCGGTGGAGAGAGGGGAGGGAGAAAAGGAGTGTTTGGTTAATGGAAAACAAGAGACTTTGAGAAAACTAAATAGGGAGTGAAAGTGAGATAGGGGTGGGGCCCGCACTGTTACAAGAGAGCAGTAACAAGGACGATTAGCGTAGCCAACGATTTGACTTGTTCTGCTTTTTAACTGCCACGTATCCCTCTAATTTAGTTTTCATTCTATTTTTAAAAATTTTGGATTTTTTTTCGCTTTGAATTGATATTAATTTTTAATGTTAATTGAAAAAAATTTGAATAGAGGAATACTTAAATATGAAATTTTTTGTTATGTATTTTTTTTACTAAAAAATTTAGTGAGATCTTTCAATATTGAATCAACTTTGTTTTTTGTTAATTTCTTTTGTTTTATTATTATAATTTCTTGAATTTTTTTTTAATTTTTAGCTTTTAACCATTTTCTTTCTTAACAAGTGGAAAATGTCACGTCTCGCCTAGATGCCATCAACATTTTTCGCAATTGCAGCCGCATCAGGTGGCGTACACATCGACGGCCATAGAGGCGCACACTAGGGGCTTTCAGGGTAGACACCTGACATTGCTAGTTGCAAATCTCAGTCCTAGGTTTTACTATGGCAGCGATAGCTTGTACAAATATCTTATGAACCATACACTTGGCTTCATGATAGCCAAGCATTCCTTTAGAGAGCTTGTCTATATAAAATGGCACCCTCCCCCTTCATTTGTATCGTGTACAACCATTTTTCTCAACAATATACGGTAGCTTTCCTCCATTTTTTGTCTTTTATTTCTGCTATGTTTCTCGTCTGTGTGAGAGTGCTGGCGGCATTGGTTGTTTTAGGGTCCTTAGAGCTTTCTTTTAGTACGCGCACCATCTTCCTATTGTGATAGGCTGACTTAGGTACCATTTGGTCGAAAGAACCCCACCTAAGGCCGCATGTTGCTCGAGCTTAAGCACTTGGGACGTGGCAGTTGGTATCAAAGCAGGTCTCGCAATAGCCAAGACAGCAGGAAAGATGGCAAGTTCAGAAGCCTCACAACACCCTGAAGGATAGGAGCCACAAGGGGGACGTGGCAAGGGCAAAAAGACTACTTTGAAGGAGGTAGAGGCAGCCTTTGAGGCGCGCCTAGCCAAAATAGAGTTGGCCATGGCAGAGATCCTAGACACGCTCGAGGAGCGCTTGGAAGAGGTATACTCGTCAGTTAAGGAGTTCAAGGAGGAGGTGCGAGAGAAAGTGGGCAAGGAAGTAGAACAGATCGCCTAGAAGAATGCAACGTTGGAGGTTGTAGTCATAGCCCTACAGGCGAAGGTTAAGGAGCTTAAGAGAAAGCTCGCTGCTTGTGAGAGTGCCATCGGGGGAGGCTTGTTGGCCATGGCACCTAAGGCGAGGATGGAGGTCCCTAAACTCAAGGAGTTCAAGAGGACTCGTTCGGCCAAAGATGTTGACAATTTCACATGAGGGATGGAGCGGTACTTCCAGGCCATGAGTATTGCGGATGATGCTAGAAGAGTAAGCACCGCTTCTATGTACCTTACTGACTTTGCCCTTCTGTGGTGGCGTAGGCCATATGAAGAGGCTAGGCGAGGGGGATCGTCGATTGGAACCTGGGAGGTGTTCTAGCGGGAGTTCAAACAACAGTTCTATCCAGAGTATGCTGCTGAAGAAGCCCGAGCCAAGCTGAGAAGGCTGACACAACGGGTTGACATACGAGAGTACGTGCGGGAGTTCCAAGAGCTGATGCTACAGATTCTCACACTTGGCGAGGAGGAGGCTTTTTTCTCGTTCATGGATGACCTCAAACCCTAGGCGAAGCAGGAGTTGAAGAGGATGGGTGTCCAGGATCTTAACCGGGCGATCGCTACTGCAGAGGCCCTGGTGGAGTTCTAGAGGTAGGACAGGCTTGAGTCGCCCAAAGCCAAGTTCAAGGGTAAAGATGGGGGAGCCGAGTGCTCGGATAGCAACAGCCAGCCTCGCTTCAACAAATGGAAGTCCTCTAGGGGCGAGGACGAGAGGAAGTGGTGAGCCGATAAGGGCGAGCAGATTGAAAGGTCTCCCATGGGTTGTTTTCTATATGATGGGCCACACAGAGCTCGAGACTGCCCGGACTGAGGCAAGTTGGTCGCCATCACCCAAGGATAGAGTGAAGCTGATCAAGAAGCTTCAAGGCTAGGGTCGATGGTACTGAATGCCGTGAAGACCAAGAGAGGTCACCAACGAAAAGGGATGAAGCTAGGGACGATGGTGCTGAACGCCGTGAGGACCAGGAGAGGTCGCCATCGAAAAGGGCTTATGTTCTCCGATGTTTTGGTGGCGGGAATGAGGTTGACCGCCCTAGTGGATACAGGGGCGTCTGACCTGTTTATGTTAGATCAGGTCGCCAACAAATTGGGACTCAAGGTCTCCAAGGAAACTAGGTCCATAAAAACGATGAATTCAAAAAAGGCTTCAATCACTGGCGTAGCTCGAGGAGTGGAGGTGTAGATAGGCGAGTGGAAGGGACGAGAAACGATCGAGGTATTTCCTATTGATGACTATGATCTTGTTATTAGCTTAAGTTTCCTTGATCGAATTAATGCTTTACTTATTCCATTCGTCGATTCTCTTTGTGTGCTCGATTGTCGATTTCAATGTGTTGTCCCCATGACACGAGAAACAGGACCAGAAGCCAAGGTGATGTCGGCAATGTAGGTCGCTAAAAGAGCTCGCCATGACGAGAGCGCCTACCTTGCCGTAATAAAGGTGGATGAGGCCCTAGTTCTCTCAAAGGATATTCCGTCTAAGGTGTTGGATGTGTGGGACGACTCCAGGGATGTGAAGTAGCCCAAGTAGGCTTGGTGACAGGAATTCTTGTCGAAACTCGGCCATGAAGTGGCGAACAATCCTGGGCGAGTCCATGTGGTCGTCGACGCCCTCAACCCTTAGGTAGAGATCGCCGTAATCAGTTCGCCTGAGGGATCTCTGGTCACCCAAACCAGAGAAGGCTTATCCCAAGATCCCACGACCAAGGTCTGGCACGAGCCAACAGACTAAGCCAGGGTGTACCAACACAAAGCAGCCAAGAAGTCGAGGAAATGGGCGAACTAGAAGAGGCAAGATACCCAAACAGCATCTAGGCGAGTGCCTATTGGGGCCCAGACCGCCTATGACTGAGAAGTCCAAGACATCATGGTTGACATATTTGTACTGCGACAACACTGTAAACCTCAACAAGAGTACTTGGTTCGGTGGAAGGGGTTGCCAGATAACAAGGCCAGTTGGGAACTAGCACAGACGCTGTGGCAGTTCCAAAACTAGGTGGGGAAGTTATGTGCGAGGCAGACAAATGCGACGAGGGCATCACCAGAACAGATGGGGGAGAATGTCATGTCCCGCCTAGACGCCATCGACATTTCTCGCAATTTTAGCTGCATCAGGGGGCGTACACACGGGCGGCCACAGGGGAGCACATTGGGGGCTTCCAGGGCCGACACCTAACACTGCCAGCTGCAAATCTCAGTCCTAGGTTCTGCTATGGCAGCGATAGCTTGTACAGATAGCCTAGGAACTATATACTTGGCTTCATGACAGCCAAGCATTCCTTTAGAGGGCTTGTCTTTATAAAGGGGCACCCTCCCCCTTCATTTGTATCGTGTACAACCATTTTTCTCAGCAATATACCGTAGCTTTCCTCCATTTTTCTGCCTTCTGTTTCTGTTGTGTTTCTAGTTTGTGTGAGAGTGCTGGCGGCATTGGCTATTTTAGGGTCCTTAAAGCTTTCCTTTAATACACGCACCACCTTCCTATTGTGATAGGCTGACTTATGTGCTATTTGATCGAAAGAACCCCACCTAAGACCGTACGTTGCTTGAGCTTAAGCACTTGGGACGTGACAAAAACACATCATTTACTTTTATTTTATTTATTTATTTATTTTCTCAATAAACACACTTAACGCTTTATTATTATTGTCAATCAATTCGAGAATTATTATCTTGTACTTGATATTAGAGTATTTTAATTTTGCAACCAATGTTAAAAATTATCTTTCTCATAAAAAAAGGTTAAAAATTATCACATATCTTTCTCATAAAAAAAGGTTAAAAATTATCACATACATTTCTTTTTTTTTTTAAGTATTCTTAAATGATACGTCATTTTTGTTAACTTTATATGTTGAGTTTTAGAAACTTCATATTCTTTAATATATTATTGATAAAATTTTTAAATTTCAAAAACAAAATTAAATAATAACATATATTTACTTTATTTATTTTTTATTTTTTTAATATTTCCTAATGTGTATCAACATCTTAACTCTACACTTGTATAATACCTAAGAATTTTTATTTTCTGTGCAATGCTCTTGTCAAAGTAAAGTAAAAGAAAAAAAAATACAAATGCTGGCGGGTTCAAACTTTAGACTTTAACTCATTTCAGGAAAATATTGCTCACCTTAACCCCTCAAACCCGTAACTTTTAAGGGATTATCCAATATGTATACTATCTTATGCTCAGCACATAAGTATATAAACATTTAAATCAATGTTTAATGTGAACTTTGAAATTTATATATTTGCATTTGCCCATGGAACATGAATGCCAATCTTTATAATCAATAGATATTTTTGATACATTGATAGTAAAATTTTTTAGTTCTACAAATGAAATTAAATGATTATCTCATATATTAATTTTTATTTTTTATTTTAAATATATTTTAAAAAATGTTAATTTGTTAAGCTGGTAAATAAGTAAATAATTGTACATGAAATAATTTTTTTCTATATTTAATATGAGTGAGATGAATAACAGTGTGGCATTGGCTCAGTGTTTACGTTTTTAAGAATACGAGAGACTTTAATTAGCTGATCACTGGCATTCTTTTTGCCCCGGTGCGTGCTTCTGGTTTTATTTTCTTGGTGGCGTTCGCTTAGGGGCTTTGGCAGCTAATTACAAACCCTATACAAAATCATGGTGTACGAACATGTGTCTGTGGGATTAACGTAAGCGACCTTCCATCAATAAATTTACTGCAATTGAATCTAATCCCAATCTAAAAGCTCCTTTTCTTTATGGCCATGAGAAATTTTTTTGGTTAAATAAAGTCTTAGAAGCCAGGAACGTTAATATATCTTTTACGTTAGGACGAATCGTTAATTTATTATTAAAATTTACATTCCGTTAAACTTTTACCTATTGATTTTTTTTAAATTATTGATGGTTTATCAACGAAAAATCATAGGAATTCAAATTTGAATATTTTGTACTCAATATTCAAATCTTAATTATTTGTAAATTCTTATTGACTTTAGCCATGAGAATTTATGCTTACACCACCTAACCGAAAAAATCAAATTGTTTAAATTGAAACACCTCAAATTTTGTATATTATTGAAAATATAATCTGATCATAAATTTTTTTTTATATATAGTAAAAGTTTTTGATTTAGAGAAAAAAAATGCAGTTATTAAAATTCGAACATTAATTATGCAAAATTTTTACTTATTGGAGATGAAGACATAATTATTTGAATCAATATTTGTGCTATAGCTTTAAATTTTATTTGCAAAATCATGCAAGAGAAAAAAATGGAAAGAGAAAGCAAATATTAAGCCCCATTGAAGAAACATAAACTTATCTATGCAGCCTAGCTAAATTGAAACAAGATAAACCCTAAATCCTAAAAATAACACTTTGCAAAGAGTGAGGAGCATTAAAAGACTACCTATCAAGTATTTATTTTGTGAACTACAATGATGTGATTTTTAATTATTTTTAGGTAGGACAAAGAAATTAGAAAAGCATGCAAGAAATGAAACATGTCCATATCTAATAAGTGAAGTTCTCCAATGTTTCGTACCCAATTTTATTTTCTCTGTCAAAAAAAAAATACAAATGGTTTAAGTTTAATCGATTGATTTATTTTTCCTGATTGATGAATATAATACCACAATGACTTAATTAAATAACAAAATTTTAATAATTAAAATTGCAAGCTTAAATGGTTGTTAATTTTTTGTAGAATATAAGCTAATCTTCTTGTACATTCTTTAAACTAATCTTGCACCATTGGCAAGATAAAACATCACACTCATACTTTTCAATGAATTCCAATTTCCCAATCCATTTCTAACCCAATACCTAACGACAAGCAACACATATGTTACAATTCTTTGACATTATAGAAAAGCAATTGCCTACACGAAAACTAATTAAAAAAATATCTCCTATATGAACTATCTTATGCTTTCATTTTCATATGCTTATCAAATAATTTATTTACATTATCCTAAGTTTTGCATTATTGATTAATGAGAAATGTCACAATACGATTCGTACGTACACGTTTAATAAAAATATTAAAAAAACTTACGAACGTGTGTATCTAAATATTCAATTTAGTAATCAATACATATTTTTTGCCATTCGATATTTTAAATAAAAGATTTGTTATTCACATCTATACCTACATAAAAAATTATCTGTCGATATCTATCTTTTTAAGAGAATGAAGATTACGAATGATGAAAAAAAGATTGATGTTAGGAGAAGATTGAAAAAGATTTAGAAGAAATTGTCGTAACGGCTTCGCGCTCAACGATTTTGAAAAAAACGTTTAAAAACAAAAAGGAGTCGCCACCAATCTTTTTTGTCTAGGTGTGATTGGCCACCTAAAAATTTTTATCTTTTTAACAAAATCTCAAAATGAATTAAGTTTTATTAAAAAGACAAATTTGGTCTGCGAAAACAAAACTTGGGTTCGGGGGTACGGTTGTGCATGAAGAAGGATTAGCACCCTCACGACGCCCGTTAAAAAACGGTACCATAGTAATCATTTGTTATCCTTTAATTTTAATAAAATGGTCTTGAATTGATATTCAAAAATAATTCTTATTTTATTGCATTTTTTATTCCAAAATCATTTTTATTTGTAAATTTATTTTGTTTTATTTTAAAAAGTTGAATTTTATTTTCCAAAAGTGAATGTGAATCTTTTCGTATTGAAAAATTAAATCAAATATCCCAATACTCTGGTAACATTTGGAATAATTTTCCTCACCTAGAGATTTCTTAAGAATCACTACTTGTGAGTTCTATAGAATCTCATCATCAGAAGATTCACACTCGCTTCGAAATTTATTATGAATGCATATGATGCAAACAGATAAAAAATGATGCAAATGAATTTTTTGATTTTTTATATAAATATTTCCTTATTTATTTTAAATAAAAATTCTTATTATTGAAAAATTGCACTAAGTATCCCAATACTCTGGTAACACTTAGTGAATTTATCTCACCTAGGGATCAGTCAAGAAATCACTACTTGTGAGTTTCATGACATCCCATCATCGAACGATTTGTTTACTTAAATTTAAATTTTATTATTTATTTCCTTTTCTTATTTTCTTTTTAAAAAAACTTATTTATTTTTATTTTTAATAAAAATTTAAATTATTGAAAAATCATACTAAATATTCCAATACTCTGGTAACATTTAATACGACTCTTCTCACCTAGGGATCAGTTAAGAAATCACTACTTGTGAGTTTCATAACATCCCATCATCGGAAAAATATTTAATTAAATTCAATTTTTATTATTAATTTCCTTTTTCAATTTTCTTTTTAAAAACTTATTTATTTTTATTTTTAATAAAAACAAATTATTGAAAAATCATACTAAATATCCCAATACTTTGGTAACATTTAGCATGACTCTTCTCACTTAGGAATCAATCAAGAAATAACTACTTGTGAGTTTCATAACATCCCATCATCGGACGATTATTATTAATTTCCTTTTTTCTATTTTCTTCTAAAACTTATTAATTTTTACTTTTTAATAAAAATAAATTATTGAAAAATCATACTAAATATCCCAATACTCTGGTAACATTTAATACGACTCTTCTCACCTAGGGATCAGTTAAGAAATCACTACTTGTGAGTTTCATAACATCCCATCATCGAAAAAATTCCATTTTACTTTGAATTATTATATTATTCTATTTATTTATTTACTTATTATTTTTGCCATGATAATACATTAAAAATACCTAAACAAATATTTCTATAAAACAAATGAATGAATAAGTAAAAACCAAAAGGCAATATACCCTCCTCGGCAGGCGAGCTCCTCGAGCGGGCGAACACGCGGGATCTTCACTATCCTCGGGCAGGCGAGGTCCTTGAACGGGCGAGCTCCATGAGTGGTATAGCTCCTTGGCGGGCGAGCTCCTTGAGTGGTCTAGCTCCTTGGTGGGCGAGCTCTTTGAATGGGCGAACGAGTGGATGTTCTTTCTCCTCGGGTGGGCGAGCTCCTCAAGCGAGCGCGTGGACTTCCTTTTTTTCGGGCCGGCGAGCTCGTGAATGAACGAGTAAGCTCGCGGATCCTTCCTTTTGAGCAGGCGGGCGATCTACCTGATTGGGCTAGCTCTTTGGGCGGGCGAGCTTGTGAACGAGCGAGTAAGCTCGTGGATCCTTCCTCTCTTGAGCAGGCGGGCGAACGAACACGTGGACTGACAAGTGTCGCGGATTCGGCTTTTTCTCTGGCGGGCGAGCTTGTGAAAGGGCAAGTGAACTCACGCCTCTTTCCACAGGCGGGTGATCTTGCGGATGGTGTTTCTCCTCGAGCGGGCGAGCGCGCGAATCTTCCTCCTTCCTGGGGTCGGGCCCACGGATCCCGGGTCGGATCCCAGGTCACGCGCGGGGTAGCCCTCTTCTATAAAAATCCTCTCTTTTTTTCTTCATTTTTCCTTTTCTTCCTCAAAAAAAAAAACCAGAGCCTTCAAGGCTCTCTGCCGGGGCGATTTTCGGCCGTCGCTGGGGTCACTTTCGGCTGCCGCCGGCCACCGTCATCGGTGGCCAAAAATCAAAAAGGAAACCACTTTCCGGAAGCTCTCCACCCCCTGAGCTCGATTCCAGCCTCGGATTCACCAAAAAATCCCCCTAACCCTGCAAATCTGACAAACCGAAGCCCTCTCTTTTTTATTTTTTGTTTTATTTTGATCTGGTTGTGGTTTTGGTTTGTTTGTGGTTTGTTGGTGGTTTGTGTGTGTTTGCAGGTATTGGTTGGTGTCTCAGATCTGGGTTTTAGGGTTTTGGGGGTTCTCGGTTCTGGGTTTCCATATTTGGGGTTTTGGATTGTGATGGATGGTGGCTGAATGGTTGATGATGGTGGTGGTTTTTTTGTTTCTATTGTAGTCCGGCTTAGGGTATGGGAAAGTGGTGGTTTCAGTGGTGATGATGGCTTGGTGTTTGGGGTTTCGGTGATGAGGTTAGGGCAATGAGGGTGGTTGTGGTGATGGTGGTATTTGGGGTTTTGGTGGTGAGGCTTTCGGGTTTTGGTTTTCTGTTTAAGGCTGCCGGTGGGTTTCGGATGAGTGGGTCTCAGGTAAGTGGGGGTGATGGTGAGGATTTTTTTTGGTTAGTGTTGATGATGATGAAGATTTCGGTGAAGATGGTGGCTTCGGTTCCCGGGTAGCTTGGCTATGGCAATGGAGCTTGGGATCCCGATTTTGGTTCAGGCTCCTCCCCGGATGCGTGTATCCTCTGGCTTTTAGAGGGAAGGAGTGGTCGAGAGTTTGCTGTGATGGGATGGGGGCAAAGTAGCTGGCGGCAGGTAGGAGAGCTAGCCGGCGATGGGATGGGTCACAGGCTGAGGGGGCTGGACTGACGGGATTGGACAGATTGGACAAAAACAAAGAAAAACAAAATAATAATAATAATAATAATAATAATAATAATAAAAGTAATAAAAATAATAATAATAATAATAATAATAAGAATAATAGTAAAGAAAATAATGATAATAATAAAGAAAATAATAATAATAATAATAATAATAATAATAATAATAATAATAATAATAAATAATAAAAATAAACACAAATACAAATATATAAAAATAATAACAAAATAGGACAAAATTAGGTGTCAACAGTTGCCCCTCTTTGCTCATTGCTGAGGATCAGGAATAGAGCAAAGACAATAGACACTAATTTTGTCTGGCTTATGACCTAATCTTTTCATCTTTTTTTTTCTTTCTTCTTTTTTCTTTTTTTTCTCTTTCTCTTTTTTTCTTTTTGTTCTTCTTCCTGTTTTGTATGCGCTCCTCTTGCAGCAGAGGCGATGAAACTTTAAATTTAAATCATCCATTTTTGTTTGTTTTGTTTTTTTTAATTTGTTTTTTTTTAAATGTGCTCCTCTTGCAGTAGAGGCGATGAAACTTTAAAATTTCTTTTCTGAAATGTGCTCCTCTTACAGCAGAGGTGATGAAACTTTAAATTTCCTTTCTTTTTTTCTCTTTTTCTTTTTTTTTTCGAGAAAGCTCCTCTTGCAGCAGAGGCAATGAAACTTTAAAATTTACTTGGAGGACTTGAGATTTTGCCCGGAGGACTTAGATTCCTTTTCTGAAAAGTGTTCATCTTGCAGCAGAGGCAATGAAACTTTAAATTTAAATTTAAATTTGTTTTGTTTTTTCTTTTTTTTCGAGAAAGCTCCTCTTGCAGCAGAGACAATGAAACTTTAAATTCTTTTTCTGAAATGTGCTCCTCTTGCAGCAGAGGCGATGAAACTTTAAATTCTTCGTGAAAATGTGCTCCTCTTGCAGCAGAGGCGATGAAACTTTAAATTCTTCCTGGAAATGTGCTCCTATTGCAGCAGAGGCGATGAAACTTTAAATTCTCTTTGAAAATGTGCTCCTTTTGCAGCAGAGGCGATGAAACTTTAAAATTTTTGCCCGGAGGACTTACAATTTGTGCCCGGAGGACTTAGAATTGGTGCCTGGAGGACTTAAATTGTGCCTGGAGGACTTAAATTTTGTGCCCGGAGGTCTTAAATTCTTTTTCTGGGAAGTGCTCCTCTTACAGTAGAGGCATTGAAACTTTAAAAATTTTGCCCGGAGGACTTAAAACTTGTGGTCGGAGGACTTGAGATTTATGCCCAGAGGACTTAGATTCTTTTTCTGAAAAGTGCTCCTCTTGCAGCAGAGGCATTGAAACTTTAAAAATTTTGCCCGGAGGACTTAGAATTTGTGCCCGGATGACTTAGAATTATGCCCGGAGGACTTGAAATTTTATCTGCAGAATTTAAATTTGTACCCGGAGGACTTATAATTTTCTGAAAAAGTTTGAAATTCTTACCCGGAGGACTTGGAAATTATACTTGAAGAGTTAAACTTTGTGCCCGGAGGACTTGAGATTTTTGAATTTGTGCCCGGAGGACTTGAAATTTGCTTATCTTCTGAAAATCAATTTTTAATCTTG
Source organism: Heritiera fomes (assembly GCA_032173925.1). Classification (NCBI taxonomy): domain Eukaryota; kingdom Viridiplantae; phylum Streptophyta; class Magnoliopsida; order Malvales; family Malvaceae; genus Heritiera; species Heritiera fomes. The sequence goes on from JAPDPM010000008.1 coordinate 37,598,012, forward strand.
ATTAAACATGGCACTGGTAAAACTGGATTTGAAATTTTCTTTATCATGAGCAAACTTGCCCCTCTCTTTTTTTCCTCTTCTTCTTCTTTCTCTTCTTTTCTTTCTTCTCTTTTTTCTTTCTCTTCTCTTTTCTCTTCTTTTTCTCTCTTCTCTCTCTCTCTCTCTTCTCTCTTTTTCTCTTCTCTTCTCTCTTCTTTCTTTCTCTCTTTTTCTCTTCTCTTTTCTCTTCTTTCTTTCTCTCTCTCTTCTCTCTTCTCTCTTTTTTTTTTATTTTTTTTAAATCTTGGAAAAGGTTTCATAACCTTTGAAATCTTGATTGAATGGTGTTGAGTCTTCAGCTTGAGAAACATGTTTTAATCTCAAAATTTTACACAAAAACTTTCAATGTTGATGCTGTATGATATTGTGTATGTATGCATGACACTCAATCCTGTACATTTTCTAACTTTGAAACTCTATCTTGTCTTGCCAAAAGAGGCACATCATTTCTCCTTTGCCCCCAACATGATCATGAAAGCTCCTCTCTGTTTTAATCTCATTTCTGCAGGGTTCTTGTGCTCATCATAGCCTTTTGACGAAAAGCACTGAAAATTTTCTCATAACTATTTTCCAGGGGGGAATTGAATCTAAATTTCACAAGTGATATTTGATTCTTTCAAAATATCAGTGATTACTTTTCAAGATGAGCGACATAAATCCTACTCGGATCTCTTCAACTGGATAATTGAAAGTTTGATGCACCATGTGTTTTGTTTGAGGAACATTTTGCCACTTATCCAAAAACAATGGTTTCTTTTTTGGCTCAAAATGGTTTTCTTAAAATACCATCGTTTTTCTTCCCTTCTTTTTTGAACAAAATTTTGAATGAGAAAAGAAACAAAATATTTACAATTTGATTTGACAATCTCTCAAATTCTTAAATAATGGCGTTTTACAAATGCCAAGATCGGGCATGAATGACTGACATCTTTTCTACTTAGGAAGAGTATTTACAAGAAGAAAGGTTCAAACTTTTTCAAAAAATGTCGGCCAATCAAGTAACATCAAAATCTATGAATATCTCGAGGGTTTCTCAAGGCTTGTTGATTCTTTTTCCATATTTTCAATTCATGTCGCTGCATGACTTGGTTGCATGAAAAGTTCATTATTTGCTCTAGACTGCCCTATTCGGGTTTTCACCCTAGAGCTTCACTCTTTCTTTTGTTTTCTTTTCTCTCTTTTTTTTGTTTTTGTTTTTTTATTGACTATTCCACCATGCATTCAAGAATTCAAATTTTATTCAAACCAAAGAATGGCGAAAATCTTCCAAAGAATAGCTCTTCGATACAAGCATCCATACTTGATCAAAATGGACTTTTAGGTACGTAATGTAGGTCATGGTTCAGGGTTCTGAAAGAATAGATAAGCAGGCCCAAAATGTGTTTGAAGGTAATCAATCCAAGGATCATTTCTTCTTATATAGCCATCTAGCATTTACATACTTAGAAGCACCTTTTCTCTTTATACTTTTCCATGTATTTCTTCCTCTTCTTCTTTTCTTTCTTTCTTCCCTCTTTTTTTATTATTTTTTTTCAAAATCCTATTCATCCTTTGAAGTATCTTTCTTTATGTACTTTCACATGTGTCTTTCTTCCTTTCTCTTTCTTTCTTTTTTTTCTTTCTTCATTGATTCATATCTAAGATTTCAAAAACGATTTTGCGGATGGTGTTTCTCCTCGAGCGGGCGAGCGTGCGGATCTTCCTCCTTCCTCGGGTCGGGCGCGCGGATCCCGAGTCACGCGCGGGTCATCCCTCTTCTATAAAAACCCTCTCTTTTTTTTCTTCATTTTTCCTTTTCTTCTTAAAAAAAACCAGAGCCTTCAAGGCTCTCTGCCGGGGCGATTTCCGGCCGCCGCCGGCGCCATCATCGGTGGCTAAAAATCAAAAAGGAAACCACTTTCCGGAAGCTCTCCACCCCCTGAGCTCGATTCCGGCCTCCGATTCACCAAAAAATCCCCCTAACCCCGCAAATCCGATAAACCGAAGCCCTCTCCTTTTTTATTTTTTGTTTTTTTTGATCTGGTTGTGGTTTTGGTTTGTTTGTGGTTTATTGGTGGTTTGTGTGTGTTTGCAGGTATTGGTTGGTGTCTCAGATCTGGGTTTTAGGGTTTTGGGGGTTCTCGGTTCTGGGTTTCCAGATCTGGGGTTTTGGATTGTGATGGATGGTGGCTGAGTGGTTGATGATGGTGGTGGTTTTTTTGTTTCTGTTGTAGTCTGGCTTAGGGTATGGGAAAGTGGTGGTTTTAGTGGTGATGATGGCTTGGTGTTTGGGGTTTCGGTGATGAGGTTAGGGCAATAAGGGTGGTGATGGTGATGGTGGTATTTGGGGTTTTGGTGGTGAGGCTTTCGGGTTTTGGTTTTTTGTTTAAGGCTGCCGGTGGGTTTCGAATGAGTGGGTCTCGGGTGAGTGGGGGTGATGGTGAGGATTTTTTTTGGTTAGTGTTGATGATGATGAAGATTTCTGTGAAGATGGTGGCTTCGGTTCCCAGGTAGCTTGACTGTGGCAATGGAGCTTGAGATCCCGATTTTAGTTCAGGCTCCTCCCCGGATGCGTGTATCCTCTGGCTTTTAGAGGGAAGGAGTGGTCTAGAGTTTGCTGTGATGGGATGGGGGCAAAGTAGCTGGCGGTAGGTAGGAGAGCTAGCCGGCGATGGGATGGGTCACAGGCTGAGGGGACTGGACTGGCGGGATTGGACAGATTGGACAAAAACAAAATAATAATAACAATAATAATATAAATAATAATAATAATAATAATAAAAATAAAAGTAATAATAATAATAATAATAATAATAATAATAAGAATAGTAAAGAAAATAATGATAACAATAAAGAAAATAATAATAATAATAAAATAAATAATAAAAATAAACACAAATACAAATATATAAAAATAATAACAAAATGGGATAAAATTAGATGTTAATAGAAATCATCCACAAAATATAATGAAACGAGAGTTGAAAGAATATATTACCTTAAATAAAAATGAGCAGAAGAAAAGAGTTCACATAAATGATTTCGTATGAGTTCATGTAATCTACTTTAATAATAGTATAAAGGATTTGGTTGTGCATATGAATTAAAAAACAAATTAAAAAATAAAAAAATTGAATGGGAGGTGTTGGAGAAAATGAAGCAAGTATGAAACATAAATGTACACCAGAGAGTAAGTCCCAGAGATATTAAAGAAAAAAAGAAAAAATTTTATATAAAAAGAAAAATTGAAAAAGGAGTTAAAGTGAAACGTTAATGCGTTATGGCTCTAATGAAGGGCTGCTTTGTGCCAGGTGGGTACGACTAGCAGCAAGCTGACGTGTCACTTCCATTGGATTTACTTCTCTCTCCGATCCCATCAATTTTTTTCGTTCCTTTTTTTTTATTACAGAGATTCTTATAAAAAATGCCGGCGCCAACTGTGCAGTGCCATCTGTCTTGCCGTATTAATTCATCCATGATTTATTAAGAAATAATGACCAAATACACTTCCGATCTTTTGCCAAAATAACCATATAGCAGTCTTATGGTTCACGAAATTTAAGATTATTTTTTAGAATTATTTAATTTTATAATTATTTTATTTGACAAATTTTTGATAATATTAGATTTTTGTGTTTGGTTATATTGGTGGAAATATAAGATTTCTATATTTGGTTAAAGGAAAGTAAGATTACTTAATTATTTATTTTATTATAATACCTTCCGTATTGTTAGTTGATGTAGAGTGAATAACATTTGATATAGATTATATTTAAATTAATTACTTATTTATTTATTTAAGATACTTATTTATTTATTTAGTCTCTTTTTTATAAGGTTTTTATTATGTAAATTATTTTGATTTAACAAACTATTACTATATTAAATTGATTTTGATTAATCAAAAATCATAGGATCGATCTTATTATTGGTCCATTTGATTTTAAAGTCATTTTTCTCTTAAATGTCAATTCATCAAAATAAGAAAAAAAAATAATGACACTTTAAATTTAAGTGAATACTACATTTATTGATACCAATTTAGTTAAGAAATGTTATTTTGATACATGCAAACTTGTAAATTATATTTAGATTTAATAAAATTAATGATTATGTTGTAATTAAGAAAAAGTTTTTAATGGCCTAAAAAAAGGGTTTTTAATAAGTGTTTTATTTAGGGTTGTAATTTTTAACAAATCCAATGGTATAATTACATTTAAATTACTTATTTAAGTATTTAAGGTGTTTATTTATTTATTTATTTATTTTAATATATAAATAATTATCTAAGACGTAATACCTTTGATAGTAAAGGGTAAAGTTGACCTAAATGAAAAGATGTTAAGGATAAAATTGAAACAAAAAAAGAATTCCCAAGGAAAAATAAAAATACCTCAAGGGAGGGAGGGTATTGTTTTCCCTCCTATTTTCCCCCTTTTTGATACTGTTGGAAATCTAAAATTCCTGATGATGGGGAAAATTATCCAACCAAACGAGTTTAAATAATTACGGAAAATAAAATTCCTAAAGGTAATCTTAAAATCCCTAAACCAAACGCCCCCATATTTTAATATAAATTAAGCTATAAACTTTTATTTTATTATAAATAAATTTTTAATCTTTCTAAATTATGTAATCACTCTATTAATGGTTTTAACTTCTATTTATAATGCATACTTGATATGTTATGTACAACTCACAAATCTATCTACGTCATGTGCCACTAGGGACGAAGCCTATGAGAATGAGTGGGGGTTCAAGCCCTCATTGACCCCCAACAAAAATATATATTATATAAATATAGTTATATATTTTATTAATTTTATTCAAAATTCTTTTTTAAGTGAAATGTTTGATAGATAAATTTTAAGTTCATATATACTAGTATTGAGTTATCAAAGTTGAAAAAGTTTACAATTTTACTTTTTTAAGTGTATGACTTAGTTTATTTGTTGTAGACTCTAACATTGATTCTATCGTTTACTATAACAACATATAATGTATTTTTAATAATGAATATGTTAAAAACTTAACTGTGTAAGAAAATGAGAGATTAGCAATTGAATGGTAAATTAGTTGCATACCTTAAAAAAAATATGTGTTCCAAAGTATTGGTGATGAAATTATTGTACATAATTTTCAAATATAAAATTGAATCAAAAATTGATTAAAATTTTTTTTACAGTTATGACTAGATACAAAATTTTTAATTTTTTTAATTATTACTATTATCATTATTGTTGTTTTTTTTTATAATTTAATATATTTGAGTGAAGCCTCCAGTAAATAAATTTTCTGATTCCGCCACTGTTGTCGCATATAATGTCCAAATGACAGTTAGTGTCATTTAATAGATTTAGATTTAATTACATTATTTTGAAAAAAAGTTTAGAGTTTATTTACAATAAAATAAAAAGTTTATGGACTAATTTACATATAATAAAAATATTGATAGTTTATATTTATTTTACGTAAAAAGTTGAAGATATTTTTGACTACTAAATAATTTATTAATGGTCTTTTAATTATTGTACTTATTTTATTTTTTATAAATAGAGGTCAATATTGAAATTACTTAGTTTTGATTTAAGTCTTACAATATACTAAAACTATTCCTTGATCACCCCATCAAAAAATTTATTGATTACTTAATTTGATGCCTAAGAGTCATGAGAATTAACAACCAAAGCTGTAATGATTGTTATCTATCTTTAAAAAGAATTATGTTCAATGTTTGAATCTTCTTTCTCTTTGTACCTTTTTATAAACCAAAAAATAAAAGTAGTGAGAATTGATATTTGTGATAGTGATAATTATATAAAAAGGTTCCATTAAGGATTGTTTATAAATATTTATGAAAATTAATCAAAATTTTATTTGAAAAATATTTTTTTTAGTTAATATGGTATCCTTATCAAATTTCAAATAAAATAATACATTAATTACGTTTTTTGTAATAGGAATTTTTGCTTAACTTATTAAGGGAATTAGTATTTTTTTTATATAGATAAGTTGAAAATAGATGTGTTGAGAGTTGAAATATTCTAATTTATAAAAACTTTAATAGTTTATAGCATATATGGATAAACCTAGAATGTGGTTAAAGCAAAAAAGAAATAAATCCTATAGTACCCATAGATTGTGCTTCAGTTGACAACGCATGTTGATTTTGTGGGAAGAGCTTTAGGATTCGACTCCCATTAAGCACACCTTTGGAGAGGGGTGAAGAGCCTTAATTGTGATGAAGCCTTGAGCAAAATTAGTCTCAGATCGTTAAAACGGATGAGGATACATGTGATTTACACAAAAAAAAATCCTACAGTCTTAATTATCTTTCATTAAATGGTTAGGCCATTGGCTTAGATTTAAAACCTAGCTATAATAAGTGTCACAAGATTTGTATGCACCAATGAATCCAACAAATAATGGTACATGAAATATCTATGATGAATAACTTATGGGTTGTGGCTCAGTTGGCAACGCATGCTGAGTTTGTGGGAAGAGCTCTCGGGTTTGATCCCCACTAAACATATCTTTGGGGAGGGGTAAAGAGCCTTAACTGTGACTAAGTTCTGAATAGGATTAGTTTCAAACTGTTAAAATGGATAAGGATACCTGTGATTTACGCCAAAAAAGAAATATCTATGATGAATGAAATTTATGATAATAATCCTTAGTTAAATACAAGCATTCCTCTTTTTGAAATTCCATTCCACAAAAAAAAGGACTTCCCATTTCCTTATCTTATTCTTACATTTTTTATACTTGAAATTAGAACTTCATAATTTGTTCATAGATATTAATTATCAATAAGTCTAGTGGTTATTGAAAAAAAAAACAATTTTATACACAAAACAAAGGAAGATTTCATTCTTGCTTTTAAAAATTCTATTAATATAATATGATTCGCTCCTCTTTTATTTTATTTTTTTCAATTCATGCACTTTAAGATTAGAAAATATTATATAATATTTTTTTATTTTTTTATTTATCATCTTTCCATTCGTCTACGTTAAAGATGAGTGTCATGTCCTGCGCGCAAGTCAAAGGCCTGATGGAAGGGTACAGGCCAAACTAGGCCCCAGCCAAGGTGATGAGAGGCTAGAGGGCCAAACCAAGGCAGCCCAAGGTAGTGGGAGTGACGTGGATGCTGGCCAGAAGGTGTGCGAGGAGATAGGCACACAGGTGCACAAGTCAGATGCTGGTTGGGCGAGCAGGTCAGGTGGGCGAGACGCTAACCAGGTGAGCCGGACATTTGGACGAGGCACTAGCCAAGTGGGCGAACGAGGCCCCAGACGCAAGCGAGGGTGAGCGCATCAAGCAGGCAGGTGAGCAGAAAGAACAAGCGAGTGCAAGGATGCAGCTGAGACATTCTCGGGCAGAACCGTGTCAAACCCGGAAGGCCCCAAGTGCGCGCACCAGCAGGCCCCGGTCCAGTTCAACTCCAAAGGCTTCTAGCAAGGCCCAGTGCGCGCCAGCTATGCGAGAAAGGTTCCCAAATCATTCTGCCAGCCACACACTTCCAAACCACCTCCACACACTTGTATGAGGGCTTGCCTATATAAGAGGGTGTCTTCCCCCACATTTGAGCAGTAGATGAGAGGGTCTCATTGTGGGTACGGGAGAGATCTGCTGAGCGATAGGTTAAGGCCCCTTGTTGGAACCTCCTAGGAAGGTTTGGGTGTGTCCAGCCAGGATAGTTGAGGCCATAGGCTGTGCCTCCCTATTGTAAGCTCCTGTATATTGTTGAGTTGAGTGAATACAAGTGTATAGTTTCCCACATCTGTGTGTACGTGTTTGTGTCTGCTTGTTGGCTTGTGTGCTTGGCTTGACTTCCGCAGGTGTCAGAGTATCCTAGGCAAGAAGTAAGCTGACTTAGGGACGTGGACGTGAGCTTTCCACCTAAGGTCGCACGGTTGCTAGGCTAAAGCCCCCGGTATGTGACATGAGGCAAGGGAAATAATAGGGGAATTTCTCTTTTTCTGTTTAATTACATATTTAGCTATTTTATTCATTTCAAAATAAAACAAAGAACCATGAAGAGCTTAACCATGAAGAGCGTTTGGCTAAATTTGCTTGTTTGAGAATGATAGAGAATGAGACTCCAATGCCTAAACAAATCAAGGAACCATGGTTCAATTTATTTGTCAACATGATTTTACTCCCATTAGTTTCATTTTTATTTTAAAAATTCAGATAAATAAATTGTATTGTCTCTTTTAAAAAAGGTGTGATATTATTTGAATGAAAAAATATATATTAATGTAAAATAACTATTACGTATACTTTTTTAAAGTTTAAATCCAAAATCACTTATGTCAAATCAAATGAATTTATCAATTTATTATAAATTAATTAACTCCATTAAATTAATATTTAATTAACTTTTAATTCTCTTAAATTCCTTCTACCCATTTAGCCCCATGGAAATACTGTGAAGGCAAACAAACAAGAAAAGAAACAAAGAAGTCCTTGGGTGATGGCGACTTGGCAAGAATTTGTCTAGGATACTTGCGTTGGAACTAAAAAGGAACATAAAGATGGGGATTTGGGAACAAACTAAAAAAAAAAAGAAAAGAAAAGTGATGTAGATGTTTGAGAGAAAGGTGAATATATAATTAGGGTTGTTGGGGCCATTTCAATAAATAAAAGTACCACCTAAGCATTAATAATTAGGGTTACCTTCTAGATTGAGTAGATGGAATCTATTCCCTCGGGATTAATGAATCCTAAAGAAGCTGCTAGCTAGCGTCTTTAAAATGCTCATTTAAATCATGAGATAAGCTTCAATATCTACGTGAATGGCTAAATATTTTACTCTTTGACATCATATATTTTAATTAGTATATTTATTATGAAGTTTTCAATGGGTCTATAAGAATAATTGAGCATTAGTCTCTTCAATTAATTTTTGAATCCTCCATTTGATTGATATTTTTATTATTTATTATTTGTTTTTAATAGAAAGTAAAAAAATTAAAAGTAAAAGATAGTAAAAAATAAATTCCCACAAGTGATATTTAGAAATTGGGATATGTATCATTTTAAGTATTTTTTTATTTTTTAATATTATCCTAAAGTGTATGTATCACCCTATTAATTTTCACTAGTGAAATCTATCAAATAATTTCTCAAAATAAAATACCAATTAAATGAAACCATGTGCGGTTAAAATATTATCAAAAGAAGAAAATTAAATCTTTATACACGTTCAAAAAAATTCCAAATTTTATGTCTTTTAAGAAAAAAAAACTTGGCAAGTGTCACGTCTTGCGCGCAAGTCTAAGGCCTGATGGACGGAAGCAGGTCAAATTAGGCCCCAGCCAAGGTGATGAGAGGCTGGTGGGCCAAACCAAGGCAGCCCTAGGTAGTGGGAGTGATGTGAATGCTGGATAGAAGGTGTGCGGGGAGATAGGCACACAGGTGCGCAAGTCAGACGTTGGTTGGGCGAGCAGGAAAGTTGGGCGAGACGCTAACCAGGAGAGCCGAACATTTGGGCGAGGCGCTAGTCAGGTGGGCGATCAAGGTCCCTGGCGCAGGCGAAGGCAAGCGTACCAGGCAGGGAGGCAATCATAAGGAACAGGCGAGGAAGCAGCTAAGACAGGTTTGGGCGAGCAGACCCAGGAAGCCCCAATTGCGCGTTCAGATGTGGGCCTTGATAGGAAAGGCTTGGAACCCGCTCGGCCCACTGCACGCACTAGCAGGCCCCTGTCTAGTTTGACCTTAGAGGCTTCTAGCTGTATGCCACCAGCAAGGGAAGTTTTCAAAGCAGTCTGCCAGTCACACACTTGGCCTAATCACCACAATCAATCTTAGGAGGGCTTGCCTATATAAAGGGTCCCCCACATTTGTATATACTTAGAGACACGGGAGAGTGTTGAGTGAGGCTTAGGGGAGAGTCTCTACGGGTGGGTGAGGGTAGAGCTGAGCGATAGGTTCAGGCCCCTTGTGGGAACCTCATAGGAAGCCAAGGCAAGTATGCCGACTGGGATAGTTGAGGCCATAGGCTGTGCCTCCCTATTATATAAGCTCCTGTACATTGTTAAGTTGAGTGAATACAAGTGTACATTTCCCCACATCTGTTTGTTGCGTGTGTGTGCTGCGTGTCTGCTGTCTTGTTGGCTCGTGTGCTTGGTTGTGTGTTGCAGGGTGTTAAGATTTTCGCTGTGCAAGCATCTTGGGCAAGGAGTAGGCTGACTTAGGGTCGTGGGACGTGAGTTTCCCGCTTAAGGCCGCACAGTTGCTGGGTATGTGACAGTTGGTATTAGAGTGGTGACCAGTGTTCGGTGGCGAGCAGCTGTCCAACCTGATCGATCGTGCGCAGTGCTAATGGTGCCTAGTGCTGGTTGAGACGTGGTCCGAGCCAAGTTAGCTGAAGAGAGCAGATGAGTGTGCAGCTCGGACTGAGCAGGGATGGCGAGTTTGGAAGCAGTACAACACACCGAAGGGCAGGAGGCTCGAAAGACTTGAGCCAGGAAGGGGAAAAGAGGTGGCTTCCGAGATGATGTTGTGTCCGCCTTTGAAGCTTGGTTAGCTAAGGTAGAGGTGGTGATGGGCGAGGTAGAAGACAAGTTGGAAGATCGCCTTGTCGATTTCTACTCCGAGGGCAAAGAGCTAAAGCTAGAGGTGCGTGAGAAGCTCGGCGAGATGGAGTTGCTCGCCCAGAAGAATGTAGCCCTGGAAGCAACGGTTGAAGCTATGCAGGTAGAGCTAGACCAGCTGCGTGGCAAGGTCAGTGCTTGCGAGAGCGCCATGGCAGGTCGCCTACTGGCAAATTCAAGGCTGATGTCCCTAAGCCGAAGGAATTCAGAGGGACGCAATCGACTAAGGATATGGACAACTTTCTTTGGGGCTTGGAGCAATATTTCAGAGCTATTGGAATCGAGGAGGAGGCTACTAAGGTGAGCACTGCCTCTATGTACTTGGTTGATTTTGCCTTGCTGTGTTGGCGACACAGGTGTGAGGATGGCATGCGAGGAGATGCTGCAATCAGCACTTGGGTTGATTTCCAACAGGAGTTCAGGCAGCAATTTTATCCCGAGTACGCAACAGAGGAGGTGAGGTCCAAGCTCAGGCGGTTGATGTAGCATGGAGAAGTGTGCTTGTATGTGCGGGAGTTCTCCGAGCTGATGCTGCAGATACCGAGCCTTGGAGAGGACGAGTCTCTCTTTTCTTTTCTAGATGGACTTAGGCCGTGGGCGAGACAGGAACTGAAGCGGATGGGAGTTCAGACGCTGTCAAGGGCCATAGCAGTATCAGAGTCTTTAGTTGATCTCAGTAGGTCAAAATCATCCAAGCCAAGGGGAAAAGGCTTGCGGGGAGATGATGGCTTAGACAGTGAGGGTGTGTTCAAGTCCAATGCTTCCTAGCCCAAGGGGACGAGCCATGGTGAGGAAGATCGGGACAGCAGTGGCAGGAGGTCACCATGTTTTGCTGAACGGAAGTCCTCAAGGGGTGAGGATCGACCAAGAAGACCTATGGAGTGTTTCTTGTGCGGTGGACAGCACAGAGCACAAGAGTGCCTGACCTGGAAGAGTATCGTAGCGATCGCCAGGGGTGGCGAGCAGTCGGACAAAGGATCAGTAGAAGATCGTTGACTTGGAGTGCTGAAGTCAGTTAAGGGACCAGGGGTGGTTTGAAGACTGGGCACCATACGAGTGAGTGGAAGGATGCACGATTGTCAGCCAGGGGACGAGGGCGAGGTCAGTGGTTGGGATAAGCAGCCAGACCCCTCCAGCATAGGCGAGCAGCAAAAGGCTCAAAGCAGTAGGAGGAACTGTCGGCCCCGCTAGAGGAGAAGGGGGAGAGACGTGCAAAAAGAGGACAAATGTTCCCCTAGTAACGAGGGCGTTGCTAGAAAAGGTGGGGGAGAATGTCACGTCCCGCGCACAAGTCCAAGGCTTGATGGACGGAAGCAGGCCAAACCAGGCCCCAACCAAGGTGATGAGAGGTTGGTGGGCCAAACCAAGGCAGCCTAAGGTCGTGGGAGTGATGTGGATGCTGGCCAAAAGGTGTGCGGGGAGATAGGCACATTGGTGCGCAAGTCAGACGCTAGTTGGGTGAGTAGGAAAGTTGGGCGAGACGTTAACCAGGTGAGTCGAACATTTGGGCGAGGCACTAGTCAGGTGGGTGATCAAGGTCCCAGGCGCAGGTGAAGGCAAGCGTACCAAGCAGGTAGGCGAGTAGAAGGAACATGTGAGGAAGCAACTGAGATAGGTTTGGGCGAGCAGACCCGGGAAGCCCCAATTGTGCATCTAGTTGTGGGCCTTGAGCGAAAAGGCTTGGAACCTTCTTGGCCCAGTGCACGCACCAGTAGGCCCTGGTCCAGTTCGGCCTTAGAGGCTTCCAGCTGTCTGCCACCAGCAAGGGAAGTTCCCAAAGCAATCTGTTAGCCACACACTTGGCCTAACCACCACCATCGATCTTGGGAGGGCTTGCCTATATAAAGGGGTGTCTTCCCCCACTTTTGTATATACTTAGACACACGAGAGAGTGTTGAGTGAGGCTTAAAGGAGAGTCTCTATGGGTGGGTGAGGGTAGAGCTGAGCGATAGGTTGAGGCCCTTTATGGGAACCTGATAGGAAGCCAAGGCAAGTGTGCCGACTGGGATAGTTGAGGCCATGGGTTATGCCTCCCTATTGTATAAGCTCCTGTATATTGTTGAGTTGAGTGAATACAAGTGTACAGTTCCCCACATTTGTTTGTTGCGTGTGTGTGCTGCATGTCTGCTATCTTGTTGGCTCGTGTGCTTGGTTGTGTGCTGCAGGGTGTTGAGATTTTCACTGTGCAAGCATCATGGGCAAGGCATATGCTAACTTAGGGTCGGGGGATGTGAGTTTCCCGCCTAAGGCCACACGGTTGCTGGGCTTAAGCCCCCGGTACGTGACACAAGCACAATTTCAAATAATATACTATACTATCGTTGAATCAAATGCTTGAATGAACACATTTGTTTACTATTTTTTGAAAACATATGATAATTAGAAAATAAATGGGTAAAACTAATTAACCTACGGCCAATCAATTACTTAATTTCTATTTTTTTTTCAAGTTTTAGATATATAATGTGGTGGTGTTAAAATCATTTTACATTGGTGGGAGGTTAGAGGTGTCAAAGGGGTTGGACGACCCATGACAAGATTCGATTCGACACGATGTGGACCGTGCTTGGCACGATTTGTAACTAAATAAGTGGGCTGGGCCAAGCACGACATATATATGTGTGCTGTGCCCGGCTAAAAGTTTTAAGGCACGTGGATTTACATGGCACGACCCGTTAAGGGCCAGTGCTAGCATGTGGCACGACACACAAGCCTATGTGCCATGCCATATTAACCCATGATTATAAATGACACTTTGGACTCAATTTATTGGTTCTTTAAATTTATTTATGTTATTTTTTATTTAAAGATGAAATTATATTTTTCTATATTTTATTGGTAATTTGTAAAAATAAAATTATTTATTTAATAATTCTAACTATGATATATTTGAATTATTAATATATAGATTTATAATTCTTTCATTTTGAATACAAAATATATAATTGAATCATTAGATGAAGAGAATGAAAAATGGAATAATAATATTTGTGTGTACGTGTGCATGTGTGTTTTTTTTTATTATTAGGATTGTAAATTTTGATATCTTTATTTAGTAGATTGTTTATGTTTTTCCGTTGATGTGGGCATTTTGCCGAACCACGTAAATTATGTGTCTATTTTATTTTATTTTTACTTATCTCGTGTATTATTTAAATTAATAAATAAAAATTTTTAAAAATAAAACTCTAAAAAATTATTGATGGGTTGGGCTTGGCACGAAATGGTATGAAAAATAGTATCATACCTAGCCCAGCACGATCCATTAGTACTATGGGCTATGTGCCGTGCTGGGTCATGCCAGCACGATCCATTAAAATAATAGTGTTGTGCCAGCACGACCCATTATTACATGGGTTAATAATTAAATGGACCGTGCTAGCCTAGCACGACTCATTTGACATCTCTATGGGAGATTGATATATTGAATGCTCGGACCAAAGAATTTGTTCAACTCATCAAGAGATAAAAACAGTTAATGGTGAGAGTAGAGAACAACAAAGAATTATAATGTATTCCGAAGAGGATTAGTTTCAAACCATTAAAACGGATAAAGATACATGTAGTTTACATAAAATATATATAATGTACTTAATACACTAGGTTCTTTCAATATCTTATCTTGCATTTGTTATACCTTTACTTGCATGAGATCTTATAAATGTGATGCATGCCTACCATTTAAAATCCGTGGGCTAAGTTTGATTAAAACAATTGACGATTCTTAAGAGTTATATTCTCTTACGAATCTCGTGAGTTTGACTTTATTTTGAATCAACGGCTTTGGAAAGTAACACTAGGCCTAACATGCAGCAAGTCTTAAACCTTCTTAGCTAGTGAACAATTAATTAACTTGAACAATTATAGGTTGGCATAAATTCATTAAATATATTTTAATATAAATAAATAAAATCCTCTATAATTCAGTAAATTCCTAAATGCAACTTTAGGTTTACAAGAGAATAACCTGAAGTTTGTTTCTTTTGTGAAGTTCCAGTTAAAACCGTCTTTTGTCCTTTGATTTTGAAGGTTTTAATTTCCAGCTAATTCTTTTCTTTGCATGGCATCAAATGGGAAATATTTCTTATCGCACTGAGTATTTTTTTTTAATCAAAAGAATTCCTCAATTTTCACTGTATTTTTTGTTTGATTCTAATTTCATTATTGGAAGAACTTCCCACGGCATGCGCACTTTTTTATTAAAATAAGCACTTAATATTACATTGTAACACTTTGATGCATAAATTATGGAAAACAAATGCCAAAAAACTTAACAAAATAAATAGAAAGTTAATGTCAAGTTGATATCATGTTGAATAACTAAACTTTTTAGGTTTTTATTTTTATTTTTTTATGAAAAAACATAGTCTTGGAATAAAGAATAAAATATATATGTTAAGATTTGAATTTTAGATTTATTGAAATTTAGAGTGATTGCAGGAATTATTTATTCTAAATTCTAGGTTCAAGTGAGCATAAGTTGTTAGGTAAGGATTGAAGAATAACTTTAATTTAATCCTTGATAGAAATAAAGGAAAAATTAAAGACTTTTTTATTTGAAAGAAGATGGAGAGATGAGGAAAAAAAAAGTGGATGACTGTGAACTTTGAGGGATAGTCCCTTTGGGGTAAAAAAAAGAAGAGAAAATAGTATAAAGCAACAAAGACAAGAAAGAGAATAAACTTTAATGATTTGTGAAATTACTGAATATATATTTACTATTCCTTAATATTCCCATCCCAAAAGAATTCCCTTTGATTTGATGTTGTATCTTCCTCCATTAAAGAAAAATATCTAGTAATGCAGTTCAATGTGTTAATCCACGTCAATTTTTTTCTTCACAAAGATCTTTTTTTTTCTTCGCAAATGCTAATTTTATCGGCTTCTCAAGACTCGTGTAAAGGGAAACTTGAACCGAGAAAAAATCATGCATCAATCACTTAAATCAGATGTTCAGACGTAGTAATATCTATATTTTTTGGGAGTGAGATGAACTTATTCTTTTGTTTTGGGTAATTTTTGAGGTGGTGGTGAAATGGTGAGCAATAGCTTTTGTCTATTAATTTTGTGTTGGATTGAGGAGAATTGTTTGGGTTTGTGTTGCCCAAGATTGCAATTTGGATTGAACAGTCTCAAATGGTGA
Source organism: Heritiera fomes (assembly GCA_032173925.1). Taxonomy (NCBI): domain Eukaryota; kingdom Viridiplantae; phylum Streptophyta; class Magnoliopsida; order Malvales; family Malvaceae; genus Heritiera; species Heritiera fomes. The sequence continues at coordinate 37,613,774 of JAPDPM010000008.1, forward strand.
GCCTGTTATATATCAGGTAAATTTTCCAAAGCATCGGTTGTTTGCCCAAGCCCACAACCTGGTTGGTGTATTTTAAACCATTGGTAAAGTAAATTTACATTTAACACAACCTAATTTATTTTCGAATAAGTTTTTATATTTTGATTTGTATTCAAATAATTTTCTACTTCAAACAAAAGATTGATTTATGTTAAGAGTTATTTAGGTACAAATTAAAAATTAAGAATTTATTTGAATACAAATTAAAGGTTAAGAACTTATTTGTATGTAAAATAAATGTTAAATAATTATTTGGTTCTCATGAAGTATATGAACTTATTTTAATAAATTAATAAAGTTTAGAGGCTTTTTTTATTAGTTTAATCTATCTATAATTACAAAGAGGAAACAAAGATAATAGTTTGATATTCTCTTATAGCAATTAATCTTGTATAAATATATGACAATTCACTCAAATTGCCAATTGTGTCTAGAGAACAAATTTTTTTTTGGTTTATAGGAAGTATAAAAGGGGAGTGGAAAATGAAACTTTAAACTTAATCCCTCCTAAGGAGGTAACAGTCACTAGATCAAGTTTTGATTGTTGTCTAGTGAACAAATTGGTAAAGCATCATCTATACTAGAACATAATCTTGGTAAAAAAAAAAATCAAAGGCATATGCGCATTTTTTTCCACTTATTTTGTTGATATTCTATTTTGAATATATTATTATTAGACCTGCTCAAGGGCCGGGCTACCCGCCCAAGCCCGAAAGCCCGTTTTAAATTGGGTCGGACTTGGACAAAAATATTTGATAAAAAAATGGGCTTGGGCAAAATTTTTAGGCCCGTTTAAAAATCGGGCCAGGCCTCGGGCTTGCCTTTCAAAGCCCGGCCCCGGCCCGGCCCGAATTATTATTACTTTTTATTTTATATATCTTTTTTAATATTAATTAAATTTTTATATAGATTTACTAAATATAATATAATTATATGTATATAAAATATTATTGAATAATAAATATGATTATAAATATTTAATATGGAAGTTGATATATAAATTTTGATAAATTAAATTAAATTTTAAAGGGTATAAAATAATAAAAAACAAATAAAATTAAAATCAAAATATAAAAAAAATTATTTTCTGGTCGGGCTCGGGCTTGTAGTATAAAAATGAAAACGGGCTTGGACAGAAAAATCAAGCCCGAATGTCCGGCAGGGCCGGGCTTGGGCGTGTAAGAAATTTATTATTACCTGTCATGGGCCCGGCCCGGCCCATGAGCAGGTCTAATTATTATCGAGACAAACAAACTAATCAAGGAGATGGAATTTAAGCCCACTTATTTTAGTCTGATATGATAAAATATCAACTTAATGCTTAATTAGATATTAAATTTTAGTATTTTAAGTACATTATTTGAATATGACTGCAAGCTCCTAAATAAATAAATATATTTCAAGGTGGTCAAGCGTTTAGAAACATATGTTAAAAGGGAGAAGATGGGTTAATACTATTAATGAACCAATAACACGTACATAAAGTGTTGAAATTCTTTATATTGTGGTATTTTTAATGGAGTTCACCTGTATAAGTGAAGTGGTGTCGCTTTTAGGGGTAAAAAGCTTTACTCTTAAACACTAATGAAAAGACACAAAACACATGGCTAGTAATGGTATTGAGTTTTGCTAAATGACTTTTGATAAATTTTATATCATATACATGAATTAGTTTATGATTAATTATATAAAGCCATCGATTCAAAGACATAGCTCTACTATATTGTTTTGATTAAGGGTTAGTTTGGATGAGTGGTGTGATTGAAAAAAAGGAAATGATCATAGTGAATATAAGTTTTATAATAAAATATTTTAAAAATAGGCAAAAAAATAATTTTACATGGTTTTTTTTTGCCTTTTGCATTTTTTTTCTCCTTTCTGCCTAATCCCACCAGAGTCACCACATCAGTGGCAATCGGGCATCCAAATCCACCCTAACTCAATAATACTTTTTATTATGGTGGATGTTTTAAACCAAGATTAACACCTTCGTTTATTCATAAAAATTTCTTAAGTACTGAACTAACTCTATTTTGAAAATGATTATGAATTGTTGGAATGATCAATTAAACATAATTTTCTGATCAAAAAAATTAAACATAATTTTAATCAATGAAATAAGAAATTAGTACAAAATATAAACACAATTATTCAACAAATAATTTTTTCTTCAAAGAGTTACATACATTTTCAAAAGACGTTTTTGACTTATGAATATATGGTTAAAAAAACATAACCTTTGATTTTCAATAGAAATGCCAATATTCATTCTGAAGATACTAAAAACACTTGAAATATCAAAAGTTATTACATTGTCTCTCTTTTCTTTTATTCTCAAAATAAAAACAAGTCTTTTAAATATTGTTTACTTATTGCAAAAAATAATAGTTAAGATAAAATACTTTTGTATTTATCAGTTATATTTAGTAATTTGATTGCACGAGTATAATGTGATTTCAAACCACAATTTTATTATATTTTAAGATTATTTCAACACAATTTTATTGGATATTATAAATAGTAAAGACAAAATAAATTTTTGAAAAATAAAATTAACAGCAAGCTTTAAAACATTTTTTTTGCATTAATTCTATACCGAAATCTATCTAAAAAACTTTTTCGTCTAAAGCATTGTACTAAGAAAAGACCGTAAGGAAACTATCAACATCAAGCTCTCATTTTCCTCTATAGTTTTTGGTCAGTGAGGCCTCACTTTCTGCTTTTTCCTTTTGATGAAAAGCTGACGACCACTAAAACTAGGTTAAAAAACAGTGTAATCTACTCCAATAGGGTATAGAAAACTACAAAAGAAAGTAAGCCCTCACTTTCGGTTGTAGACTATGTGGATTTATTATTGTCAGCCAGTTAGGTCTTAAAGTATGAATCCTTTACATAAAAGCATAACCTTTTATGCATACCATTTTGCTATAAATAAAAAACTATGTTGCAACAGGCAGCAAACCATCGCATCCGAGCCAATATGAGCACATTCCCATTTTGCCAAGCAAAAATCGAGAATTGGTGTTTTTTCTTTTTGTTCATATAAGTTTAAAAGTAGAGGAAATTATTTTATTTTCAAATCCAAGCCAATATGAGCACATTCCCACTCTGCCAAGCAAAAATCGAGAATTGGTGTTTTTTTGTTCATAGAAGTTCAAAAGCAGAGGAAATTATTTTATTTTCAAAATCAAGGTAAGCGGTCAATTAATTATTAAAACTTATAAATTTATTAGATTTTTACTTAAGAATTCTTTAAAATTTACGGAGACTGTGCACGAGAATTCAAATTTGAAATACTTAACATTCAAATTTTAATTACTTTTGTGGATCTCCGTTAATAAAATTGGGTCTTTTCCATTTGCCCTTCTAAGGTCAAAACTCGCTTTCCAACGTTATCTTTCCATCTCTCCTTGGCTTCGCATTCCATCACATGCCTCAAAAAGGATTGGAGAGAGTTTACAGACAGGTGCTAAACTCCATGCATATGGGTAATTAGGTCTTGCATCTGCAATATCCACAGAAACCAAATGAGGAAATTAGATAAAAATGATCCCTCATTGCCTGTTCCTTTTTGGGTACTTTGGGGGAAGTTGGACACGTTGTCTGAAAAAAATCCTTTTCAGATCCTCTGGTGGTCTGTTGTTTTCTTACCTAATGGTGCATGATGGACTTGGACCAGACCTCGCCGCCCCGCTAGAGCTATAGGTTCTACCGATCATCCTAACCACGGACCGTAGTCCAATGGCTGCACCAACAAAATTTAGAAATTCCATAACCAAACTGATAAGTAAATTTGTCAATTTGTCTATGTTTGCATAGTATTAACTTCAGTGTGCTTATTTATTGGGCCTCTGCACCGTTGGCTGCCGCAATACTAATTCTGCGTAAATGTCATGTGAGCTGTCAGATTTCACTGTCAGATTTCACAAACTTCAACAGTAACTAAGTAAAGTACATATCTTACATGTAAGGTGGCGTTTGGGGAAATTGCAACTTTGCACTGCAATTAAATTGACAGCAAAGTAATTGCAGTGTTTGGTATCTTACTTTACACCGTAAAGTAAGGTTCCACTGCAAAGTAGGCTGCAAAGTCATTTAGCCAAAGTACCCCCCTTTTTTTTTCCTTCATCGAATTATTTGGGACTCCATCAGCAGCCCACGTTCTTTCACCATCGCTCTCGCCTCTGTCCCACTTTCATCTAATGACAATACTTCATCTGCAGTCATCAGCCTATGGAAAAGTGCTTGTTCTTGATGGTATAGTTCAGTTGACTGAGATGAATGTGCATATCGGGAGATGATAGCTCATCTTCCACTTTGTTCGATACCATCCCCTAAAATTGTAATCTCATCTGATTTAACTATAAGTTTTCTCTATATTCGGCAATCTGTAACTTCCGTTTTATATTTCTGACACCATTGATATATGTGAAATAGATAAGATGATTATAGATGTATGTTGTAGTCTCTTCTTGTTTTCTTTTTTTTTACCTTTTATCTGAAAATTTTCAAATGGTCAAGCGTAGTGTTATAATTCCCTAGTTGTAGTTTTGCACTTTTGCTTGAATAATTTTAACAGCTGATGAGTTTCTTGGTGTTCCAGAAGGAAAGTATGATGCAATCATTGTTGATTCATCAGATCCTGTAGGCACGTTGTAATATTTGGTCCATTATAATTTTATTATAGTGCAAAAAAAAATGAAAGTATTTCTATGGTTTCTTGAAGAATATGCATGTGGTGCTGTTTGCTTAGAATGCTTTGTTATGACATCTTTTAGTTTTCAAGAGCCGTGGGGGATGTTACAACCACGAAATCTACAAATTCATTTTAGTTTTAAAACTTAACGGCATTCAAACTTACTCTGTTCGCAATTTTAGGTCTTGCGCAAGAGCTTGTAGAGGAACCATTTTTTGAGACCATAGCTAGAGCATTAAGGCCAAGTGGTGTCCTCTGAAACATGGCAGAGATTATGTATATAAATTATACAAATTAATTATAGAAATTAATTATTCAAATTAATAATAATGTATATAAATTTGTTATTACAAATGATGATCAATGTCAATAATTACAACTTTATATTCTTTACATTTTAATATGATAATTACATTTGTTATTAATTTCAATGTACAAATTTTTTTATACTTAAGGATATTTTTGGAATTTGCAATTATATTACCAGCAAAGTAACTGCATACCAAACGCTGCAATGTTACTTTTCTTGCAATTTAAACAAAACTTTACACTGCATACCAAACGCTGCAATGTTACTTTCCCAACAATCACATTTTCAGCAATCATTTTGCATTGCAATCACTTTACCTGCAAGGTATCAAATGCAACCTAAATGTGAAGATTTAAACATATAGAGAGTGTAGTTGAATCTCTATTACATTTTCTGCTTAACGACTGAATTGGAACTAACAAAATGTTAGATCTTTATTAATTATCTCTCTTAAAAAGGACAGGCAATCCTTTAACTTGTTGGAAACTATGTACTTTTGCATAAGCTTGACAACAATGTAATGTGAACTGAGGGAAGGTAGAGACAGCTTGGATATGATCTTTTTCTATACATGGACAAAGGGTACGAAAAAGAAAGTGATACATTCGTCATTTCCCCATAGTTTGGCCGCCATTGTCTTCTTTCAATCGGGACCATTTCAAACCGTTTTCATCAGCCAAAGGGTTTTTAATGCAAAGTCAAAGGTACTGTAATTCAGTTGAAGTCAATATTATATCATTTTCATCAACAAGGATTGCGGTTAATTAGTATAATTTTTCATCTCTGTCACTTGATCCTATACTTTCTTCATACTAGATATGTGTACATAAATGACACATAATTATCCATATGCCAGCCCTTGCTTGCCTGGCTTCCTCTTTTTTCTTTGCCTTTTGGATGATCACTTAATTGCATTAGGGAAACCTCATTCTTTCCTAGCAGATTTATGCTAGTTTGTATGAATAATGATATTAGTTTCTATGATATTAAAAAAATATAAAATGACCATTAAAAATATAATTTAAAAAACTAAAACTAAGGGCAAAATACTATTTTTACTTCATCAATTTTTTTTTGTCTAATTTACAACCGGCACACCAATCGCACCTCATTGGTGGCAACTGGTGTGCTCAGCTAAGCCTTAAAATGCTAAAAGCATAACTTTAGCTCAACTCAAATGATTCATACCTTTATTTTTAAGAGGTACCATCTAGTAAATCTGAATTTAAAATTTTAATACTTGTAATCCCTTTTCTTATTTACAAATTTCGTCTTTCTTTGTAAAATTGCTAAAAGCAAAAGAATTCCTTCTCTTTTTCTAACCTTATGGTAGGGGGCAAAATGAACAAAGTGACAAAATATTTTGAAGTTTGGTAGGACTATAGGAAGGAATAAAAGGAAGGTTTCACACTCAAAAGTGAGAGAGAAATGGAGGCCGGAATTAAAAGTATTATGAATTGTTCAATTTACCATTTATCTTTAGCTCTTTTTGCTTAATTTGGCTTCACTTTTAAGAATTGGAATTGGTATTTGGTAATGCATGGTTGAATTGTATCAAACAATCTCTTTGTAAGATTCGGAGTCAAATTAGAACTACCAATTCTTTCTTTTAAGCAAGTGATATTGGACTACCTCTCTCATTTCAATGAATCTGATCTTGTCCGTTTGAAAATTTGAACTCCAGATTTTAACATAAAACAGTTGAAATCATTCTAATAATTTTATTTAGTAACTTTTTATAGTCATTTAATTTTTTTTTTATCGTTTCTATCGAATACATCAATTTCAAAGTCAGATTTTATGGGGGAAAAGGACGATATTGGTGTTGGTATTTATAATGTCATTTTCGGAAGCCATGCACAATACGTCATGCACCATGCAGGTAAAACTTGATTCTATATAATTTGGGTGGTCCATTTGTTGCAACGAAGGAAACACCGTCACGTTATCCTTCAATATATTCGTTGCTAATAGCTCCAACTCCTGGTCCCTTGGGCAAAGCCGATATGAACTTGGTTTTCATTGTTTGGACAAGAACAGCATTGCCAATAATTACAGTACTGCTTCAGTCAATGTGCATGAAGTTCTTGTTCTTGTTTCTGTTCTTCCTTTGTATTGGACTGGCGGCTTTCTTATCCTTCTAACGCAATCTTGATGGCAAAACCAGAGGGCAAGAGACCTTTCTTTAATGGATGAAGTAGTTAATTTGAACTCGTGCTTTGAAATTTTAAAACATAATGCACTTTGTAGCAAGTTTTGTCGACGGAAATCTTTACAACGACAGTGTTGATTCATGATCACGATCACTCTTTTTTCTTCAGCAGAAATGTCTCCTGAACCGCTTGGATTCAAAAGGAGATTCTTTTAAGACACTTTCTCAGCATGCAGGAAAGTTAAAATTGCGAGAGCACGAGCTAGATCTCCAATTTCTACGATTGTTTTAGCTTTCAATGAAGCTTTGATTTCTAAGATCTGGGTCGGCATTGATTTCCATTTGCAGTTTAAAAGCAGTGTAATATTGATTTTAGGTTCTTGTTGATATATATGAAAATATACTGTTTCTGAATACTGGGGAGCTTAGATGTCCAACCTGACCAGTGACATGCAAAAATTTGTATATGAATATAGTAGAAAGCTAAAAAAATTTTGTATTTGGTGTATAAATACGAATTTTGACATGTAATATTTGTATTTTACATGATACAAACATGATTTTACATTACACAAATAAGAATTATACGTACATATTGCTAGGTATGCACATGCTACACATGTGTGCCAGCAAATGACAGGGGACTTCCCTGTTTCAGTTCTGATGTTAGGCCCCCTAGCTAACTAGCTAGTTGGTTTTGTACTATGGTTCAATCCTGATCAAGATAATACAGCCTACCAGGGCTGAGTCCAGGTCTTGAGGGTTTAATATTAAGAAGAAGCTTAAATAAACCAGGCAGCACAAAAGCTGTGTAGTTTAATTATTGGATTAAAAACTTGTCCAACCATTTGTTTTTCTGTACCATTAAAAGTGATTCTAATTAGTACCCATTTTCTGATTGATTGTGCTTTATGGAAAGCTGGGAATTTTGAAAATAATGAGAAAAGAAATGCTCAAAGCTGAAACTATATCTTAATAACATACTGATCATTCATAATCAGCATTAATTGATTGATATACAAAGGTGCATGATCTAGTGCATGGCCAAGATTAGCAGGAAGTGAACTTGTAAGAATAGAAAAAGATAGATTTCAAGCATTGGCTTAATAAGCATGTTTCATTTTTAAGATGCAAAAATTTTACAAATTTAAAATTCGAGTTTTAATATAATCAAAATTAGTAGAGAATTGAAAAAGGATCGATTTTAAGTATTAGCTTCAACAATCATGTCTTCACTATCGAAATATGAAAATTGTACAAATTTGAGATTTGAATCTCAACGTCTGAATTTTCCAAACTAGATGCCTTTATTGTACAGAAAGAAAAAGAAAGACAAGATTAGTCGGGACAAGAAATAGAGAAAGACAAAACAAACAGGGACATTTGTGCAACAGAAGTTGGACTTTGGAAACAATAATGAAGATGAAAAGTCTAGCTTGAATTTGTCCTGTTAATGGGCGTATTCTCAGTGTGCGTTCCATTGATCCATCAAGATTTTTTTCTCACTTTTCAACATCGAAGTCTTTGAGAAATCCAATCCCTTCTTCGCATTTCACCACTGCTTGTTGATATGCATGTGCAAAACGATCACTTTTACCCATCAAATCTTTAGCCTTTAACGACTCTCTCTCCCAATCCGTCTTGAAAACCACTGTTAAGATCGAGACCACGCATGCAATCTGAGCCGCTAGGAGCCCACAACAAAGCCCCACAAACCCTAGTCCCCAAGCAAAGCCTAGGAAGATTGCCAGTGGAGCACCCACCATGTAAAACGAGTAAAAGTTTATGGTTGCCCCAATGCCGGGCCTAGCACTTCCTCGAAGAATCCCGCAACTTGTGGTTTGTGGACAGTTCGCTAGCTCACATAATCCAATTATGGGTAGTACAATCTTGGTGAGCTCAAGAACTTCATTGTCCTTTGTGAAAACTCTTCCCCATGCTTCTCTCCCCAATGTGGTGCCTAATAATCCCAAAAATGAGGTCACCAGGGCTAGCACTATGGCTACAACCGCAGCCGAGCGTGCCCTGGTCGGCCTCCCTGCTCCGAGCTCATTGCCGACTCGGGTTGAGGCGGATGCACTGAGTGCTGTTGGCAATGTGTACAAGAGTGAGGTTGTTTGTATCACAATAGCTGATGCTGCCAGAGCAACTCGGGGTTCTGATAAATACCCTGCTAGAATCGTCATTAACTCATACCACCACCACTCTAAGCAAACAGCAATGCAGCTTGGTACTGCCAGTCGAAGAAGAACTCCCCATTCTTCCCTTATCAGAGATGTTGGAGAAGCTACTGTTGGCGATGGTGATGGTGACAATGGCGTGCGTAGTGACTCCTCTGTGACATGAGTTGTGCGAGTGTAGAACATGTAACAAAGAAGGAAGCAAACGGTGCTGAAATTGGCTATGAAGGTGGAAATCGCTATTCCAGGGATGCCCAGACGTAAAGTGAAGGATAAAAGGACTGTGATTGGGAGATGAAAAATGGTTGAAACCATGGCGGACCACAGTAAAGGCCAAGTTGTTCCTTTACTGCGCAAGTAAATACGTAGAGGATGAAGTAGGCTGTTTGCTACGAGATCCGGAATGGCAAACCGGCAGTAAAGGCTTGCAACTTTGGCTATCTCGGGGTTCTGATTGATGCTAAGCATGAGAGGTTCAAGGTTAAACCAAATAAAGCCGATAGGCATTGAAGCGAGTAGCAACATTATAATTGTTCTTTGCAAAGTTAGAGATGCTACTGATAAGTTTCTTGAGCCAAAAGCTTGGCTGCAAAGGGACTCCATGCCCGTGGCAAGGCCTGACAAGACTGAGTAGCCACTGATGTTTGTGAAACCGATAGCCAAGGCACCACCAGCAAGCTCAAGGCTGCCAAGCCTTCCCATGCAGACAACTAAAACCATGTTCCTCAGATAACTCACCAAGCTAATGGCTGCTATAGGGAAGCCTATATCAGCTATTCTCTTCAGCTCCTCCATCACCTAAACAGACAGAGAAACAAATTAAAGTCAGCTTTGTTGGAATGAAAAATCCTTCTCCTAGTAGAAGACTCCATGGGAGAGTGTCAAAGATTCTATACCTCTGGCATTGTCGTGTACTTTTGCAGAGATTCCAGTGCTTCAACCATATCTTATTTCTTTCAGTGCTAGCTGTTGTTGTTTAGCAGATTGAGAAATGTATGGAGGGTTTTATAAGGTTGTGGGGGTAGCAGCTTGTTGTGTGTTTGTATAGCATTTGGTCTGCCATAAAGGCGCATAAACAAAGGTACGCTTGCAAGCTGCAATTGTATACAGTCAATAGTGATGTAAATCATGCGTTGAAAACCTTATTTTAACCAACTGATGTTGGCAGCTAACATGGTAACATGTTCCGAAAGCCGGTACTGTTCCAATCACATTTGTCATTTCTCCCTTGAAAGTGGAAACATATCCACATCCCATCGGAGAAAATCATGCAGGAATTGTAAGTTTATCCGAATCTCTCTGCACGTGAGAGAATTGGTGGCTGTCATTCTTGTTGGATATATTCTACCATTCTACTATGACATACTACTGGATATAGTCTCATCCTCCTCTATTGATGCACGTACTTTAGCTGTAACATAAAATGCTTTTTATAAGGTAAAATTGTAAGACCTTTGGCTCAAAACGAATAATATCTCATAGATTGAATATGTATCTTCACATATGATATCAAAACAGTCACTAATAGAAACACAAAAACACCATACAAGCCATGCATGTGGGCGCTAAGATCTCGACTGTAAAAGCTATCTCTAGAATCTCAATACCTGATTCAAGTATTCGCCTTAACTCTATATCGAGGTTCCATTAATATACTTGTGTTATTATGGAACGGAACTAGTAATATTATAAGAAATCAAGCACAAGAATCTTGATAATATCCTTCATATTGCAGGCATCAAGTCATGTTTTCAAAAGTCCATTATAGCTAGGGCCTTAACATGACGAAAGATCAGAGGGTTGTGGTTCTGCGTTCACATCAAGAAGGGAGTAGAATGACATTTATGGTTTGTATTGGAAGCAAAACGCTCTTTCCACATGATTTTCCAAGGATCTTTTGATGCATCCAAAACTAGAGGACCTTAAACCTTCCACGTTTCCAGTGGCTGCACGCCCCTTGTCTATTAAAGCTACTACAACAACCTCCTTTCTATATCACTTCTATTTGCATCTTCTAATTGCTTAATTAGCAGTTTCCCTGCAATTTGTATAAGAATCATTATTACGCGTGCTCTCTCTATCTATCTATATATATATAAGAAAAGATATAACTCTTTCCTTTCTTGTTAATCTTTTAAACCATTAACACTAAAGGTGATCAGGTATAAATGAATAAGGCAAATTACTATTTGTTAACTAAAATTCTTTGTGGATAGTATTTCGAAAAAAAAATCTAAATGAATCAAATCGGTGTACAACAATATGTTTAGTTAAGATCATTCAAGAAAAAGATTATGTCCAAACAAAACTTAATTAGGTTATTTTTATTGTACAATAATAATAATAATAATAATAATAATAATAAAGCACCAACATTGATTGGGATTGAGTGGTAAGGGACTCATTTCTCCTTAAGCATGACTCTGGTTTGAGTCATGCGTATGGAGAAAACTGTGCTGGGAGGGACATCCCACTTCTATGTGGTCTGACAGTTCTCCGACTCTTGAGTAATTACATAAAACGGATACCAGGAGATCAAAGACAAAAAAAAAAAAATAATAAAGCATGACGGAATTAAATGCTTAACACAATTGGTTCATATAATTTTAAACAAATTTAAAAAACGTATTTTAGCATTAAATGGCATTTATTTCTCTTTTTTTCAATTTTAAGGTAATGTAATGAGGTTTTAGCAATTGCCCAAGATTTGCACAATCCTTCGTTTTTTTAAAAGAGGTAGCCTAGCTTTCGGTCCTATTGTCAAAAATGTATAGTCTCTTTTAAGAGTACTAGACGAAACTCTCTGAAAAAGAAAAAAGCTATTAAACAAAAACTTTGAAATTAAGAAGCTCCTGATTTGTCAAACGTTTAACATCTATATACCAGGAACTAATATTCTATGCATCCTTTATATAAATGTTGGACCTCAAACGACAAATACACGGAAGCAGTGTCACAATAACAATACTCACAACAAGCAACAGCAATATCTCAAGCCAATAATAATAATAAATCAAGCTATCAAGCCACAAATAATACGCAGGCAATAAAACGTAAATAAAACGACACCAAAGTTTAACGTGAAAAACTCTCCAGTGAAGAGAAAAAAACCACGGGGCAAACCGAATAAAAATCTACTATGAGAAATAAGCAAATTACAAAGTTTCAATACCCTAGGTTTTTTGCCCAAAGCTCAGGGTTCCAACAATTGGCCTAAAAACGATAAAGTTTACTTCTTTGGATTCACCAAGATAATCTACCCAAAGAATACCCAATTGTTGTACAAGCTTATCTCTCCCCTTGCTCTCTCTATGGAACAAGAAAAATATCACAAAGCCTAAAGCTTACTTTTTCTCCTTTGTGTCGCCTCTCACCAAAATAGACTTCTTACTCTGTCTTTACAAATTGTAGACTTCTCACTCTGTCTTTACAAATTGTTTATGCAACACTTTATATAGAGAAAAAACAAATCCCTAACTGACTCCAAGTAGGACTCTAATAATTAATGTGGGCTGGACCCCACACATCTAACAATCTCCCCCTCCAGCCCCATTAGGAGGAGATCCATCACCACGACCTGTCATTTAGAGTTCATCTTGGCCAAAGTGTTCATCCCGGCCAAGTCACTACACAACTCAAGTTTATCTCTGGGAAGTGTCTTCGTTAACATATCAGCTGTATTCTTATTTGTGTGAATCTTCTTCAACTGCATCTGTTGCTTGTCAATCACTGAGCGCAACTAATGACACCGAATATCAATGTGTTTCGTTCTGGCATGGTACATGGTGTTTCTACTCAAATCCAAAGCACTCTGGCTGTCACAAAATACCACATACTCTTTCTAACTTAACCCCAATTCAAGAATAAATCTCTTCATCCAAAGCATTTCTTTGCCTGCTTCGGTTGCTGCAATATACTCGGCCTCTGTAGTAGACAAGGCAACACACTTTTGTAGTTTGAACTGCTAAGATACAGCTCCCCTTGCAAAAGTAAATATGTACCTTGAAGTAGATTTCCTACCATCAAGATCACCTGTCATGTCTGCATCAGTAAACCCTTCAAGAACTGGTTCTGTAGTCCTAAAACTCAAACACATCTTAGAAGTACCCCTCAAATATCTGAAGATCCACTTCACCGCTTCCCAATGAGCCTTTCCTGGATTGGAAAGAAATCTGGTCACTACACCAACTGCATGAGCAATATCAGGTCAACTGCATCTGTTGCTCGTCAATCACTGAGCGCAACTAATGACACCGAATATCAATGTGTTTCGTTCTGGCATGGTACATGGTGTTTCTACTCAAATCCAAAGCACTCTGGCTGTCACAAAATACCACATACTCTTTCTAACTTAACCCCAATTCAAGAATAAATCTCTTCATCCAAAGCATTTCTTTGCCTGCTTCGGTTGCTGCAATATACTCGGCCTCTGTAGTAGACAAGGCAACACACTTTTGTAGTTTGAACTGCTAAGATACAGCTCCCCTTGCAAAAGTAAATATGTACCTTGAAGTAGATTTCCTACCATCAAGATCACCTGTCATGTCTGCATCAGTAAACCCTTCAAGAACTGGTTCTGTAGTCTTAAAACTCAAACACATCTTAGAAGTACCCCTCAAATATCTGAAGATCCACTTCACCGCTTCCCAATGAGCCTTTCCTGGATTGGAAAGAAATCTAGTCACTACACCAACTGCATGAGCAATATCAGGTCATGTGCAAACCATAAGATACATCAAAGAACCAATTGCAGAGGACTAAGGAACAGTGGACATAGCATCCTTTTCTTCCTTAGTCACCGGACAAGACTTCTTACTTAAGTGAAAATGATTAGCAAGAGGCATGCTAACTGACTTAGCATTCTGCATGTTGAATCTCGCTAGCACTTGTTCAACATACTTTTCCTGTGACAACCACAGCTTTCCAGTTTTCCTATCACGAATGATATCCATACCCAAAATCTGCTTTGCTGTACCTAAATCCTTCATGTCAAAGGACTTAGATAATGCCTCCTTCAACCTGCGAATCATACAAGCATCTTGTCCTATAATCAGCATATCATCAACATATAATAAGAGAATAATGAAATCATCATCTAGGAATTTTCTCACATACACACAAGGATCTGCTACCGTTCTTTTATAGTTTTGGCTTACCATAAAAGAATCAAACTTCTTGTACCATTGCCTAGGAGCTTGCTTCAAGCCATACAAGCTCTTCTTCAATTTGCAAACCATGTGCTCCTTCCCTTTCACTTCAAAACCCTCGGGCTGATCCATATAAATCTCATCTTGCAAATCACCATGCAAGAATGCAGTCTTCACATCAAGTTGCTCAAGCTCAAGATTCAAACTAGCTACTAATCCCAATACCACTTGAATGGAACTCATCTTCACAACAGGAGAAAAAATCTCATGAAAATCAATGCCTGGTTTTTGACCAAAGCCTTTTACCACCAATCGAGCTTTGTATCTCACTAGCTTGTCACCATCTTTTTTCAACTTGAACACCCATTTGTTCTTCAATGGTCTTCTCCCTTTCGGAAGCTCAACAAGGTCATAAGTGCCATTTTTCTGCAATGAATTCATTTTCTCTTTCATTGCTTTTAACTAATACTCCTTATCTGGAGTATCATGCACATCTTGGAAACTCTCTGGCTCCCCGTCACTTGTGACCAAAATATATTCTGAACTTGGATACCTGGTAGATGGTCGATGCTCCCTAGTAGATCTTTTGACTTGAGACTTCACAATCCTTTGTATTAGGGACTTCACAATCCTTTGTATTGGGGCTGGCTCCCCTTGCTCAACACTCCCTGGTTGAGAGGGTTGAGCCCCCTGCTCAAAACCCACTGCATCTGGCTGTGCAATGTCATTATCAGCATCTATCACATCACCTACTGTGGCTGACTCATCTGTATCCCAAGTTCTACATCTTGTGCATTTCCATCATTTGTGGCACCTATAGGTGGAATCCCTGCAGGCGTTGAGTCATCATACTCAATCATAACCTGTGTAGTCTTTCCATTTTTCTCAAAGTCTGTGATGAACTCATTTTCATGAAAAACCACATCCCTGCTTCTAATTGTCTTTTTCTTCTCTGGATTCCATAGCCTGTAACCATATTCTTCATCACCATACCCCACAAACACACATGGAGTAGTCTTGCTATCTAGCTTTGACCTCTGCTCCTTTGGCACATGCACGAATGCTGCACGGCCAAAGACCTTCAAATGTGAGTATAAAGTTTTCTTCTCTATCCATACCCTTTCTGGAATGTCAAAGCCTAATGGCACTGATGGTGATCTATTAGGCAAATAGCAGGCTGTATTAACTACTTCACCTCAGAATGCTTTAGGTAATTTTGTCATCCTCAGCATGCATCTGACTCTCTCTATAATGGTGCGATTCATCCTTTCAACAACACCATTATGTTGTGGTGTCCCAGGTTCTATCCTTTCATGCATGATCTCATGCTTTGAACAGTAGGCTTCAAAGTCTTTTGATGTGTATTCACCACCATTATCTGTACGAATACACTTTAAAGATAATCCTGTCATCCTTTCCACCATGGCATGAAATTTCTGAAAATACTGCAATACCTGGCTTTTGTTTCTCAACATATACACCCAAGTTTTTCATGAAGTATCATTAATAAAAGTAACAAAATATCTATTACCACCTGATGACTCTACTTCTATGGGACCACATATATCAGAATGAATTAACTCAAGTTTATTTTTCTTTCTTTTAGAAATATTCCTAAAAAAACTCTACGATGCTTACCAAATAAAAAATAATCACATGAGTTAAGAGAAATACTTTTGGCCGAGGGAATGAGGGACTGTCTCGCCAAAATCTTTAACCCTTTCTCAGTCATGTGTGCCAGCCTCCCGTGCCACAAATTTGCTGAAGCATGATCCTCAACGGTATTTACCTGACTACCTGTCAACTTCATCCAAGTCTTGTAGATAGTGCAACACAACTTTCCTTTTGCAATTATCAAAGACCCTTTGAGAAGCTTCCACCGCCCATTTTTTTGCTGACTCTCATATCCTTCCTTATCAAGGACATTCACTGCAAGCAAGTTCATCCTCAGATCTGGAATGTGTCTGACATCCCTTAAAGTCAATGTACAACCAGTGCTTGTTTGTACCACTATATCACCAATCCCAGCAATCCGCGACATACTCTTGTTTCCCATCTTGGTATAACCAAAATCACCTATTCTGTAGGTTGTAAACAATTCCTTATTGGGAACACAATGATATGACGCTCCGGTATCAACTGTCCACTCTATGCCAGAATCCCCTACATGATTACACTCACCATGTGTACAAACCAAAGAAACCATTTCACTATCAGAATTCACCGTTGTAACATTTTCATCATCTGAGTTATTCTTACTTTTCTTATCTTTCTGCTCTTGCTTCAAGATCCTGCAGTTTCGCTTTATGTGACCAAGTTTGCCACAATGAAAGCACTTCACCCTATTTTTGGACTTATGTCTGTTCTTGGACTTATTACGACCTCTAGAATCCTGACCTCTGTCTTTAGTTTTGCCCCTATTCTCTGTGACAAGAGCTTCATTCCCAGAGTTTGTCTCCTTTCGCCTTGCTTCTTCATTAAACATACTGTCTTTTACTATCTCCAAGGTCATCGTGCTATTAGGAGCTAAATTAAGAACAGTCACAACTAGTGTCTCCCAGCTGTCTGGCAATGAGCCCAGAAGAAACAATGCTTTCATCTCATCATCCATTTACAATTTCATAGTGGTCATCCGATTGAACAAATCTTGAAAGTCACTCAAATGCTCAGAGATAGATCTTCCCTCCTTATACTGTAGAGTAGTAAGCTTCTTAACAAGTATAACTTTATTCAAGGCAGTCTTTCTCTCATATAGTGATGCTAATTTTTCCCAAACACGAGAAGCACTTGTCTCCTGCGCAACATGATGAAAAACACTAATGTCTACCCATCTTCTAATGGTTCCCAAAGTCTTCCTATCTAACTTTTTCCATTCATCATCTTTCATATCTATTGGTTTACCAGAATCACCTAATACTGACTCATACAGATCTTTGCAATATAGATGATCTTCCATCATTGGCTTCCAAATTGAATAATTTGAAGCTGTCAATTTTATCATGAATCTTGTATCTCCTTCCATGATCCCGAAGCTCTAACCCGAGCTCTGATACCAGTTGTTTGGCCTCAAACGACAAATACGCGGAAGCAGTGTCACAATAACAATACCCACAACAAGCAACAGCAATATCCCAAGCCAATAATAATAATAAATCAAGCTACTAAGCCACAAATAATACGCAGGCAATAAAACGTAAATAAAACAACACCAAAGTTTAACGTGGAAAACTTTCCAGTGTAGAGTGAAAAACCACGGGACAAACCGAATAAAAATCCACTATGAGAAATAAGCAAATTACAAAGTTTCAATAACCTAGGCTTTTTGCCCAAAGCTCAAAGTTCCAACAATTGGCTTAAAAACAATAAAGTTTACCTCTTTGGATTTACCAAGATAATCTACCTAAAAAATACTCAATTGTTGTACAAACTTATCTCTCCTCTTGCTCTCTCTATGGAACAAGAAAAATATCACAAAGCCTAAAGCTTACTTTTTCTCTTTTGTGTCGCCTCTCATCAAAATAGACTTCTCACTCTGTTTTTACAAATTGTTTATGCAACACTTTATATAGAGAAAAAACAAATTCCTAACTGATTCCAAGTAGGACTATAATAATTAATGTGGGCTGGACCCCACACATCTAACAATAAAAACTTTGTTATACTTATTATAACGACTTCACACGATATTTTCAACAAATCATGTTACGTGGAAATGATAAGCGAGTCATTATCGTGTTATTGCTTGTGATGAATATAAACACTTCGAACCTATTGCTTCTCTTATTCTTTCACTCTTTTTTTTTCTCTCGGATACGTGATCAATTTGAATATCAAAGCATGTCTTGGAATCTTACTTTCCGACACTAAGCATTTTTGGTCCGTATTCCTATAAATTCATCAGCTTGACCAGATATTCAACTATAGCAGAGACTTCCTCCAACTCAAAAACCATTAACAAGCTTTTTCCATAGATATTTTCTCGAATAAATTCATTATTTTGGAATCTGTCTCTCCCGTTAATGCTTAAAAAGGCAAGCTCTTATCTCCCCAAATTGCATGAGTGTTGTAGCAGCCAATGATACGAAGGAATTTAATCAAACACTCACCATAAGCAAACAGTCGATTGTCAGACCTGGATGAAACCATGCATGTGCTATCTAGTTACACCAAAGGGGCTTAAAGGAACCAATCCTCATAGACAATTATTACACCCACTTAAGGTAATGCTGTCGACAAAATGCATTTCGATTGATCAACCGTTGTTTATTTCTTTTAAAATTTTGCTTCCGTTGTCTAAGATGGGATTTCATACCTTCCTAGCCAATGCCATGCGGCCATGCCAACCATTATATATATATATATATATATGGTTGTTAGAATGGCAATGGATCCTAACATGACAGCTCCAAATTCAATGACTTTGATCCAGCATTTTGTTTATAACTATGATAACTTTTGTTGTCTAAGCCAAGTTCATATTAAAGCAATCAAAAGATTACGAAGCTAACAATAGTTTGCGGTCAGACTTCCGGCATAATCCACAGCAACAATCAGTAACATCTAAATGAGAACAGAAGCAACAATAACAATACGCACTAAGATCGAGCCTAACCAACAGAAACAAACCAGAAAACAACTGACAAAAGCGTGACATCTCCCGATCTTTCTCTCCTTTGTATGCAAGAACTCAAACAACAGACAAAAACTTTCTCACCCTTAATTGCTGTGCATGGGAAAAGAGTGTAGTGCTCTACTTTCAAAGTTGAAATCTTTTCCAATGGTTTTAAAAATTCACAAAGAATATCACCAAAAGCCAATCAGATTACAGATCTCATTATCTCAGTCTAAAAGCTCAAGCACTTAATCAACACCAGAGTTGACATTTGGGGTATTACCATGCATTCTTCAATGCCCCACATTATGCATGTTGGTTGCTTTGGTTGCACAATCTCTTATAGGTTGAAAAGCTAGCACCATTTATATAAACTAAAAAGAAAAAAAAGCTAAGATTCTAAATATCTGGAAAGCTACAGATCGAGCAGGGCACTGGATTTTAGGGTTACATTTTCTTACTAGATATAGCACTTACATTCCTTTTGCTGACGTTAGTCAACAGGCTTTGGCATATTTAAACCCTAGTATGATGGAAATCATGATGGTGGAGAGAATCCGTTCCAACACTAGATTGTCGACATTTCCTGGTTTCTTCTTGTAGATCTTTAATTTCAGACAATTAAGAAGACAAGATATTCATTTGCTTGCCATAAGAGTTTTGACTAGACCTGCTCAAAGGTCGGGCTACTCGCTCAAGCCTGAAGATCCATTCAAAATTTGATTGGGTTTGGACAAAAATATCTGATGAAATAATCGGACTTGGGCAAAATTTTTAGGTCCGTTTTAAAATCGGGCCTGACCTCAGACTTAACCTTTCAAAGCCCGAGCCGGTCCGAATATAATTTTTATTTTCTATATTTTTTTTTAATATTAATAAAATTTTTTATATATATTTACTAAGTATAATATAATTATATGTATATAAAATATTAATTAATAAAAATGATTATAAATATTTAATATGGAAATTGATATACAAATTTTGACAAATTAAATTAAAATTTAAAGGGTATTAAATAATAAAAAACAAATAAATAAAAAACTAAAATATAAAAAATTATTTCCGGATCAGGCCGGGCTCGGGCTTGGACAAAAAATCAAGCCCGAATTTTCGGGCCTAGCAGAGTCGGCTTAGGCATGCATAAAACTTATTATTACCTGTCATGGGCCCTGCCCGGCCCATGATCAAGTTTAGTTTTGACCGTACGCATATATAAATAGTATAATTTGTTGTTTTCAGAACAGCTCGTCGTATATGTAAAGTTGCATTAGTTTTTATTTTTGGACTTCCATTGCTTGGTGGCTAATGGATTAAGGATTCTTTTCAAATACTTAGGTTTCATTAAGAGGTGTAACCAAATATAGGCAAATTGGTTAGGGTTATTTGGAGTAGAGAAAATTTTGTATCATTTTGGATTCAGGTTATTTAAGATTTGACATTTAGATTATTCATAATTTGAATCATTTCAAGTTCAGATGGTTGAATTATAAAATTAAATTAATTTAATTTAATTTAGATCATTTTATGTTAATTTTTCAAGTTATCGGCTAGAATTATTTTTTAATTTATATAGTTTTGATTTTCTATTAAGATTTTTTCTAATCAAATCAATTTGAATAGAATTAAAATTTGGATAGATTAAATAGGTATTTTTCGAGTTTGAGTTAACTTTTTCGATTACCAACTTTAACTTCTACTTTTCGATTTTGTTCATTATTATATAATCAATTACACATGACAAAATTTGAAAGTAAGATCTTCAATTGACGATGAATCAAATTTATACCTTTGAAATATTTAGAAAAGATAAATTTATGTACTTTTATACATCAACAAGTGGTTCAAAGAAGTAGAAGTGGACTTTTTCCTAGAGTTCGAATATGAGAGTCTCCATTATTGAGAAGATTTTACCGTTTATCACTCCCAGTCCGAATAAGATTAATTTTAAACATTAAAACGGATGAAGATACATGTGTTTATACACAAAAAAAATGCATACTTTTATACAATTAATACCCGGATATAGCTAGTTAGGTTTTTAAAAGCGATTTCATGGGTCCAAAATAATTTTCCTTACATAATCTCCAAACATCATTAAGATTGTTGTTGAAGCATTGACCTCAAGACTGCACTTTTAAGTGGTTCAAAGCTTAAGTGGATCAAGCAAATTAATTAGAAAATAATTAAGCTCTCAAAAATATCAATAAAAATCCTTTATTGCGAATGTGGAAGAAAAAATGCAAATATTGAGATTTGAATCTTAAACATGCAAAATTTCGATATTTTAGAGGTAGAAATATGATTATCTTATTAGTAGCTATATATATGTGTGTGTGTGTGTGTGTGTGTGTAGATGTCATCTTCAGCATATAGCTAGCACTACAAGAAAATAAACCTTCAGAAAAGAATCAGTGACGGAATTCCGTTGTTGATAGTTTATTTTATAAAAAAATTCATTGCTCAAGGGCATCAATAACAGAAATTTTCGTCGCTAATAGTTAATTTATTTTTTATTTTATAAAAAAAATTCGTCGCTAAAAGACATCATCGACGAAATTTTCTTTGTTGATAGTTTATTATTTTGTTAATTCAACAAATATTCCGTCCCTAAAGGACATTAGTGACAGAAATTTCATTGCTAATGTGATGAATTCCGTTACTAATTTGATGAATTTTTTCATTAATTTGACAGATTTTATTGCTAATTCCTATGAATTTCGTCAAAAAAATGTATTTTGGAATTTCTTAAACAAATTATATATTTGTATAAAGAGAGAGAGAAACACTTAAAACATTCAAATCCATTAATATAAAACATCTAAAATAAACACAATACTTATACATAAATCCATAAAACGCATGTAATAAAATAAAATCTATCAACATCCATGAAAGTAATTAAGTTATTAAATATACATAAACATTATCTTAAAAATCAATTAACTAAAAGATCTCTTCCTCAACATTTCATCATCGTTATCATCATTATCATCATCTGTAAGTAAAAAAAAAGTATTAAAGTTCATCATATAAAAAAATAATTAACAACATAAACATAAAAGAAAAATAAACTTAGTAAATTTACAATAGTAAATTTACAAAAAATAGGAAAAAATTAGAAGGAAAGAGGGGTAAAGAAGAAAAACTGAGAAAAAAATGAACAGATAGACAAGCAAGGAAGATAGGGAGGAGTGAAGAGGAGAGAAAATGAAGAATAGGAGAAAATATAAAAAATTTGGTGCGCACAACGAAAAAATTTTAGACGGAATTACCCTCAAATTAGCGATGAAAATTTCCGTCGCTAATGCTATTTTGAAATATTTCTCGTTATTGTGGAGGCGGGAAAAATTAAAAAAAAATTGAAAATAGTGATGAAATTTTTTGTCACTTTTTTGTTTTTTATAATTTGAAGATAATTTTCCGTCGCTAAGTTTTATTATTGTGCAAGGGTAACAGAAATTAAAAAATTTTCAATAATGTCAATAAGTTTTATTATTGTACAAGGGTAATGAAAATTAAAGAATTTAATGAAAATATCCATAATTTTGTTATTTTGAAATGTTTAGGAGTAATTTCCATGCAATTAAACGTTGAGGACTTAATTTCATTTTTGTGACAAACATGGAGGACATATTTGGGTATTAATCCTATTTTTTACAAACTTCATTATTTCTCATTATATGATAAATTTGCTAACTTGAGCTTAATTTAGGCAGTGTTAGAATGGAAGTGTTGGGAAATGATTAAAAAATGGAAATTAAAAGGAAAATTTAAAAAATAAAAATAAAAACCAGAAGAGTTGGAGCTGGGCTGAATAATCCATTAGGCTTCCTTGGGCCTAGAAGCCGCCCTATTAAAATTTAACCGGGGGGGGATTTTATAGAGTGGCTTTTAGGCCCATTGAGCTATTTCCATAGTACAGGGGGAGATTTTTAAATGAGGCTTCTAGGCCCATTAATGCCCATGAATGCCTTTTCCATATGTCTACTAAGCCCATCTCCGATGCCCATAGTGCAGGGAAGATTTTATGTGGCTTCTAGGCCCATCAATGCCATTTCCATAGGTCCATAAGCCCACCTTCAAACGAAGAAATTAAAAACTTTTTATTAAGAAATTATTGGACTTGTGTGAAGCTTCAAAGTCTAATTTTACGTGTTGATTTTTTTTATATGAAATTTAATGGTTAAAATATTAAAAATATTTGAATTATTTTATTTTTTAAATTACTATATTTTTTAATTTAAATAAAAAATTAATTTATGTTATTATTTAGGTACAAATTAAGAATGTATTTGACTATAAACTTAAAAAATTAGAGACTTATCCAACATAAATTAAATATTAAAAACCTTCTCCAATACAATAAGATAAAAAAATGTTTGGTTATAATAAGTTTAGGAACAAAAATTGTTATCCAATTTTTATAATCAGAATATACTGTGAATCTATAATTGAGATTTATCAAATTCATTGAATTTTCATATTCAAATTTTTTTATATTTACAAACTGATTTTAAAATAATAAAATTTAGATTTTTTTTTATTATTTTAGCCAAAGCTAATTAGATGAGTGGGTCGCGTCAAATGCTAATACAACTCAGCTCTGAGTCACTCACATCTCCAATAATGGTCTGCCGAGTTTAGAATCGAAGAAAACGCAATCAACATTGCCAGCTCATCAGCCCTTTGCCGAACTTAACTGGATAATCTCATTTCTCACACCTCTTTTGTCTGAACTTCGAAGTTCTAAACACTATCTATAAATATCTTTCTTTTTTTTCTTTTTTAAACCTTTTTAAGAAGAAAATAAAAAAAAAGTAACGCCCGAGAATTATGATCGGCAGGAGGATTCTACAAAAGAGAGCCTGGAACGCCGGCCGGCGATGGCTTTGTCCTTACATGTCTTCACCTCCATCTCCGCTGCCGGCAGGAGAACCGGTGGAGGAGTGCAAACGTCATTTCTCCAACTACGTTAAGGCGGAGTTTTCATTAACCAATAATACCATCAGTGTGAGTTGTGTTCAACTGCCGTTCAAATTCAATTTTCTTCTTTTAAAAAGAATCAGAAATTTCAACTCCCTATGAGTGAGTTGCTAATTCTTTGGTTAAATTTGCAATTCGATTCTTTCTGTTAAAGGATAAATAAAAAATTTTGTTTTTCTAGTTCAATATTCCATATCTGGTAAATAGATGTCAGTTTTCGAGTACTGCCATGGCTGATCTTCCAATGAATGATGGGATGGTCGATGTGCCATTGGCACAAACCGGTGAAGGTATTGCTGAATGCGAACTGCTTAAGTGGTTTGTTCAAGAGGTGAGTCTCGTTCACCTTTTGTGCTCTGATTAATGTTTTTTTTTCATGGTTTAATTCAAAAATCCTGGATGCCATTAGAATCCTTAATGTTGATAGTTTGTTCTGGGTAGGGTGATGAAGTTGAGGAGTTTCAACCACTTTGCGAAGTTCAAAGTGACAAAGCAACTATTGAAATTACAAGTCGTTACAAAGGGAGAGTTGCTCGCATTCTCCATGTTCCTGGTAGCATTGTAAAGGTGAGAATCCGCTACTAGTTTCAAGCTCGTCAGTTAAATCTTTATGTTGATTATGATGCTAGTTGATTGCGTCTCTGCAGAATTGATAACCTTGTCAATTATGTAAGGTTGTTAGCAAGTGTAACTACAATAATATCATATAAAAATCAACTTGGGAAGCACCTGTAGCTGGAAAAATATATGGTTTCTCTGAATTCTGATTTTCTAAGGACATGATAGTGAGATAGGAATGCTTTGAAGTTGAATTTAGTTGTGAAATGAAGGACTGCGATTTGTATGTTTGTGTCTGTGATTATCCAGTTTCATCCTTGGAAGTTATTATTTATGGCTTTTCCGCCATGAATTCATGTGGAACATGGATATTAATGCTTCCAAGTTTGATAAAATTGCAGGTTGGAGAAACTCTTCTTAAGATGGCTATTGAAGAAACTCAGGTTCCACCAAAAATCCTTCATAATTTTGAAAATGATAAACAAGTTGATGCTAAACTGAACAAAGATAGTACTGGCGGAGTCCTATCCACTCCTGCTGTTCGAAACCTTGCAAAAGAGCATGGTATAAACATAAATGATGTCCAAGGAAGTGGAAAAGATGGCAGGGTATTAAAAGAAGATGTGCTTAAATTTGCTATCCAGAAAGGTATCATCAAAGAACCATCAGTTACTGCTACTGCTGGTCATGGAGAGCTGTTACATGTAGAAAAGAATTCTTCACAAGCGTCAGCTCAAGATGCAGGGCACTATGGAGATACGGTAGTTCCCCTAAGGTATTGGATATGAATATACATATATCTTTAATTCTGGGATTTAGTGGGATTTATATTATCAAAATATGATCGTTGTAGACTTAATATATAGCCTAATTTATTGTCACTATGATGAAAATCAGTTAAAAAGAACATTATGCAACCACTGTTAGCGTTTATAAGCAGCAATAAGATGTTACCAATAAATGAAATTGCAATCAATTGGATGAAATTATCTCTTTTCTATGCCGTCTATTACGAAATTGCTGATGGTAGTCTTATGCAAATTCTTGCCTGCTTGTGGATAATTATTATTGGCAGCCTGATTAATTTAATTGGAGTCAAAAGCATGCAAATGATGCTTCTTCTTTTTTTTTCCTTCTTTTATCAGGGGATTCCAACGAACAATGGTTAAAACAATGTCCATGGCTGCTAAAGTTCCACACTTCCATTATGTAGAAGAGATTAACTGTGATACACTAGCAGAGCTTAAAGTATCTTTTCAAACTAGCAATACTGAACCTGGTATAAAGTTCACATTCCTTCCAATATTGATAAAGTCACTTTCAATGGCCTTGAACAAATATCCCATGGTGAATAGCTGCTTTAATGAAGAGTCACTTGAAGTAATCCTTAGAGGTTTGTATGCTTATTCTGACTTTTACTTGGCTCCTTTTTTACTTAGATTACCAAAGCAGTATGTCATATGCAACTGCAATGACCACACGAGCATCCTACTCATTCTTCATCCGAAATTCTTGAATCTTAAAGAATAATGCTTCAGTGGAGATGTATTGCAGCGGTCATTAAGTAGTTACTGCAACTTAAGTTCATCATTTACCAACATGTGCTATTTTGATCAGAGGGTGCAGACAAATATGTCCAGAAGTTGCATCTACACATGCATTTTTGTTTCCACTGTGACAATCTTTCTATGTTCCACGTGTCGTCAAATACTAATTGCTTTCAAGAAGACATGTTAATCAGTGACAGGCCGCTATCATTTTGAGTGGATAAAATTGAGTGGTTTTATCCATGATATAACAGTCTTGGTTGCTTCTCTCCCTCCATTCTCCTGACGTGAATCATTGTTATCTCCATTCTCCTGACTTGAATCATTGTTATTCTCCTCGATTATTTTAGGTTCCCATAATATTGGAATTGCCATGGCCACTCCATACGGCTTAGTGGTGCCAAACATAAAGAACGTTCAGTCTCTTTCTATCTTGGAGGTTCGTTATGTTTGACTTCTCATCTATTTAGGGATAATAATTCTTTTAAATGATTAAAGTGTAAGATTTAATATTCTCCTGCTGCTTCAATACCACATCCGCTAAACCCTTTCCATATTGTTTGTAATTATGGTGCTATAAGTTGAAGATAGTGAACTGTTTCTGCATTTTCTTTCTGCCATACCTTACATATGGTTGTTCTCTTTATATGCTTGCTCTCAACTGTTTTTTCCTATGTTATACATTTAGATAACCAAGGAACTTTCACGGTTACAACAATTGGCACTGGATAACAAACTAAGTCCAACTGATATATCTGGTGGAACAATAACACTAAGCAATATCGGAGCCATCGGTGGAAAGTTTGGTGCCCCCATTCTCAACTTGCCTGAAGTAGCCATCATTGCAATTGGTAGAATACAGAAACTTCCACAATTGGCAGATGACGGAAATGTCTATCCTGCATCAATCATGACTGTAAGCCGCAATTTACATATTTTCTTTTCATTTATCAATCAATTTATAGTATTGTATCTTTCATCGGAATAATTTGTAGCATCTTGTAAAGTTACCATACCCTTCTAATGTTACAGTTCTTATTACACCAAAGCTTTATATTCGCTGAGATGTAATAATCCGATGATATCTGACACAATATTTTCCTTCTCAGGTTAACATAGGTGCTGATCATAGAGTTCTGGATGGAGCAACTGTCGCAAGATTTTGCAACGACTGGAAACAGTTTATTGAAAATCCAGAGCTCCTTATGTTGCATATGAAATGACTAGGAGGCTTTGACAATGTATCAGCCTCTTTCCTTAACTGTTTCTCCAAGGGTAAATACCCTTGTAATAGCAAGCAATTAGCAGAAACCTCATTTCAGAGCCAATAATATTTTTTTGATAATAATACAGATTGAAGACGGATAATCTTGTTTATGTCTTTGCAAAATAGTTCATGTGGTAATAAGGGTACAAATACTTTAATTAGGCACAGAGTGTCTGAGAAATTTATAATCATTTTACTTCTTAATTTACAGGTTAATTTATTCCTTCCTATTATTTTATTACCACCTCTCAATTTAAGTGGTTAGAAAATGGATTTCAGTCCAGCTATTCTACTGCAAAATTTTGTTCATTGATAAATTAAATAACCAAAAATCCATAATTATCGAATTATAAACACAAAATATGTTGAGATTTTGATACAAAATGAGATTTATTCCCATTGATTCATGCAGTTTCTTTGAAAGGTGGCTATCAGTATTCTCGTGCTTCTCATGTTGTTATATATTTTTGAATGACTTCCTTCCAAGTCTTTTGAAATGTATGTTGCAGATGAATCAACAGTGTCAAAGTTTGCATTCAGTTGGTTGGTTGAGCAAAGCTCATTGGTATTTATCGGCAAGTTGTCTTGGAACTATTCCAATTTCCAAGTAACATATGAACAATTTGTCTTTTGTCAACCCATCACATGCTTGACATTGCTGTGACAGCCCTTGGATCAGCTATAGTCATTGAATTCCTTTCAGTACTTTCACCCGGATTGATTCTTCTCTTCTTCACTTGCAAATGTGCAATTCTTCTTCTGCAAAGTTTCCTGATAGCATGCTTGAAAAATCTGCATAATTCAACTGATCAGGATGCAATTCACTTCACAGGATGTTGCTCAAGCCCCCTTCTTCTTACACAGCAGCCACTTACCACCTAGTCCTCCAATACATTAATTAATGCTTGGCATGGTTGATGTTATTGACATAAAAAATCTGGGTTATCTTTCTTGCTTTGCTTGTATAATTGGCTTAATTCTTTTTAATTTAATCTTTATGTATTATAATACTTATCCTTTTTTGAGAAAGGATGGTTTCTTTTATTAGTCTAAACATTTAACTACACAAATCAATATCAAATTGAAGTTCGATTCGATTTGAAAATTCAAGACTTATTGTTAGTCTAAACATTTAACTACATAAATCAATCTTTGTTTTCAAATTGAGATATTTGTATGTAATTAAATATTTACACTAACTTTTAAGATGAGAAATCTAACAAATCTGAAAAATTTACTAATCTAATGGTTAAGCTATAAAATAGGAAAATGATTATGAAACATAACTATTAGATTATCAAATATTTCATTTTTACCTATTTTCATCTTTTCTATCAAGAAAAGCCTTACAGAAAAAGGTTAATTTCGTTTTCAAAGCAACCAAATTTTCCATGTGCCAAGTTATGTAAACATCAGTATGTAGGACAACTGCAGCCACCCATAATTCTGTAGCTCAAAACTCACTCCTCGTTGAAATTACTACACAAGTTAACCATCTTTCTCATGGAAATTACTCATACCAATTTCTACTTAAGACTGTTCGAAGTTTTCACAAAATTAAAAGTATATATTTTCATCACGAGAAACTTCTTTTCCGGTATATTTTTAGAAGATTTGCGAAGCCGATAAATAATCATATCATTTGTTAGTAAAATATCAAATCCTTAATTTCAGGGATTAAAGTTAAAATCGTAATAATTTCAAATACAAAAAATTATCTATTCGAGTAAATTTAATATATCTAATCCAGGCGTGCGCATAGATTATCTTAAATCAACCATTTTAATAGCATCAAAGTAAAATAGTGCGAGAAGTGTAATTACTTATTTTTTTGTAAACGTAGATATTTTTATTTATTTTATTGTTTAAAATTAATTTTTTTCAAATTAAAAATAATGAATAATAAAACTCTCCAACAGTGGAGAGAAGTGTAATTACTTATTGACTAGCCTTTTCTGTCTTATTTGACAAGTCAAGTATACTAAATTTTAGTTTTTTAACACGACCTAAATTAACAAAATTCCTAAGACGCGCAATTATTTAATGCAAGAGGTTACTCATTTTCTCTTCTTAGTAAGAAAACCCTAAATCAAAGAAAAGTGCTAATGTCCTACTTAGACCTGCTCAAGGGCCGGGCTACCCATCCAAGCCCGAAGGCCTGTTCGATATTTGGGAGGGCTTGGATAAAAATATTTGATGTAATTATCGGATTTGGACAAAAATTTTAGGCCCATTTAAAAACGGGCCCGGGCTTAGCCTTTCACAGCCCGAGCCCGGCCCGGCCCGGCCCGATATTAATATTAAATATATATTTTTTAATATATTTATAATATTAAGTATGTTTTTAATATATTTATTAAGTATAATATAATTTTATATATATAAAAAACATTATTAATTAAAAAACATGATTATAAAATTTTTAATATGAGAATTGATAGACAAATTTTGACAAATTAAATTAAATTTTAAAAGAAATAAAATAATAAAAAATAAATAATTAAAAATATAAAAAATTAAATTCGGGAAGGCCGGACTCGAGCTTGGGCTTATTATATAAAAAATAAAATAGGCCTGGACTAAATATCAGGCCCATTTTACCGGGCCGAGCCGGGCTTGGGCATTACTTATAACTCTTATTACCTGTCATGGGCCCGGCCCGGCCCATGATCAGGTCTCCTACTCTTGCGCAATTGGTCAACCAGAACAGAAACCCAGAAAATAGACACTCTTTCTTTTTTTATTTTTTATTAACAATAGGTAGGTCGTTGGGCACATTTACATTTAGTAAATCTTGCGGTTCAAAACAAGATAATATGACACAAAAATAAAACAAATAAAAAACGCGAAGTTAATACAAAATAAAAATTATATATGAATGTATCAAAAGTAAAAAAATAAATCAACATAAATTTTAATACAAAATTTTTATATTTTACATTATGTATATAACAATTATCAGATCTAGTTTTTAGGATTTACCACCTCCCCAAGTCTCAACTAACAAAGGGGACGTTTGATTCAATAGTACTTTCCATTTCCAAAGGAAAACGACGTTGCCTTTGCCATCGGGTTCACTGCAAGCCAAAAAGGACTCCGCACTGTAGCATGGAAGGAGCGTTGCATTTAGCAAGCAGCCAATTGCACATGCTGCCGCCGCTCCTTATTTTGGAGTATTATGCAACCGGCCTCTTCGCAAAATTTAGATTCAATCATTCGTGTGTGTGTATATATATATATTTCATATTTATATTATGTAAAAACGTTTTTTTTGTCGAAATCTCTTTTTTGGTTACATGGAAAAAGATTAAATTACATCACAAAATTTCTTTTGTCGAAATCTTTTGTTATTTGAATATCACTTTAAATTACAACTAAGTTGGAATAGAGCCACCCTCGCATCCCGAATGGAAGAGCTTTCCAAGCGTTATTTTCTTTATTCATAAAACTTGAACTTGAGACCTTACTTAAAAAGTATCAAACTTCTTCCACGGTCCAATAGACAATAGACGTTGCTAGGTATAAACATTTTTGTTTTGTATAATACACGAAATTTTTTAAATAAATTCATATTAACATGTCGAACATAAATTCTTTTTTTAATTTTTATTAAATGCTAACTTGCATCACTTTCTTATTTTATTCAACAGTTTATATATAATGTACTGTCAGTTAATCACATAATGAGCAAAATTTAAAAATACACTGTCAGTGTATCATATATACCATTTATTTAATGTCATTTTTGTACCATATCAACATGTTAATATCATACCAACAAGTAGTTGGAAGAAGTGAAATTGAAATTTTTTTCCAGGTACTTGGATATAGTTCGAGTCTTGGAGTCTCCAATGTTGAGAAAGTTTTATTGTTTACTACTTCCCGCCCGAACAAGATAAATCAAATCATAAAATGAATAAAGATACATATGCTTAAAAAAAATTACCAATATCTTTAATAATTGTTTATCTTGCCTTTTGTAATCTCTTGCCATCTACGTTTTCAATTCTTTTCACATTAAATAGCCGTTGCACACCCCACATTATTCCTTGTGGACTATGAAATATGAAAAGCTTGTTTGAGCAATACCTTGACTTAATAAAATTAATCCGAAGTCGAAAAAATTATGAATGCGTTCAAACTTGAATCCCAATGAATCAGAATAACCTGATTCGCTTGTTACAATGCTTAACAACATTGAGACGATTTTAGGCCCCAGGATTTACCCGCAGAATCAAGCAGATCTCATCCGCCATGGCTAACCACTTTCATGGTCGTGGCACCCTTGATGGTCCTACATTGACCAAATCACATGGTCCTCAAAATCGGTCCAATGACTAACAATTGGTTTTATATATAAAAAAAATATAAAAATTTTATGACAAAATTTTTGTGAATATTAATTTAAATTAAATTCATATACAATTTGTTAGTATATCTCCTTATTATAGAAATAAATATTTGGTTGACCAATTTCGGATATAGTTCATAATTTCACACTAAATCTCAACTCAATATTTGGCTATTAAAATACGATTTTGTGATGGTTAAAATGTGATTTTATTGCCATAATTAGCATGCTTTTGTTAGTAATAAAAGAGGGCTCCTTCCGATCCCCAAGTACGTTAATCTAAAACACACAAACACAATTTAGTGAGGTTTTGATTGCTTGGAAGACTCGAAGAAGGTGTAGAATCTTGTCGTCAGATTCGAAAATCGCTTCAACAGCTAAGTTACAGAGTGCAATGGCTGGAGGTTAGATCTTGTCGCTTTTGCTTTTATTTATTTAACATGTTTCATATTGTGTAAAAGCATGTATAATCTGTATGATGTACTTACACAATTTTAATAAATTTTATGTACCTTTTATTTATTGAATTGTTGTATTTTTTTTTTAGTTACAGATTGAATTGTTGTATGGTGTGTAAGATTTTTCAAATGCAACAGTAACAAAACGAAAAGAAAAACGAATCTATCGAAAGAATATGCAAAAGATACGAATAAATCTTTATATATATAAAAATCTAGTACCAGATTTCACGTTTTGCCCCTTTTTCAATGGCCCAAAAGCTCGTTGTTTAAGGGAACAACTAATCTTAACCTATCAAGCTAACTAGAAATGAATCATTGATTAAGAAATCATTGATTGCCGTGCACCTAAGCAATGAAATGGGCAAAAGCAAAAAAGGTGAAGAGTCTTAGTCAAAGCACGAGTTCATTAGTTTACGGAAATCAACAAAGAAGCAAGCACCAACCAACAATGGAGGATGAAGCCATGTCCTCCGTTAAAACTGCTTAGTTTTGCAGTTTGCACAATCAGTATGAAAAGAGGGACCAAAGTCTAAAAGATACAGAAGTCCCAGAAGAAACAAAGCTAGCTAGCTTGGTTAAGTGACCAAATAAATGGGCATGGCGGAGGTAGAAACCCTCTGGTGCTGCTCCATGTTAAGCTCCCTGAGACTCAGATAAGGAGTTTCCAGGTCTCCTTTTCTTGCAGGAGTCAAAGTTCCAGCCAAGGGGCCTGAAGAAGGGCGGCTTGAGGTTCTGTAAGGAGTGCTTGTACCGCTTCTGCTCTCAGTTATGTAAACCGGTCCGGAAATGGAAGCCCTGAAAGCTTTGGCCCTTGCACGATGAACATCAGGTTCAAGTTCAAGATCTAGATCAAGAGTGTCACGGTGGTTATGGCCATGTGGCGTCCATTTCTTCCACTTGAAGAACAAGAGAGCGTTTTTCCACCACCTTTTCTTCTTCTTAGCCTTGTGGTTTTTCTTGGAATGCTCGTCTTTGGAGATGGGTTTTTGGAGCTTGAAATGCAGAGAATCTATGGATCTCCATGTTTCTTTCTTGTGCTTTCTTGCCTCTTCCAAAACCTGGGTTTTTAGACAGAATCAAGAAAAGGGTAAGCAAAGAACTGAATACAGTTTCACCAAAAAAAAAAAAGAACTGAATACAGAAGCAGAAGGGAGACATTTCAAAGCATCACAAACCTGGAAATAGTCGATTTGGGGGTCGAAGCCATAGTCACTGAAGTGCTGAGGCCCAGGCATTGGAAAGATTGGCGACTTGTTTGACATTGTTTGAGAAAATTCTCTCTTTTCTCGCTGTTGGAGAGAAAGTTAAAAGAGATGAGAAAGTTAAAAGATAAAGTGGAGAGCTATGGCTTTGGGGCTCAAGGTGGGAAGGGCCGTTGGGAAGTGGCAAACCCTACTAAATGCAAGTTAGCATCTTTTTGGGATCTCCGAAGGCACTATCTCTCATTTAAACCAAGAATTACAATAGTTTTATCTTATCTCGTTGGCTTGTAACTTGTAAGATCGTGGAAAATTAGCAACGGTAGGTAGATGGACAATTACAACTTGGTAGTAGTATTTCAGCCCCATGTGCCATGGATTATGGAGTAGAAGCCAAGCTTCCTCTTTCTTGTTCTTGTACGGGTGTTAACAAATCCAATTATTCAAAAACTATTTAAGTTTTATTTGAATATTATTGAAATTTAACCCGTTTATTATTTAATTAATTGAATTGAATTCAGATATCTTAATAATCAAATCGAATTGTCCGTAAGCTTAATGATGCATTGTTTTTGTTATTTTTTTATAATATATTATTGAAAAATGATAAATCAAATTCGAATTTATCAAATTAAATTCAAGTAATTTAAGTATTTTTTTGAATCGATTTTAAACTTTAAAAATTTAAGTTCCATTAAACCTTAACTATCATGGATAACTATATTCTAACTTGATTAAAGATAAGATCGTGTTTTTTGAATTTGTAGCTTGTAATAAAAACGACTATAGCTCATGAAAATTTTAAAAATTTTGTCGGTAGGAGTACACAACTATATTTTCTTGTTTTTATTTTTTGTTTTGTACTGTCTCCTCTCAGAAAAATGGTTTTTTGTCTTGTTTCAGTTCCCACAAGTACTTTCTGGCTTCAGACCCATTTTACCGTTCTGTTTGCTATCGTTGGGATCTCGAAACTCTTGTTACCAATTTACCTCATTTATTTATCATTAGCTTTTGAAGTTTGGCAATGGAACTTTATATAATTTAACTTTCTTTTTTCTAACTTTTCTTAAGCTTTTTCGATCAAATTCAAGCACCATTTCACTACTAATAATCAGTTTCAATTGTCGTGCAGACATGACTAAAGCAATTACCTCTTACCTTTAACAGTTCAACAGTTGTTTGGACTTTTGCAAAATGCTAAGGAAGTCAAACTTTGAAAACAAAAGAGTAAGGTATAAATGTGAAAATTGAATTTTAATTTTATGAAAAGTTATTTTTTAAAGAAATTATATGAATTAATTAAATTAAATATCGTCTATTACGAAAAAATAAATGAAGGAATGGGGAAGAAGTATATCTTTCACTTCATTGATTGATCTGTGCCCCATATTCTTAAACCATTAATCGGCATCAGAACGTTTATTCTGAGCACAGTCCGTTGCAACATAAGCACATGGGAAAGAATTTAAGATTAAGTCTGCAAATTTTAGACACAATTTGATGACATAATACAAAAATAATATAACTGAGAGATTAAAATTTAATAAAAAATTATATAAGAACATAGTAAAAAGTAAAAAAAAATTGTTTGATATGTAAATACGAATTTTATATTATGTTTTACATGAAACAAATATAATTTTATATAATACAAAATATTAATTATATATCCGAATTATAAGATCTACCTCAAACTCTCCTGTTACAACAGTGAGGAATTGATACCCAAATATACAGTCCAATAACTGTTCAGATAAACTGCAAACAGTACAGAACAGGGAAACATAATGGTTAGTTTTGCCCTCAATCCCAATCTGCCTTGTTTTATTCGAATTATGGTTATCCTAGTATGATAATCGGAAATTGCAACTCAGATATATTAATTAACAGTCATTTAGATATTGATGAATCTTACCAAGTGAAATTATCTTAGCCCTTCCACCTGTTGCAGACAGTTTCAGTTTCACCACTATTTGTTTAATCGTGCATTGTCTGCTACATAAGGTGCTGTCCCTTCGAATCCAATATGATTTTTTTTTAATTTTTTATTTACTTTGAAACCTTCTATGCATAATTATTTTAACTTAATTAAAAAGTTATTATTATATAGTTAAATTTCTTCGAATCCGTAATATTTAAAACTTTATTTAATATGTATGTTATTGAATTAATACTCAATTGACTCCAATAATTTAGATAATATAATGAAGACACTTGAATATTTTTACAAGAAAAATTACAAGTGTTAAAATTTAAATTTAATTGCTCTCAACGGGTGGGCTCAGTCGGTTGGGGCTCGGGCTTTTTCACTCAAAGCTTGGATTCGAGTTTCATCGATGGTCTCTTGGTGTGGTGCGCATCCCGATTAAGAAGCCGTAAAAAATTGAAGTCCTGTGCAGGCAGTCGGTTGGTCAGCCCAATCGGCCCCCATTTTTTTTTATTATCAAAAAAAATTTAATTTAATTTCAGTTGTTTTTTAAAAGATTCGTATAAATCAACTTG
The DNA here is from genome assembly GCA_032173925.1 of Heritiera fomes. Taxonomy (NCBI): domain Eukaryota; kingdom Viridiplantae; phylum Streptophyta; class Magnoliopsida; order Malvales; family Malvaceae; genus Heritiera; species Heritiera fomes. The sequence continues at coordinate 37,649,781 of JAPDPM010000008.1, forward strand.
ATTAAACTCAAAGGTACAAAACTTTGACTAGTGACTGTGCGGCTTTACTACAAACAAAGCATTATGTGTGAGCCATGTTGGGTTCTTGATAAATGAGAATGGGTGGGCATCACGTGAAAATACCATAAGCATTGTTATTTTAATTATGACACTCATACATCACGGGTACAAAGAGAGGAATTTTTGCTGCAGCCTAATTAATAGGCTTCTACATTGCAAAGAAACATAATATTTGCATAATGTACAAGTATTTAAAGGCAACATGTAAAAGCAGTAACTGAGAATTTTTAAGGTTTACTTCAACTTATTCACGTAATTATTCTTAATAAATAATATGCAAGAGATTTGGAGTTCAAATTTTTGAATTTGTAACTTATTTTTCTATTTTCAAACTTCGACCTTTTTCATAAAAAAAAAAAAAACAGCCTCGTTTACATCTTGGTTTTTAAACATAAGAAATTTATCTTTGAAATTAAAATTCTAATAGAAAAAAGTACTTTGAGGAGCGTATGTCCCTTGAGGCTCCAGCCTTATTTTTTAGTGGTGGAATAATAAAGGGAAACAGAAAAGTGGAAAACTCGGTAATGGGCCCTCTCCTTCCCTTCCCAGCATCTTCCATGGTCAAAGGGAGATTTGGCAATGTATAATTTGTGTGTAATATAAAATCATGTTAAAATATAAGATTTTTTTGTCAAAATTTGTGTCAATATTTTAAATACAAATTTTATATATAATTTTTATTAAATTTTAGTTTGTATTTTTTTTATTTGTATAATCTCATCTTATTGTGTTTTAAATTGTCACGTCTGTTCAAAGGCTAAAGCTGAAGTAAAGTCCTCAACCACTCCAAGTCCTTTGTTCTCTACCTGTCAAAGTCTAGTAGAAATGTAGCATGCTTGGCCTATTCTTTTGAAGTGTGATTCGCCTGCTTTTGCTCCTGCTTATGAACGCGGTTTCTGCTTTCTACAGTACACCAAATTCCTACAGATTTTTTCTCTTAAAAAAAATCGATGGAATGTGTTAATTATACATCGAAAACACAGAGGGAATTGTAGAGAATCCAGCTTTGAAACATGGGACGAACGGCGAACATCTTTTGGGTTTTTGCGTTGAAATTCACTGCTTAACTCCCTGTTTGCACTTTCATTTGGACTACATAATAAGAGATAAGAAAGGGCGCAAGGTAACCAAGGAAACATCGTCTAAAGATCCAAACCAGCCCAACTGCGACCCTAGTCCAGGCTCATCCCCATTTCGATCTGACGATAAAAGTTGCTAAAGTTCAAGTCATGAAAATAATTTATCAATTAATGCAGTAAAAAAAAGCTATGTGCATATTACTTTTGAACAAATTTGCCCTCACCATAACATGTCTAAAATTGTCAAATCTATCCCCAAATAAAATGACCTATTCTTTAAAGTTTAAAGATCAAAAATTTCACAGGCCAAAGATTTCTAAGAACTAAGAGGAATGTGATTATTACAAAAATAAAATCAATAAAAAAACTTCTAAGAGGAATGTAATTATTACAAAAGGCCAAAGATTTCTCTCCGCTTCAAACTGCAAAGTTTGGTAAGAACCAAGAAGAAATCCAAAGCGGCCTTTTCGCTTGTTATATATATAATAATAGAAAGAAACAGGTTAATCGCTGATGTTATTACATAGCAAATAAGCATTATCTACAAGGAAAATTGGCAGTACTATGTTATTACAAGGCACTGTGACTGATGAGTACATCCTAAAAATTAAGTTACACCAATAATACAATTGATAACTAACATTGTCAAATGATCTAAACTATGGTGAAATGTTCCAAGCCATGCAGCTAAGGTGCTGAATTGCTGCAACAATAGAAGACTGGCCTAACTTCTATTTCATTTTTGTGTCACATTGCAGAATGTAAGTCCACGGGTTCAACAAACCGAGATCTTCGTCTTCTCTTGCCTTCAGGAGTGCACCTAACACCTCCAAACTTTCCGAGCTTCATAGAATATTTGCAATTTGGTGGTGATGACAATTTTGTAAATTTCTCTGGTGAACATTTATTCTTGTCACCTTTTGTGGTGTCTTTACTCAAAGGTGATTTACCTCTCTTTTTCGGCATTTGAAGTTGAGTTTCCACCCGTCTCCTGTCATGCTTGAGGAGCCGAACATGGAAAGGGTTTACGACCGAATAACAAATGGACTTGCCATTAACTCCACTTCTCTTTAAATCAACATCTCCGTTATTCACCTGTATGACAAAATGTTAATAGTAACCTTGTTAATGCACCGGTAATGAAAAGTGCCTTCGGTGATATTTCACCAGCAAGTTCCTTTTAAGACATTACACTGAAAATACAGAACAACAGCTAAAGACTTAGTCTTTTTTTCTTCTTCTTTTGAACAATAGAAAACCATAATGAAATCTTATATCAGAAGTTTACTAATACAGTTTAAGTAAATTACTTCTAGCTAGAGAGATTGAGCGCTGAAATTTGTTTAAAAATCAGAAAATAGATATACCAATTGGAGAAGTGCAGAAAAGGTTCGAGCAACATCATGCTTTTCTTGGCCCTTAACAACATCACTGAATGGCATTACATTTCCATTGTCAGCTTCGAGTGATAGTTTGTCAAGAATTCTTTCACCATACTCTTGAATATCAAATGGAGGATGTGAATCCTATTAAAAACAAAAGCTATCCTTAGTTTAAACTGCCAGGAAATAAAGACAAACTTAGAACTTAGAAGAGCAATAATATTGATGAAAGATTAGTGGTTATTATAATTTAAAACCAAAAGTGAGTTCAAGATGGAATTGATTCAATTGAGGCTAATTATACATACCTGCTCTTCCAAGTTGTGCTCAATTTTCTGTTTCCATGATGAAACCCGAGCAGCCAATTCAGTTTGCTTCTCGCTTTCAGCTATGCTGGCAAGCAGAGCATCCTGCATGACAAATTCATGTAATATAGTCAAGCAACAATCTGGCAGCAAAGCGATGTTCACTGCAAGTTTATAGTGCCAGGTTTTATCTAACTTGCTGCACTTTTGGTCAACACTACTTTCAGTAACAGCTCTCAGAGACCTGAGCTCTCCAAAAGAGATGGAAGAAGAAAGGGGTTAATCAAATTTAAAGGCATCGAAGGCATAATTCCAGAAATAGCTTAAATGTATAAAAGATTATCAAGCATCTCTATTCTCTAAGGCTTTTTCTTACTTTTTTCTTTTGAAAGAAAAAAGAAATGTAGGTTTGCAGAACAAATACATCAAGTATCTGTTAGAAAATAAGGATAAACAAACATATTTTCTCTCTTTGAAGAAAATTTTTCATCCCAAAGGTACAACCAAATGATATGGTCCTCAATAGAGTAGAATGGCATCATAAGATTCATGTTCAACCACACACGGTGGAAAAAGCTTACTCACTGTTTGCTTATCATAAATGTAAAGACAAAATATGCTTACAAGGTGAGAGCGGCAGAGATCTTCCAGGCTTGCCTGAGAACACTGATCCTCATGGTCAAACATTTCATTGGTTCCAAAATCAGCATCACCATCATGCTATGGAAAGATCAATAAATGAGCAACAGCAGAAAATCTCATACTTTCAAGTGGGTTAATATAATAAATGATCATATCACTGATAGGCTAACCTTCTCATTCTGAAAAGGTAAATCTTCATCCATAGACATCTCAGGCACGTTACAAAAGGGTTCACCGAAATCATCATTCTCACCATGATATGTATTGTCTTGATTGCCGTCTTCAAAATTAGCAAACTTATCAGCAGCTCCATTTCTCGCACCAGTTAGTGATTGCCGAAGCTGAAATAAGCAAACATGTTTGAACAAACCAACCATGAAACAGATTCACCTAAGTACCACTTTTACTAAACATACCTTTTCATATAATGGAAGAGAATTAGACTCCCTTTGTCTTTCAAAGGCATTCTGCTGCCTCTCCCACATTTCTGTAAGTTCTGGACTAATAGTACCTTGCAATCTAGCGAGTGGAAAGAGAGTAGTTATAGGAATACTCTTTATAGAATTTACCCCATTCCTTCTTAAAGCTTTTACTGCTTGTGAAGAAAAACCAAAAGAAGCCAATATTAGGTACTGACCAAAGTTATGTAGGTAGAGAAGTACGCAAGAAACCAAATTGCTAACTACCTTTTCTGAAAGGCCTCACTTTCAAGTTTCCAGGTTCATGGGGATTCAGAGGTTTGCAAGGATCATTATTATCTTCATCTGAATCATATAGGTCTCTAGATTCTGAATACCCATCATCCATATTAAATCCATTATCTACATTTCCAAGATTATCAGCGGGAGGAGGATCGGGCCCCATCTTACAGTCATTAATACCAAAACTGCTATCAGGCCTTGGAGATTGATTAACATCAGCATCCTTATTTTTTCCAAGAGATGATCTATGTGCAGTCCCCCTTGAGCTCCCTGTGGGAGACTGAAACCTCTTGCGCCTTGAACTGCCCCCATGAGTGCCATTTTCTACTTTACCAGCCTCATCACCCTTCAAGTAATCGTCGATTGCTAATGCATCACATGGATCTAATAGAATAAAATCTCGGTAGAGATCATTCGTTGCCAACTGCAACCACAAAAAATCAATGAAAGAGTTAGGCTGTTTAGCTAGTCAAACTTCATCATACTATGGAACGAAGCAACAGTAATACCAGATAGGACTCTAATTCGCTGCCATCACCAGAAGTGTCTAAGCAATCACCTTCAAGAACAACTAAATTTGCAGGGGGCTTCACAAAGTGATTCAACAAAGTGTCTTTGTCAGCTGAACTATCTAAGCTAATCTTTGCTTCCACTGCAAATATAAGCTCGTTTCAGGTGATACTAGCTGCATAATTTCAACCCAATGAAAAAACCAGACCAGCGGTTTAAGGGTACCTGGGATGTCATCTAAGCCCCAAAACTGATTGTTTTCTTCGTCTGAAGAAGCATGTGAAACATTTTGTTCAGTCTGGGCTGGCGTGCCTTCTGCTTGATTCTCTTGCCTGTTAAAATACATGCACCATTTTTAAGTACAAAGCTTCATATGAGAAGCAAACCTTACTGTCATGGAATACAACAATGTCTAAATAACACGAAAAACCCAAAAAAAATTGGGAAAAGAAGAAACCTTTTTTGAGAAAGAAACTCCAAAGCATGCAAAACCAAGTTGTATAGATACTCTACTTTTCGGCTATACACCTGAATTGAACCCTGAAGCAGTAATGCAGCTACATAGAACAATATATAAATTAATTATAAAACCAAAAAGTTTCTTTTTGGGTAAATTGGAAATTAAGGCAGAACCTTCAGCGAAATTCACTTGGCTATATCCGTCATCGCCGTCGGACCCAGTAGTTTCGCCGGAGCAAATCTTCAAGAGATAGTCTTCAAGTTTTTTGGCGAGATCGACTTCCCAATTAGCTTCCAAATCACGCTCCGGCTGGACTTGGTAGAACTTACCAGATTCACCAATGCCGGCCTCTCCTTCGTAACGCTGATGCAGTTTTTTCTGGTCAATCATCTTCTTCCTCTGCAGTTGGGGTTTAGCGTTGCGTTGTTTTGGTGTTGTTGGTGAATTGAACTCATTTGCGGAGACCCAGGGTTTTGGGTGGGAAAAAATTGGTGGTTTTTACCGTTTGTTTGGCGAGAAAATTTGGTGAGAAAGAGGAGGGCGAAGAGAGAGGTTTCAAAATCTTTCGACCGACTTTTTCCCGCTTTGGTCGACTAGAGCTGGTCTGCTTCACTAGGGAGAGAGTTTGGGCTTACAAATTGGGGCTGATTGGCCCAATTCTCACCATGGGCAATAGAGTTTTTTCTTGTTTTTTAGCCCAATTTTAGATTTTTAAGAAACCCTAAATCCCATGCTTTTAGAAATATTGGCAAGGTTTGAAATTCAAGTTTTACCATGTGTGTGAATTGTATGTTTAGTTATATATTAATTTGTGTGATTGATTTAGGCATTTTATAAATGTAATATTTAATTATGATTTATAATCTTTCTTGTAATGTGTCATTTTTAATCTAAACAATAAAATCATCAAGATTTTTTCTTAATATATAACACGATCAGGATTTTTTGGCTTTGTCTGAAACTCATTTTTTTAAAACAATCTCAAAAGCACATTCCTTTAGATTGATAATTTCTTTTTAATCTATTAATTTTTTTATAGCAGTGACTTTTCATGACTTGGTGAAGGATAAATATAGGTATTACAATTCGAATAATAGATCTACACAAGTATCCTTACACTTTAGAGGTGAGAATATGATCATTGAACAAATTATTAATATCTTTTTAATCTAAGAGTTGAAATTATACATTTTCATTTGTTTATTGATTCAAAATTTCTTAAATAACAAAATAAAGTATACCTTTGTTGGCAAAATACAATTTTAAAATTTTACTCAAAATAAATTTGTTTTGTGGTCATGAAGCTGGAAGAAAAAATTTTCAATTATATTGAAATTTCATCACTTTTTAATGCCCCAAGGTTTAATCTAAACTTTCATAGGACATTAGAAAGCAATAATATTACAATGTGAAGATTTATATAGTATGAATTGTAACACTAATTACAATATATAAATCTCTCCATGATCATCTTCATAGTTGATTCTCTACAATCCAGGATTGTAGGGAATCCCAGAGGCGGCGATCCAGCTGTTACCACGTAAGAACACGGCGGGTATGAATTTCATGGCGCCGGCTTTGCCGAGTTTCTTAATACCCTTCCATTTAACTCGGTCGGTCTGAGTTGCACCAGGTCCCCGGTTGCCATACTCAGCATACCACAAAGTGTCAAGAGCGAAGTCACCATTCCAGGGCAACCATCCTTCTGGGGCGATGATATCATCGATCTGAGATTGCATGATGATTGTCCTAGAGAATTCCTTCCATGGGCGGCCGAGGTATGCCTTGTTCTTGTCTTTCACTGGGAGGTATTTCGGTTCACCGGAGATGGTGCAGTTTTGGAGAACAAGGCCGGAGACCTCACGGCGTTCGATCCGTCCTTGAGCTGTGACAATGCATTGTTGATTTTCCAAAGGCTTCCTAACGATCATTTTGCAGTTCTGCAAGACGGTAGCAGAATCACCAAAGATGAAATCAATGGTTCCAGAGATGGTGCAGTCCCGGTAGAATTGGCGATGGCTGTGGGCGTAGAGGGTGTCTTGGTAGCCATTGATATGGCAGTTGTAGAAGATGGATTGATCGCTTTGCACTCGAAGTGCCACAGCTTGGTGTTTGATGGCTCCAGCAGTGTTCTCGAATCCAATGTCCTTGGCAATAAACCTTTCACCAACAACAGCTGCAAGATTCAAAAGCAAACACTTTATATCTTGTTTAGTTTTTGGGAAATGCTTAATAGATATGGATATTGTATAGCGTAAAAAGCTGGTCATTGGTATAAAGTCTTATTTAGTTTTTGAGTAAGAACAATCTATAACGAAAAATTCCGTATTTGAATCTTCACCAGTAGAAATTTAATCAATTCAAGTCAAAAACTCGAGACTCGAAACTCAATTCAAGTTTGATCGAACTTAGTTTTTGCAGCTCTAACTCGATTCGACAAAAAACTCGAACCACTTGAACTCAATTCGATAAAACTCAATTTATCAATATTCAACCATATATCATGATGATAAAATGATAAATTAACAATAACACTTTTATAATATATACTATAAAAATTCGATTAAACTCGCGAACCGTTCGAATCTAGTATTAAAATACTTGAATTCGACTTGACTAGTTACTCGAGTAACTTGAGCTCGAGGCTGAACAATAAACGAGTCAGACTTAAATAATATTAAATTAAATTCGAATAGCTCACAAATAGTTTAATTCGTTTTTATCTTACTCATTAAGTCAAATTTTTTTAGGCCAACATAAATAGAATTAGTCTCATAACTAATGTTATATGAGGAAAAAAAAAAGTATAGTACTACTAACCAACTGTTGCAGTCTTGAATGTGCCAACGCCATCAACATAGTTCAAGTTACCGGATATGATGGTCTTGGTTGGGCCATCTCCAATGAACATAACATTGGTCATGCTCTTATTGACAAACACTTGCTCCTTGTAAACTCCAGCCTTAATGTAAACGACAAATGTAGTCGGGTTATTCTTGGGAACTTCTCTCAAGGCCTTGTTAATGCTACTATATTTGCCACTTTTATCTTTAGCAACAACAACATTAGGTTTAATGTTGGATGGAGTGTGTTGAAGGAGCATGCGCTGCCCTGAGCTGACCCATGAAGGCAATCCATCTTTAGCCAAGAGCTTGCGTTCGGCACCAGTAGTGTCAATCTGGCCAACGTTGGGAATGTCGAGATTGTTGAGGATTGAAGAAATCTCAGAAACCATGGCCAAACCATTGCTAGTAAGCTCTCGGGAAGTCTTCAAAAGTGCCTTCATCTTTGTTCCAGCTTCACCGGTTGTGTTCATGAATCCATCCAAGCAAGTTTGCTGGTAGGTGATGGCACCACCGAGCCAAATCTTGAGGTTTTCAATGTACTCATCGAGCTTGCTAATGTCGAATTCTCCTAGCTGATTGAAAGAGTTTTTAAGATCATCAATGGCGTAGTCCATGAGCTCATTGCAATTCTCAAGAGCCTGACGGGCCATTGGGTCCTTGGCAACCTCTTTCAAGGTGCTTGAGTTGGCAATCACCTTCTTAATTTCGCTGATAGCCGCTTGAAAACCAACCTTGATAAGCTCCTTGGGATCAGTGGTGTTGGCCTTTGAAAGACTTTTCTCACATGTTTCTTTGTAATCGGTGGGTTGGCAAATGGCTTTGACTGCCTTGGTGGACACCGAAATCTCACCAGTAGGAGGAGCACCACCGCCATTACGTCCTCCACTATGGCTGCGGTTAACACCAACCGCCACAGCCACCACCATGGCCACCAGAAAAACAGAACAAATACTGAGAACTGCAACCTTCCCCATTTTCTAAACCTAGCGAAGAAATGAACAACTCAACAAAGCTGTTGGGGCTCTTTTCCTTTACTAGATGTTGCCCCTTGGGCTTTGGGTTGAAGAAGCTCTCCTCCAATGGAGAATATATACATGGAGGAGAGGAGGGAACTTGAGAACATGAACCATTTTAAAAGGTTGTTATTTTCTGTTAAGAATTTGTAAGGCAGAAAGCCATGAGAAAGAAAGGGTTTGTTTATAGTTTCCATATATAACTCATTTTCCAAACCTGTGGTGCCTAAATCTACTCTTACTCTAAAATCTTGGGTTCTGCTTGCAAATGATTGGTGAGATTGGCCGAGGGTTATTTTTAGCTGCGATGGAAATTCCAAGCCTTCTGCTATAGGAATCTAACAGCCTAAAACTATATAGATTTATGAAGTAAATTGGTTTATATGATGAGCACATAATATATAGCAGTAAATTGCATCATGGATTTGGTAATTATCTATTTTAATTAAATTATTAAAGAAATTACTTGTTCTTAAGTTAGGAATAAAATGAATTATTTGTATTTAGATCAATTATGAGAAAGAAATTATTAATATGTAATAAGATAATGATAAATTTTTTCATATTTCTTAAGTTTTTAAATTTTATACGCAAAATTAAGAATGTTATATTAAAAAAATAAACATATGACAAGCTTTTGTGTAAGTTAAAAATTTTAGTGCCAATGTATAAAAAACGAACTCTTAAATAATTACTCACAAATAATATGAGAAGTATGAAGTGGGTGTCAGCTACCACTCAACTTCATCTATCAAAATGCATGACATTATAAGCTGTAAAATAATTTTGTAGAATACCACTTAATTTCCAAAATAGGGAAAGCTGACAAACCAGATCATAACAATAAAACACAGATGACATTTCCTTTCTTTTTTTCTCCGAAGTATGTAAGAACTAAGAAGTAAGAACCCTCGTAGAGTCAAGCCTTAAGAATTTTCATCCAGAATACTGCCTATTCCACGAGGAAAAAAGCTCTAGTTTTCGACTTTTAGTAGATCTGATAATTCTAAACATGATATCGTAATATAATATAAAAATGATATAAAAATATATGAAGATGATATGAAATAAAATTAAATAAAAATTGTGTATGAATTTAATAAAAGTTAAAAAAATTGTTTTGTCTTTGATATGTTGATAAATTTTGATACAAAATTTTTGCATTTTACACGGTATGAATATGCAAGTCGTAATATATACACGAATTATCAAATCTACCACTTAGCGACAACTAAGAATGTAATTGAACCGAGTTGAAATAATCCAGTTTTAAGCTCAAGTTTGGCTCAACTCGAACTCGATTAAATTTAATTTTTAAAACTCAAACTCAACTTGATGAAGAATCACTCTAACTAAAATAATTCATAAATATTGTGATTCGTTTATACCCAAAATGACAACCCAAAGCTCTAAAAACCAATCATTAGTGTGAAGTGGGCAACATCCTGAATATAAATATCCCATTTAAGCATTAGTCAAGTCACTGGAAGCGTTTGGGTGTGGAGTTCCTTTCTGCCCGCCACCGTTGTTCCTCTACAATGAAATGCTTGAATCCCACATTGGTAGCTGAGATATTAGAAGTTTACCTTATAATAGAGCCCACATGAAGAATCGCACGCCGAGCTAAGTAGCGCTAGCTTGTGACCCAAGTGGGGGCTTTGAGGTGGCGGAACAATGGCTCAGTCAACTCGGCAGGGTCCATAGATGCTCTCTCGTGGCTCGCCCGCTCCAAGTTGGGAGTTGAGTCATGTGACTTAAGCGAAGGCTTGGGCCACTTGGCTCCTAGAGTGGAGGGCACCGCGTGAGGCTGGCTTCACAGAGCAGCGACAACTTCCCGCTCCCAACAGTGGAAGGATAACGGGCCGTTGCATCTTGTACCCAGATTGCCTGGTGGGCTGAGGCTCAATTGGACCATCACTTTTTATTTTCCCCCAAAGAAATTTATGTTTTTTATTCATTTATTCTCTCTTGAGAGATTTATAAAATGCATAGATTATTAATGATTTTTGTGTAATATATTATTTTTATTTATTTATTTTTAAATCATAGTTTTTGGATTTACGTTTTTTTTTAATATTTTATTTTTTTATTCTTCCATTTCGTCAATCACATAGTTACAAAATTAACAAATTACTGTACATCAATATCGTGTTGATCTTTATAGCATTAATTTTAATCCAAAAAATTCAGAAGTCTTTTTTTTTTGTTTTGTTTTGGTTTTTTTTTTTGCAACTGAATATTGACAAGTATATACACGTGATTGTGAAGTAATAAATTTGATCAAATTTTAATCATACAAAAGAAAATTTTGAAACATTTATAAAAGATCAATATTACACAAAACTTGTTGATGTATGATGATCTCACAACTCTATCTTTGAAAACATGGAAAAGATCTAGCGGAAAAACAAGAATTAATTGGTATTTTAACAGTAGGGCTGACAAAAAAACTGAAAAAATCAAAAAAAAAATTTGAACCAAGAATTTGGAATAAATTCAAATTCTGATCGTGACGTCATTAAATCGAATTCATTCGAGATTTGGTTACGGATCGGTTTTGATACAGATTTTATTAGAATTTTTGGTTATGTAATATTTTGTAATTTTTACTATTTTTATCTTAAAAGTCTAAGTTTTATATTTAATTAAAAGAACAAGAAAAAATTGAAATAAAGTTCAAAATTATTTAAATACCTAAAAAAAATTGAAATAAACTCAATTGCTTAAACCCCAAACATCCAAATAATTGATCCAATCAATCTACATATATTTTGGATCAAATATTTTTCTGATTTGAATTGGATACGAACCACAAAATAAAAAATTTACTTAGATTAGATCAAATAAAAAAATTGTACAAATCCGATCTAATATTAGCAATTACAAAATAGATCGAAATTTGAAAATGTTAAAATTTGAATATCAAATTTATTAAATGTTCAAAGAAATGTATAGTATTTTTCAAAGTCTTGCGAGTTGCATGGTTGTTTTCCAACCCCCAAAGGGACCCTTTGCATTTGTACTCATATAGGTATTATAACCTGATGGAGAAATTAGGCTTAATAGCCAAATAAGCCCTCAACCTTTAACCCAAAATAGAATTCAGCCCTTAACGTTTTATTGCATGAAATTCAGTCCATAAACTTTTATTTCAATGGAAATAAACCCTCAACCTTTTACAATTATGCAATTAAGTCAAAATCTGTTAAATGACACTAACTGCCGTTAGTTTTGCATACGTGGCATGCCACGTGGCTAGCTTAGTTAGCTATCCACGTCAGCTGCCACGTATGCAAAACTAACGGCAGTTAGTTCATTTAACAGATTTGGTCTATTTCCATTGAAATAAAAGTTTATGGACTGAATTTCATGCAATAAAACATTGAGGGCTGAATTCCATTTTGAGTTAAAGGTTGATGGCTTATTTGGCTATTAAGCCGAGAAATTATAATAGGAAAGTATCATTTCTTTTTTTTTTTTGGTTACATAATAGGAAGGTATCGTTTCTTTTACTAATGCAAGTTTTCATTGGTCAATAGACAATGCATATGAAAATAACCAAACCAATAACCAAAGCTTAATCTAATGGTTGTTATTCTTCCTTAAAAGGAATTAGGTCCAATGTTCAATTCTTCACTCCCCCTTATACCTCCTATGAACCAAAAAAAAAAAAAGCCAAACCAATAATTAAAAAGTTTCTATGGATCTAAACTCGAATTTTAACTTAAATAGTTTATACAACCTTTTTAAGAGATAATATTCAGTAACTTTGATATTCGAATTTCAACACCAATATCTTGTTTTCCTATTCTTGGATTATGACTTCTTTTGTATAAAACAGAGTTCCCACATACCAATCCAACCGAGTTGAAACTCGTGACACCAAACTCAATAAAAGATTTAATAATTAATATAATATACAGTGTTTCAGTAGTTTCATCTTTCATGATAATTGTCTTGCATAGCATTCAGAGACTTTATTCCCCATTATTCAAATGAAAATGCCCGAGTGCATTTTGATTATTCATCCCCTTTTATGACTTGAAATTGGGGCAAAATGAAAAAGAAAAGACCTGGTTGATGATATCTGTTTCAAAATCCTTCAAAGCTTAGCTCTCCGTAGTTCTAACTTGGCTATGGTACCCAAGTGCACTTCATCAGGTCCATCTGCGAGTCTCAATGTTCTTGCTGAGGCCCACAGGTGTGCCAGGACGGTGTCGGACGATATCCCAGCAGCACCATGTACTTGCATTGCCATGTCTAGCACCTTCAGTGCCATGTTCGGAGCTGCTACCTGCACCGTGCAACATGACGATCATTGGAGCTGACAAGAAGGTTCGTGTCAACCCTGAAATGAAATTGTTAAATATTGGTTACCTTGGCCATTGCAATGGTCCCCCGGGCTTTTTTGTTTCCAAGTCGATCGAGCTGGTCAGCTGCTTCAAGAACCAATAACCTGGTTTGCTCCAGCTTTACTCGACACTGCAAGAAGCGGCGAATTTCAACTGAATGACCAACTTCAGTTGAATCACTAAATCGAACATGCCATTACTCCTATTAAGACAATTTCCCTATAGCTATTAAATTACCTTTGCAATGTCAGAAAGAAAAGAACCATGTTGAGCAATCAATTTTCCAAATGTTTTCCGTTGAAGAGCCCTCTGAGCCATTAACTGCATGCCACGCTCAGCAGCACCAATCAGTCTCATGCAGTGGTGCAACCTTCCTGGGCCCAGTCTTCCCTACAAGAATATAAACAGCGTGGAGATAACATATGTGCTGTACTTCTGCAAAGATAAAACCTAATACTAACTCCGAAAGAAATTTCATTCAACAAAGCTCATCTAGAACTAGAAATCACATCACTCAATACCTACCTTCTTGAAGATGACTGTTAATTGCCGTTTCTTGAGAAAATTTTGACTAGAGTATTAAATTTAATGCAGAAACTTAAAAAAAAAATTGAAAAAGATCAAGATCCTCGCAATAAAGTAGATGCAATGGAATTTAAAAGAACAGGTCACTACATGGAGCATTGTGGAAGAGAGTGAAGAACCAAAATGGAGTATGTACGGCAGTCTGGTCTACCCATAAATTACATGGGAAGCTACTTGGCAACTGTACCTGGGCAATCTCAAATCCACATCCTTCTCCCAGTAGAATATTCTTTGCTGGCACACGAACATTCTGAAAGGAAATTTCTGCATGTCCGTGAGGCGCATCATCAAAGCCGAACACTGTTAATGATCTCTTTATGTGCACCCCTGGAGTCTCAACATCCACTAAGATCATCGATTGCTGTTTATGCTTAGGGGCAGTGAAGTCAGTTTTTCCCTGGATATTGTTCAGAATTCAGATCACTCTTTTTAGTCAAATTAGATACAAGTAGACTTATTCATTCCATGCAATTCTAGGAGAAATAACCATGAGTATAAGAATTTTGCATCTTGGATCCATGGCTCCGCTAGTCCACCACTTCGTCCCATTGATGATATATGAATCTCCTTGTCTGTACAAGGAGTACATAGACAGTGAGATAAACTCCAACAAGATTCATAAATCAGATACAACTGCAGCACAGTTGAATGGAATAAGGGGTGGAAATAATAAAACACTACAGAGTGAGTTTCATCACTCTGACTGCAACAACCTAGAGGCAAATCTGCATTCTTTTATCTGCGAACGGATAGATTATATGCTTCAAAGTTGCTACCATTAAGATTTGATGAACATACCTTTCGATAGAACATTCGATATTAGTTGCATCAGATGATGCAACTTGTGGTTCTGTCATGGCAAATCCAGAGCGAATTTTCCCCTCAAGTAATGGAACAAGCCATTTATGCAGCTGTTCTTTAGTCCCATACCTTAACAAAACCTAAAATTGAAAAAAGCAAGAAGAAATGTAATGATAACAAAAACACTAAGAGATACAATGAACCATAATGCAAAATAAGCAATTAATGTAGAAATCAAGTAGTTATACTAGCCCAACGGCACCTGCACTGACTTGATTTAATTGAAGCAAGTTGAAAACCGTCTTATTTTACATCAGTCTACTACTAGTTAATATAATGGCTTATCTTCACCTATGATCATGCTTTTCATTAAAATATCATAACTAGTTAAACAAATGGACCATGTGGTAGTAGATTTTAAGGAATTCACAAAGTAATTCTTACCTCCATATTCCCAGTGTCTGGTGCACCACAATTAAAGATCTGCGGAGCCCAAAGAGATCGACCCATAATCTCACAGAGGTATCCGTATTCAAGGTTTGAGAGGCCCCCGCCAAGTAAAAGATCATGTGCATAGTCAAAGTGAGCATTTTCACTCCAACTGAAAATAAGTTCTTTTGCCCTAGCAGCACTTTCAAACTGTACAAAAAAAAACAGTTTCCCAAAAATATCATATTTATGTATAAACAATAACATTTTCAAAGCAAAGAAGAGTAAAAATAGAGAAAAAAGGCGGATCATGTGTATGCAAGCTTCCTTCAGCATTAACAGAGATGTTGTTTCCGCATAAGTAAAAATAGTAATTGGTGAACAAATAGTTTAAAGAGAAAACTAGTGATACATACAGGAATCCATAAGTTCCACAATCCTTCTTTCTTAGCAAGCTCTTTTAACTTCTCCTCCTCTGGATGCACTGTCCATCGCAAGTCAGACCTTGCAAGTTTGTTGAATTCATCTTCCATGGGATAAATGTGATCTTCCATGAACTTAATCAATCTGCTTCTCAATTCCTGAACTTTTTTACTAGGAACAAACCTCCCACTTCCCTCTGGAAGGCCTTGAACTTTGTTCTCAGTCCCATATTGCCCTCTACCTTGCGAGTTGTTAAAAGAACGAAAGCACCTTAAACAATTGCTTTGGACCAAAAATTTTACAACTGAATTGAAGTGCATGTAAAGATGGCATTTAAAATATTCAACCAAGATCCTGGATGATGTTTCCAACATAGTCTCTGCAGTGCAGCTACTGCCACATTACCTTAAATAGATGTATTTCTTACAAATGTGAAAGGTCTACTCTCTAAAAACATTTCTATAAAGGTATTAAAGCCTCACTGCAATGTTTAAACTTCCATGCACAGTCTGCTATCCATTTATTTGTGTTCTTTACTAAAAGTATGTAAAGATTGCTATGAAACTCTGTCCAATTACACACACACACACACACACTATCATTTATGAATTTTGTAACTCCTAAAGGTCCAGAAAGAAAAAGAGTTAATGATAGTTGGGAAATAAAAGCCGATGGAGATCTACCAGAGGGGGGATGCTCTGGAAGCACAGTTTTCCTTGCAATAAAAGCCAATGCATAATCTATGAGACTATTAGCATGAGTTCCTGTATGTTCTGCACGTTTACCACCCGCAGCATTACCCTGCATTCAAGGTGAGTAAAACATTATATCAGTATTGAACTTTCATAATTAAAGCTTTCAACATAATGAACAATAATAAACACCAAACTATTTAATGTTAGGGAATACCATTAGCCATCTATTATATACTCCTGTGTAGATCGATGCCCCACGGAACATTGAAAAGGCAATATAGAACTTCCACTCAGAGACAGGCCAGGGTTTTCCCTATATTGCAACATTTTTCAGCAAAAGAAAAATCTGCCAGTGTTTTAATTGAACAGTTATAGTAGAGTAGCTTTACATTTATGGGGAACTGAAGCCTAAGCAAATTCATGGTCAAAGAAATATGGAAAAAGGTCATAAGGAGGTGGGTTGGGGTAGGGGAGATGCTTACAACAATTACTCCATGATATGAGAAAATTTTTTAGGTTTTACATATTAATCAAAGGCATGTTCAGTGTTACTTACAGCTTCAGAGCAGTATTCTGCCAGAAATTCAGCCTGTGAAGGAATTCCTTCTGGAATTCCAATGACCTCAAGCCCCTTACCTACTCCCTTTCCATCCCAAATTTGTACAATGTAAGGCTGCCAATAGAGCAATGATCAGCTTAGGAAATCAATAGCTAAGAAGGTGTAATATGATCTCCAATGAATATTACATGAGAAACACTTTATCATCAATGAAAAGTTAATAGGAAAGAAAATGGCATATAAAATGTGAAAGTACCACAAAAGATATAGCTAATTGTTCTTTTCATGCGAAATGGTAAAGTCGGAAAATCAGCTAAGTACCATGCAGCTGTATGCAACGTCACACATTTGGTTTCCAAGTGTCGACAGTTCCCAATCAAGAATACCAATGACTCGATCCTGCACATTAAGAGCATCTTATTAGATATGTTAATAAGATAATTCACATTGTTAAGGTAAGTTTTATGTATATTGAGTTTGAACTTAGAAAACATTAGAAATCACCTGAAGTCCTACCAAAATTGCATAGATTACTAGCTATGAACTTTATGAAATTTGGAGTGCAATTGTGAAAGACTGGAATGCATTTGTTGTTTTGGACTATAATTTGATCTGTACATTTATATTATAGTTGAAGATAAAACATACAATTAAAGCAATTAAAGATTATAAAGAACCAGACCTCAGTGGGATGAAATACAACATTATCAATGTGGAAATCTCCATGAACTAGGCCTCCTGTTGCACCTGATGAATCTTCTGGAGGAATATTCTTCCGCAACCAATCAACCAGCTCAAACATCTTGGGATTTCTATCAGGTTTTCCCTCACTAGTCGAAGAAAGGTATTGTTTAAACCATCTCTCTATCTAGAAGAAGGAAAAACTACATATGAGCCCATATATAGATCCATGTTCAATTTTCCTTGAAAGGCCTGATGCCTTCAAAATCCAACATGGTTAATCACATTAAAGAAAAAGCTCTTCTATAGAAATATTCTTCCTTCAATCAGTGAGACTATAGTATGAAATGAAGAGTTCATGCACCTGTCTTTTACAATAGTTGTCTCGGCGCCCATAGTTTCCCAAACCAATGGCATCAACATTAGCAGAATGTAATGAAGCTAACACTTTTGCAGTTGCTTGATATAACGCCCTCCTCGTCTCAGGTGCTACACCCTTGTCAAGCAGAATTAGCAATAAAATTCAATTCACAATCTCAAAATCCAAGGAATAGCCACATCATGTCATTGTAAAAGAAAAAAAATATATTACAAACTTCGACTACAAATTTAGAATATCTAAGTCGCATACAGTCTTACCGGCAGCTTCGGGTCTACAAATATCCGACCTTCCAAGTACTCCATGATGTAAAATGCAGTTCCAATTACAGTTGGATCATTACACAAACAGAAAACCTTCGGGACTGGCACCTTTGTATGATCACCTAGTGCCTTAAGAACCTATAAAAAACAACACATACACAGACATACAACTAATTCTATGCTGTAAAGTTTAGTAGCCATCCATGTAAAAGAAATTTTCATAAACACAAAATATTTTCTTCATTAAATTTAAAAAGTATCGTAAAAACTATTATAAATCATATAGCTTGAAAGATTTATCATTTACTTTCGGTTACTATAAACCAAGTTCGAAGCTTTACGCTTGAGGAATTAAAATTCAAACATAAAAATATGCAATTTTTTTAACAAATTAAAATTCACCTGAAATTCTCTCTCGACGGCATGAGCAGACTGAAGCAGCTTCCCCGGAGGCTTCTTCCTCAAAACGTAGCGTTTTACAGCCCCTCCCTTTTCCACTTCCATCAAATACGTCGGATTCGATTGACCATGTCCAAACTATATATATAATTCACTTAAACAATCTCAAAACTTTCTTTTCAAAAAACATAATAATCATAACAACAAATTCGAGTATTAAAACCTGAGAGAGAGTGAATCTGGAGGGAGAGAGAGGGAATCCAGGGACATGAGCAGAGGCATAGCGGAGCAAGGCCTGAACATCGAGCTTGTGAGCTTCCTGCACTGGCTCCACCAGATCACCCGTTCGATTCGCCATGGCTATGAGACAGACGAAAATTTAAAAAACAAAAGAAGAGAACAGATAGAAGACAGTAATCAGATCTTTGTTAAAGGTTTGGAAATTTGACTGAAAATCCTTTCAAATTAAAAGATATTGGATTGATAATGAATGATTTTGAAATTTTGAGGCCTTGAAAAAGTCGAGGTGGAAGATTAAAATCATTAAAAAATTGGAGGCAAGTTGTTGCTTTTAACGGAAATTTCTTACTAAAGAACAGTGACGGTTTAGGTTGTTTTTCTTCGTTGCCTACAAGAGTCTAAATGCCAAGGTGGCAACATCCAACGTCATTAATCAAACTTTTATTTTTTTGATAAAAAATCATAATTTAACGCTTAAAATTTCATCATTAAATTTGCTGAAATATAATTTTTTTAAAAAAATTGAATGAATAAACCAGGAAGAGAAACTTACTAATAATTGTATTATTGTAAAAACGAAAACATTAAAATTAAATTATTTTTAATAAATTTTGTCAATGAGTGTTGTAAAAATAATTTTTAAAATTGTTATAATATTGTTTATAATAATTTTATATTAAATATAATAACTGATATTAAATTATGAATTTTATGTATTAAAAAATAAATTATTTAACATTATAATTTTAAAGAATATTTGAAAGTATTTGTTAGTAAAATTCTTTTTAATTTAAATTACAATAACATAATAAATTTGTATTTTTGTTTTTTGAAAAATATCTTAAACGGTTTTCACAAAAAAATTATTAATGTTTTTTCTTTAATTAATTTAGGTAATTATAGATTTTACAACCTTAATTAAAACTAGAACGTTGACCCCCGCTTCGCAACGGGTCTTTAGCATTAATTTAGACATGTTTTTCTAATCCAACATGCATTGAAATATACAAACATAAATTTTTACAGAAGTTAAGAGGTTAGGATAAGCACCACTGTTTGACAGCCTCTCCAAATCCTAAGAGCATGAAAAACAAATAGAAATAGAAATGCTAGTTAAACATGTTTTTTTTGTTCAAATCAACAAAGAACAGGAACTTAAATGTTCCTAAAAATCCTAAATTAGCAGTAACAATAAATTGTGATTTTAAAGATCAGCGGTTAACTTGCACAAATAGATAACAATTGCTAATCATGATACTTTTGTCGATATCAAATTGTTTTAAATCAGCAGAAAAGAATTAATTATGACTGATCTAAATATATTGGAAGACGATTGAGCATTTGCTAAAATATTTTGATTTTCTATTTGATTTACGAACTGTTTATATTTGAATATAACTTCAACCAAATGTGTTAGCAAATATTTCTTATAAAAATTTTTCAAAAATATTAAGAGTCAAGAAAATAAATAAATAGAATATAACATTAAATTACTTAAAATTTTGAAAACATTATCGGCATGCAAGATATCATCTACATGCAGGATGTTTATATATTTGTTTTTGTCATTATTCAACCAAATCTTGGGATGTTTGGTTACAAATCCAACGAAAAAGTTTTGTTTTATGGCAGTGTCATCATACGTAGTCATCAATTATTATGATTTGGCTTGCATTGGATGCTATAAGACAAAAAAATTCATTCCTAATCATGGGAAGAAAAGCATGTAACATAGAAAGAAATCAGGAATAGCGTTAGAAATAAAACAAAAAATTCACAAAACATATATAAAATTGTAATTATTTATTATAAAAAATTGCAATTATTTTGCTCAGGGAACAGGGAAAAAAAATCATCCAAGGATAGAGCAATTTGTCCAATTATTCTAAAAAATGTTAATTTTTTGTTTTAATGAAAAACATTGCTTAGATGCTCTAATCAAAATAAACACAATAAAGCAAGGGGGAGAGAGAGAGGAAGGTAAAAGGCAAAATAAAAGGTGCAAAACTTTTGGTCAAAAGAGAACCAAAATCAATCAATGCAAAGAGGGGGTACGAAATTTGATAGTAACTGGTCGAAGATTCGTTGGTATGGGAAGGAATCATGATGAAAAATTTTGGGTCGGAGATTCTTGTGCAGGGAGTACATTTGTGCAATTCGAATACCCGGCCCATAACCAAAGAGTGAAAGAAGAAACCAACAACCGATGTAGGAAACAAAATCTGACAGTAACCATTTTCACAAAAATTGTAGATGACAAAAGGATATGAATTTCTCAAATTACCCAAACAAAAGCGCATATAAAGGAGGGATGGAAGGGCTGAGGATGACAAAAAAGGGGAGGCAACGTGGCTTCATGTGAGGAGAAAAAATCTCACAAAATTTATATATTAGATAGATGTATACAAAAAAAGTTCTTAAAAGATATAAATTTCATCAGTACCGTATTGGATATTGGATAATAATTTATATAATATATATGATGTATAAGATGGCACGCAAGCTATCAAACTTTATCTTATCTTCTCAACTGTAAGAAAAGTCAATCAAGCTGAAAGCAACCTGATATGAAAGCCAGAAACACCATTCTCAATGATTTCATCAGCTGGTCCACAAGGACTTGTGACACTTGTTGGAAGCCCACGAGCCATGGCTTCCACAACTGTGAGACCAAAAGCTTCATAGAAGGTAGGCTGCAAGAGGATCAAAGGAGTACGTTTAAGCTGCCTACAGATTTAGCTTCTTAAACCTTGTAGTTCCATCAAACATCAGGAAGAGATGCTTCTGCAAGAGCACCTTTTTTTGGTCGAAACTGTCGGCATCTGAATGATACTTTAAGTTTTGATTAATTTGAAATTGAGTTGCTGTTGAACTGAATACGAAGAACTTTCTCAATACTATTTTTTTTTATTTACAATATTTGAACTTGAAATTTTGCTTAAAAAATATTACTCTTTTCATTCGATCCAACATGCATTAATTGTGCGAAAGCACTTTAGTGTCTGCAATATAGTCCTAACAATTCAGGTATGTATTCTGTGTCCGTCTTATGTTAATATATGCTTATGTCGTGTAAGTTACAAATCGAATTTACTTTGCAACGCAGCAGAGCTCAAATTTCTCTGATCGATCACTCAACGTACCGCTACGTCGGCAACATAGAAATAGCAGATCAGGCTATTATTATTATCATAAAATATGAAGCTTGTAGATTTGGGCTTCTCCAGCTCCTCTGACCCGATTAGTGTACTGGGAATTTGGGCTTTTTTAGCTTCTCTGGCCGATACATTGGATTGGATAACAACAACTATTTAACCCTCTCTTGAAAATCTCAGGTCTTGCAGACCTGACAATCTTAGACACGATACGAATACACGACACGAACACGAAACGAATAAATGACACGAGATGACACGAGGTTAAAATTAAGTAAAATGAATATATGAATGTAGTAAAAGCTAAAAATAACATTTTGAGTTTTCCATGTCGACATGAATATACAACACGAACACGACACGAACACGATTTTACATGATATGAAAACGAATTTTCGACACGAATTGCCAAGTTTAAGTCTGGGCTCATGATTTTTTTTCAAGTTCCACTTCATGGGTTCTTTGAGTTGCCCAAGTATGATAATTTATAGTAGGTGTAGATCATATTTACCTGTAACTGCAAGAAAATATGATAATATGTGTGTGTAATTTATATTTATATTGTGTTAAATTATATTTATGTGTCTAAAACACAAAAATTTTATGTCAAAATTTATATTGGCAATTCAAACACAAAAGATTTTTTTAACCTTTATCAATTTCATATACAATTTTTAATCAAATTTTAATTTGTATCACTTTTATGTCTTATTTTTCATGTTATTATTATCTGGTATCACAATGTCGTATCTAGAATTATTTGATTTACTTGCAAGATATTATCAGTTTGATTTTACTAAATGTGATAGGCTGAGAGCGGTGTGAAAATTTAAATACCTAATCAAACTCTAGAATACATTCAATGTGGAATTTGCAGATTTTTTTAAAGTTTTTGGCATAAAATTACTGTCGAATATCAATATTATAAAATTTTAAATACAAAAAAAATCTTGATCAAATATATAAATATATATATATATATATATATATATATATATAAAATATACATTAGGATTTTGTTCATATTTTCCGTAGCAAATCAAATGCAAAGACAGAAAATGACAGAAAAGAAAGAATACATGAAGCCTTATACATTATAAAAAAATGATTTTTCTTCTCCAGGAATATTAGACTGGACTTCATCCTTCAAAAAGAGAAAATAGAAGATCAAAGGGAATTTTCTTTTTGCACAAACAATATTATTTGAGCTTTGAATCTCAATTATTGGGAGCACAAATTAGTTTATGCTTTCACCAGAATTGCGAAAAGTAACACACAATAAAAAGCAAAAAAAAGAGAAAATTATTCTGCCACCCAGATACAACTCTGTTGATAAATATGAATATTTTAGCTTCTAGCAAGAACAAAGTATCATATTGTTTTAATCAATGCGAAAAAATAATCAAGGAGAAATATTCTTCCAACTGATTTTTCTCGATGGATGGACGAATCTTTTACATGTAGGTCATGTTGATGCATAGGATAATGATTTGATAGGATAATATAAGCTTATGAATAAGATAAGATTAGATTATATCATCTTATATTATGTTTGATCTGTACAATGATTAAGAATAGGATATGATGATTTTTTATATCTTTCACCATATTTGCTACGTGCAAAATTAAAAATAGTATAAACTAATTTTTTTAGTACTCTTTTTTAAAGTAACATAATTTAAATTTATAAATTTTTTTGTTATAAATATAAATATAAATATAAATAAAAATTAAAAATTTAAATATTATTTATAATATTATAATTAATAGTCAAATTTATTAGTTGATTTTTAATAAAAAATTACTTTTAAAAATTTATATTATGTTTTTCAAAAAAATTATTTTGTTAAAAATGAATTTTTTTTAAAAAAATTCTCTATACTTTTTCATCTTTTTTTCTTCTTACCTTTTTTTTATTTTATTTCTTTTATATGATTTAAATTTAAAATAATTTTGTATTGTAAATTAAATATATTTATTTTTAGAAAATTGAGTTTTTCTAGGAAATAAGTTTATTTTTTTAATTTCCAAAAGACAATTCTTAAATATTTTTCTTTAATTTTTATGGTTTCTTTACCTTCTTTCTTTTTTTGTCATTTAGAAGGAAATAAAAAAAATACAAGTT
Organism: Heritiera fomes; assembly: GCA_032173925.1. Taxonomy (NCBI): domain Eukaryota; kingdom Viridiplantae; phylum Streptophyta; class Magnoliopsida; order Malvales; family Malvaceae; genus Heritiera; species Heritiera fomes. Next base: position 37,673,865 of record JAPDPM010000008.1, read on the forward strand.
AAATTTAATAATTTAAATTTTATTAATTAAAATATATAATTTCTAATAATTTTATGGTTAATATTTATTTTTCTTTCTTTTTTTTGACAGTAAAAAATAAAAAAATTAAGAAAGAAAGAAATAAAAATTTAAATGTAAGAAAAAACTAGTTAAAAAAATATATTTTGTAATAATTTTTATGTTTGAGAATTTATTTTCTAAAAAATAATATAAAATTTTAATTATTTCCAAAAAATAATTTTAAAAAATTTGTTCAAGAAAATATTATTTTATCAAAATTATAGTTTTTCTTGAATAAAAACAAGAAAAAAAAGAAAACAAAGTAAAAAATGAAAAGAAGGAAAAAGTTTGGATTAATTAATTAATTAAACAAATATCCTTATTATTTTATTAAATGTTTAAGTTAATTTTTAAATATAAATTTTAAGGATAAAATAAATAAAATATGAGTATTTATTTCTAATTCCATGAGATTAGAAAAAATCTTTATCTTTTGGAGAGGATTGGATCATCCTATACAAGGAAGATAACTAATCCAATAATCCTCCTTATAATCCAATCATTCCCTAAACATGTACACCAAACATAAAATAAGATAATTATCATCCTATTCTATTCATTATATGTTAATCTGATTTGTTAAAGGAAAAGGAAGATAATTGATCGGTTTGAATTTTCAGACTTTACAAAAAGGGAAGGCAGGTGAGATTTGAGAGAATAAGCGATTGGAGAGTTTGGTGTCTGTCTTCCACTCTCCCTTAAGATTCCTACTATTCATCTTTATTTTAGGAGCAAGCTAGCGAGCAATTATTAGTCACATTTCATGTTATCCATCTTATTTTTAACAGTACACGAGACTAAAGTTTTAATGTCTTTGTGATACAAGCTCAATGCTTATTATATGTTTGGCTAAGCTGGAGCTGTTGTGAAAAGTGCTGTTTGAATAGAGCTTTTTTAAAAGTGTTGTTAAAAAAAATTAAATTAGTGTTTGGCAAACGTAGTATAAAAGTACTGTAGAATGTTGAAAACTATTTACTAGAATTTTTTTATATTTTTGATAAATGAAAAAATAGAATAATAAATTTTATTAAATTAAATTACACGTTTTTAAGTGAAAAAAAATAAAACTAAATAAAAAATTTTGTTAATTAAAATTAAACAAATGAAATAAATATAAAAATGACACAAAATAAATAAATTATTGTAAAATAATATGAATCCTCTTTTATAATTTTGTAAATTATTGAAAAACAAAGTAAAATGTAAAAAATTCGCCAAATAGATATTATCAATAGTAGCACTTCTTGGAAAAGCTTCAATTTATAGCTTCAACAAAAAGCTCAAATTTGCTTCCCGCATAAGTTAAAATTTTTAAAAATTTGAAAGCCAAACACCTGACTTCTGCTTATAAAGTAGATAAATTCTTCCATAAGCTAGGCCAAACATGCACTTAATACTTGTCTTTAAAATGTTATAGTTACTTTTTTCACAAATTACAATTTAGGAGAAACATTTTCATGGCATCTAATCCGAACTATTCATGTGACTACTTTAACATCAAATTCATGATTTCCATGGTAGGTATGATCCACTGAATACCATACTTGGTACCAAAATTAGTGCATATAAGAAGATAAAGTGCCAGAAATAAGTGTAATTAATTATTGTGGAAACAAAGAACAAAGGGAAAAGATTGGTCTCTTAACATCATCAACCATCATCTATAGAGCATCATCAATTAAAATATCATCAACCATCATCTGATCATCAGAATTCAGGAGGCTTTTCGAAAACGGGAAACTCAAAACTCTAGACTAATATCACACAAAGTAATGAATTTCAAGATAGCACTGTGGTAATTTTTTTAAGCATTAAGACATATGAAATGTATGAATGTATGTATATGTCGTAAAAGAAAATATCCCATACATTGTCCGTGAGTGTTTTAAATTTCAGTAACGAAAGTAAAAAATATCTTTAGATTCTATTAAGAAAATAAAACATTTAGCAATTTTTTAATTCCATTAGTAAAATTATTCTAGCAAATTAAAAGATAATCCAATATTTGGATGCATTTAGACTTGAAATTAGTATATATAATTCATTTTCGTATAATTTAAATCGTATTTGTGTCATGTTAATTAATGATCCGATAAGTATAATGTGGAGTTAATTGATGTAAATAGACCAAAACTCTTCAAAGCAGAAGATAACAGGGAATAGAACTTTTTTGAAAAGTTAACCATAAATCTTTCAGTGGCTTTCCGACCAATGAAGCTAACTGTATGAAGAGAAAGACAAAATAAGTTGGATAGCGAAACAGTTATCTGGTTAGACAAGCATAAAACAAAAGAAAACACCAAAAAGGAAATTGGGCTAGAGTTCTTTCATTAACGCCTCCGCTGGAATATAACTTTGGATTGCGTTGAATATTGGTTCAAATTTTTGAAAGATGTAGTGGACATGAACTTTATGGGTTTTTATTTTTTTTTCAAGAATAAAAATGGAGAAATAAAGCAGAATGAACAGAAAAGAAAAAAGGGGAAAACCAAAACCGACGGATGAAGGAGTCTAAAAAAACCGAGGACCCAGCAAGAAACAAATGCACCCATTGACGATAGCAGGCGGTAGAAATGATGAACTGGTGAAAAAAAATACAGACTACAGGTGTGAAAGCATTGAATAGTGCCGAGGCCCAAATTTACTTCAATTTTATGTTTTTATTTTTTTAAAACGTTTTTTTATATCATTTTAACAGACAAGTAGAGGTGTTAATTGGTTAGGTCAGGTTCGAACAGAGCTTAAGTAAGTGTTAAGAAATTGAAAGTGAGTTTAAAATCAATTTGGTTATTTTTTGGGTTTTTTTTGTCCAAGTCTATCTTTATATACAATAAATAAGTATAAGAGAGTATAAGTCCATCTAAATACTATTATTTTTTTTAAATATAATAAAATGTAAAAAAAAATTAAAACATATAGAGTTAATACGTATAATGGTACAATAAATTCAAATAAATTCTTATAAAAAAACTACAAAAAACATTAAAATTTAAATTTAAATTTTAAAAAATAATATAAGTTCAAATTAAATTGCAAAAAAAATCAAAAATAATAAAAACTGCTTTAGTATAAAATAATAAAAAACTATAATAATCTAACTGTACCAAACTTAGACTTAAAATGATGAACCTAAGTTTGGTCCTTTTTTTGGGTCTCAATTTTATGCCCAAATCTGTTCAATGAACTTAATTTTTTTGTCTAAACCTACTTAAAAATTTAAAGAAATAGTCCAAATCTTGAACAAATCTTAAAAAAAGAAGAAGAATGCTGACGTGGACATCCTCGTCCGTTAGCATCCCCTTTTCTCCTAAGTTAATCTTATTAATATATGCTAGATGCTAAGGCTGAAGGTGAAGCCAAAGGGCTGGCAAGCTGGGAGCATCTGGTCATTTCTGTCCTATAAATAGTAGTGATCTTCAAACGTAATTTGCATCAACAAAATAAGATACAAACAAACCGCAGCAATTGTCCTTAGCACTAACAATGGCTCATCGAGTACTCAAACATAATCCTCGCCTCGCCGCAGACGACTTCCGCAGGCTAGACGAATTATTTCCTCCGCCAGGCAGAAGGGCTCCCAACCATCAACAGCCATGGAAGGGGTTCGGTCAGCAGCAGGTAATTATAATTTATCCGAAGGCTAATGATATCAATAGCGATGAGGCAGCTGTGATATATGGTGGGACTGTGTTCAAGGACACCCCGGTAAAAAAACCTAATAAATAACCATGCACGAAACCTGAGTTATCTGATTCTAACTAGACGATCTTATGTTCAGCTTGTAGTATCGTATGGCAAAAACCTACTTCTACTATCTCTTTTAGATCGTATATTTGTAATTTAAGACTACTTACCTGATCTTCTATAAATAAATAATCATTGTACCTGTTATTCCTAGCTATGATCTGTGTTCAGTACCATTTTCTTGTGCACGATGCAGCAATTCTTACACATAATTGCAATTACGTTCAGGGCCTTTGGTCCAGTGTTGGTTACCTTGTGTCACTGATATATATACTATAACCAGCAGAGATCACTGGATATAAATAAATGAAGAACTTGAAAAATCCATCGGATTCATCTAAATTTCATCCAATTTAATTTGAGTGAGAGAATTTCACAACTTAAAACTTATTTAATCTAAATCCGAAATAATTTGAATTTGGATTAATTTTAATCCAAATAAATAACTTAAAACAGAAAATTGATATTTAAATTAAATTAATTTTAAAACATAACAATTTAAATTTGAAATGATATAAATTTTAATAACTCGAATGATTCGAATTCAAAATAACTTTTTTTTTTTAATTTGATATGATTCAACTGGACTCAGGTCACTTCAATATATATATATATATATATATATATAAAATCTCACAGTAAAAATTAGTGATCTACTTTCCTGCTAATTACTCACTAATTATAGGTTTTTGAGAGACTTCTTAAATTCTTTAATCAATTAATTAGAGTATTACAATCACGTAATTTGATTACTTTGCAAGTTAATGTACTTGTTATAGTTATCAATATTGTACAATACACGATACGTATTGTACAATATGTTTCAATACTCATATAAAACGATACGAATCTATATGCTATATCGTTTTTGTTAAGAATCGTAAGTGAATCATACGATACGCGATATATATCATATAATATTTGATACCCTCGATACGATGCGATACAACTTATTTTATTTAATTCAAGTCCAATTAAGTCTTTTTCTTACAAAATTACTAACAACTCTATCTTATTTTATTTTTTGGATTCAAATGAAAAAAATCTTTTATAATCCTAAATCTTAATTTTTAAACTTAAAAGATAATAAAATATAAAAACATCTATTTTTTTATATCCTAAATCATATTTTGTATATTGACAAGAATTGATCTATGTGAGATCTTGTGAAAATAATGCCCAATTGAATTTTTAAAAAATTATAAAAATATATAGATAAATTAAAATTTTAATAAATTAAATTTATTAAAAATTAAAATGTGAGCATATTAACTTTTTTGAGTAACTTATCAACTTATTATAATTTTTATTATTGTATAAAAAACGCGAAAGATTATATTAAAAAAATAACAAACCATTTATTTAAATAATTTTGCATTCATTGACATTTATATTTTTTATTTGTTCTTGTATATTGGTATAAATGAAAAATTGAAAATATCAAATACTCATATATATATATATATATTACATGTATACATATTATTTATAATAAAAATTTTTATATGTATATTACGATACGATATGATACTCGATTCTCAAAAATAAAATTACGATATACGATATGTATTTCGATTTAATAACTATGGTACTTGTTATTAAAAATTATTAAATGCTTTGTTTATTAACTGTGAATTATATCCAACTTAATATTAGCTCAAATATCATGCATAGATTTTTAGAGGTTGGAAGTGCGAAAAAATTTTAGAAGTGTAATGTTTCTTTTAAGTGAATTAAGTAGATTAGAAGTTGGATGATTTCGAGATAGATTAGAAATTAAAAAAAGGGTGAATTATCAAAACTACCCAATTACTAGTTATTAGTTTAATATTCTAATATTTTGAATTTCAACTTTTGACTGGAATGGAAGCGGAAATGAGAAGCAAACAAGAAGATTTTATATTTCTCATGTATATCCAATCATAGTTACAATTTATGCCATGATCGAAGTATAAACCGTTGATGAAACCCTAGTTTGATTCAGCTTAACTCATGCAGCTCAAAAGCTAAGGAATCTTTACTATTTTTCCTTTGTTGACAAAAGGAATCTAAGGACCGAGAAAAGAGGAAATTCACTAATGAAATGCAATAAAATGAAATGAAATGAAAATCAGCAAATTGGCCTCATTAGGTCACTAGTTTGCGCAAAAGGTTGCCTTCAAACCCTAAAATTATTCAACGTCAGAACGATGACGTAAGCTTATGATGCCGGTTCATGTGGATTCCCGTCCATTGAATATAAGGCCTAGCTCGGCCACACTGTACAATATGCCTTTGCTTTTCGAGAAAAAGGCACAAAGAAAAGGATTAAGGAATAATAATTAATTAATTAATTAATTAACTCATTACTTAAGCATCAATTGAATATTGTCACATGTCTTAAAATTTACTATTAAAATTTATTAAATATATTTTAATAGTCGATATGTGGCAACTTTTCTAATTCTAACGTGTGAATGTGATGCATGATCGTTTTTATTCTTTCTCATTTCATAATAATTGTTTTTGAGTCAAGTTCTCTTTAAATTCAATGAAAATTTCACTTCCGTAAAAAATTTGATCTTATTTTAAATTGAATTATAGACGCTAATTATGTATGTGGGTTATTTTTCATCTCTGATATTTTTTTTTGAAAATTTAAATTTTATTAGAAAGAAAGAGTTACATCCAAACTATCAAATCAAAGTTTCGATAAACTCCTGATTTAGCAAGATAGTCTGCAAAACGATTCACTTCCATATACACATGGACAAAGGAGATATCCTCAAAAACAAAACAAAGATTAAACAATTTGTTTATATCTCGAAGGGTAATCCTTAATATTGTTAAGCCATGAGATCATCACTTGAGAGTCACTTTCCAAAATGAGATGAGTTGGAGGAGGATAAACCTTTGAATTGATGATGATAGACAAGGCTTCAATAACCGTCATTAGTTCAACTAAGTTGAGTGCGCAATCCCAATGCTCTTTGAGAAAATGAGAAGAATGTGGCCTTTGTTGTTATGGATAATACCTACAATGCCTGCCGGTCCTAGTTTTCTGATTGCTGAGCCATCCACAATAACTTTCCAAGCACCCAACGGAGGTGGTGACCAGAAAATACCTTGTCGTACCTCTTTATTGCATGATGGAGATGAAATGTTTTGCAGGTTGATAGTAAGATTCAGCACATCCAAACTTGGGTATTTAGCTTTCAACCATAAACAAGTTCTAATAATGATTAAGTGACAAACCTGCTCAAAGGAAAGGTCCTTTTGGTTAAAAATCTTATCATTTCTCATGAGCCAGATTGACCAAATGATGGCATAGAACAACATATTCCAAACAATCTTCTGTTTATTGCTGATGTGGAGATTATTCCAAACCAAAACAAAGACTTCAAATTACTCTACATGACCCATCTGATATTCCACCAACTACTGCATTTGCTCCAAATCTTCCAAGAAGTATCACAATAGATGAAGAGATGGTTTACTGTTTCTCTATCATTGCAGAAAGCACACTTGTTTTCTTCGTAATTCAAACATCCTCTTCTATGAAGAACATCTATGACAGGTATGGATCTTGTCATAGCATTCCAACAAAAGAGTTCAGCTTTAGGTGGTGCAAATCCCTTCTAGTTCATCTTTGACATGTTTTATTAATCCAAATATTTCTTTTTGGATAAATGATGTTTTTTTAATCCAAATGAAGTAGGAAAACATGCTATCAGCCAATATATTTAAATATATATATATATATATATATATACAGACACACAAAAGAAAGTTGTGTAATTTCTTAGATAGTTCTCCAACTTTTATATACCATGTTAATAGAGAGATTTTCATTAATTTTTTTAATTTTTAAAAGACAAAAATTTAAATTAAAATTAATTTCTTGTAGAGTATTATTAATAGTAGGTGAATAACCACCGAATTGCCAGCAACCTCTTAACTAAGTAATCAACGATAAGTTGTGACATATTGTAAGTCTTGGATTCAAATCCAAGTACTCTTATTTCTAGTTATTTAATATTTTCCTTGTAACAAAAAAAAACCATCGAATTTCACACAATTTCTTGCACGCCAAAAATGATAATTGCTTACTGTTTAGGCTTCCCTCAAAAGCAAAGCAATGAAAGATTTGCCTTGGAATGATGAAAAGTCTAATGAAGTTTTTCTTGCCAAATTTGGATTTTACAGTCAAAACCACACTTTTTTGTTAAAAAATTGTCAGACTTTTTTTGAGAAAGCATAAGAAAGAGATGATCCCTAGATTCTTTTTCAACATTGTAGAAGAAGTAAGTGCTTTTAGATAATTCACTACAAAAAAAAGGAACTTTTAGTGGCACTTTTATCTGTGGTTTTACCAACCGCTAGCAATTCATTCTTTTAAAATGCAATTCTTGACTAAAACCACAAGCATCGTTATTTATCCTGCTTCTCACGACTTAACCCTTTTATTTTTTGGTGGAAACGACCCAACCCCTTTACTCTTCTCATTAGGCAATCTAAATATTTCCTTCTTCTCAAATCACTTTGCTTTAAGAATTCACTAACAGTGTTTCCTCTTCTCCTCATCAATCGATTCTCCTAACACACACTCTTTAGAGGTTTTTTTTTTTAATTTTCTTTTCTGTTCTTCAGAAAGCTTCATCATCATTGTCGATCTCATTTTGTTGTTTTTTTTAATTTCAAAATTTCGTTCCCTCTTTTTTACCTCATTGCCGATCTCTTTTGCCTTTTTTTTTTCCAAAAATTTGTTCGCTGATCTCACGTTTGCTTCTCGATCTCATTGCCAATCTCATCAAAAATCTCATTCGTCGATCTCAATCTTGTTCTCAATCTTGTTCTCCTCATTTAGATCTCTTCATCAACTCCCGGTCATTGATCATTCGCGAGTCCCCATTCAGATCTCAAGTCACTCGGTGTCCACATTCAATCAAAGCAAGAAACCCTAAGTTTTCAGCCATCCAAGGTGCAATTTTAGTTACTTGGTGTCCATTCTTCATTCAATATGATGATTGTTGATGATTGTTGAAGTTAGAGTTTAGTCTATTTTAATTTTAGATTTTAATATGTTTAGAATTTTAATTTACTGTTTGTGAAGTTCTAAGATATAACCTGGCTTTGATTTTGATGTTTGGCTTTCTAAGATTTTCTTCAATTCGTATTGTAAGGATCAGATTGACTGAGGAAAAGATTGCATTTGTGAACAAGAGATTTGGCTGAGCTTTGTGATCGATTCATGTGAGTACTCTTTCTTTTCAGACTCTCGGCTAATGATTCTAGCATTTTTTTTATTTGTTTTGAGTTGAGATATATGGTGACATTTATACAATATCTCGTTCCCTATGCATTTCACGCCTCTACAGTAGAAATTAAGCTTTTGTTAATGCAAAGCTTGTCCATGTTGAGCAGTTTGGTAGCTTGACCAAATCAAAGAACAAAATCACTGTCTAACACAATTTGTTGTTTTTGCATCATGAGTTCATACCATTGTGTATCCCAATGTTGAGCCATGAGTGATGAAGATGGGCTTTCATGGAAGTATCCTATCATCTTGCATTGCAATTTTGGGTTCTGCTTCCTTTTTGAGTTTTGGTATGCACGTGAAACTGGGTTATGTTTGTGCTTGTGTTAAGAGTTAACACACCCTCCTCTTGTTTATCAGAAAAAATAAACAAAAAGTTCATAATGCCATTATAATCTGTTGAATGCTTGATTGATATCTTTGATAGGTCCTTTTCAATGTAATTACCTGAAAAGTAGGTTTCAAAGAGAAACAATGAACAAATTGTTTAAATTCCATAATGTTTATTTGCCTAATTTAGTGTTTACTAAAGTTAATCAAGTTTGGCTAGGAAAATGTGTGTCAATGGAGAATAGATAGAGTTAAACATTAAAGATTTTCTCTTTTTTAGTGGAAAGAAAGAAGACAAGTTTTTTAGCAGTGTATTGATCTTAAAACCATGAAAATTTCCACTCAGCTTTGAGTCTGGATGCCTATCTAAATCAGGATAGAAGAGAGTGGCACATGTCAGTAAATTTATGATTTTGTCTTATGGAAAGTAGTAGAAGACAGATTTTACCAAAGAAATAACTATATTTAAATAGTGGTTTATGTCTATTTATTCTATAGATTTTCTTTGTTTCTGCATGTCATGCACTAGTTTTCAAAACCATTATTGAGCAATTCCTGTAGGTAAAATGTCTAAATCAAATTACCAATGTGCACACTTTGCAACCTTAGATTGTGAGTGCCTAAGTTTTGTTTGCTAGCCTAACCAATCTTTACTGGTTTTTCAATTTTTTCTACACTTTTTCCTTGATATGATCATCTTTTCCATTACAGCTCAAGTATTGTGCTCGCAAGTTTTGGCTTAAAACCCCCTTGTATTGGAAACCTAAAGTTGCTGCATGAATATGATGTAATCAACACATGAGTGAAATTAATGTTCAGCGACCCCTTTAGCATTTAAGTTTTTGTACCTTTTATTTGGGTAGAGCTCAATTCCAATCTTTCATTCAATGACTTGCATTTCAACTTGCACTAACAATAGCAGTTGTATTTTTTAGAACCTAAAAATCTAGATGAGGACCCTTAATTAAAGTTACCCTTCTGGAAGGTAATTACATCCTCATTTCTTGGTTTATTTTGTAAATTTGAGGCACTAATACTGAAATTTTATTTATTTCTATAGTGAAATGGCTTGGCTTTTGTTGTTTTCCTATCTTATTGCAAGGTTAAAATGTATTTATGAGCAGTAAGATAAGAAAAACAACAGAAACCAAGAAACCAAGAAAATTATGCATGTAAACATGCAAGGTCAAAAAGAGTAAGCATGGCTAGTTAGCTACAGTCATTAAGTAAATTAATTTGCAAAGTAATCCTAGCAAGATGCTAATAACTTGTCAGAAGAAGTGAGAAAATAGCTATGTATATATCATCTTTAATTTACTCCTTTTCAACTATTACAAGCAACAGACACTAGAATTTACTCCATGGGTACTGTAATCTAATGTAATCCATCTCTTACCTAATTAATATACGAACTAAACTTAGCTAGCTAGATCATTCAAAACATCAAGCATGCAAAAGGTTTGAGGCTATGATCATTTCATGATCCTTACTCCACATGCATGTATATATCCTTATGTATTACTAGAACCAATATAGCATTTAGAAATTAAGCTTTTGTTGGTTCCAATTATTATTTGTTTGCTTGTATTCGTTGAGTGGCAGCCTTAAGCTCAACCTTGCATGTCTTTTCATTGTTTGAAGTAACATTCAATCTCATCCTAACTTCTTTTTTCTTTTTATGGGAATCAAAACTTTTCATTCAATGCCATGAATTGGATGTGAAGGTGGTTAATCTTTTGATTGCATTTCAATGAAGATATAATTGGATAACTAATTGCTTCACGTAAGTTTGCTTCTCTATGATCTAATCTTATCTTTTTCTGATGCAATTACATTTTGGAAGTTCATTGGCCTTATTTATAAATCATCCATGTTCACAAATCTTTGAACTGATGCTTGATTTACATGTGATCTGGAATGCATTTCTTGAACCTTGCCTGCCTTTCTCTGATTTACATGTGATCTGGGCTAGGTTGCTGCCTTTCTCTACTCTTGAATTAGCATAGATTCGTGTGTGGCTAAGACTGCAATTGCCACATGTATTTATAGATGCAAAATTGCTCATTAAAGATTATCTCTTATCTTACCGGAAAGCTCTCATTTACCAAGAAAAGGTAGCTAGAGTGCCTGAACTAGAAGAAAAAGTCTCTAAGGTAAATGAACTTTAGGTGACATTAGCATCACTTGAAAAGGTAAATGCTGAGCTAGTTAAATTTGGAAATGCCATACAAAGGAGGTTTCCATATGTGCCAAGCATGGACATCAACTCAGCTTCGCTTGCAGTTGGTAGCAGACAAGTAAGAACTACATTTGTTTATATATTTTTTTTATATCAACATAAATGTTGCAATGTGAGTTATGGGTTATGTTGCATGCTTGTTTGATCTGATGTTGTGTTTCATTTCTTTCAGATCTATAACTGTTCTGTCTCCTTTTTCCATTTGAGCTTTTTTTTATGTAGATTCTATTTTCTTTTTACTAGTAATTGCCTTGTTTGTTTTGGATTGATTCTGAAAAATGTAAAGCAATTGTGTTTCCTTGTAAGAACTTTCTGTATAATTATTATATTCCTAAAGAATATATTTACTAGACTAGTAGCACCAAAAAGATAGTGAAAAAAGAAAGAATAGTACCTACTGAGTTGAATGTTCTATGTGATGAAAAAGAATTTCTATCAACCAGAAAACCGGTACTAGTATGCTGTGTGGCTCATGAGATAATCGTGCAAAAAGACTTGAATAACAAGTTAATCTTTAAAATGCTGCGAAGCTATTCTTGTCAAAGCAATTTACTTCATAAAAAGATTTAGAGGAACTAATTGTTATGCTATTAGATTTAACTCAGCTTCTCTTGTCTGCATTAGTTTTCTCCCGCTTCTTGGCTTGAGGAAAAAAAATAGGTTCAATGGTTGTGTTAGAAGTTTGGTGTTTCAAGGTTAGAATATGGTCATCTAACATAGCCTCTAGCTAGTATCCTATAATCCAAGTGGTCTCTGTCTGTACCCATGCCTCCCTCTCCCTCTCATAATTTCCTTGCCAATGCACTTTCCCTGTTAGTGGCCACAACCATATCTTCCTAGGTTGTTCATCATTATCTATAGCCTCTGCTAGATCTTCATTCATGCTATGTGCAAATACTTAAAGTGATCAATGAAGGGAATTCTCTGATTATATTATTCCTATGTTGACTTTTGTTCTTTTTCTGATTGAGTGTTATGGAATGTGCTTGTTGTAGAAGAGTGTTTATGACTTATCTTGAAAGCATGGTGGAAAGTAGTATTTATTGTAGGTTTACATACATTGTTTATAGAATGATGATAACAATTAAGAGGTTTCATTCTCTCTTATTGTAGGTTTCAGAAACATCCAGTTTGTTGGGGTCGCTACGTGTAAATACTTAAAAGAAGATGGAAGCTTCAAATATGATAATCGGTATACAATTTAGCTAGAAATTTTATGCTTGTATTAGACTTCTAGGAAGTTTTGAAGACTTTGTGGCTATTTTAATTGGTTCTTGAGGACAGTATTGGTTACTTTGTGAAGTTAATTGTTGCTTAAGGATGATAATTAATATTTTGATAACTTTTTGGTTATAAGCACTTTGAATTGAACTTTGAACAAATGAAAGTTACAATTGTTAGGAACTTGTTAAGGCATGTGAGTGCTATAGTTCAAGTAATTCTAACTTTCTCTTTTTGTTAATGCAATGGACATGAATTAATTGAATTACCAAATGAGGCATGCTATCAATGCCTTTCTAGATACTATTCATGCATTAACAATTATTTTATTAACTTGCATTAAAAAAAATTGAATTAAGAGTTAAAATCATTTTATTAAACTATTAATGAACAATGACATTAACAATTGTGTTATCTTTCATGAAAACACAAAGAATTAATTAAGCTTTTAAATTTAAAATAAAATTCAATAAATATAAAAAATTCAAATTTTCAAATAAGACTTTTACCCAGTGGCGGAGCCAAAGATTTTGTTCATCGGAGGCTTGATTCAAAGTTAAAAAAAAATTAAAACTCAAAAATTCAAAAGTAAAAAATTTAAGTTCAGTGGGAGCTAAATAAACTTTAAAATATAATATAATATATTTATCATTAACTAAACATCAACAAAAGAACCTAAAATTGATAATTCAGTGGGGGCTTGAGCCCCCACTGGGCCCTATGCTCCTCCGCCTCTGCTTTTACCTACACTTAAAAGTGTTGGCAAAAGCTTTTAAATTTAAAATAAAACTCAATAAATATAAAAATTTTAAATTTCAAATAGAACTTTTGCTGGCACTTTAAAGTGTTGGAAAAAAACCTTTTACTTTTAAAAGCATTTAAAAATGTAGAAATAAGTCATGCCGTAATTTGTCAGACCTTTGCTGACACTGGAGTACATCACCGCCAATAGATTTTCATCGACATTCACCTGAGCAACAGTCAGCCAATGGTTAACGAACCACCAATAAAATTCATTTGTCTTTTACTGATACTTATAGTCAGTTCTTTTGAGTGATTGAACACTCCAGCTTTTGATATGAGCAACTTCGTCTCTTAAGAACTACAAGCTAAACAAATTTATACATATATATATTTGTGGATATATATGTTTCGTAAATATTTCGTAATTACTTATCTTTTCCGAATAAAGTTTGTTCTTGGATAAATTCAGTATGAAATAATAAATAAAGTAAAAATTCCACCAAGGAACCCTTTGTGCATCTGCTTCACCATCAATCCACCATATATCTTCCCAATGGGTCGGTTGTTAGCCACTTGGCTCTACAGAAAAGGGGCACCTTTCTGACAAAAGGCCGAAATCACTACGGAAAAACCCCACACAGAGAAATCACCGACATTGAATTAGGATTAGCCCTTATTAAAATGGTAGTTAAGGCATTTCCCATTTAAGGCATTTCCCATTGCAATACAATAAATGATAAAAAGTGCATGTTAATTAATCAAAGAATAATAGAATAAGAAAACCCCCTTCTTTTTTTTTACCAATTTAACTATTCTTTTCACAGGTACTTTTTTCCTATATATTGGAACCCATCTTCTAACCATTTTCACAGCAAACAAACAAGTTTATCACTCGCTCTATATACCCAGAAAAAACCAATCACTTAAACTACCAAGCTAGCTACCATGGCCTACAATCATCAAGTTGATTATAACCTTCAAAAGATTGCCCTAGATGGCTTCGCTTTTTTAGAGAAACACTATGGCCGAGGGTCTCAGCAGAGGCACACTCCTCCTGTTGCGAGGAGGCCGCAAGATCAGTATCATCAGCTGCAGAAGCTAGGCCCAAACCAATATTCTTACGAAGAACCTGATGGTGAAGCTTATGTTCCAGCAAAAGAGCCTGCCTTTCGAAACTATCGTCCCCCCACAAAACAGTGCTCCGAAACCTGGTACTTTTTACGGGTACCCCAAGCTCCTAAGCAAGAAGAGGCTGTGATTAGCAGCACGCAGGCAGCTGAAAACTATGGTGGGATACTGTTTAATGATTATGCCGCCTATAAAAATAAACCCCATCGTTGGGGCTATAATTAAGATTAACTTCGTTGCCTTGGCATGTTTAATTACCTAATTTTCTTGTTTTCGGTAAAATAGTATGAGTACTAGAACTAGAGTTAAGAGTTAAAATATAATATATATATATATATATATATATATATATATATATATATATATATATATATATATGCGCGCGTGTACGCGTTTGGTGGGTTACACCTGAGCTTCTGGCTGCTAAAGAGAAGGGTATGTTTGTAATTAAGGCTATGTTTGAGTTGTAACTTGTCTTTGCTTTTGTTATGAGTTGATTCACTCTCTCTAATTTCAATATATAATTATACAATCATGTTGGATTTTAAGTTAACATCAAATTCAATCAATATCAATAATCATGCGGTCCGTTTATAATATTAAATAGGGTTTCAAATAGCGGCTGCTATCTCATGATTGCGACGGTGGTCGTCACCGTTATTGCAGAAAAAACGGTTGTGGTTGAAGATCACACCGTAACGGTTGCTATTGGCCGTTACAGAATGGCGTAACGGAGGATAGCGGTGAGAACGGTCCGTTATCGCCGCTATCCACCGTTTTGTTCTATTTTGAAACAGAATATATAAAAAAAAAATTCAAAGACTTCAGTCACAGAATGAAAGAATTAGAAACAACTACCTCAAGCTTCACGCCAAGACCATATCAAAATCAATTAATCAACAAAAAATCAGATTGCACAAGCACAACTCAGAGTCTTTGGACTTAGCTCAGTCAGACACAAGCAAAGCAAGCAACAACAGGGAGCAGAACCAACTCAGAAATCAACAAGAGATGAAAATGAAATGAAGAGAAACGAGATTGGGATTTGAGGGCTGGGCTGCTCTGAACAGGTTGCGTAGAGGGCGGTGGTAGGGGCGCAAGCTTGAGTGAGCCGTGAGGCTTGGCTGGTTGACTGAGAGGCCCAAGGGGTGAGGGTGACTGGGTGAGGGCGTAAGGGGGGTCGGTCGACGGTGGGTGAGCTGGTGAGGGGCTATGTCGGAGGCGTGCGCATGATCAGATGGTGTTCTCTTCAGATCAGATCTGATTCAAGGCTCGAGGGAGGGAGAGGGACGAGGGTCACGAGATGAGGCTGATGGGGATTAGGGAGAATTGGGTAATGGGATGGGAATGAGATTGGCCGATTGGGTGGTCCTGTTGTGGGTAGAGACTAGAGATTAATTAAGTTAATCTTAAAATATTGATTTAATTTTGTTGGTTATATCATAAATGTTTTTTTTACCAAAAGTTAATTAAGTTAAATAATGATTTAATATTTGATAATGACTTATATTTGATAATTGGTATTTTACTCTAATAAAAAATGTGGTATTTCACTAATTTATGATAGCTAATGGGTTTTAATGTTTAAGAATTTTTTTTGGTAACAACTAACAACATATTAATTTTGAAGAATTAATATTACTTAATATTATGGATCAAGATAAATAATATTAGGTTATTTGAATTAAAAAACTATTAAGTGATGTTTAATTTAGATTATTAATTTAATTTTTAAAGTAAAATTTGTAGAGTAATTAAATATATGGTATTAAATATTTTTATTACAAATGGTATTGAATATTATTATAACTTAAGAAAAAAATTAATATTGATATATAAATGTGAATGTTTAAGTTAATTGGTTGTGGCAAATTAATATTAAATTCATAATATAACCAAACATTATTGTAATGCAAGAGAATATTGATAATGTAAATGTCATGAATTAAATTATTAATTTATTATTACTTATTAAAGGGTTGAAAATGTGATTAATTAATGATTGAAATTCAATTTTTATCAATGTTTGAAAAATGTGATGACTCTATCTCATTTGTTTATAATTATTTGTTTAACAGGAAATGCCAGGCATACCACCAAATGATCGGTTTCCAAGTAAAGGACTAGAAGGTACACCAAGTGATAATATTGGGTGGCATTAATTCTTATTAATACATAATTATTTATCTCTATTTTCAATATTTGTTATTTTTTTAATTATCATAACTAATTTTTTAAATATGAATGTTTTATTATAATTCAAAAAATTATGAATAACCTTTTTTTAACATAAATAATAGACTTGAGGTATCATAAATTACTTTAAAAACTATAAAACAAGACTTTACATGATTATAATTACAATTACTACACTTTATATAGAATTGTGCGAAATTAAAAAAAATTCACGACCCTGATGACTACGATAACGGTAATTACCGCCGCTATGTCCGCAACCACGATAAACGTAACGTGATCGAAAACGCGGCCGCAACCGTAATTTAAAACCATTGTATTAAACTCTTAATTTCAGTGATATGTTTTGATTCACTCAATTATAAAAGAAAAAGTTCAATCAGTGTTTAATTAACTCAACTGTGAGTAGCAAACTGAAGCTGAACTAACGAAGCATTTTAGTGATTCATTAATTGGTGTAGCTTTGTAAGCTTATAAGTTATAATCAGGTCTTAATTTTCTTGTGATTATAAAAATGTTCCACATATAAAAAGCATATATGGATGATTTTACATAATTTTAGATATTGGTTTATGTGATCTATCTCAATTTATTGAGATAAAAGCTTTGATGATAATGATGATGATGATGATGATGATGATATAAAAGGCATATTTGAAAGTACTAATGAATAACATGTATTATATGTTGGTTGGTTAGTCATATAACTATAATAGAAAATAGAAAGAATGAACTTGAGTCGAATTATTGATTTTTTAATTAATTTCATGTTTTAAATTAAGTTTAGTTGAGTTGAAGAATTCTGTTAATTACATAGATGGAGGAAACGCCAAAAAATTGCATGTGTAAAAATCGTTTTTCTGTTTTTCTTTCGGTAATACAATCAAAACTCAAAAGTATATATGCAAGAATAATATGCACCGACTCACCGACGTTGAGTGAGTCTCAAGTTCAAAAACCAAATGCAATGCTCTTCACAAAAAGATACAAAGGAAAAAAAAGCTGTCTTTTTTTTTTGAAAGAGAAAAATACTGTCTTTTTAATTCGCTTTAGTCTCACTATCCCAAATGCTAGCTTTGGTCAAAAGAAAGTCTCAAATTCTGTTCATCACTAAATTACAAGTACGGACCTAATAATTAATTAATCAAATAAATTTGTCAAATGTCTAATGCCTTAAAGTCTTAATTAATAGATTAAAAATTAGATTCTAATTATGTTTGTAATCCTGTCTTTGGTTAATGTTTTTATATAATTCCTCTTATTCACCAAAAAAAATTAAATATCAACTAAGATTTCAATATAATTATCATAATTTTAACAAAATTTTCATATATGCAGTTATTTATATGTCCAAAGCACTTAAAATTATAGTTTTGGCATAATGAATTTAATTAATTAATATAATTTTTTTTAGTATTCTTATTCAAAATTAAACTATTATCTCATGCACTTTCAATAAAATTTTTAGATTTTACAAATGAGGTTAGTAAGATTATACACACCTTTCAAATTATATTAATTTTAAAAAATTAATTTAAAAAATAAGACATATGACCGTTTTCAACTCTATTTATGAAGTTAGAAAAAAATACACTATCAGTGTATAAAAAATACCTGATAGGAATATAAAATTTCGGTGTGCTGAAGCTGGGTTAATAATAAATGGTGGAGGCTGTTCAACCGACTAAAGTTCCAGTGTTTCATTCGGTAATGCATTTACTCACGTGAGCTAAGTCCCTAAAGACTGTCGGGATAGAACTCTGAAGATGTGACAGATGTAAGAAAGGTTATAAAGGATATCTTTCTTTAGTTTTTTGAGGAAAACTTGGTTGAGATGATTCGGAGGGTGAAGACTGTTGGATCTCGTCTCAAGATTGTTGGAATTCCTCTCTTCAATGTAGGTGCTAGAAGCTGAAACAAAAATAAGAAATTGTTAGTAATCAAAATAATATAAAGAAAATATAAATTAGAATTATTTTATGATCACGAAGAGTTGGACTGAGGCACGGATATCTCGCTCTCTTTAAGACGATTCACGCCTCTGCGGGAATTATATCACCAGTGCAGCAGGAACTCTAAGCGTGTCGCCTCCAGGATACAACAGCCCAACCTATCTTCGTTGTACACTCTACAGTTCTGCACTAACATGTAGAGTAAAAAGCTCTAAAATCAAACACCCTTCTCTTGTCCAAGAGCATATTGAGTTGATGTAGAGAATAAGTTGTGAATAGATTGGTGTTGTACTTTGTTTGAGGTTTAGGACCTCTATTTATAGCCTCACACACTTGTAACTCATATCAAATAATAATGATGATTTTAAAATTAGTTGTAACTTATACACCATAATTATAAAGAATTTAATTAGAATATAACTGACTATTAAAACAATATTAACTATTAGTAACAGAAACTTATAATTTCAACATTAATTATTATATTTATTTTATTATTAAAATTACAGTTACAACAATTCCCTCTCCATTTTAATAACAAAATAATATTTCAAATATTTTTATTAACTTGGACAGAGATGAATTATTATGCATAATAAAGGTGTGCGACCGCATTGAACCTTTACTTAGTGTAGTAGCAAATCTTGATCCTAAGCCAATAGTGTGCCATACGCATTGAACTTTGGCTGTACAAGGGAGACAAGAGTTTGCAGTACACACATAATAATTCAGGTGTTTACGAGCTTCTTTTTAAGCCAGCACATTACGGCCTTGTGCTTGATCCCAGACTTAGTGAGTAATCTAGAAACTTGCCTAACCAAGCTTCACAGGAGCGGCCCCACTCCAATACTCACATAGGTGAAATCTATCAAGAGTGTTCCTGCAACTGCTACACTCCACTCATAATGAGCTATAGATTTCCATTAAGATTCTTAAAGAATCAACCCTCCAACGTTACAGGATAGATACACTACACCATAGGGATGAACAAATGAGCTTTAAAGCTTCTTAGTGTGTATCTTTTAGCGACCTCTCTATGATTCGTTCTTCCCATTGAACCTAACTCTCAGGATCTCTGATCATTAGGTTGGGTATCCTCATAGGAGGTTCCAGATTATTTGGGCAAAAAGTCTCATCCCCCTCGATGTATACCAGATCTTTTCTTGAGCAAAGGCCTTTATAATTCACACTTATAATCCCATTATTCATATAGGATCTATCATTTGTATATGAGTAATGGGATTATAAGTGTGAATTATAAAGGCCTTTGCTCAAGAAAAGATCTGGTATACATCGAGGGGGATGGGACTTTTTGCCCAAATAATCTGGAATCTCCTATGAGGATACCCAACCTAATGATCAGAGATCCTGAGAGTTAGGTTCAATGGGAAGAACGAATCATAGAGAGGTTGCTAACAGATACACACTAAGAAGCTTTAAGCTTATTTGTTCATCCATATGGTGTAGTGTATCTATCCTGTAACGTTGGAGGGTTGATTTTTTAAGAATCTTAATGAAATCTATAGCTCGTAATGAGTAGGGTGTATTAGTTATAGGAACACTCTTGATAGATTTCACCTATGTGAGTATTGGAGTGAGGCCGCTCCTATGAAGCTTGGTTGGGCAAGTTTCTAGATTACTCACTAAGTATGGGATCAAGCGCAAGGTCGTAATGTGCTGGCTTAAAGAGAAGCTCGT
The DNA here is from genome assembly GCA_032173925.1 of Heritiera fomes. NCBI lineage: Eukaryota > Viridiplantae > Streptophyta > Magnoliopsida > Malvales > Malvaceae > Heritiera > Heritiera fomes. Next base: position 37,694,473 of record JAPDPM010000008.1, read on the forward strand.
AAACACCTGAATTATTATGTGTGTACTGCAAACTCTTGTCTCCCTTGTACAACCAAAATTCAATGCGTATGGCACACTATTGGCTTAGGATCAAGATTTGCTACTACACTAAGTAAAGGTTCAATGCGGTCGCACACCTTTATTATGCATAATAATTCATCTCTGTCCAAGTTAATAAAAATATTTGAAATATTATTTTATTATTAAAATGGAGAGGGAATTGTTGTAGTTGTAATTTTAATAATAAAATAAATATAATAATTAATGTTGAAATTATAAGTTTCTGTTACTAATAGTTAATGTTGTTTTAATAGTCAGTTATATTCTAATTAAATTCTTTATAATTATGGTGTATAAGTTACAAATGATTTTAAAATCATCATTATTATTTGATATGAGTTACAAGTGTGTGAGGCTATAAATAGAGGTCCTAAACCTCAAACAAAGCACAACACCAATCTATTCACAACTTATTCTCTACATCAACTCAATATGCTCTTGGACAAGAGAAGGGTGTTTGATTTTAGAGCTTTTTACTCTACATGTTAGTGCAGAACTGTAGAGTGTACAACGAAGATAGGTTGGGCTGTTGTATCCTGGAGGCGACACGCTTAGAGTTCCTGCTGCACCGGTGATATAATTCCCGCAGAGGTGTGAATCGTCTTAAAGAGAGCGAGATATCCGTGCCTCAGTCCAACTCTTCGTGATCATAAAATAATTCTAATTTATATTTTCTTTATATTATTTTGATTACTAATAATTTCTTATTTTTAGCTTCTTTACAACAGGTTATTGTGCTATTGTAGTTTCGGGTTGCACGGGTGGAGGAGATCAATTCTAACTCTACATCGCTCAGTTTGGAGTTCACATGGCTACTCTGTCTTGTATTATTTCCAGTTCATTTTTGCTTCTCGACTGTCCTCATTAGTTTTACTGATTGTTCTTTCAATGGCTATTTTGGGTTGAGGTTGCTGTCATGTTCTTGGGATGCTGTTGTCTTTTTTGGGATACCTTCATTACTAGTTAAGATCATTCAGTCAAAAGTTCTTTTGGCACCCTAGCTGTTTGATGTAAGGTCCCCTAGGAGAATTGCTTTTGCCATTCAACTCTCGGATGCTTAACTGAACTGATAGATCTCGGGTGCCCCTGCTTCTTGTTTGGGTTGTATATAGTCCAAATTTGGACTCAGTTTTTGTTTGCATGTATGCTGCTCTGGGGTTGTTATGCCCATTAAGATGTTTTGCATGTAGTTCAAATTTGGACTTAGTTGTCAGTCCATTTAATAAAATTTTAACTTTTCAAAAAAAATGTATAAAAAAATAAAATCTTATTATGAAAAGAATATAATTTGTATAGAATAACTAAAATTGAAGCGATGATTTTGTTCAAGGAATCTTAATGGAATGTATTGTATACTCTTTCAAAAATTCTATCCAAATGAATAATACTTTTTTAGTTTATATTTAATATATTATCAGTAGATAAATCCAATACATTGTTATTGAATCATATCATGATTCTTTATTAATTAGTAAATTTACTAATATTTATTCTTAAGAATTTTTATTTTAAAATTTATGAATTAATGAGATGACATGTTATAATTTACTAACAATATATGAAATTTATACGATAATATAATGCATTAAATATAAATCCTACTTTTTATTTACATTAAAAGTTTTAAATTAAATATTTACTAGTGCATAAAAATTAACTCATGATGTATAATCCTCTTCAAAATTATTGTATTAATAATTTTGAGTAAAGGACATTTGAAGCAAACCCATTTTGAAGCACATCTAGCTTGACGTTATCCATAACTATCCTTATGAAATTAAATTCCTAATAGCTGATTTGGAACTCAAAAAAATCCTTTAGAAAATAAAAGTAATATCATAGTTAAATATCATGTGTTAGTTATGAATCAAGTCCCTTTATGCTAAAGAGTCGAGGGTAGAGGGATAAAGTGTTTAGAAAGGCTAACTAATTTATCAAAGCAAATGTGATTGTTATATCTTAAATTAATACTAACAATCATTCGACAGCTTTGTTCTCCAATTCCCCATTGATAAGTACGTATGGAAGTCCCACAGGGCTACCTTTATATATTGCTTTTTTATTCAGGCCACTTGGTTCCTGGCTGCATGTATGGCAGTACTTGACTAAGAAAGGGCAGCAATGGGCATCGATGAGCATCAAAATAAGATAACTCTGCATATTAGGCGTAACCAGCAACTTGAACGATTAGGCATTCCAATTTCACTGTGATTCATATTAATCAAGAATAGAATATTTCATAGAAAGTTTGGAGGAATAAAGGGGGTACCCCATTTCCTCTTTTTCCTTTCTTTTTCTCTTAAGAAATTTCCCTAATCTTTGTCTTTTTAATTTTCTTAATTATGATGAACCCTAATAAGGGATTGATTCAATTGATTGAGCTCGGTCTCTTATAAAATGTTTCAATTCAAATCTCATCGAATCTCATCAATAAATTTGGTCGATTCATGTTCATATGTATTATGTTGGTACATCAAATACAAAATATATATTTTTTAATTTTTATTGAATTTTAATATGCATCACTTTTTAATATGTATCATGCTTGTATTTTTTTCATATCGTTTTCGTGTTGTATCATGTCATTTTTAGGATATCATAAACACAGAATCGATCAAAAATGAAAACGATTAAAGACCCTAAACACAGAATGAAGAGACCAACCAAAGCTTAACTCAAAACCAAATCTAACACCAAGCCATAAACATTTCTTTATGATTGACTCCTTCTTTTGCCGAGGATCTGCTTGCCATTAGCGTCGTTGAAAATAATGATCATTTCCACCAAACTGACCAAACAAACCACCACCAAGCCCAGCCAGCAAACTAATCATTCCTGCCGCGCAGAACTACAGCACCAATGTCCAGCACATGCCCACGCTAACAGAGACTCGTCCTTTTTTTTTTGTTCTAAATCAAAAGTGCTATTACTCTAAGTTTAATGCAATGGATTGGTAATAATACTTGAAGAAACTAATTGAAAAGAATCCAAGGAACTTTTGGAAGATGGCCAAAAGGTGTTTGAGAATCTCACTTGATTAACTAAAATAACACAACTTTTCCAAGTGGAAAGTGCCTTTTTCTTCATGGAAGATCAAATCTAAACAGCGAATAGAGGAAAATCTTTTTCTACTTTTTCAGTCTTAACAATGACTTTGAATGAAATTAAGGTTAGTCTATTCTTCGATGGCTGTAATTCGACTTAAGTTCTAAGCCAGTGACATTATCAAACTTCGGAAAATGAACAGTAATTGCATTTATATCACTTAAAGTAATCACATTTCTATCACTTAAAATAACAGACGATGTTAATCATCTGGCGTCAACATTAGATACATAGAAGCTCCAACAACAAGAGAAGCAGATGCAGCAACCTTAATTGTTAGGAATAATTGTAGTTCAAGTTAGTTATATTTTTGGATATAGTTTGTTACAAGATAGTTACATAAGCTTATCTATATAAACTCTTGTATCAATTCAATCTGATAAGCTTCTTCCTCATACTTCAATAAACTTTGTTCTTCTCAAGATTCATTTCTTTGTTATGATATCAGAGCTTGCAAGAATTCACTCGAATTCATCTAAAAATTTTCTTTTCTTCTTTCTAAACAATGGCAACCAATGTAGCCAACTCATCTAACTCAACCGATGCAGCCAACATGGTTAACTTAGCCCACACAGAGGACTCTTCTAGTCCATTCTTTCAACATGCAAATGAGAATCCAAGTCTGGTTTTAGTTTCTCCTGTGTTGAATGGATAAAATTACCATTCTTGGTTTAGATCCATGAAGATGACACTATTGTCCAAGAACAAACTCAGTTTTGAGGATGGCACTATCAAGATTCCAACAAAATCAGACCCTACCTTTGTTGCCTGGTAGAGATGCAATACGATAGTTCTTTCATGGCTTTTTCATTCGGTTTCACCTTCTATTGCCCAAAGTGTTATTTGGCTTGACACAACAAAGGAGGTATGGAGTGATCTCAAAGATCAATTTGCACAGGGGGATGCCTTTAGGATCTTTAGGATCTCTTATTTGCAGGAGGAAATTTATTCTTTTCAACAAGGATCTACAAGTGTAACAGATTACTTCACTCACCTTAAGATTCTTTAGGATGAATTGTTGAATTTGAGAGTCATCTCTTCTTGCACTTGTGAACCCCAATGTTCTTGTAAGGCACTAATGGTTGCAAGAAGATACCAGCAGCAGGACCAAGTGATTAGATTTTTAAAAGGGTTAAATGAATCTTTTGCTATTGTGAGGTCTCAGATCATGCTTTTAGATCCTCTTCCTCCACTCAACAAGGTTTTTACCTTGGTGGTTCAACAAGAGAGGCAAAATAATTTTGTTTGTTCTTCAAGATCCATTGAATCTAGTGCATTCAATACTAAAGCCATCATTGCTGGAAATCAACAACCATCTTCTTTTAAGAAGCAGCAGTATCCTAATACCAGAAAACCAGTTTCTACGCATTGTGGTTATCAAGGTCACACCATTGATAAATGTTACAAGAAGCATGACTACCCTCCTGGGTATAAGCCAAGGTCAAAGGCTACAAGTAGAGTAAATCAAGCTGAGATTCAAAATTGTGATAATTCTGACATGTTAAGCAAACATGAAATTGTTGATGAGGCTTCTCTAGCACTCTTCACTAAGGACCAATATGATCAAATACTTGCAATGATCAAATCTAGTGAGCTAGCTTCTATTCTAGTCAATCATATTAAATCTGTTAATGCCATTTTTGCTCCTTTACCTGAAAAAGAGGGTATGGACATAGCTACTTGTTCAATCACTAAGTCATCTCATAGTTTAACTTGGATTTTTGATAGTGGAGCAACATATTATATTGTCTCTTCTCTTTCTTTCTTTAAAACATATAGACCAACAAGTAATACTTTAATTAAACTCCCAAATGGTAACCTTGTTTTAGTAACACACATTGGTACTATCAAAATTTCTTCATTAATACTAACAGATGCTCTTTTTGTTCCCAATTTTTCACTTAACCTCATATCTATTAGCAAGTTGTCCAAGTCTCTTAACTGTCTTGTTACCTTTCACCCTAAATTTTGTATTATGCAGGATCTCAAGTGCTAGAGGATGGTTGGTTTGGGTAGACAAGAGCATGGCCTGTACAGATTAGTCAATGCTTCTAACTCTGTTCTTTTTGATCCTTTATCCACTTCTAATTAGTGTCTTACTATGTCAAATTCTATAAACTTGTGGCATTTTTGTCTAGAACATGTATCTCATCGTAGAATTAGACTTTTACAAAAATTAGATCCATCCATTGTAGTAGTGAAAACTTGATTTGTGACACTTGCCATTATACAAAACAAAAGAGAAACTCTTTTCCTGTAAGTACCTTTGTTAGTATCAAATGTTGTGATTTGATTCATGTTAATCTATGGGTCTATATCTTCTTGCTTCTATACATGGCTAGTACTATTTTTTTACTATTGTAGATGGTCTTAGCAGAGCCACCTGGGTATATCTCTTAAAGAACAAATCTTAAATTGGAAATTACATTGAGGAATTCTGTAATATGATTGAAACTCAATTCCCTACAAAAATTAAGTATATAAGGTCAGATAATGGCCAAGAATTTAACATGGCACATTATTTTACAACAAAAGGCATACTGCATCAAACTTCTTGCATTCAAACACCACAACAAAATAGTGTGCTTGAGATAAAGCACCGGCACATTCTAAATATTGCTAGAGCATTAAGATTTCAAGCATCTTTACCAAAAAATCTTTGGTCTGAATGTGTTTTACATGCAGTTCATCTTATTAATAGAATTCCCTCTCTAATAATTCAGAATAAAACACCATATGAATTACTTTATAACAAGAAACCAACATATTCTCATCTAAAAGTTTGTGGATGTCTCTGTTTTGCATCTACCTTAGCTCATTCTAAGCCTAAATTTCACCCAAGATCAGAAAAGTGTGTTTTTCTAGGCTTTCCAAGAGGCCAAAAAGGATTCAAACTCTATAACCTTAAGTCCAAAATAATCTTTGTTTCTAGAGATGTCATTTTTTATGAAAATATGTTTCCTTTCCAATCTTTACATTTTGTCATTGATTCATCTACACCAGATATTGGTTCGTTTGTTCTTCCTATTTCTGTTATTGATCACAGATTTCCAAACTTAATTCAAAATTATACTCTTGCTTCTTCAAATAATAATTCACATAATTCTGACATTCCTACTACCTCATTTAATTCTGAATCATCCATTCCTATTCTTGATAATCATCATTCTAATACTTCTACTCATCCCATGACAATTCCTAGAAGATCCTTTAGGACTAGAATTACTCCAGCCTTGTAACGACCCTTTATATCGAAAATACAAACCTAATTTTTCCTTTATTCACTTACTTGGATGGGCTGTACGTAGTGTCACTAATCAATTCTTAAGCTAACTTTATATTAGCTAAGTCAATATCTTTTAATTATCTTAGGTCCCAATCAAATTCTCTCACTAAGCATGTATTTACACTTTTAAATCATTCTACTTCATTAAATATATCTCCACCCAAGTTGCATGCATTATTATAAACCATAAATATATCCTATACTTCCTTCAATTACATCCTCATACTATAAAAGTACTGAAAATACAAATCAGAATATAAAAGAGATTATTGTACATTACATACCTTCAACGGTGGTATGAAAGTCTCGAAGGACTTGTTTAAGCCCCGTGTACAAAGCTCATATAGCAATTAATTTGGAAGGTGGAGAGGGGGGGTGAGCTCTTTGGAAAGCCCAGTAAGAAATATATATAAGAAATAGATACCGAATTTCTACATGCAAGTTTCCAAAATATTTATTAAAATTCAAAATCAAAATTTATACATTTCGGAAACCAAAACATGCTTATGTAGTGCATCAGAAAGTAATTCATTCAAAACCATAGATAAGCATTATTATTCGAAACATAATTCAAAACATAAACATTCAGAAACCATAATTGGCAGTACGAAAAGGAACATATACATATCATAAGTTGGAGACATAATGACTAAGCAATAATCAAGCAGTTTAAATTGACATATGACCATAATCTATAGGGGGTCCATAATGAGCACTGATCAGGCGTCAACTGGGCCCGCTGTGGACTGGATTAAGGTCACACAGCAATAGAAACTCTATTGTAGACTGGATCAGGATCATACAGTAGCCCAAAACATTACCTACTTTGGACTGGATCAGGGTCACACAATAGTCCAAAACATTACTGCAGTGATTGTTAGTCATGTCTCAAAACATTTCCATATATATAGTTCCTACTGCAAACTGATTCAAGGTCACACACAGTAGTCCAAATATAAATACCTACTGCGGACAGAATCAAGATCACACACAGTAGTTTCAAAACAATACTATACTGACTTTAGTTAGTCATGTCTCAAAACATTTTAGACATATATCTTTCAAAATTCGAAATAGTATTTTTCGAGCTTTAGGAAAGTTCATAACAAAAGTCGTATACATTTCTTTCAAAAGCATATAAATCATACATACTCATAATATCTTCAAAACAATACCATAGGTTGATAATTTCCTTGAGACTAATATCTCAACTGAAAGTCTTATAAACAAATTAAAGTCGTAAGATTTAACCGTTTTCAAAATAAACCTGCCGGATAACTTGTCATTTTTAAATGGTTGCTTAAGTTAAGCTTAAATCATAAAACCATAATTTTCATAAAAAATCTGGTAATATAACAGCTTATATTTTCTTAAAACCCTTTGCAAGAAAATACAGTTTATATAACCACAAGGTAGTAGATTTTAAATAGCATTCAGTATCTCTTACGTTCTGATATATATCTCTTACCTAAATGTGTAGCACAAGTGTTGATATTGCACCCTTGCACTTCCTGAACTTTCTATCACTCTTTGATTCCTTTTCCTTTGGTCTTTAATTTAGTGTTTAGTGTCCCTTACCTTGTATCCTTTCCTCCTACATTAAGGCATAAAATTAATAAAATCTATATTATTAAATTACCTTAAGAAAGTTTATACTTTAAATTCTTTCTTAAGTGCATTACCTTGTAACTTTCTCTTTTGGTTGCCAAATACTCCTTTGCCTTCTTAAATTCTTTTCCCACATAAGCTTACATCAAAGACCATGTTTTACTACTTTATTTCACTCTACATTTATCATTTAAATCTACAATAAAATTAAATCCTTACCCCTTGTTACAGATCAAAACCAAGGGCCCCTAATGCAGCTTGGTCTTTACTGTTTTGGGAGCTGCCATGGACTTCAAAATGTCGCAACTCCCTCTCGGTTTCAGCCCTTCATTTGGCACTTCCAAAGAGCCACTACACACATACATGTTCAACTTTAAATCACCATCATTCTTTCCATGAATTTATTTACTAATTTAAACTTAATTTATTTCATACATTCAACCAGCCTTACCTCTCGATAGTTTACTGACTTCACCTCCAATTGAGTATGTTTATTTGGCCTACAATAGCTTTACACTGGCACTAAAAATTCCTACTTGAACAGCCTTGCCGAGCATCCCTGTTTCTCAACCAATCCCCCATTAAACTCCTATACTTTTGCACTTAACAAAACCCTTGTTCTTATGCCATTTTCAATAGCCCTCCAAAGATGCCATTTTCAGCTTTCATTTCTTCTCCATCGTGGCTTTATCGATTCAACTAAAATGCCATTATCCTTTGCATCTATTCAGCTCAATATTGAGCTCCAATGGCAATAAAGAAACAAGGCAGGAACACTCAATGATCAGGTCTGAAACAGTTGGCCTCTAATGCCACCGCAAGCTGCCGCTATCTTCTTCTTTGTTTTAGGCCCCTATTGCACACACCATTTCCAACCTCAGTTACAGCCATTATAAGCCCTTGATGAACACCTTAGCAACCTTTATTTTTTTAGCTCACAAACTTAGCTCAACAGCCACCCTCAATCAACACCTGAACACAGCCCTTTATCTTTCTCAGTCTCGCTTTTTTTTCTTTCTTTTCTATCGCTCCTAATAGCTTCTCCTCTATTGTAGTTTCTCTCTCATTTCAACTCTCTTGGCTACTACTCTCTCTTTCTCAATTCCCATTTTCACTCTTCTTCTCTGATTCACTCTTTCTCTCTCAATCTCTTATTCTCTTCATTGAATGGCTGCAGTTTCTTTTGTTCACTTAGTTTTAATCTTTCTTTTTCTTGCTCACAGCTATCGCTTCATTCCATTCTTTTCTTTAGCTTTCCCTCCTTTTGCCGCTGCTTGGCACGGCAGCTTCCTCTCCCTTCTCTTATTTTCTTTTCCTTTTTCCCTTTAAATTTTTCTTCTCTTCTCTGCTCTCTCTCACATTTTGCAGACCACAACCCCACGTCGGTTGCGGTTGATAAGACCAGAAAATGGCTTTTTCAGGAAGCTATTTTCTGTTTTAATATATTATATATTTATATTATATTTTATGCATAATATACATGTACTATGTATGTACTTTATATATAGATATGTATATATATATATATATATAGGCTTGTAGGTTTATTTATTTAATTATATGTTTTATTTATTGTATATATATAGTTGTATATTCTTCCTTAATTTAACTAATATTTAAATATCTATATATATTTTCTTAATTACATTAATATACTTATATCTCTTATACATTTAAATTAAACTTAATCATATTTCTATGATCACTTCTTAACAAGTGTACCAAACTCAATTTTTAGATTCCATCACCTAACATAATAAGACTCTAAAACCCCTCTTAATACTTAGTTTAATCCAATTATACATTTATCTGCAAATCCAATATGAAAATTTTGCGGTCTTCACAAGCTTACCAACAAGACTATCACTATAATCTGGCATCTCAGTCTACTCAGATCAATCACTTTCAAGCATTAGGACCTTCTCAGCACATTCCAGGTACTCCACATTGTCTTTCTAATGTCTTATCTTACAATAAATTGTCACCTTCTTATAAAGCATACTCTCTTCAACTCTCGTCAGTCATTGAAGCTAAAACCTATAACCAAGCAATTAGGTATGAAGGTTGGAAAGTTGCTATGCAAGCTGAGATTGATGCTTTGCAAGCAAATGACACTTGGGACTTAGTGACTCTCCCACCAAACAAACAAACAAACAATTGGCTGCAAGTGGGTTTATAAGATCAAACACAAGGTTGATGGTTCTATAAAGAGGCTAAAAGCAAAGTTAGTTGCCAAAGGCTATAAACAGCAACATGGCATTGATTACCTTGACACTTTTTCACCAGTTGCTAAGATGACTACCATAAGGACTTTGTTGGTTGTTGCTGTTGCTAAGAATTGGCATCTTCACCAACTTGACATTAATAATGCATTCCTCCATGGTGATTTGACAGAAGAGGTCCATATGGAGCTTCCACCTAGTTTTTCCTCTACCTCTCCTAACTAGGTTTGCAAGCTTAAGAAGTCTCTTTATGGTCTCAAGCAAGCTAGTCGACAATTGTATGCTAAGTTTTCTGATGCACTACTCACTCAAGGATTCCAACATGCTTCCTCGGATCCTTCTTTATTTCTCACACATGATGGTTCTTCTTTCATTACTATTCTGATTTATGTAGATGATGTTATTCTAGCCGGCAGCAGCCTTAGTTGTATCTCTGCTATTAAAACTTACTTGGATACAACATTTAAGATCAAAGATTTGGGCAAATTGCAATTCTTTTTGGGACTTGAGGTAGCTAGATCTAACACTGGAATCAATCTTTGCCAACGTAAATATACTCTTGACTTACTCCAAGACTTTGGTTTTCTTGGTTGCAAACCTGTCAAAACACCTATGACACTTTCTTAAAAGCATTCCATTTATGCAGAGGCTCCCTTAATATCAGACACTTCTTACTACAGGAAGCTCATTGGTAGACTACTTTATCTAACAGCAACCATACTTGATATCTCATATGTTGTGCAGTAACTTTCCCAACATCTTGATAAACCTACAGATAACCATGTCATTGCAGCTCACAGAATACTCAGGAACATTAAGTCATCTCTAGGGAAAGGTCTTTTCTTCCTTGCAACTTCTGATCTCCACCTTAAGGCCTTTATAGATTCCGATTGGGCTACATGTCCAACATCTCGAAGATCTATCATTGGTTATTGCATTTTTCTTGGATCAGCCCTTATTTCATGGAAATCCAAGAAGCAGGCTACCATCTTCAAGTCATCCTCTGAGGCTGGATATCGAGCAATGGCCTCTGCTAAATGTGAGTTACAATGGCTTTATTATCTTCTACAAGATCTTCAGATTTCACATCCTCAACCTGCTGCCCTATTTTGTGCAATAAGTCAACTATCCACATTGCTGAAAACCCAATGTTCCATGAAAGAACCAAACATATAGAAATTGATTGCCACATTGTCAAAGACAAACTCAAATTTGGACTCATACATTTGCTTCCTATATCTTTTTCAAACCAGCGTGTTGACATGTTTACCAAGCCTCATACCTACACTTCCTTGACTTCATTCATTTCCAAACTAGGCCTACAAGATTCGTATGCTCCAGTTTGTGGGGGGCTAACAGATGATGTTAATCATCTGGCATCAACATCAGATACATAGAAGCTTTAACAACAAAATAAGCTGTCACATCCCAAATCCACTATATAACTAATATTTACTTATAAACTCCACTTACTTATCGGTTGGGCTGTCTGTGATGCTTAACAACTCTTAATCATTTTAAATAAGAATTAAAACTCTTATTACTTGTGCAAATATGACTCGTTACATTAATACTCTAAGATGTATATACATTCCCTTCTATTTAAAGTAGTACTGTACAATTTTTTTTCTGAATATATAAAAGAAATAATATACCTTCGATATCGAATATCCGCTAGCAGTCGATAATCTCTGGAAGGTAATTCTCTTAACCCAAGATCAACAATCTGTGGAGTGGAAAATAAGGGGTGAGCGATAACGTGCTCAGTAAGGAAAGTGTATATTGCATTATACCAGTAAAACCATATTCTTTATTTAATTTATTTCTCCTAACAATAAACTCAATAGGAAAAAACGATGGATATTGTAATACAATTTGTGATAGTCAATCATTTGCTAAACAGTTACAATAACATATAATAAACAATGAAAAGGATTCAACAAATCCTCTCAGAAATCATCAAGTTGAGACTAGGCATCATCCTATAAATAAATCATGCTATCATCGTTCCCCCTCCCCCTTGCGAGAACGGAATAATTATCCCAATAGGGATACAGTAGATCTATGGCCACAATCTATGGGTGGTCCTCAGGGTTCACTTGCCAAGTGACCTCGAGACCGCTGATGACTTGGCGGGTCCATCAGCCTTATAGCTCATAATAATGCATGAAACTAGGGGCCTAAAGTCTCAAAATCATATTTATAGCTCAAAGACCTTTAAAGGAACATATTTAATTCATAATAATTTCAAAAAGGTATTGTAGACACCGTATTCTGTCCGAGGTCTTAACTTGTAGAAAAATAATTAGTAGAGTTAAGTGACATTGTATTTTAAATAATTTAGTAATTTAAATTAGAATTTTTAGATTTAGAATTAACATTAATTAGGAAATTAAAATTAAAATAGTATTTAGGAAAAATAAAAAAAAGACAAAGAAAAAAATAACAAAATTAATTTTAGGATAGGATAATTAGATTTTTTAGGATAATTATTTGGATTAATATTAAATTTGGTAGAGTTAGATTAGGATTAATATAAGAAATAGATAAAATGTTAAAAATAGGAGATAGTTAATAAAATAGGTAGAGTTGTATTAGGACTCAAATAAATTTTTTATTATAAAAAAAGGAGCATTCTTAACTGTTGACAGGAGGATCACCAAGCCATCATCATCACCAAGCTTCTATCTTCTTCGCCTTGCACCATCACTTATACAGCCATCAAACCTTGTTCGCCACCGTTCAAGCTTGCACCGATCACAGCCTTATCACTAAGCCTGACCATCAACATCTTCATTTGCACCCTCTGCACATCGTCACCGCCCCATTACCTCGTCCTACCCACGTACCTTGCATCTTCATCGAAAACCAGCCCTCGTCTTTAAGCTACAGCCTCTGTTTTCATCTTCAAATTAATCCAGACACTATCCCCATCGTCCACTACTTCCATTGTTTCTGCCTGCGTCATTAGCCATCCTCCACCTAACTTACAAACCGACCCCGCCTCTATCGTGAATCATTATCTTTGTTAACCATCATTATCGTCAACCTTGCTGCACTGCCATTATCAACTTGCCGAGCCGCACCACAAACCATCAACTATTGGTTCTGTCCCGATTGTGCACTGCACCATTGCCTCTGCAACCAAAATTATTCCTGTCGCCTTGAACAGTTGCTGCACTTCTATCCTCGCTTCAGCATCGTCATCATCCATTCCACCCGATTTTTGTGCTGCAAGCCATTGGTTGCTGTTATAAGCTTATAGAACCGGTTACAGCAGTAGACTTCTCTTGTTTGGTTGATTTCCGAACATCATAGCACACCTCCATCGCTTGCCTCCACTCACGTCCCAAGGAAAACAAAGAAAGATTGGAAGCACGTGGAACAGGTAAGTTTATGTTAGTCATTTGTTCTCCACTTTAACTAATTTTGTAGTTTAATAATATGTTAATGATTTAATAATAAATTTGACCTAATAGTTTAAATAGTTTAATTTAATAATAAAATTTAATTAATATGACTTTGTATGGTAACTTGATTAAATAAATTATTTATAAAATACTAATTTTGCATGTTAATGACTAATATAGTTAACTTGTATGATTTGCATGAGTAATTAGGATGTAATTAATGTTGTATGCTCGATTTATTGGGTAAGGTCTCAGGAAATTGTAATAAAAAATATATAAATATAAATACAAAACACAAGTTAAAATAATAAAATAATGATAAGATTCAGTAAAAAAATATTAAAGGTGAACATGATTTATTCCGATGATGAGATTCTAAAGAGGGTTACGTTTAAGTAATATTTTGGAATCTCTAGGTAAGAGGATTTCCTTCATGGTCTGACCAGCTTAATGGAAGGAGCTAAAGGAAATTTTCAATAAAAAATAAGTCATGTACATTTTTTAAAAATATAATAAATAATAATAAAAGAATATGATAAATAAAAATATAATAATGATAAGAGTCAGATAATAATAATTCATGAAAGTGAGGATCGATTATTCGGATGATAAGATTCCGAAGAGCGTTATGCTTAAGTAATACTTTGGAAATCTTTAGGTAAGATAATTTCTTTTAAATTCTACCAGCTTAATGGAGGATTTTAAGGGAATTTTTGATAAAATGATTTATATTAATTTTCTAAAATTAAAGATAATTTATATTCATAAGATAAATATAACAATAAATAAAAAAATATTAGTCAAGAACATAATAGAAAATAATAAATGATAAAAATAAAATAAGATAATTTGGGTAGAGGAGTCAAAGTTAGGAAATTTCCATAAAATGTTAAAATTCATCCGACGACGGAGCCTCTTCAAGCAAGTCACATAGTACTACTTGAATACTCTTGAGGTGAGAAGGATTTTTTTTAAGTTATCCCACCAGTTTAATGGAGGATACTTAGAAATATCTTTCAATATTAAGCATATCGAAAATAAAGATTAACCTAAGCAAATTTAGAAGATAACCTAAGACTAAGTGGTACCATTCTTGGATGGGCGTCATGAGGGTGCTAATCCTTCCCCACACGTAACCGTACTCCCGAGTCTAAGAATCTTTGAATGTAGACCATGCCTTATCTTTAGACATGAATAGGTGACCAATCACACCTTAGGTTTGAATGGTTGGTGGCGACTCCTAGAATTTTAAAGTCTAGCAGTTAGGTTCACGGACCTAGACGTTATGACAGCTTGGCGACTCCACTGGGGACCATAGAGAGTCAGGCCAATACTTGGTTTTAGGTTTTCTTGGAATTTGCTTGGGAAATCATAATTTGGAAAATTTTAATGAAACATTGTTCCTTCAACACACACATATCACTTGCATGCATAAGCCCCCGACCCGGGCTCCGTCCTTCTTAGGAGAGAGTAAAGTACCTACGCCCTCGTGAGGTAAATACCTTCGCAATGGCTATGAAATACTCTCGCTCAAATTGAACCTTTCTGTTTGTAGCCTGTCATGGGTGAGGATTGGGTGCCTTACTAGTCTTGTGTGGACGACAGTAAGGAGCAATTTGGGGGCCTTTAAGAACTTTAAACTACCCAAGCCTAACATGTAATAAAACATAAGACTCAGCCTTAGTGTGGAACCATACTAGATTGAAATATAGACTCAGACCCAAGATAGGACACATGAAGGAATAAGTTTTATTTCCTCTTTTGTACATTGTTTTTTAAAAAAAAAATTTTCAAAAAAAAATATAGTTTTTTTATTTTCCTTTCCAGTTTTCAAAAAAAAAAGAGTTTGTTTATGTCATTAAGTCATGCATCTTTACATTTGATTTTGCATTGCATAACATGTTTTTTACATTAGTCTTATCATGGAACATTCTTTTAATTGTTAGGAGAGATTGCAAGACTTTAGTGCATCCCATGTAGTTCATTCATTTGTATGTGCATAAACATATCATCACATGAAAAATAATTTCGACTTAATTGTGGCATTCAAGGTGTCAAGATTGAATCTACTAGATGGTCCGCTCTCCATAAATATCATACAAGGTATCAAGCACGCATGATGGAAGAGGATCAAAATAGTAAGATAAAGAAGTTGGAAAGCGAAAATGCAGAGATAAGGGGGCAATTAAGCGAAATTACTCAGTTGCTAAAAGCCATGATTAAAGGAAAGGAGAAGATGGGTAATCAAGACGAGTCTGTCCAAGAGACCCAACAAAACATACGAGACAATCCCGTCTTCATCCCTGAAGAGATTACTGTCAAAGCTCCAACACCTCTACATATACAAGCTCAAAATCCAATTGAAGTACCAAATTTAGATGATCCCACAGAGTTAGAAAAGTTGAAGCATAAAGAAGAATATAATGGTACTAAAGCTCTGTTGAGCTTGATAGAGGAAAGACTAAGTGCTGTGGAAGGAGTTGACTATTTTGGACCCGTTGATGTCGAAAGGTTGAGTTTGATATCTGGTGTTGTGGTTCCACCAAAATTCAAGATGCCTGAATTTGAAAAGTTCAACGGAACATCGTGCCCAAAAGATCACCTCACCATGTACTGTAGGAAGATGGCAGCATATGCATGTGATGACAAGCTATTAATTCATGTTTTTCAAGATAGCTTGATTGGGTCAGCTGCCAAGTGGTATAACCAATTGGAAAGGAGCAAAGTTTCCTCTTGGTCTGAGTTGGCAAGAGCTTTTATAGCTCAATACAAACATGTGTCTGATGTAGCTCCTGACCGCTTATCTCTCCAAGGTATGGAAAAGAAGAAGGACGAGAGCTTCAAAGAATATGCCCAACGGTGGAGAGACGTGGTATCACAAGTTCAACCTCCCTTGACAAAGAAGGAAATCACCATGTTCTTTTTGAATACTCTCAAGGCACCTTACTATGAGCGTATGCTTAGCAGTGTGACCAAGAATTTTGCAGACATGATGCTGACTGGCGAAGCTATTGAAAATGCCCTCAAGAGTGGTAAGATCGAAGCACCAATGAATGATAGTAGGAAGGGTGGATTCTCGAAGAAGGAAGGAGATGCACAAGCTATCTCAAACAATTCACATCACCCTTATAACTCTTATTCACCTTCAGTGAATTATGTTTATTCTCAACCCCACCCACAAACTCATCATCAAAATGCTTACCAACTCATTTCCCATTCACAAGCCCATACTTTTTCACCTAATGACCAAAAGAATACTTGAGCTAGCCGAAATGTCACCATAAACCCTATACCAATGACATACACAGAGCTGTTCCCACAGTTGGTAAGGGGTCACCTTATTGCTCCTGTTTATGTAGAGCCCTTGAAGCCTCCCTACCCAAAGTGGTATGATCCTAATGCAAAGTGTGCTTATCATAATGATAATGTTGGTCACTCTATTGAGAATTGTATGAGATTGAAGAGGAAAGTCCAAGCACTTGTCAAAGCTGGAATTTTGAGTTTTGGGGCAAATAATGACCTAAATGTGAATGATAATCCTCTGTCAGATCACACAAAGGGTAGCGGTTAATGCTGTAGAAGAAAGTAGATGATATTGATTGATTCATTTAATTTGAAGATAATGGTTGTTTCTAATTTCATTCATCTTAGAATCTTTCAATTTTTAGATAATGTAGGAGTGCTTATGCCCAAAAGCACTAAGAGTTTCTTTTATGTATTGGGCAAACTTTCATTCATTTTCATTTTCAATAAAGGATTAGTGTGATGCATATTTCTTAATTCCTCATTCCAATCTTGTTCTTTAATGCAAAATACCAATACCCATATTCTCTACTTTGTTACCAAGCTTAAAAGTATCCAAATAATGAACATGATATTGATGATGGCAAGGGATATAAAACTCAATTTTGAAAGAACTACTTTGTTTGGTTGGATGGATTTCCAGTTTACTAAGATTGTTCAAGCAAGAAGAGAATAAGAAGATATTTACAAGTAAAGGTGAATCTCTACATGAAATTCTAATGAGTTTGCCTTTGTTCAAAAGATTACCTTTAATGAGAGTATTTGTGTTGAGATGAGAAATGGCCTTCTTTCATTACCTTTCAAGCGTGAGTAAAATTATCCATTGATTACCCCTTTGAGCCTATTATATTTTTTTTGATATAACCTGTAGACACCATTTTTGTCCGGGTCTTTTTCAAACTTTTTTAATTAATTAGTATATATATATTTTTTATTTTAGATTTAAAAATTTTGATTTTGACTTTTTTATTTTCCAAAAAAAATATAAAAAAAGGAAAAGGAAATCAGAATTAATTTTGATAGGAAAGTAAAATTAAATGAGACCATTAAAAGATGAAAAATTAATTTGGATTTGGTGGAAAGAAAAATCAGAATTAATATCGGATTTAATATCCGATTCTTGAGATATAAAATTTCCTAAAAAAGATTGATTCTTGATTTTTTTTTTGAATTACCTAAAATAAAAGGAGACTTAGGTCTATTTAAACAAGAAAAAAAATAATAAGGGGGGAGCCGTTAGGGGGAGGGACATAAAAAAAAAAACAGACAGAGAGAGACAACCAACAACAGAATCAAAATATATCAGTGGTATTCTGTTTGGGGTTCGGGGATTAAGGTTTTTAGTTTGGGGGTTCAGATCTGGAATTTGCGATCGATTTAGTGTCTGGAATCCCTAGATCTGGTTTCAGGGAGAGGAAGGGAAGATTTCTGGAGGTGTTTTTTAGGTCTAGATCTGGTAATTTACGGTGGTGCACGGCGGAGGAAGACGCCGGAATCTGGAAAAGTTGAATTTTTCGACATCCGTTTGAAGTTTCCGGCCATCGGGTATTGCACGGTTTGAGAGAGTTTGAGAGATTTTTTTCTGGAAGGCTAGGTTTTTGTCCGAAAAACTCGGAAAGGAAGCTTAAATACTGCTTTGGAACGACGTCGTTTTAGAGTGCCTAACCCGCGTACCGACCCACGTGTTGACCCGCGTCCGACCGCGTCCGACCCGACCCGATCGCAAGGTTTTTATTTACTATTTTCCGAGAATTTCCATTTTTTTTATTTTTTTGTTTTATTTATTTATTTTATGTTATTTTATTTTATTTTATTTCATTTTATTTATTTATTTTCTATTGATGATTGTTGTGTACATTTGTAATTAATACAGTAATTTAATTAACAAAATTATACAATAATGTGATCTAAGTAATTGATTTGATAAGTTATTAGATTTAATTAGATGCATGAAGGGTATGATTTAACAAGTATTGATCAGATTTAATTAATGTAGCATGTGTACATAAATTGATGTATTTTTTTATTTATTTTATTTTTTATTATTATTTTATTAATTTGATTGTTTAGTTTAATTTAATTAGTATGATTTAATTTAATTAGCATGATTCAATATAATTAGCATGACTTCTTTAGTTTTTTCAAATAAAATTCATATGATGTGCTCAATTTAGAGTATGATAAAAGTATTGTCAAAATTTATGTAGTCCGAAATTGCAATGCATTAGAAGAATATAATAATAAACATTTTAAATATAATAAATGTAAGTTATTCCGACGATGGAACTCTCAAAGGGACTGCGCTCAAGTGGTACTTTTAGAGATTTTGAGGTAAAAAAATTCTATCCAAGGCCTCACCAGCTTAATGGAGGGTCTAAATAGGATTTTTGATAACAAATAATTCATATTCATTTTTTTAAAAAAAATATAAAAATAAAATAAATTTACTATAGAATCACAACATAAACAATTAGTTATGAAATTAGGAAAAATATTAATGATTATTAATGATATGATAAAAAATAATAGTAGCAAAGAATGAAACAAGGTAGGAAATGAATAAAATAACTAGAGCTATATATTAAAATAATAATGGAGATGAATATAATTTGCTTCGATGATGAAATATTAAGATGATTATGCTTAAGTAATTTTCTTAAAGATTTCTAGATGAGAAAATTCTATTCGAGACCTCTCCAGCTCAATGGAAGGTCTAAATAGGGTCTTCAATAAAAAGTAATTTATATTCATTTTTTTAAATTAAAATATGGATGATTAGTAGATTTGTTATTGAGTTAGAACAAGAATGATTTATAAAGATTATAAATGATAATTAATAATCCATGACAATAGAAATAATGATGAGTAACAAAATAAGGAATAGAATGAATAAAGATTAGATATGAAAATTATAATGTAAGTGAATACGAATTACTCCAATGATGAAATATCGAGAGAATTACGCATAAGTAATTTTCTTGAAATTTTCTAGGTAGGAAAATTATTTTCGAGGTCTCACCAGCTTAATGGATGGCCTAGAGATAGTTTTTCAATAAATAGTGATTTTTATTCATTTAAAAAAATTATAAAATAGGTGACTTTCATCTAAAAATATTAAATTAAAATTAAAATTAATTAAGTAAGAAGATAAAAAATTTCAATAATTCATGTCAACTATAATAATAAAATAACAATAATAAATGGTAATGAAATGATAAATAGGAGTTATTGAGAGTGAATATTGATTGTTCCGATGATGAGATTCCAAAGAGGGTTATGCTTAAGTAATACTTTGGAATCTTTAGGTAGGAGAATTTCTTTTAAATTCTACCAGCTTAATGGAGGATTTTAAAGGAATTTTTTATAAAATGATTTATATTCATTTTCTAAAATAAAAATAATTTATATTCACAAATAAATATGACAATAAATAATGGATAAAAACATTAGTCAAGAACATAAATAGAAAATAATAAAATGAACAAATAAAATTAAGAATTAATAAATAATCGAATGGTAAGAATAAATTGGGTAGAAGGAGTCAAAGTTAGGAATTTCTCATAAAATATTAAAATGAATCTGACGACGGAGCCTCTTCAAGCAAGTCGCATAGTACTACTTGAATACTCTTGAGGTGAGAAAGATCTTTTGAAGTTGTCCCACCAGCTTAATGGAGGATACTTAGAAATATCTTTCAATATTAATTATATCGAGATTAAAGATCAACATAAGCAAATCTAGCAAATGACCTAAAACTAAGTGGTACCATTTTAGGATGGGCGTTGTAGGGTGTTAATCCTTCCCTACACGTAACCGTACTCTCGAACCCTAGTATCTTTGAACGTAGACCAAGCCTTATCCTTAGTTTGAATAGGTGACCAATCACACCTAGTAGAATGGTTGGTGGCGACTTCATAGATTTTGTGTCTAGCTATTAGGTTTTTTTCACAAAACTTAATACGTTATGACATAACCCACCAAGAATCACCCTCCTCACTGGGGGGCAAAGAGTATAAAGGATGAAAGATCAGTGGGGCAAAATAAAAATATAAAGGGGCAAAGAAAAAACCCTTTTTGAGGAAAAAAGAACGAAAAAGAAAAAGAGAATGAAGAAAGAAAGAGGGTTTGAATCAAGAAAGTGAAAACCCTACTTACATTTGAATAAAAAGGAGAGAGAAAGCAAATTAGAATGGGGGTGTGAAATCCCCAATTTCAGGAAATTCCTCCATAATTATAAAGTATGTTAGTTAGCTTAAATGAAAATAAGTAGATATGAGAATTATGAAGTATGAAGGATGTATGAAACATGGAAGAAGTAATGAGATGAAAGATTAAATAGTCAAGGAAATTAAATTGAGGTTATAGGAATAATAGAGGTATGAGCAAAGAATTAATATCAGATTTTCATAATTTAACGAATATGAAGTTTAATGTATGAGTGATGTATGCATGATGTATGGAAGAAATAAGGAAGTGAATGTCAATTAGTCAAATGATTTAATGTTGATATCAGAAAAATATTAAGAGTATGAGACAAGAAACAAAATCAGATTTTTGATTGGTTAATTAAACATATGTGGCTTATGCATGAATGGAGGAATGGAAGAAGAGAATTAATGGGTCAAAAGGGGTCAAGGAAAAGCATGGCTGAGATTAATGATGGGATAAGAAGCAATTAATGAAGATTGCATGACTCACCAGCCCATCAGCCATTACCCAACGTCAGCCCCATTTCTAGCCCTCTCCCTCGTGTTCTCCAAGTTTCCATAAGTTTTCTTCCATAGCTACCTTGACAAACACTCTTGTTTAGTAACCAAATCGTTAAGCTTATTAGACGAAAAACGATCCTTATCACTAGACTAGATGATATCTGGAGTTTGGTGAATTAATTCCAAGTATTGGAGGAGATCTCAAGATTTGAAGTTTTGGTCTCTAGTGAAGGTAAGAGAAGAAGATGATTTTTACAATTTGGTTCATGATATGAAGCTGTTTTGAGTTAGTGTAGCATATGTATGTGGTTTGATTTAAGGTTTGATATGATTTATGATTACAGCTTTGAAGAAGAAGGAAAGGATTAGGGTTGGTGAACCAAGTGATTTCATGTTCTCGAAGTAATCGAGGTAAGGAATTTATGTAACGGACGTAAGGCGGCTATGTCCGCATGATTTATGATGTTTTACATGTTTTGGAGAGAAGTAATAGTTGATTTTGTGCAAGAAAAGATGAATTTTCGGACTTGTCTCCTAGTACCAATTAGGCTAGGGGCAGCCGACTGCCTTGGAGGGAAGTCGACTGCCTAGAGACAACCAAAACGTCGTTTTCGAAAACCGATGCAAACCAGTCGACTGCTATGTAAGCCAGTCGACTGCTATTTACCCAGAAGTATTCTGTTTCAAACCAGTCGACTGCTATATGGGACAGTCGACTGCTATTTGTCAAATTGCATTCTGTTTGAAAACCAGTCGACTGCTATATAGACCAGTTGACTGCTAATTTTCCAGAAGCATTCTGTTTCAAAAACAGTCGACTCCTATATGGACCAGTCGACTGCTATTTCCCAAGAAGCATTCTGTGTGAAAAACCAGTCGACTGCCCCATGTATTTTCAAAGATGAAAATATCGAAATTTTAAATAAAAATAATTTCGATAAATGAAAGTATGAAGCAGCAGCCGACTGCCCTATTAAGCCAGTCGACTGCCCTGTTTTGAAAAGAGGCTTTCTAACCTATTTTCAGAAAGTATGAAATGTCATGGCTAGAAGCTACATGGCATATGCTTTGAGATTATGCACTTTCATGTTTCTAGTAGAGGCTCTGATCAAGTCCTGAAATGATGTATGTTAAGGGCTGAGGACCATAAGTCAGGCCTCAGTTGCTACAGGGGACACCTGACTAGTGTTAACTGTAGCCACCCGCAGTTGGCCAATCTGTTTATGTTTCATGTTTGGCTAAGGGAGAATTCCTGGCCCTACGAGGTACGCCACATGATTATGATGATGATGATGATGCAGTGCATAACTCCACAAAAGTATGAATAGTTTTTATGTTATCGAAAACTATATGTATATGCGATTTCTAAGAATAAAGAAATCGAAAGTACTTGGTTTACTTGTACAAGAAGTTTTAAAAGAAATATGTTTTCAAGAAAGTATAAGATGTTTTAAGAAAAGCATGTATGTATGTAAATGATATTTCAAAGAAGTATTTGAAATATGTTTTGAAGAAGTATACGAAACATGCTATGTTATAAAAGCATGTAAAGTATGTTTTAAAGTAAAGAAGCAAGTTTATGAAGTATGATGTTTTAAAGTATGTTATAAAGCATGATGTTTTAAAGAAAGTATAAGAAGAAGTATGGTGCATGTTTATATGTATGCTATATTTAAAAAGAAGCATACAAAGTATGATTTGAAGCATGATGTTTTCAAGTAAGTATGTTTGCCTACACCATCTAAAAGAAATATGCATGGTTGCAAACAATGCATGAAAGAGGTTTATGATGCATGCTTTATAATGCTTTACATGACATTATAGAGCCAAGTAGGAAAAAAAACTACATATAGAGGCATAGCACGCTCTTTTACATATTTTTCTTACTGAGCGTAAACTCACCCTTTTACGAACATTTTTCATACAGACTATCTGAAGTAATCCCTCGCATCTCGATAGAAGAGTTCACGAGTGGATCTTGAAAGTTTACCTTCGAAAGACGCTTCCCAAGTAATATAGAAGGTATACTTATGTAATTATGTAAAGTAAATTGTAATTCAGTTATGGTACAGTACAACTAACATTAATGTATGTAAGATGTCGGGGATTTAAGTTAAGACAATGTATGAGATCCTGTGGAAATGGATGATACATATATACATGTATCATTAGTCTGTTTTATTGAAATTGAATTAATTATATTGAGCTATTAGATAGTAAGCCTATTTCAAGAAAAGTATGATTGACATTGACAAGCAAATCTAACCAAGTTAAGGGAAAAATGATAAAAGATGAATAAGAAATGTATGGTGACTGGGACGTCACAGGGGGCAAAAGTCAAAATGCCTAAATGATTCATGAAAAATGATTCTTGGTTTGATGAACACTAAAACACTTATTTTGGGCTTATATTATCCTTTCTTTCATGAACCCTCACCTGAGCCTACATTACGTGCCTTAAAAGTCCATTTTGATCAAATATGAGTACTCCTATTGAAGAATCATGTGTTGAATAAATGCATACTTACACAATGAGATGATGATCCTTTGGATGGAATTAGGACAAGTCGATCAAGATAGGCAAAAAGATTTCATCTAGATGAAAGAAGTGGGATTTCGAAGACTCTCTTGGATCCATGTAAGCATTCAATTGGGTGAAGAAATATCTGATGTTGGGGCATGAATCAGAATGGAGAATAGATAAGAGAAGTTTCATCAAGGACAATGAAGTGGAAAATGAAGAGAAATGAATAAAAAAAAAGAAAGAAAAGAAAATGAAAAAGAAGAAAAAAGAAAAAAAGAAAAGAAAAAATAAAAGGAGGATTCAGATCAAAAACCCAAAAAGGACGGTTTGGATCAATGGAGTACACCTAAGTTGAAAACCTGAAAAGGCGGCTTAGATACCAAAAAAGCTAGATGTCAACGATACTAGAGCAAGAAGATATCTTGATGAACTCAACGTGAACAGAGTAATGGACCTTTGAGGGGGATTTTGTATTCATTGATCGAAATTGCTTAAACTGTTGTTATTTGGATACTATTACCTAAAACTTAATCCTGAAAATTCTTGCTTTTCATTCAAGCCTACTTTCCTTTTAAGCCTGGCAATTTCTTATTAAATCTGTCCAAAATTTGAATAACACCACTCTTTTCTTTTCACCTATCATTCCTTTGCTATATCTTTACCTTGAGGGATTGAGAAATTGTGTTGCATTGATCTTGAAATTATAATGGTAATGAATGTTTGCTTGGCAAAATATGTGAAAGACTCCTATATTATTTAGGAAAATGAAAGAAAAGGAAACTTGTGAATGAATGAAAATTGGAAATCAAGAAAAACCAATGAATAAGAAAGAATGAATGATGAAGTCTCAGTAAAGATTTTAATGAGCAAATGAATGACCAGATAGGGAGGATAGTAAAAAAGAAGAGACAAGGGAAAAGATAAGATAAAGAGGGTACGAAGACAAGAGCTTCATTGGGAAAGAAAAATGGAAGAAGGAAAACGAGAAAAGAAAGGAAATATAAGGACAGGATGGCAAATGAAAAGTGAAGAATGCATGAAGATAGATTGATGAAGAAAAACCTTGTTGCCACAATTGAGGTTGAAATATTTTTCAAATAAAACATTTCATGGATAGAATAGTTTGCATGAAAACATTAAACAGATAGACTAGAACACATGAATGACATTGCATGAATAGGATAAATTGCATAAAATCTCTAAAATTGGACATGAAAGAAGTCTTAAGGGGTTTCCCAAGATTTCATATTTTGACAAGAAAAAGAGTTTTGGAGGGATTTTCCAAAATTTCAAAATTTGACATGAAAAAGAATTTTAGAGGGGTTTCCTAAAATTCAAAATTAGACAAGAAAAGGAGTTTTAGAGGGGTTTCCTAAAATTTCAAAGTTTGACAAGAAAAGAATTTTAGAGGGGTTTCCTAAAATTCAAAATTTGACAAGAAAAGAAGTTTTGGAGGAGTTTCCTAAAATTTCAAAATTGGATAAGAAAAGGGAATTTTAGAGGGGTTTTCTAAGATTCCAAATTTTGACAAGAAAAATTTTAGAGGAGTTTCCTAAAATTTTTAAAAAAAAATCAGAGCTTTTTCAGACAAGACTTTTAAAGTTTGACTGCCTGCCTGTTTTGGAGGAGCTTTTGGACAAGATTTTAAAGTTTGACCGCCTGCCTGTTTAGGAGGAGCTTTTAGACAAGATTTTAAAGTTTGACTGCCTGCCTGTTTAGGAGGAGCTTTTGACAAGATTTTAAAGTTTGACTGCCTTTCTGTTTAGAAGGAGCCTTTTCAAAAAAATGAAATATATATATATATATATATATATATATATATATATATATATAAAAGAGAAGAGTCAGACAAAATAGGTGTCTATGTCTTTGTGCAATTACTGTTTCACAGCAAATACACAAAGAGGGGCAACTGTAGACACCGTGTTTTGTCCGAGGTCTTAACTTGTAGAAAAATAATTAGTAGAGTTAAGTGACATTGTATTTTAAATAATTTAGTAATTTAAATCAGAATTTTTAGATTTAGAATTAACATTAATTAGGAAATTAAAATTAAAATAAAAATAGTATTTAGGAAAAATAAAAAAAAGACAAAGAAAAAAATAACAAAATTAATTTTAGGATAAGATAATTAGATTTTTTAGGATAATTATTTGGATTAATATTAAATTTGGTAGAGTTAGATTAGGATTAATATAAGAAATAGATAAAATGTTAAAAATAGGAGATAGTTAATAAAATATGTAGAGTTGTATTAGGACTCAAATAAATTTTTTATTATAAAAAAAGGAGCACTCTTGACTGTTGACAGGAGGATCACTAAGCCATCATCATCACCAAGCTTCTATCTTCTTCGCCTTGCACCATCACTTATACAGCCATCAAACCTTGTTCGCCATCGTTCAAGCTTGCACCGATCACAGCCTTATCACTGAGCCTGACCATCAACATCTTCATTTGCACCCTCTGCACATCGTCACCGCCCCATTACCTCGTCCTACCCACGTACCTTGCATCTTCATCGAAAACCAGCCCTCGTCTTTAAGCTACAACAAAAAAGGGATGGCTAGGGAAAATCTTTTGCTGCAGTTTGACTAATTTTCTTTCCTTTTTCCCTTTTTTTCTCCTTCCTCTTCTCACCACTTCCAGCCAGCCATTATAATTGACATTTTAGTCTCATCTTTTCCTATCATTAATTACCTAAACCGAATTGTCAAGGAGATCAAAGTGGCGTGAAGTCCACTTATAGCCTCTTATATTAACTTTCCTCTCTTCTTCTCTTCTTCCTCTCCACGCCAATACTAGCTACTATCATAAATTTTGTTTTATCTCATTTATTTCGTTTTATCTCATTTATTTCTTCATTTAATGCTTTCACATTTCAACCAAGGTTTTCATTTTATTTCTTTTGCATTCTTTTCAACCGAATGCTTCCTATACCTCTCTTAAATATTCAATCCTAATTCATATACACCATATTTTAAATCATAACTTAAAATGGAAAGTGGAAATTCACTTTCAATTATTCTTTAATTTCACTAAAAGAATTTATTTCCACTATCAATCATGTACAAATATGGTATATAGTATAACAAAAATTCGGGTCTTACATTTCTCCCCAGCTTAAGAAATTTGGTCCTCCAAATTTAACTTGGACCTGTCACTGGAAGAGCTCTGGATACCTCTCACACATAAGGCTTTCTAACTCCCAAGTAGCCTCCTCCTCGTTATGATACTGCCAGAGCACTTTAACCAAAGGAATCGTCTTAGATCGTAATACCTTATCCTTCCTATCCAGGATCCGTATCGGTTTCTCGACGTAACTCATATCCTCTCTGATATCCAGTGGCTCATGTCGATTTACGTGAGAAGGATCTGGATGGTACTTTCTCAACATCGAGACGTGAAATACGTTATGCACTCTTGATAACTCTGGTGGTAGTGCTAACCGATATGCCACATCTCCCACACGATCTAAGATCTCATAAGGTCTAATGTATCGAGGACCCAACTTTCCTCTCTTTCCGAATCTCATTATACCTTTGGATGGTGAGACCTTTAAGAAAACATAATCACCCGTTACAAACTCTAATGGTCGGCGTCTAGTATCTACATAACTTTTTTGCCGACTCTGAGCCATTCTAAGCCTCTCACAAATCATCTGTACATCACGAGAAGCCTGCTCGACCAAATCGGGAGCTAGTAATTTATGGTCTCTCACTTCTTCCCATGCTATCGGGGATCTGCATCGTCTGCCATACAAGGCCTCATACGGTGCCATGCCGATACTCGTATGAAAACTATTATTATAAGCAAACTCTGCCAGGGGTAAGTGATCATCCCATGAGCCTCTAAAATCCAGTGCACATGCTCTCAACATATCCTCGAGCGTCTATATCGTACGCTCGGACTGTCCATAAGTCTGTGGATGAAAAGCGAAACTAAAATTCAGCTGGGATCCCATAGCCTCCTGAAATCTCTCCCAGAAATGAGAGGTGAAGCGGGAGTCCCTATTCGAGGTAATACTCATTGGAACACCATGTAACCTCACTATCTCCCTGACATACAATTCGGCCAAGGCACTAACTGAATCTGTAGATCTCATGGCCAAGAAATGAGCAGACTTAGTCAATCTATCCACTATTACCCAAATAGCATCATACCCCTTCCGGGTCCGTGGTAATCCCATAATAAAATCCATAGTAACATGCTCCCATTTCCACATAAGAATCGATAATGGTCGAAGCATACCTGCCGGTTTTTGATGCTCAATCATAATTTGCTGGCATGTTAGACATCTAGCAACAAACTCAACGATGTCTTTCTTCATCTTAGGGCACTAATACACTCTCCGGAGATTCTGGTACATCTTAGTACTACCCGGATGTAACGTGTACCTAGAGGTATGGGCCTCTGATAAAATCAAGTCTCTAAGCTGTTGATCACCGGGAACACATATCTGACCTCTAAACCTCAATATCCCATCGGTGCCAATCTCAAAATCTGACATAACTCCCATCTGAATCTGACTGGCAAACCCAATGCAATAATCATCCCTCTTCTGAGCTTCCTTGATTCGATCCCTCAAATCCGGCTCTATACGAAAACTAGACGTAAATCCATACCGGTCAGAGGAAATAACTATCAAACTGAGGTTAGAGAACTGCTCTATCAAATCATGCTCCCTGATCATCATGTAAGATACCATGCCAACATGTTTACGGCTCAATGCATCTGCTACTACATTAGCTTTACCTGGGTGATATAAAATCTCACAATCATAATCCTTTAACAGTTCCATCCATCGTCGCTGCCTCAAATTCAACTCTCGCTGTGAGAATATATATTTCAGACTCTTATGGTCTGTATATATCTGAAATTTCTCCCCATACAAGTAATGCCGCCATATCTTCAGTGCAAACACTACTGCGGCTAGCTCCAAGTCATGTGTCGGGTAATTCCTCTCATGGTCCTTCAACTGTCGAGAACCATAGGCTATAACCAGACCATGCTGCATGAGCACACACCCTAATCCTTGAGCGGATGCATCGGTATACACCATAAATCCTCCTGATCCGTTAGGAAGGGTTAAAACGGGGGCAGTAGTCAATCTCTTCTTAAGCTCAAGAAAACTACGCTCACACGCATCATTCCACTCAAACTTTACATCCTTACGTGTGAGTCGTGTTAATAGAGCAGCAAGTCTAGAAAATCCCTCCACAAACCTACGATAATATCCGACAAGACCTAAGAAACTCTGTATCTCGGTAACTGTGTTAGGCCTTTCCTACTGAACAATGGCTTCTATCTTGGACGGATCAACTGACACCCCATCCCTCGACACTACATGTCCAAGAAATATAATATGGTCAAGCCAGAACTCGCATTTACTAAGCTTAGCATACAACTTTCGCTCTCTGAGGGTTTGTAGAACAATCTGCAAATGCTGCTCGTGCTCCTCTGGAGTCTTAGAATAAATCAGGATGTCATCAATAAAAACTATGAAAAACTTATCCAAAAAGGGATGAAACATCTCATTCATCAAACTCATAAAAGCTGCAGGGGCATTTGTCAATCCAAAAGGCATTACCAAGAACTCATAATGACCATAACGAGTCTGAAATGCCGTCTTATGCACATCCGACTCCTTAATCTTCAATTGATGATAGCCTGATCGTAGGTCTATCTTGGAAAATACTTGTGCACCCCTGAGTTGATCAAACAGATCATCAATTCGAGGTAGTGGATACTTATTCTTAACGGTAGCCCGATTTCAACATCCGATAATCTATACATAACCGGAGACTGCCATCCTTCTTCCAAACAAATAGTACTAGAGCTCCCCACGGTGACATACTGGGACGTATAAATCCCTTATCTAATAACTCATGGAGTTGCTTCTTGAGCTCATCCAACTCTGTCAGTGCCATCCGATATGGGGGTCTAGAAATCGGCTCCGTAATGGGTACCAACTCGATTATAAACTCCGTTTCTCGATCCGGTGGTAACCCTGGTAATTCCTCTGGAAACACATCTGAGAAGTCTTTGACCACAGGGATCTCTTGAATCTCTGGATGTTTCCTTTCTACATCCTCCACACTAGCAATATATCCTTCATAAACATTCATGCACAACCACAATTTTAGTACATGTGTCATTTCACAAACATATATTCACATACATTTTGTTCATTTACAATAACTTTACAATATACTTTTCGGGATGAGAGAAGGTAATAAACTTAGTATTACAATCCAAACTAACATGGTTTGCAGCTAACCAATCCATACCCAAAATGATATCAAAATCATATATGTTCAACAAAATTAGGTTAGCTGTAAAAACCTTCTCTCCTATAGTCAATTTACAATTCTTATATACAATATCTGTCCTCTCGAAATCTTTAAAAGGGGTATTCACTTGTAAAGTATACCCTAGCAACTCCGGCTCTACTGGGGTCCTGTTAGCACATGTAGGCAATAAGAATGAATGGGTAGAACCTGGATCAAATAAGGCAATTACAGGAAGATCAAAGAGATAAATTTTACCTTTAATCACATCAATAGAGGCGTCAGCAGTCTCCTGATCCATCGCCTACACCCGACCCTGAGTCACAACCTTCTTACCCTTCTCTGCGACTGTCTCCAGCCTAGGCTGTGAGGGTGTCGCTTTCTCTGGCTCACTCTGAGCTGTCGGGGTCACTTTCTGAGGTAAGGCAGGAGGAATAGTAGAAGCAGCAGATTCTCTGAGCATCGGGCAATTCCTGATAAGGTGCCCCGTCTGTCCACAATTAAAACATGCCCTAGACATTAAAAGACAAGGTCGTGACCCATGCGACCTTCCACACTGTCTACATAAGGGTGCAACACTCCTCTGAGTAGTGGTAGTGCCACTAGCAAGAGTAGAAACTGCTGGTCTACTAAATCTGCCCTCTAAAATCTGTATGCCCGTAGGTCTACTTCTCTTAAGCTACTCTCTATCTGATCTGTCCTCCATAAACCTTTCAGTCTTTCCCTTTGCTTTACCTCTACTCTTGCTACTGAAATTGAGCTGGAACTGCTCTTAATCCCTCTCACATAGCTGAGCCCGTTGAACTATCTCATCATAAGTTTGTATAACAAATGGGGCTAGCTTCATTCTGATGGATGGACTCAAACCAGCTCTAAACCTCGAAATCTTATACTGGGTATTTGTACTAGTTTGTGGATCAAAACGGCTCAATGTAGTAAATTTGGCCTCATACTCGTCCACTGACATGCTGCCCTGAACTAAACCCATGAATTCCTGCTGTAATTTTTCCTGAGCTGTGTCAAGAATATACTGCCTCCTAAAAGCTTCCACAAAAATATCCCAAGACAGATCCTGATGCTGAGCAAATAATACTATCTGAGTGGCCTTCCACCAATGTCTCGCATCATCTGCCAAATGGAACACTGCTAGGCCTACTTTCTCTGTCTCTGAACATCTCATTATCTGAAGTAATCTATCAACCTTAATAATCCATTGCTCTGCCGCCAATGGATCCCTAGTACCTTTAAACTTAGGTGGATCCAACTTTTTAAATGATTTCACCAATACCACATTACAATAAGACTCCGCATTTTGAGGAGGCTGAATCAATGGCTGTGGTGGAGCTACCGGTGGCTGAGGTGCCGGTGGTGGAATAGGCTGAGGCTCAGGCACAACTGGTGTCGGCGGTGGCGGCACTGGCACCTCTACTGGGGCCACGGGAGCTGTGGCTTTCTCCCTCTCCGCCCTATCCGTGGCTCTATCTGCCTGATACATAGCCATAAAATTGGATACTAACCTCTCTACCAGGTTCACATGAGTATTAATGTTCTCTAACTGTAGAGGACGTGGAGGTCTAAGGGCAGGTTCCGGTGTCTGCAGCTCCGGAATCTGTGCCGTCCTACCTCGACCGATATCTTTAACTAAGTGTATCACTCTCCTTCTTCCACTCATTTCTATATCACAGAAATTAGTTATTACTCATCATTAGTACATCAATCATATATTCAGATTATACAATACTACAGAGAATGTTTATCACTTCTCGTTTTTAAGCATCACTAAACATCCGACCAACCTTGCTCTGATACCATTAGATCTGTCACATCTCAAATCCACTATATAACTAATATTTATTTATAAACTCCACTTACTTACCGGTTGGGCTGTCTGTGATGCTTAATAACTCTTAATCATTTTAAATAAGAATTAAAACTCTTATTACTTGTGCAAATATGACTTGTTACCTTAATACTCATATGCTAATTGGTAGACTACTTTATCTAACAGCAACCATACTTGATATCTCATATGTTGTGCAGCAGCTTTCCCAACATCTTGATAAACCTACAGATAACCATGTCATTGCAGCTCACATAATACTCAGGAACATTAATTCATCTCTAGGGAAAGGTCTTTTCTTCCTTGCCACTTCTGATCTCCACCTTAAGGCCTTTATAGATTTCGATTGGGCTACATGTCCAACATCTCGAAGATCTATCATTGGTTATTGCATTTTTCTTGGATCAGCCCTTATTTCATGAAAATCCAAGAAGCAGGCTACCATCTTCAAGTCATCCTCTGAGGCTGGATATCGAGCAATGGCCTCTGCTACATGTGAGTTACAATGGCTTTATTATCTTCTACAAGATCTTCAGATTTCACATCCTCAACCTGCTGCCCTATTTTGTGCAATAAGTCAGCTATCCACATTGCTGAAAACCCAATGTTCCATGAAAGAACCAAACATATAGAAATTGATTGCCACATTGTCAAATACAAACTCAAATTTAGACTCATACATTTGCTTCATATATCTTTTTCAAACCAGCTTGTTGACATGTTTACCAAGCCTCATACCTACGCTTCCTTGACTTCATTCATTTCCAAACTAGGCCTACAAGATTTGTATGCTCTAGTTTTTGGGGGGCTAATAGATGATGTTAATCATCTGGCATCAACATCAGATACATAGAAGCTCTAACAACAAAATAAGCTGTCACATCCCAAATCCACTATATAACTAATATTTACTTATAAACTCCACTTACTTACCGGTTAGGCTGTCTGTGATGCTTAACAACTCTTAATCATTTTAAATAAGAATTAAAACTCTTATTACTTGTGCAAATATGACTTGTTACATTAATACTCTAAGATGTATATACATTCCCTTCTATTTAAAGTAGTACTGTACAATTTTTTTTTCTGAATATATAAAAGAAATAATATACCTTCGATATAGAATATCCGCTAGCAGTTGATAATCTCTGGAAGGTAATTCTCTTAACCCAAGATCAACAATCTGTGGAGTGGAAAATAAGAGGTGAGCGATAATGTGTTCAGCAAGGAAAGTGTATATTGCATTATACCAGTAAAACCATATTCTTTATTTAATTTATTTCTCCCAACAATAAACTCAATAGGGAAAAACGATGGATATGGTAATACAATTTGTGATAGTCAATCATTTGCTAAACAGTTACAATAACATATAATAAACAATGAAAAGGATTCAACAAATCCTCTCAGAAATCATCAAGTTGAGACTAGGCATCACCCTATAAATAAATCATGTTATCATTGTTTCCCCTCCCCCTTGCGAGAACGGAATAATTATCCCAATAGGGATACAGTAGATCTATGGCCACAATCTATGGGTGGTCTTCGGAGTTCACTTGCCAAGTGACCTCGAGACCGTTGATGACTTGGCGGGTCCATCAGCCTTATAACTCATAATAATGCATGAAACTAGGGGCCTAAAGTCTCAAAATCATATTTATAGCTCAAAGACCTTTAAAGGAACATATTTAATTCATAATAATTTCAAAAAGGTATTATTCTCATTTTCATAGAAAATGTAAATTGAAATCTGTTCGCCCATGGTCAGCTCACCCAATCTGGCTCGCCCATGGTCAACTCTTTCAGAAAGGTGAACTTGTGTTCGACCGCCAACCATTGGTTTTAAAAACAAGTAAAACTGGCTCGCCCTAGTGGCTCACCCATTATAGCATTGCCATGGTCAACTCGCCCAAATGCCGCACTCCATGGTCAACTCACCCATTTCATGAAAGCAGGGGTCGCCCGCCCCAAAACAACATTTAAAAGGGTTCACCTATATTGGCTCGCCCGGATTTCTATTTAAAACATGGTTGCTTGCCCAAAAGAACATAAAAGAGTTCTTTGACCAAATTGTAAAAAGGTTTGGGCTCGCCCGTCTTAACAGTTTGCAAATCATAAAAACAAAGGCTCGCCCGCCTTGTACCATTTCGCCCAACAAACAGTATTGGGTCGGCTTTTAGTTCGCCCACAACAAAGCAATTTATCAGAATAACATGCATATCATAAACCAAAACCATTTCTCAGTAATTTCATAAATTTAACTCCACAGGACATGCATTCTTTTCACACACATCTCCCTTACCTTGTCTGATGAAGCCTTGTTTCCCGCTTGCCTTATCGATTCTCACTTCTCGACTGCAAGGTAAAATATTAATTCCATTTAATATTTTCTTTTCGAATTATTTCCTAAAATTATTATTATTTCTTTTCAAATATTTCCAAAACTTTGGCGAGCTTTAGACTAATCTACAGCTCGCCATTCGCCCAACAGAGCTTACCCTTCTATAATTGATTTACTCTTGGGAGCTCGCCCAATCATTCTCGCCATTCATATGGCTTATTTGTGGGAGTTCGCCCAACATGGGAGCTCGCCCAAAGATTCAACTTCGCATGCTCTTGCATTTCAGTTCGCCATCGTGGCTTATGTGTGAGTTCGCCCACACTTTAACTCAACTCGCCCCACACCGCTTTTATTCAGAGGTGGGCTCGCCAATGAATTAAACTAGTATGTGGTGATCTCGTCCACTTCCACATTCCAGATTTTTTTTAGCTCGCCCATGCCAACTGAGCTCGCCCACCATACCGTCATTTTCAGTATTTTCATTTTTCATTCACCATTAGTTTCTAGACTATATCTGGTTCTAGTTTTCCTATATATTCTAGCAAGATTTAACTAAAACTAAGTTATATCTATGTTCATTACGTTATAAACATAGAAATATACCATCAATTTATCAAGATAACCATAGTAATATGGAAGCTCATCTCAACTGAGTTGCACTTCTTGGAGCAGAGTGCTTTTCTGCCTCACTTAGCTTTATTTTGCTTGTTTCTTAGCTCTTCAACGATGGAAGAAAGATTTAACTGACTAAAGGATGAAGTTCCATGGCTCACGCATGAGAGGAATGGAAGAACGAAATTGAGCTTGCAGTAAACTCAAAATGGGCGAGAAGGTTGTTTAAGGAAGTAAAGTTTGCTTCCATCTTCTTATATAATCCCACTTATCCAATCAGAATTCACCATTTATTCCTTATCCCTTTCTTCATCATTACCTTGTCTAATAGCTCATTAAATGGTGAAGAAAATATGGTAATGGTGTGGTGAAGTTTTTCTACTGTCATTGAAGGGTGAAGACAATTCTAGCCAAAAAAGGACGGCTAGGGAAAATCTTTTGCTGCAGTTTGACTAATTTTCTTTCCTTTTTCCCTTCTTTTCTCCTTCCTCTTCTCGCCACTTCCAGCCAGCCATTATAATTGACATTTTAATCTCTTTTCCTATCATTAATTACCTAAACCAAATTGTCAAGGGGAGCAAAGTGGCGTGAAGTCCACTTATAGCCTCTTATATTGACTTTCCTCTCTTCTTCTCTTCTTCCTCTCCACGTCAATACTAGCTACTATCATGAATTTTGTTTTATCTCATTTATTTCTTCATTTAATGCTTTCACATTTCAACCAAGGTTTTCATTTTATTTCTTTTGCATTCTTTTCAACCGAATGCTTCCTATACCTCTCTTAAATATTCAATCCTAATTCATATACACCATATTTTAAATCATAACTTAAAATGGAAAGTGGAAATTCACTTTCAATTATTCTTTAATTTCACTAAAAGAATTTATTTCCACTATCAATCATGTACAAATATGGTATATAGTATAATAAAAATTCGGGTCTTACATAAGCAGATGCAACAGCCTTAGTTGTTAGGAGTAATTGTATTTCAAGTTAGTTAGAAGTTTCAAGTTAGTTATAATTTTGGATATAGTTTGTTACAAGACAGTTGCATAAGCTTGTATATGTAAACTCTTGTATCAATTCAATCTGATAAGCTTCTTCCTCATAATTCAGCAAACTCTTTTCTTCTCAAGATTCATTTCTTTGTTATAAAAAATCATAATTATTTCACTTTCCAATTGATCAAGAAGGATTTCGTTTTATGTCTTGTTGATATTTTTGTTTCACCAAAACAACTTCTTGCTCACATCTTATTATATGCTAAAGAGTAGTCATTTTTCAATGATTCCTATCAAACAAACTTTGCCCTTTATAAAAAAACAGGGGCATGGTGTCTAATTTTTTTTTGCTAAATCAAATTTTTATTAATATACATATATATATATAGGATTATTATCCTATCCACTGTCAGTGGAGTTTTTCAACCCCATAAGCGAGATTAAAATGATGACATGTGTCCTTTAAAAATATTAAGAAAATAAAAATAAATAAAATAGGACACATATTATCATCATAACCCCGCTTGTGGAGTTAAAAAACTCCACTGACAGTGTATAGGATAATTTTTCATATATATATGTGAAATCCCCCAATTTCATGTAAATTCTCTATGATTGTAAAGTAACTCGGCTTAAATGAAGTAAATAGATATGAGAATTATGAAAGGAAAATGATGCATGTTTTATATGTATGCTATAATTTAAAAGAAGCATACAAAGTATGATTGCCATGTCATTCGAAATAAATATGCATGGTTGCAAACAATGCATGAAAGATGTTTATGATGCATGCTTTATAATGTTTTACATGACATTATAGAACCAAGTAGGAAAAATGCATATAGAGGCATAGCACGCTCTTTTACATATTTTTCTTACTGAGCGTAAACTCACCCTTTTACGAACATTTTTCATACAGGCTATCTGAAGTAATCCCTCGCTCTCGATAGAAAAGCTTACGAGTGGATCTTGAAAGTTTACCTTCGAAAGACGCTTCCCAAGTAGTATAGAAGGTATACTTATGTAATTATGCAAAGTAAGTTGTAATTCAGCTATGGTACAGTACAACTAACATTAATGTATATAAGATGTCGGGGATTTAAGTTAGGATGATGTATGAGATCCTGTGGAAATGGATGATACATATATACATGTATCATTAGTCTGTTTTATTGAAATTGAATTATTCATATTGAGCTATTAGATATTAAGCTTAAGAAAGAAAAGTATGATTGACATTGACAAGCAAATCTAATCAAGTTAAGTAGAAATAGAAAAAGTGAATTGGAAATGTATGGTGACTGGGACGTCACAATATATATATATATATATCTTAAGAACAAAACAAGAAAGTTCAGATCTCTAAACAGTTGCACCACATACACACCATAGAATAGAAAAAACATAAAGACAATCACTCGCATAAGAGAATTACCCCAAATACATCAGACGTAGCGATTAAAAAATCACCTGACTCTCAAAAGCCTCACCACATAAGACAGCCTCCTAAAAAATATCTAATAACCATAAAAAACAACAAAAACAAATCAGCCATATCATTGACATCTCTGTAATCTTCTGTCAACAAACTCTGTCACATCCCTTACAAACAGAAGACAGAAGATCTGTCCCCTCCCTTGCCAAATCAACATCAGCCAGTTCAATTCAATTAACCTAAACTCAACCTTTGTAAATCTTCTATCACCCAAGCTATCTCCTAGTCAATCTGTCCATGCCCAACCTCCTCCCTTGCTGCACCATTCAGCTTCTACCTTTAGCTACCTCAATCCTACCATCTTCCTCTTCCCGGCCATACACCAGCCATGCAATTTCAATCTTTCCACAGCCACGTTCTATAATTGAAGACAACTATTTCTCCAAAGCATAGTCAACGCCATCCTTAGTTGCTGTCAATTCGAGATTGCTCAAAGGCAACACTTCTTGCGGAGTAGGCTGAGGATCGTCTGAGCAGTGATCCTAATAACTTTCCTTCTGCATTCTAGCATTATCACCAAACTTTGAAACAATTCATTACGATTAACTCCTGTTTTGATTAAGGCATCAGTCATGCCATTAACGTCTTTATAAATAGATTGCCAAACCACTCCATATCCTTCAGCCACCACATCAATTTCTAGGAACAAATCCCACATTTTCCAGGGCCTAGCATCCTTCTTCTTGCACCAAAAACTGCATTGACTGAATCAAAGACTATGCTAATCGCCTCTCAACTTTTCATTTTGCATTCACAAACAATTCCAAGGCATGATTAACAACCAGTGCCTCAGCCATGATTGAAGCACAACTCCAAGAGGGCCACAAAACAGAGCCACTATAAAACCTTGAGAGTTCCTCTAAATGTCCCCACATCCTCCAAGCACAGAACATCTTCTTATTGATGCGTTAACATTAAAATTTCATTTCACCTTCAAGAAGAGGACACCAAACTGAAACTGGTCTTATTCTTTTACTATGATTACTTCTCTCCATCACGCCTTCCCCTGGTTTGACCCACCACTGATTCTGCAACAAGGATATCCTCTTTCAGAGCTTTGACCCAGAACAGTTCTCACAACTTTACTTGGAAGCTCAACTCATCATTATTAAGATTTATGATGTCACAAACTATTTCATTCCTCATTAACCATGAAGTTCATAACGCGGCAACACATATTATAATCCAACTATCTTTCTTTTCTTCTTAACTTTATACCAACTAAAAAAATTTCTTATCCCAGATCATCGATAGACCTCCAACTCTTTCATTCAATGTGAAAAGATCCAATCAACATTATAGAGACCCAACGTCCCTGCCAATTCAGAACTTATTAATCTTAAATCTCCTACAATTTTTTTTTTTTGTAAAAGAACCATTCCTTTATGTTTCAGCTTAATATCTTCATTTTCTGATTAGACTTTGTTATCTAACTCCTTCAATCTTTCTATAACGAGCTCATCTTCACATTCACATGGTGTCTAATTATTAGAGTTCGTCCCAGTGAAGGGTATTATTCTAAAGTAAAGGGTATTATTTTGACTGGCTTATCAGCTATTGAAATCACATTATTCTTTCTGGGATATGTACCCACGTAGCGTAAAAAGAAATTTCTTATAAGATTATAGACTAAAGATTTAATAGATGTGAGATAACATAATTTTAATAGACTTCGATCACGTGTAGACGAAGACATATAAGCTTATCATGTGATAATCCTAAAAGGGGAGAGATAACAAGCAAGAATTGCATAATAAAATTTGGATTTTGATACCATATTAAGCATTTAAGCTAAAATCAATTGGTTATAGGTGGAAGGACTCAATTTAAATATAAGATAGAGAACACAATGTTTGATATGATAAGGGATAACACCCTTTAACAAAGATCTTTCAAGAAAGTTCAAACAAAACTTTTGATATCCCTTATTACAAAAATATATGTGCTATATTAATTATATGTTACTGCTTTTGGTAATCCTTATATTAGTTCTAAGTTCACTTCATTAAAAATATCAAACTTAAGATAAATTAGTCTGTTTCCTGATTAGAGGACTCCTCCTATTTGATAAGATGAAAGAATGTAAGCAAACAAGGAATTAACAGGCAAAGAACAAAATTATACAATCTTCTAGCATACCAAATCCTCTCATTTATCCCTGCTAGAAAGCAAACTCATGGAAGGAAACAAGAATAGATGCTCAATGTAGCTCATGATCGTGATGAGAACTCGTCAAAAAATCCTCATTTCCGCTAGCTTATCTCTATAAGAATTTTTTGTTGGGCAAAAAAGGAAAACAAACACTAATAAAATCCGAATCCAATACCACCCATCCCAAAGTTTTTGGCCCCAGTGGCCAAGACTCATACTTTTCCCTTTCTCTATACCGCTTGGAACTTTGAAAGGAAAAGAAAACAGAGAAAGTACCTAGTACTTTTAATGACAAAAATGATATATGTTAAAAATTTGGCAAAAAAAAACTTGACAAAAATGAAAAAATATGTTTCATATTTGGCCTGTGGACACTTTTTTGGCACAAAACAAACATGACAAGGATTCATGAATTAGTAAATCTAAATATTCTGTAGTAAATTTTTGCTAATTTTCCTTAATTAAGGTTATGCTAAACGCTCGGATGACTAGAATATCCTTAATTTCCACAAAAAATCGGTTAGTCCAAGTCAATATTACTTTCCATTATGCTAACCTAATTTCTTAAAGCAAGAATTTTCACCAAATATTTGTTGTACTTGTACCGATCAAGAAAAAGCAAAAAAGAAAAAGTTGTGAAAGGAATTTTGAATGGAATCCTTGGACCTCCTTTACATGTATTGTTCAATAAGAAATTGAAGGCATATGTATGGGAGAAGAGATATGGCACTTTATCCACTTTAACAGACTCTGTATCTTTCAATTTCTTGCCACCTTTGAACATTAGGTCTGCCTAATCTCAGTAGAGATAAGCCAGAATATTTCTGCAGCCTGATCAGAAATGCTCAACACTGACTGCCCTTTCATCCAAAGTCGGTGAAACTGAAACTACCACAACAGGGAGATATCTCTCTTCATCATTTCGCTTTAGTTTCTTGTCCTATTCTATCCCCTGGAATCAATCCATTCAAATCATAATCCAACTCTCGTTTCCAAGGAATTTCCAATATCCAAAATG
Organism: Heritiera fomes; assembly: GCA_032173925.1. Lineage (NCBI taxonomy): Eukaryota > Viridiplantae > Streptophyta > Magnoliopsida > Malvales > Malvaceae > Heritiera > Heritiera fomes. The sequence goes on from JAPDPM010000008.1 coordinate 37,735,449, forward strand.
AAGTCCAAGATGATCCACTTGGTGCATCTAACTTGGGTTTATATTATACAATGCAATAGTGATAGAATTTATGACGAACTTGGTATTTATCTCAAATGATTCTTGCAATTAAGACGTTATTTAGCAAATTTGGAATTCAAAAGCTAGCACCTCTAATTTTTTTCCTCTTTTGAAGCTTTAAACTACTTTAATACATTTTAGAAGCCAAACTCTAAAAAAACCCATGTACATGATATCAAGAATTTTAGATATTGAACTTTGGAGTTAACTTAAATTTCATACAATCGCTTTTAAAACTTAACATTCAACAGGTTCTAGGTTCTAGGTTCTAGGTTCAAACTCTAATACTTGCAATTTTTTTTTTCTATTCACATGCTTTGATCTCATTTATAAAAGAAAAAAAAAACAAAAAACAAACATTTTAGATGCCAAACCCAATTTGATCATCGCGTTACAAGTTGTGATCTCACGAATTTTTTTTTTGAAAACTAAATAAATTTTAACGTGATTTAATCATAATCACAAAATTTTAATTAAAATCAATTTTTTTCTGAATTTATAAAACTGAATTCTCATTAAATCACGTTAAGATTATGTTCTAATTATCCCACAAAATCGAATCCCCTATTATCGAAGCTTCTCAGTATTGCTTTCAAGGTCTACGTCAACATTGTTAATTTCTATTGCCGTGATCTGAACATTATTGGGAGAGTCTTACGACTAAAGAACCTTGTTTTACGGAAAGGTCTGCCATGAAAGCAAAAGAATCAGCTTTCAATTCCTCTGCAATCCGAAGAAGCAGAGCCAAGTTATTTAGAAGTTTCTTCTTTTTAACTGTTATCAGTATTTTACATGCAAGAAAAATATCACACATAACAGAAAATTTTAACAGTAGGAAATTTAACAAAATTTTAATTGTTATCACCGTATTTTAAATTGGCATTATTATATAAAAAATGACAAAAACATTAAATGCAATAATTAAAATTCATATCTATATATATATATATATATTCATATCAATCATTCGTTTCTTTGTTTAGATCTGGTGTTTGCTGGGAAAGATGGGTGAGAGCAGGAAGACTGGAAGGTGAAGTGGTTCAGTGACGACAAGGGGCTTGGCCTCATAACGCCAGACGAGGGGTTTGAGGATTTGTTCATTCACTTCTCAGCGATCCGTGTTGACTCCGGGGGCTTCCGTAGCCTTCTTGAGGGTGACTAGTATCGGGTGTAAACAAATAAAATATTCAATAAACTGTTTGTGAATATGTTCATTTTCTATTTGTTTATTATTCTTAATAAATAATCACAAACAAAAATATAATTCATTCGTTTATGTTCGTGAACAAACTCATTTAATATTTATTTAAAACTCGTTCGTTCAATGAATCATTTAGTGTTTGTTTACTGTTCGATAATAATAAATTTTTAAATTACATATTTACTTATAGATTATTTTAATATATAATTATTAAAATTACATATTATTTAGGATTTTTTAGTTTGACATCTTATATATTATGATGAATATAATTTGTTTGTATGATTTTTTTTTTGTGTTCATGTATACATTTGTTTAATGTTCACGAACACATGTTTGTAAATATGTTTGTTTAATATTCAGAAACTCGTATTCATGAATCTACTCATTAATGTTTGTGAACAAGTTTAACAAATATAAATGCGAACACGAACAAATTCAAAAAATAAATGAATAAACACTAGTCTAGTTAACAGAAAATGGGGCTTAGCCTCCAACCATGTTGCCAAGCAAACAAGACGGAACAAGTTTACTTAACATAAAACAGAGCAAAATTATCTTGTCTATGGCATTTCAGAGATCAGAAACACCTTAAGAAGGTAGGGTTGGAAGGTTTTGCGTTGATAGACGAGTGCTATGGGCGGACTAGAAGGCCGATTCAGAGCCAGAGACTTCAGTCTTCACAGCCACAGTTTCATTAAGGTCAAACGAAAATTACTCTTATTACCAGCTGCATCAACAGTCTGAAGTTTGTCAAGCACCCAAATTTATACAGTGACGACAGAGGCTGTTTACCAATTACCCTGGAGCATCTCAGGCTCAGCTTCAATATTATGGTGGGCCGAGTATTTCCGAGAGACCCCAAGTTTCTGTTGCAAAAGAGTTCGTTGTTAGTAGCACTGAGGCAGCTTGACTCTATGGTGGGACGATGATTACTGATTATAGAAAAAATATGCCACTTCGTCGGGCTTATTATTAAGTAGCTTAGTTAGTAACGGTAGGATGATGAAATAAAACCTTGATTCCATGGCAATGGTGCTTCAGAGTGTGTATCTTTCTTGACCTTTGATATATATATATATATATATATATATATATATATATATGTGTGTGTGTGTGTGTGTGTGTGTGTGTATGTATAGCTGTGTAAAATGGTTTCATCCTTAATGGAATGGAGTTGGCAACTCAGAAAACTTTCTGATGCAAATTGATTGAATTTATTGCTTGGATTATTGAGTAATAATCACAGAACAAAATTTAAACTCTGATAATACTACTTTAACATGATTAAAAGAAAGTAATTAACATTGTTACTGGTTAGACATGAACCACCAGAACTTCATATATAGTTTTCCTGCCTAATAATTTATCTGAATCTAAATAAGAATTTTAATGTTCTGCTCTAGAACAAAAATTGAGAGCAATTCCTTCCAATGAAGTCATGTCAATACAAAGAAAAAATTCACAATTATTTGTGCACACAATTGATGATATACTGTTCTGATCATTATATTACTTGTATATATGAATATGATACATATTACATCAATTAAAGAGAGTGGGTAGTCCAAAAGACATGTATGTATGTATGTATGTATGTATGTATGTATGTATGTATGTGTTAGTGAAGCATTTATCTTCAGTTGTTAGCGTATGGTTGCTATTGATTACTTTTAAAGGTTTAAGTTAATTATTTTTATCCACATAAATATCATTTCTTTTCTAAATACACAAATATTAGTCTTATATGCAATGTAAAACAAACAAAACTTGAGGTTTAATCTAGTTGATTCAAGCAATTTCTTTAGGAGAAGATTTTTAATAAAACTTGGATTTAAATTTCAGCATTTGCCAATTTTTTTTCTTTTATTGTTGTATCGCGGCCTCCTTTATGTATATATATATATAACAGGGTTGGTGATTATAGGTATGTTGCATAACTCTTGTTATAAAATTATCTTTATGCCGCTTAAAATTATCAAAGTTTCTTATATTGACAGGAGCTTTGCATTTTTGTTGCGGAAGTGTGAGATCTCCTATGAAGTGTTTAATTATGGCAAAGATTAGTGCTGCAACAATATTTTGTATTTCTTGGTTTCCTTCATTGAGGACTAATTTTTTTTCATTATCAGTTTTAACAGCTTTAAGTATATCTTCTTGTTATTTGGGCTTAAAGAAGTTATCCCGCCATCCTTTTCAACTTCAAAGTAGTAATTAAGAATGTTTTAATTTTTAGCGTCCTTGGGGCCAGTGTTACACCACCTCAAGTTTGTATGGATCAAGTTAGTTGAAGGCCCACCAACAGTAGGAAAAAAAGACTGAGAGTAATAGCCCAAAGCTCCAGCCTCATGAAGATGAGAGTCGACTAACGGAGGAGTTGGGGAACCCCAACAGTCGTAATTATTGCATGGGACACATTGGGGCAGATAATTAAATACCAGCGCTGTCAAATGAAGATTGCCCCCCACCTGTTCATTTACAGTTAAATCAGATCCATTTCCTTTGAAGCAAACCTCTCTGTTACATGGACAAAGAACCTCGAACTCTCCACAAGGGAAATTCCAAGAAGCCTTAAGTGAGTCTCGAGCAGCGATGTCGTTAACGGCTTTGTCCGGTGAAGAATCTAAAGAGTCGTCTGAAGACTCGTCGTCCACAAAAACGTTGCACTGCCCATACCTCCCGGTGAGAATGGAATCTTTAATGGAGACTATGATCCTACATGGAGAACCTCTCATGTTGACAAGGACTGACGATGGGATTCTACTTCTTGACTCAACATTAACGAGAAATCTAGCCTGGTCTAATCGTTGCCTGTTAGCTAAGCATAACAAAGGACCCCCAACTGTCACCTAATGATCTGAAAATTTTTTCATTCCAGACAGGTTACGGAACCTCCTCAAGGACCACCCAAACCGACACTAACCTTTGACAGAAAGAGGAATCCCAGGGACTCACACTGTTAAAGACGTCCTTGCATAAACTCTTATAGTCTCGAACAAAAGTAGCCATCGATTCCTTGCTGCTAAAGGTTAATAATACAGAGACGCCTCCCATGTAACTTGTTTGACAGAAAACACCATCATCGGATAGTTTTTGTCTAAGATCATCAAGATGACATAATCCAGACAAATGGTCGACGGCGCTGAAGTCCAACCACTCCATCTCTTTTTTGGGAATGTTGAGATCAAAACTCACTTCTTTCACATCTTTCTTAAGAACGTTAGATACAGATGGAGATGCATTAGAGGGAACCAACTTCAAGATAGGTAGTGCACCATTTACTTGGACCTTTAAGTCTAGCAACGCTTGCTTGTATGTCCAGTGGTCTCTAGTAGCCAAACTGCTGATGAACCTATTATTATTTGCCTGGTTGAACCCAGAAACTTTCTTACGAGAAACTGATGATCTGTCACTCCAACCAAAAGAAGCTTTTTCAACCACGATATGGAAAACATCAATCTTCCTCATATTCCCATCTTTGATTGCTTTCAACATCTCAACCTCGCTTTTGTATCTCAAAAAAGCAAACGTAGTTTTTGCCTGAGGAGGCCGTCTGTTATTCATGGAGATGTAGACATCCATCACGTTGCCGTAAACACCAAACACCTCCCATAAAGCCCTTCTAGAAACCCTTTTGCTAATATTGTCAACGAAGACGGTGAACAGTTTTGAACGCCAATCGGAACCGTGGCCAAAGGAAGAAGACTCGCGGACTTTCTCAGTGGAATCTCCCATGCTAACACGACCCTTTCCTCTATTCTGTCCATTTTCATTTCCATTTCTTTGCAATTTCTCCATCTTCATTTTCATTTCCATTTCTTTGCACGATCATCCCAGTCTCTTAACTCTCAATTGTAATGTACAATTGAATGATATATAAGCTCCCTTAATAATTTTAATTTTCCAACACACAAAAGAAAGTTGTGTAATTTCCTATATAATTCTCCAACTTCTATATACAGAGATAATAGAGCGATTTTCAGTAATTTTTTCAATTTTTAAAAGATGAAACTTTACACTAAAATTAATTTCTTGTAGAGTATTATTAATGGTAGGTAAATAACGACCGAATTTCAAACAATTTCTTGCACGACAGATATGATAAATGCTTACTGTTCAGGCTCCCCTTAAAAGCAAAGCAATGAAAGATTTACCTTGGAATGATAAATAGTCAAATCGATTTTTTCTTGCCAATTTTGGATTTTACGGTCAAAACTACACTTTTTTGTTAAAACAAACCATCAGACCTTTTCTGAGAAAGCATAGGAAATACCTAGATTCTTTTTCAACATCGTAGAAGAAGCAAGTTCTTTTAGATAATTGAACACTCCAGCTTTTGATATGAGCAAGTGTGCTCAATCTCTTAAGAACTGCAAGCCAAGCAATGAAGCTGTGTCTAGAGAGAGATGAGGAGCTTTAGACCAATTTATGCGAGGTCCCTATGGGATGTCTATCTCTGATTCAGATCGATGTAAATATATATTTTTTGAATAAATTTCATATATATTTGTGGATATATATTTTGTAAATATTTCGTATTTACTTATCTTTTCCGAATAAAGTTTATACTTATATAATATATTACCGGATAAATTCAGTATGAAATTTACACCAAAAAAATTCAGTATGAAATAAATAAAGTAAAAATTCCACCAAGGAACCCTTTATGCATGTACTGTTTTGACCATCAAGCCATCATATATCTTCCCCAAGGGTTGGTTGTTAGCCACTTGGCTATACAAAAAAGGGGCACCTTTCTGACAAAAGGCCGAAATCAGCACACGGAAAAACCCCACAAAGAGAAATCACCAACCGACTTTGGATTAGGATTAGCCCTTATTAAATGGTAGTTAGGGCATTTCCCATTGCACTGCAATGAATGACAAATAATGCATGTTAATTAATCAAAGAATAATAGAATCAGAACCCCACCCCCTTTTTTTTTTTACCAAGAAAAATATTCTTTTCACAGATACTTTTTTCCTATATATATTGGAGCCCATCTTCTAACCATTTTCGCAACAAACAAACAAGCTTATCACTCCCTCTATATACCCAAAAAAACCAATCACTTAATCTACCAAGCTAGCTACCATGGCATACAATCATCAGGTTGATTATAATAACCTTCAAAAGATTGCACTAGATGGCTTTGCTCTTTTAGAGAAACACCTTGGCCGAGAGCAGAGGCACACTCCTCCCATTGCTAGGAGGCTGCAAGATCAGTATCATCAGCATCAGAAGCTAGCCTCAAACCAATATTCTCACGATGAATTTGATGATCAAGCTTATGTTCCAGCAAAAGAGCCTGCCTTTCGAAACTATCGTCCCCCCACAAAACAGCGCTACGAAACCTGGTACTTCTTACCGGTACCCCAAGCTCCTAAGCAAGAAGAGGCTGTGATTAGCTGCACGCAGGCAGCTAAAAACTATGGTGGGATACTGTTTAAGGATTATGCCGCCTATAAAAATAAACCCCATCGTTTGGGCCATAATTATGATTAACTTCGTTGCCTTGGCATGTTTAATTACTTAGTTTTCTTGTCAGTAAAATAGTACCAGTACTGGAACTAGAGTTGACAGTTAGAATATATATATGTGTAGTTCTTAGGTTTACACCACAGCTTGTAGCAGCTAAAAGTAAGGGTTTGCTTGTAATTATGCGTAAGCTTTGAGTTTAACTTGTCTTTCCTTTTATTATGAGTTGATTCACTCTCTCTAATTATAACGAGACCATCTAAACACATCCTATTTTTTTCTTCTCTCACCCTTTTTCTCCTTTAATGAACAGTAACCATGTAGTGTAAAATAGGGTGTGGGAAGAAAAAATTAGGGTGTGTTTAGTTGCTCTCTAACATAATTAATCATATTGGACTTGTTATAGTTAAATTAGATTCAAATTTAATCAATATCAATAGTCACATGGTCCGTTAATAATATTGAATTCTTAATTTCAGTGATAATGATTGATCCACTCAATTTTAAAAAAATAATTCAATCAATGTTTATTAACTCAATTGTGAGTATTTAAGTGATTCATTAATTGGTGTAGCTTTGTAAGCTTATAAGTTATAGTCAAGTTTTAATTTTAAAATTTTTCACATATAAAGGGCATAGATGAAAGTACTAATGAATAACATGTATTATATATTGGTTGGTTTGTCGTATAACTATAATTAAAGATAATAGCAGGAATGAACTCGAGTCGAATAACTAATTTTTTAATTAATTTCATGTTTTAAATTTGTTTAGTTGAGCTCAGGAATTCCATTAGTTACATAAAAAGAGAAAAAGCCAAAAAAAAATGCACGGTAAAAATCGTTTTCTGTTTTTCTTTCGGTAACACAATCAAAACTCAAAAGTACTTCAATTTTTTTAGCTTAATTTCTTCTTCGAACATGAAGATGAGCTTCATAATTAGCATAACTGGATGTATATGCATGAATAATACGCACCGACTCACCGACTTTGAGTGAGTCTAAAGTTCAAAAACCAAATGCAATGCTCTTCACGAAAAGATACAAAGGAAGAAAAAAAAATACTGTCTTTTTAATTCGCTTTAAACTCAATATCCCAAATGCTAGCTTTGGTCAAAAGAAACTCTCAAATTCTGTTCATCACTAAATTACAAGTATGGACCTATTAAATGATTAATCAAATAAATTTGTCATATGTCTAATGCCTTAACTTCTTAATTAGTAGATTAAAAATTAGATTCTAATTATGTTTGTAATCCTGACTTTGGTTATATAAAATTCCGCTTATTCACCAAAAAAAAATTAAATTCCAACTAAAAATTCATTATAGTTATCATAATTTTTTAAAAAAATTTCATATATGCTGTTATTTATATGTCCAAAGCACTTAAAATTGGAGTTTGGAATAATGAATTTAATTAATTAACTAATATAAATTTTTTTAGTATTCTTATCCAAAGTTAAACTATTATCTCATGCACTTTCAATGATGTTTTTAGATTTTACAAAGAAAGTTAGTAAGATTATAAACACCTTTCAAGTTATATTAATTTTAAAAAAATTAATTAAAAAAAAGATATATGACCGTTTTCAACTCTACTTATAAAGTTAGAAAAAATTACACTCTCAATATATAAAAAATAAAATCTTATTATGAAAGAATATAATTTGTATGGAATAACTAAAATTGAAGTGATGATTTTGTTGCCAACAACATTTTAGTCTAGTAGTTAAGAATGAGTTGTGGTATATTGTAAGTCTTGAGTTCAAATCCAAGCACCCTCATTCCCAATTATTTAATATTCTTCTTGTAACAAAAAAAAAGGAAGTGATGATTTTGTTCCAAGGAATCTTAATGTAATGTATTGTATACTCTTTCAAAAATTCTACCCAAATGAAAAATCCTTTTTAGAATGGAAAATTATCCTATACACTGTTAGTGGAGTTTTTTAATTTCACAAGTGGGGTTAGGATGATGACATGTATCTCATTTCATTTATTTTTTATTTTCTTAATATTTTTAAAAGACACATGTCATCATCCTAACTCCGCTTGTGGAGTTAAAAAACTCCACTGACAGTGGATATGATAATAATCCTTTTAGAATTTATATTTGATGTATTGTCAGTATATAAATCTAATACATTGTTATTGAATCATATCATGACACCTTATTAATTAGTAAATATAATAATATTTATTCTTAAGGATTTTTACTTTAAAATTTATAAATTAATGAGATGACATATTATAATTTATTAACAATAAATTAAGATTTATACACTGATATAATGCATTAAATATAAATCCTATTTTTATTACGTTAAAAGTTTTAAATTAAATATTTATTAATAAATAAAAATTAACTCATGATGTATAATCCTCTTCAAAATTATTTTTATTAATAATTTTGAGAAAAGGACATACGAGGCAAACCCATTTTGAAGCATATCTAACTTGATGTTATCCATAACTACCCTTAGGAAATTAAATTCCTAATAGCTGATTGGAACTCAAAAAAATCCTTTAGAAAATAAAAATAATATCCTAAAAAATATCATTAGATAAAGTGTTTAGAAAGGCTATCTTTTTCAAAGCAAATGTGACTGTTATAACTTAAATTAATAGTAATAATCATTTGACAGCTTTGTTCTCCAATTCCCCATTAATAAGTATATATATGGAAGTCCCACAAGACTACCTTTATATCTTGCCTTTTATTCTGGCCACTTGGATAGCAGCTGCGTGCGTGCAAGGAAGTACTTGACTAAGAAAGGGCAGCAATGGGTATCAAAATAAGATAACTCCGCAGGTTAGGGATAACCAGCAACTTGAACGATTAGGCATTCCGATTTCGTTGTGATTCATGTTAATCAAGAATGGAATACTTCACAGAAAGTTGGAGGAATAAATGGGGTACCCCATTTCCTCTTTTTCCTTTCTTTTTCTCCTAAGAAATTTCCCTAATTTTTGTCTTTTTAATTTTCTTAATTATGATGAACCCTAAAAAGGGATTGATTCAATTGATTAACCTCTGTCTCTTATAAAATGTTTCAATTCGAATCTCATCAATAAATTTGGCCGATTGGTGTTCATATGTATTATGTCGATAAGTCAAATACATAATAATTTTTTTAATTTTTATCAAAATAATAATTTTTTAATTTTTATCAAATTTTAATCCATATCACTTTTGTATTTTTTCACATCATTTTCACGTGATGTCATATCATTTTTTGGATTATCAAATCTGATAGTTGGTGGTCTAATTAAACTCAACAAATGAAATTAAGTGCACGTCTAAGATTTAGATTAGAACAAATATTTAATTTTAAAAATGGGAGGTTAGGGGCTTCCAAGGGCCTTCCACTCTCTTAAACTTCCTATATATAGGGGCCTGGCCTCTAACCATATAGACAAGAAAAACAACACAAATTTACTTGCTTTGCCAAACTGCAAGAAATACTAACCATGGCATGTTCAATAGCTCACCTTAAGAAGGTAGCCTCAGAAGGCTTCCCCTTGATAGATGAGGTCTATGGCCGGCAGACCGGTAGAGCTCACAGGCGTGCTGCTGCTGCTCCCAGAAATCAAGATCACTATCATCATCAGAAGCAGCTGGTGCCGAGCCAATACGTTTATCATGGACCTCAAGCTGTCACTGTTGTCCAACAGCCTGGCAGCGGCAGCTATCATCAAATTCAGACCACAAGAAACCATGAAACATAGCTGCAGAGGTTGCTGCAATCAGCAGCAATGATGCTGCAGCATACTATGGTGGGATGCAATAATGGCCATGGTAACACTAAACACCAACAGTGGGCTTAGAATTTCACTGTTTAGCTTAATTAGCTTCTTTGATTTCTGTAAAAACACTACTACTATAGCTAGTAGGCTTAGATCTCCTCAGCCTGCTTTGTAACATGCATGTGTTTTTCTAGTGTTACACCAGAACTAAAGCAGCTTGAAAATAAGCTCTGCTTTGTGTAAGATTAGAAGTTGTATTTTTTTTAATTTGCTTATGCAATCTGTACTTAAGTTTCTCTTGCTTTTGTTACATTAATTACAATTTACACAAAATCAAAACTCTTCCAATTTCCATCTTCCATAATATCATCTTCCAATAGTTTAATTATAAGGTTGACAGGTTGCTTTTTATATATGCATAGTAACTGGCTGAAAATTAATCTGAAATTCAGATTTTTTGGGGGATTTGCTTCTTAATATTGAACATTTTAGCTGTTTCTATGACATTGTCAGGTATTCTTCTAAGTTTAATGCATTTTTTTTTCGCCAAATCAGATAATTCATTGACGGATAAATCATATGAGATTTTACAAAATCCAAAGGATTGCACATATCCCACCCAAAAAACCTCCTTATCCCGAAACAGACTCCTCCCAACAGGAAATAGAAACGAAAAGGATCCCATAAACACAGAATCGATCAAAAACCAAAACAATCAAAACACCAAGCCATAAACATTTCTTTATGATTGACTCCTTCCTTTGCCGAGGATGTGCTTGCCATTAGCTTCCTTGAAAATAATGATCATTTCCGCTAAACTGACCAAACAAACCACCACCAAGCCCAGCCAGCAAACTAATCATTCCTGCCACGCAGAACAACAGCACCAATGTTCAGCACATGCCAACGCTAACAGAGCCTCATCCTTTTTTTTTTCTAAATCAAAAGTGGTATTAATCTAAGGTTTAATACAATGCATTCGTAATAATACTTGAAGAAACAAATTGAAGAGAATCCAAGGAACTTTTGGAAGATGGCCAACAGGTGTTTGAGAATCTCACTTTATTAACTAAAATAACATAACTTTTCTAAGTGGAAAGTGCCTTTTTCTTCATGGAAGATCAAATCTAATCAGTAAACAGAGGAAAATCTTTTTCTACTTCTTCAGTCTTAACAATGACTTTGAATGAAATTAAGGTCAGTCTATTACCCTCGAAGGGCGTAATTCGACTTAAGTTCTAAACTCGTGACACTATCAGACTTCGGAATATGAACAGTAATTACATTTATATCACTTAAAAAATCATAATTTTTTCATTTTTCAATTAATCAAGAAGGATTTTGTTTGATGTCTTGTTGGTATTTTTGTTTCACCAAAACAACTTCTTGTCCAAAACATGTTATCATGTGCTAAAGAGTAGTCATTGTTCAATGATTCCTATCATAGAAACTTTGCCTTTTATAAAAAGAACAGGGGCATGGTGTCTAATTATTAGAGTTCATCTCAGTGAAGGGCATTATTCTGACTGGCCCATCATCTATTGAAATTACATTTATTCTTTTTGGGATATGAACCCACCTAGTGTAAAATGAAATTTCTTATAAGATTATAGACTCAAGATTTAATATATGTGAGATAATACAATAGACTTCTATCACGTGTAGACAAAGACATATAAGCTTATCATGTGATAATCTTAGAAGAAGTCGGAAGAGATAACAAGCAAGAATTGCATAATAAAATTTGGATTTTGAAACTATATTAAGCATTTAAGCTAAAATCAATTGATTATAGGTGGAAGGACTCTATTTAAATATAAGACAGAAAACACAATATTTGATATGATAAGGGATACCCTTTAACAAAGATCTTTCAAGAAAGAAAGTTCAAACAAAACTTTTGATATCCCTTATTATAAAAATATATGTGCTCTATTAATTATAAGTTACTGCTTTTGGTAATCCTTCTATTAGTTCTAAGTTCACTTCATTAAAAATATCAAACTTAAGATAAATTAATCTGTTTCCTGATTAGAGGACTCCTCCCATTTGATAAGATGAAAGAATGTAAGCAAACAACGAGGAATTAACAGACAAAGAACAAAATTATACAATCTTCTAGTATACCAAATCCTCTCATTTATCCCTGCTAGAAAGCAAACTCATGGAAGGAAACAAGAATAGATGCTCAGTGTAGCTCATGATCATGATGAGAACTCGTCAAAAAATCCTCATTTCAGCTAGATTATCTGTATAAGATTTTTTTTTTGGGTAAAAAAGGAAAACAAACACTAATAAAATCCGAATCCAATACCACCCATCCCAAAATTTTTGGCCCCAGTGGCCGAGAATCATACTTTTCCCTTTCTCTATACTGCTTGGAACTTTGAAAGTAAAAGAAAACAGAGAAAGTCTGCTACTTTTAATGACAAAAATGATATATATTAAAATTTGGCAAAAAAATATGTTTCTTATTTGGCCTGTGAACACTTTTTTGACACAAAACAAACACGATAAAGATTCATGAATTACTAAATCTAAATATTTTGTGGTAAATTTTTGCTAATTTACCTTAATTAAGGTTATGTTTACACGTTCGGATGACTAGAATATCCTTAATTTCCACGAAAAATCGGTTAGTCCAAGTCAATATTACTTTCCATTATTCTAACCTAATTTCTTAAAGAAAGAATTTTCACCAAAATATTTGTTGTTGTACCCATCAAGAAAAAGCAAAAAAAAAAAAGTTGTGAAAGGAATTTTGAATGGAATCCTTGGACCTCCTTTACATATATTGTTCAATAAGAAATTGAAAGCATATGCATGGGAGAAGAGACATGGCACTTTATCCACTTTAACAGACTCTGTATCTTTCAATTTCTTGCCACCTTTGAACATTGGTCTGCCTAATCTCAGTAGAGATAAGCCAGAATATTTCTGCCCTTTCATTCAAAGTCGGTTAAACTACCACAACAGGGATATATCTTTCTTCATTATTTCGCTTTAGTTTCTTGTCCTTTTCTATCCCCTGGAATCGATCCATTCAAATCATAATCCATCTCTCGTTTCCAAGGAATTCTCAATGTCCAAAATAAAGTCCAAGATGATCCACTTGGTACATCTAACTTGGGTTTATCTTATAATAAGCAATAGTGATAGAATTTATGACCAACTTGGAATTTATCTCAAATGACTCTTGGAATTAAGATTTTATTTAGGAAATTTGGAATTCAAAATCTAGCACCTGTAATCTTTTCCCTCTTTTGAAGCATTAACCTACTTTAATACATTTTAGAAGCCAAACTCTAAAAAAAAAACCCCAGTACATGATATTAAGCATTTCAAGTATTGAACTTTCGAATTAACTTAAATGGTTCATTCAATCGCTTTTAAAACATAATATTCAACAGGTTTTAGGTTTAAATTCTAACACTTGCAATTTTTTTTTATTCACATGCTTTGATCTCATTTGTAAAAATAAAATAAAACATTTTAGATGCCAAGCCCAATTTGATCATCGAGATACAAGTTCTGATCTCAGGGAAATTTTTTTTTGAATCCTATAATAAATTTTAACATGATTTAATCATAATCACAAAATTTTAATTAAAATCAGATTTTTGTTCAGAATTTATGAAACTAAATTCTAATTAAATCACGTTAAGAATATGCTCTAATTATCCCACAAGATCAAATCCCCTATTATCGAAGCTTGTCAGTATTGCTTTCAAGGTCTTCGTCAACATTGTTAATTTCTACTGCCGTGATTTGAACATTATTGAGAGAGTCTTAGGACTAATTAAAGAACCTCATTTTACGAAAAGGTCTGCCATGAAAGCAAAAGAATCAGCTTTCATTCCTCTGCAATCCGAAGAAGCAGAGCCAAGTTATTTAGAAGTTTCTTCTTTAACTGTTATCAGTATTTTACATGGAAGAAAAATATCACACATAATAGAAAATTTTAACAGTAGGAAATTTAACAAAACTTTAATTGTTATCACCGTATTTTAATTGGCATTACATATAAAATGACAAAAACATTTAAATGCAATAATTAAAATTCATATATATATATATATATATATATATATATATTCATATCAATCATTCGTTTCTTTGTTTAGATTGGTGTTTGCTGGGAAAGATGGGTGAGAGCAGGAAGACTGGAAGGTGAAGTGGTTCAGTGACGACAAGGGGCTTGGCCTCATAACCCCAGACGAGGGGTTTGAGGATTTGTTCATTCACTTCTCTGCGATCCACGCTGACTCCGGGGGCTTCCGTAGCCTTGCTAAGGGTGACGAGTTTTCAGGTGTAAACAAATAAAACGTTCGATGAATCATTCGCGGTTTCTTTTCATTTATATTCTTTTATTATTCTTAACAAATGATCACGAAAAGAAATATAATTCGTTCATTTATGTTCACGAACAAACTCATTTAATATTCATTTAAAATTTATTCGTTTAATGAATTATTTAATGTTCGTTTACTGTTCGATAATAATAAACTTTTAAACTATATATTAACTTATAGATTATTTTAATATATAATTATTAAATTACATATTTATTTAAGATTTCTTAGTTTGACATCTTATATATTAAGATGAATATAATTTGTTTGTATAGTTTTTTTTTGTTTAGTGTTCATAAACGCATTCGTTTAATGTTCACGAATAAGTGTTTTTGAACATGTTTATTTAATATTCACGAACACGTGTTCATAAATATGTTCATTAATATTCGTGAATAAGTTTAATGAAAATATCCCACTTCGTCGGGCTTTCTTGACCTTTGATATATAGCTATGTGAAATGGTTTCATCCTTAATGGAATGGAGTTGACAAGGTCAAAACTTAGATTGATTGATTGAGAATCAAATGGAATGGCTGACTTTCTTGCTAAGTCTGGGGTCAACAGAGATGAAATGTTCATGGCACATGGTGGTTGTTTGTCCAGTGTGGGGTGGCTGTTTTTGTCAGGTTCGGTGATTTGTTTGTGAAGGAAACCGAAACAAACACGCAGCGGAATTTAATTCATTCGGCCTTCACCAGGATCGATTCGGAGAGTTGCCTGATTAGGGTTTTGAGATTTTACCTAACATTTTCTCTGATTTTCTGTCGTTGGTCGAGTCACAAGCAACAACTTTTCGTTCCTGCCTCTATGGTATCCACACGAACGGATCTCACGACTCTTGAACGTCTCACGATCAGAAGCCTTAAAAGAGCGTTTTTATTTTATTTATAACCGAATTGCTAGCTTCGATTAAAAGAATTTTTGTTTTGTTTTAAAGAAGCTCTAAAACCACAGAGAACAGGTTTCTCTTTTTTTTTTTGTGTGTTTAATGGTGCGGCTCTGTTTTAGAAAACACAAAATATCCTTTTATAGGCAGTAAATTTTACCCTAAAATTTACTGTCAAACAGAACTCTAATCCTACTTAGAATGGGATTAGTTATATCCTTAATCCAATTCAGAATAGGATTAATTAAGCTCCTCATTGATCCGTTCTAAGTGTGCGACCCAAAAGGTTCTCAAAACAATGGCAATGACAAAATTGTCACAGGCAATGAGCGGTATCTAGTAACACATCATTGCTACCCATGTAACGAGAATGTCAATGACTCGACATAACCTTACTCGTGATAGATGTTACCGTGTAGTCTAATCCCTTTATCCTTTGATGTCTTGATTAGACACAAGTCATGGAATGTGTCACACTTGTATAGTCTAATCAGCGTTTCTTAATTCCTGAGTAGACTAATTAATCAAATAAAATCAATATCTCATATTGACTTATTCGAGCACGGCCATGCATTTCTTAGTCTCACTCTATCAAAGGGCCCAAGACATCACTCTTGTTATATAAGAGGGATAAATCCTATCTTGATCACTCAACATCCCTCTACATAGAACAAGGCATACCCAATTACTACCTTTATAGTCCATCCTGTTACGAATGACATCTAGCAGCATTAAAGTATGCAATTCTCTATGTTGGGATCTCTGATGATCTCAAGTCAAAGGATCACATACACCATCATCACTATGAGAATCGCTTATGACACTCATATAACAATCCATGTAGCATTCTCATGGAGGGTCGATCCAGTACATAGTTCTCTAACATGTACCTATGTGATGACCATGACAATGGTCATCAGTCAACCACATACTAGTCTTATCGTATCATTGTTATCCTTGTTCACAATAATACTTGACTAGGGATATTTTAAGAATAGTGTGTTATTACTATTCTAAGGACATTATCATATAAGATTACATTACGCAGTTATAAGATAAATATAATAATGAACTATAATAAATAAAATGTCATGATACATAAAAAAATGCCAAAGTCAATCATCTAATGAATGGTTCTAAGGGCATAATTCAACAGTTTGTCCTGGGTTGTATTGTGTTTATGTTCTGTTTCGTGGGTTTTATTCTGTTGGACCATGCAGGGGTGCTTCGTGTGATTTTTTCATCTGGAGTCTTGGCTGTTGTGTGATGGTCTGATTTTTCAGTTTAAGTTGCAGGGGTGTCTTTTTTTCTGTTTGTCTTTTGATTTGGCTGCTCTTTAGGAGGTTTTGCTTGCTGATTTGGTGTGTTTTAGTTGGTCTTTGTTGCGGTAGCTGGGCTTTGTTTCTTGTCTACATGGATGTACCATTCTCTTTATGGTTAATAAAGTTCATGATTTAGCAAAAAAAAAAAGATCAAAACTTAGAAAACTTTCAGATGCAAATTGATTGAATTTATTGCTTGGGTTATTAATAGACATGAATCACATAACAAAATTTAAACTCTGATAATACTACTTTAACATGATTAAAAGAAAATAGTTAACATTGCTACTGGTTAGACATGCCCCACCAGAACTTCATATATAGTTTTCATGCCTAATAATTTATCTGAATATAAATCAGAATTTTAATGTTCTGCTCTAGAACAAAAATTGAGAGCAATTCCTTCCAATGAAGTCATGTCAATACAAAGAAAAAAGTCACAATTATTTGTGCACACAATTGATGATATACTGTTCTGATCGTTACATTACTTATGATTATGAATATGGTACATATTACATCAATTAAAGAGAGTGGTTAATCCAAAAGAGATATATGTATGTATGTATGTGTTAGTGAAGCATTTATCTTCAGTTGTTAGTGTATGGTTGCTATTGATTACTTTTAAAGGTTTAAGTTAATTATTTTTATCCACATAAATATCAGTTCTTTTCTAAATACACAAATATTAGCCTTATATGCAATGTAAAACAAACAAAACTTGAGGTTTAATCTAGTTGATTCAAGCAATTTCTTTAGGAGATGATTTTTAATAAAAATGTGATTTAAATTTCAGCATTTGCCAATTTTTTTTCTTTCATTGTTGTATCGCAGCCTCTTTTATACTTAAAAAATGAGAAAATTGGATTAAATCATATACATGTGTGTATATATATAAAAGGGTTGGAGATCATAGGTACGTTGCACGATTCTTGTTATAAAATTATCTTATGCCACTTAATATTATCAAGTTTCTTTTATATTGACAAGAGCTCTGCATTTTTGTCGTGGAACTGTGAGAGATCTCCTATGAAACGTTTAATTATGGCAAAGATTAGTGCTGCAACAATATTTTGTATTTCTTGGATTCCTTCATTGAGGATTAATTGTGAAATCCCCAATTTCATGTAATTTCTTCATTTTTGTAAAGTATTCCAACTGAAATGATTAAGTAAAAATGAGGATTTGATATAAGAATGTTATATAAAGAACATTGAAAGAATAATTGAAATTGAAAGTCAAATAGTCAAAGAATTAAATTGATATTATGAGAATATTGGAGTATGAAAAGAATTAATATTAGATTTCGTGCAATTAATAGACATGTGTCATATGAATAAAAGGAAGTAAATTGGTCAAAGGGTCAAGGCAATTATGGCTGATAAGGAAAAGAGATTAACATGCAATTAATGAAGCAATGAGTCATCATCTTCTCTCTCTCTCCAAGTCGGCAGCATCATCCAGCCCCTCTTGTTCGCTCAATTTCTCCAAGTTTCCTCCCATGGTCACCTTGACAAACCACCACTTCTTGTTATCCAATCGCTAAGCTCCCTTAATGAAAAAAAACATTCGTCACACAGTTTTTGCTTCTTAAAAATTTGAAAAGAAGAAAACCTCTCCTGTAGCAGTAAAAAATGGGGTTTTTGAGGTCCTCTGTTCAGTCACCCTTTGTAACATCCCGTTACCACATTTTTCACGTATTTCCATACAACTTAACCGGTTGGGCTGTTTGCGATGCCATTAACATTCAACAGTAACAGTGATAAATGATATCCATTCATCTATTAATTATGGAATATGAAATTTCTTTTCATTATCCCTTTGATCTGACATCCCCTATTAACTTTTATTTCACTAAGATAGTACTGTATATATATGTCTGAAATGTAAAAGAGAGACTGTACCTGTCACATTTAACGTGCCATGTCTCAGTGCTTTAAGCATAGCTATACCCATCTGAGAGCTAATTCTCTCAACTCCATGTACTTCTTATCTGTGGAGTTAAAACAAAGGGATGAGCGATTCATACGCTCAGTAAAGGACACATATGCTGCTTTAAATAAAGCAAAACTATATATCGCAACACATTTGATTTTCCCAAAATCATATCGAATATGAAATCAGTGGATATAGTAAAACAGCACTCTCAATACACCACTGAATCACTGGCTAAACAATTTATTTTAAAATGCAGTAAACAATACATAGGATTCAATAAATCTTATCAGTAAACAGAAATAAACAAGTTGAGACTAGGCATCACCCTATAAATAAATCATGCTATCATCGTTCCCCCTCCCCCTTGCGAGAACGGAATCTGCCGCTATTGGGGTGCACCCGTAGGCCATTGCCCCTCACGGCTATCTCAGATCTATAGCCATAATCTATAGGTGGTCCTCGAGTCCATTTGCCAGGTGACCTCGAGACCTGCTGATGACTTGGCGGGTCCATCAGCCTCATAACTCATAACTCTGCATGAAACTAGGGGCCTAAAGTCTCAAAATCACTTTTATAACTCATGAAAAACCTTTAAGGAATCATTTCATAATGTCATCGTTTTCTTTCCAAAAAGGTTTTAAGAACAGCCCGCACTCTCACTGAATTCCGTGTGAGAAAGGCACGGGTTAAACTGACTCGTCATGGCTAGTTTGCCCATGGTCAACTCACCCATTAGTCAACTCGCCCAAAAACATAATGAAAACAATTCATTTTTCGTTCAAAAATTTTGGAAAAGCGAAACCTGTTCGCCATGGTCGACTCGCCCGATATGGCTCGCCCATGACAGTTCGTCCAACGCGGAGAACCTGTGTTCGCCCGCCCTCTTGCTTTTAAAATCCGAAAGCAAACTGGCTCGCCCTCAGTGGCTCGCCCCGTAATCTATTCGCCAAAAGGTTTCAAATTTCTATTTTGAAAATATTTAAAACGTCTCATTTATTTCCTTTAAGAAATTACTCTTTAAAACTGTTTGCCAAGGTCAGCTTGCCCTTCACGGCTCGCCCCTGACTAGCTCGACAAGACGGTGAATTCGTATTCGCCAGTCACTTAGCTTTTCAAAAGAGAACTATATCTCGTTGATTGCGGTTCGCCCGCCCTCAATTTAAACAAAGGGCCGTTCGCCCAAACATATTAAAACCAGTTCGCCCCCCTTTAAACTAGAGACGGTTGTATAAAATTATAAAACGGATTGGCTCGCCCGCCAATACCAATTCGCCCAATTCACACCAATCATCCAAACCATTATCAAAACCAATGCATGTCAGAAAACAAAACATTTAACTTAATGTTTTCATAAAACTTACTCCACAGGACATGCATTACTTCACACATATCTCCCTTACCTGTTAGAAACGAAGCCTTGCTTCGCCCTGCTCTCTGTTCGCCCACAGCTATTCCCCATTCTCGGCTGCAAATTATATAAATTTCGTTAATATTTTCTTTTTTATAATATATATAATTTTCCATTACTTGGGCGAAATTAAAATAAATCGAATCACTACTCGCCCAAATAGAGCTTCACTAGTTCACCTAGATGAGCTCGCCATTCATCATATGGCTACCACGTGGCATCTCGCCCGCCATTGCTCACGAGACCATCATTGGCCTAATTGTGGGAGTTCGCCCACAATTCTATTCGCCCAAAGCCTCTGCATTTGAGCTCGCCCATGAATTCATTTCACTAGAATTGGGCGTTCTCGCCCCTTGAACACATGCTTTACCTTGGCGAGTTCCTCATTATCTATTCGCCTCATTGGCGATTACTAGTTTCAACATGGGCGATCACTGTAGTCGCCATTGTCGTCACTTATTCCATTATTTTCCTTGTTTTCATATTCTCCAAAGATCTAACTAAAAACAAGACTGTATCTATGTTTATTACTGCATAAAACATAGAAATCTATCATTGAGCATCAAGAAAACCTCAGAAATCTGAAACTCACCTCAACCAATTGCACTTCCTGAACAGGTTGTTTTCCATCTCATGTTGGCCTTCCTTTTCCTATTCCTTCAGCTCATCAACTATGGAGGAAAGGTTTTATAAGCATGTTTACTGGTTTAGCCAACTTAAGGTTTGAAGTTCAGTAAATCAGGCATGATAGAAATGAGAGGAATCAGAACATAAACTGGCAGTTGCACAGCTCTCGTGAAGGAGATGAAGTTTGCCAAATGAGTTTTCCTCAAGCCTTTCTCCTTATATAAACATGCTAATCCAATCCGAAGCTACCGCCTGTCCCTTATCCTGTATCCTTCATCATTTCACGTCTTTAATGCATGAAGAAAACTGAAGCACAAGTGGCGTGAAAGTCTCCCTTTCACACTCTTTTTCTTCTGCTGCAGACTTTGTTTACTTCCTCAACCAATAAGGCTAATTCCCTTGTTGACTTTAACTTTTCTTCATTTATTGTCCTCAACCGTATTTTTCACAAAGTCAATCTTGGCTGCTAGGTTGAATTCTGTTTTCATTTGCCCTTCTATCGGGGCGACCACCTTACTCGCCAAATACATTGGCGTTCCTAGTCCTCGCCACAAGCGGCCATCACCTATTCACGGAATTGGCAAACTCAACTATTTGCCCATCCAAAGAGCAACCAACCAACTCGCCAATTGCTAAGATTCCCCACATTTGGAAATTTTTATTTAGCATTTTAATTTCCTCAATTTGTATGAGCGATCAGGAGCCCTCGCATCATTTGGGTGAACTAGTATACTCGCCCTCGCCACTATCCATTGTCGATCTGCTCAACCATTGGCGAACATACTACCTTCTCGCCCTTTGGCGAGCTGAACAACATTCTCGCCCATACCTTATTTCACCGAAATTGCTCCATTCTCATCTCATGATAACGAGCTTTTCAACTAAGTGGAAATCAATGTTCATTATTTATTTAATTTCCATTATTAATTTATGAAATTAGACTCTACAGTAGTGTAGAATCAGATCTTACAACCTTGCAAAACTCTTCCGTTTTTGTCAACAATGTACCACCAAACATCCATTGGAGATGGCTCAAGCAAATTTTTCAACACCATGGAAGTGTCACAGAAGTCTTCATTCCACAGAGGCAAAGCAAGACAGGAAAGAAGTTTGGTTTTGTTCGATTCTCAAACATGGAAGATGCCAAAAATGCAATAGAAAAGCTGAATGGAGCGTGGTTTCTTGATTATAGGTTGGGAGTCCATTTTGCTAGAAATAATGAAAGAACATCCTATTGGAGAAAAATGAGAAGCATGCCATAGAAACTGTTTTCAAATCTACTCCTACAATGAATGGATTCTCACACTCTCACACAGATTCATTCAACATTGACAAAAACCATACGGAACATGAGGTGACAGAAGGTGACAAACTCGATTTTGTTGATGTGGTAGTCCCAGAACAGAAGCTGCAGTGGCTGGAAAATTCAGTTATTGTTTTAAGTAAGTTCCCTCTTGATATTCATGCTCTCCAACAACTTTTGTCCATGAAAGGCTACTCCCCTGTTTCAATTGCTGTGATGGGAGGTAGTTGGGTCTTGATACAATTAGACAGCAAAGAAGCAGTGCTGAAACTTCTCATGGATGGAAGCAAATGGATAGATGAACAATTTTTTTGGATGAAGCAGTGGTCAAAGAATTTAATTAGTGATGAAAAATTTGTTTGGCTTAAAATCAGCAATCTACCTCTTCATGCTTGGAACAACGATGTGTTTAAACAAATAGGCAATTACTGGGGGAGGTTCATTAAAGTCGATGATTACTCAAGCAAAAAGCAGAGGTTTGACTTCGCCAAAATCCTTATTATTCTCAACAAAAAAATTGCTGTAAAGAACTCATTTGAGGTCAGGGTAAATGGTGCCAAATATGTCATAAAGCTAGAAGTTGAGGACAGCTTCGAACCTGGGTGGAAACATCAACCTATTTCCACACCAGAAGGGATCTCAAGTCCAGCCCCTGTTTTTGAAAAATCACCTGTTTCAGCTGCAGAAATTCAAATGGGAGAAGATAATGTGGAAGAAGACCACAATTCGGCGGCAGAAGGTGTAAACAGCAGAAGTTCTCAGGGTACAATCGAGCCGCCCTCGAAAAATGAGGCGACTGCTTTCGAGGTTGTTTGTCAGTAAGCAAATGATGAAATGGCTGGCACTGTGAATCGAGAAGCAGAATTTGGAGGGAACTTTAATTCAAATTTTGCCGATGAGTTTTTGACCGCTGGAGGCACAGTGATGGGTCACGATTTGGATATCCCAAACCCAAAAAATGTCTATCACCCATCTTCTGACTCAGAACCATCGGACGAAAGAAATGAGGCTCTGAGCTTGATTGAGCAGAGAAGCCCAGATAAAGTTCAAAATGGAAACAAGGCACCTAATTCATCAGAGGAAACTCACGTGGAAAGCGAAGCCATAGTTAATGAATCACAAGAAGGTGGAGAAACCAGAACAGGGAGTACCAGAAGAAACAAGAAATTCATTTCTGTCTCTTCTCTTCAATCCAAAGATACCAATCGTGGAAAGAAAAAGCTTTCTTCAATAAAACGAAAAGGTAAGAAGAACAAAATGAAAGCAAACTTCTCCAAGGTAAATGAAATCAGCATGCTGGGTTACTCATCAGAAGCCCCTAGTCTATATGATGATGAAATCACGGATGATGACATTAAAAATAGAAACAGAGCCTTAAGAAAAGAAGCAAAAGCTACTCTAGAAGTAGCGAGATTGTTGGGACTCTCTACTACAGCAAGTGAAGAAGACATCATTCGAAGCCTTATGGAAGCGGAAATTGAAGATATGGCCAGAAATATATGCAGAGAATAGATGAAAACCGAGGTGAGTGAAATCCTTTTTTGTGGTTCATTAAATCATGCGCGGCATTTGTCTCTTCTGATGTTGAATTGCATATAATATTTCCTTTATAAAGTTTTGTTCCAGTTTGAAGGAAGAATTTCTGACAATCAGAGGCTACCATTTGGTTCGAATTAAGTAAAGCTGAATTTTGGTCTTTTAATGGTTTGGCAGAAGTTCAGGGTATAATTACTGTTTCAAATACAAACGATGGTTTCCAATTTGGCTTATGTGTTGATGTTGTTGTTAGACTGTGAAAAATCGGTTTAGAGAGGGGTTGAAATGCTTATTACAATATGGTCTAGAAATGTCAAAAATCATCTTGCTTAAACATTCTGCACGACAGTTAAAAGGAAAGAAAGGTAAATGGTAAAAGGGGCAAAAAAGAAAGCTTCTTATATGAGCAATTGCACAATCACAGTTTAGCAAAATTTGTCGGTTTTTTAAGTGGTATATGTGAAGATGTTAGACGATTGAAAAAAGGAAT
Organism: Heritiera fomes; assembly: GCA_032173925.1. NCBI lineage: Eukaryota > Viridiplantae > Streptophyta > Magnoliopsida > Malvales > Malvaceae > Heritiera > Heritiera fomes. Next base: position 37,759,798 of record JAPDPM010000008.1, read on the forward strand.
TGGGGGTGTTTACTTTGGCTTTCTTGATGTTGCTATCCTCTGTTATTAAACATCTCTGACGGAATCCTTTGCTTGATTTCTGTTTAGTAAGACAACCAGTTTTTGGCTGATCTCGGGTTGTAGGACATACACCGAGTTTAGAATGCAGTAACCAAAGAAGATTTATTTTCTTGATTTTTGATTAGCCTCTACCTCAGACAGGGGTTGCAGTTGTGGATGAGATCATTCCTTGTTCCTTTTCGTTCTGCCCAAGGATCGCATGGCTTCTCTATCCGTTATTGTTTCCAATTTCCTTGCTTTTTGTTGCTATTGTTCTGATTGATGATGCTCTTTCAGAGTTTGGAGCTGCCATAAACTCAAGCTTTGATCATTCAGTAAGTGGTCTTTTTGCTCCCCAGCTGTTCGTCGAAATGCTGCTTTAAAGAAATGGCTTCTGTTCTTAGCGCTCAGATTGTTATAGTCCGGATTGCTTTTGGATTCCTATGCTTTTGTTTGGGTTGTATTAGTCTAAGTCTGGACACAATTTGGTCTTTTGCTCTGGGGGCATAACACCTCCTAAGATGATTTGCTTGTGGTCCAAATTTGGACTTTGATATCAATCCATTTAAAAAATATTTTAATTTTCAAAAAAAAAAGCTCCCTTAACGAAAAACGCTCCTTGTCACTAGCTCAAGTCATACCTTTAATATGAAAGGCTGAATCCAAGGGATTAAAGAGATCAAAATTTCTGTTATTTTGGCTATAGACAAAGGTAAGGATAGAAGTTGATTCTTTGAATTCTATATATGATTTGGAGTTAAGTTGAATTGGTATAGTATGCTCATAAAGGTTTCTTAAAGGTGTGAGTTATGATGATGTTTATAACTTTGAAGAAGTGAAGGAAAAGAATTGGTGCAACCAAGTGATTTGCATTTCGAAAGTTAATTGAGGTAAGGAATCTATGTAACGAACGTAGGATGACTATGTCCGCATGTTTTTAAGTATTTTGGAAAGAAATACCAATTGGTTTAAGTGTAGGAAGGTTAAATTTCAGGTTTTACTCCTAGTTACCAAAATGCTAGGAGCAGCTGACTGTCTAGAGACAACAAAAACGAAGATTTTTCGAAAACCGACTCAAACCAGTCAACTGCTATTTTTCAGAAAGTATTCTGTTTCAAACCAGTCAACTACTATATGGACCAGTCGACTGCTATTTATTTGAAAAGCATTTTTTTGAGAAACTAGCCGACTGCCTATATGACCAGTCGACTGCCCTGTTTTAAGAAGCATTCTGTTTGCGAAACCAGCCGACTGCTATATGACCAGTCGACTGCCTTTTCTCGAAAAGCATTCTGTTTCAAAACCGGTCGACTGTTATATGGGACCAATCGACTACCTCATGTGTTTTCAGAATTTCGAAATATCAGAAGTTTTAAAAGAAAATAATTTCGATAAAGCAAGATATGTAAAAGCAGTCGACTGCCTTACAAAACCAGTCGACTGCCCCCTTTGAAAAAGAGGCTTTAAAGCTTATTTCAGAAAAGTATGATTGTCATTGCAAAAGCTATATGAAAAATGTTTTGAGACTAGGAAGTACTTGATGATTATGCACTTTTGTATATGTACATGGCTGAGGAGCCCTATTCCGGCCTTCAGTGCCACAGATGTTACTTGACTAGTGTTTATCGTGGCCCGCCGACATTTGGCCAATTGTCTCTGTTATATATTTAGCTAAGGAAGAATTCATGGCCCCTACGGGGGTACACCACCTGTTTATCTAGTGCATAATTCCGTTAAAATGCAAATAGTCTCTCTGTTATTTAAAAGTACCTGAAGTATATGAATTACTCGAAAGTATTTAAACTGCTTCTATATGATAATTTGAAAGAAGTTTATGATGTATGTTTATGTATGTTATTTGAAAGAAGCATATGATATATGCTTTATAATAATGTTACATGACATTATAGAGGCAAGCAAGAAACTACATATAGAGACATAGTATGCTATTTTACATATATTTCTTACTGAGCGTAAACTCACTCCTTTACAACTATTTTTCAGACTACTTGAAGTGATCCCTCGCTCTAGATAGAAGAGCCTATTGGATCTGTATTCCTTCGAGGCACGCTTCCTAGACTTCTTGAAGGTATACTTATGTAATTATGTAAAGCAGACAGTGCTACAATACAGTAACGTTTATAAGATGTCGGGGAATTTAGGTTATGTAAGATGTGTAAGATCTTGTGGTAAGGAATGATATGTATATATATCATTATTATGATTTATTTGGAGTTAAAATCCTTATGATGAACTATTAAATATCAAGCTTAAGAAGAAGAAGAAGAAGGAATGACATTGACAGACGAGTCTAATTAAGTTATATGTGAAAAAAAAAGAAAGCAAAGAGTATATGAAAAATGGTAGTGACGGGGATGTCACAGATTGGTATTAGAGCTTATTAGACTGATGTTTGTCGATGTCATTAGATTAGAAATAGTGTATATCTCCAATGTATTGTACTTGTTTGAATACATATGCATAGTATAACTGGTTATAGTTATACTAAATAGCTCAATTTTGTGATTTATCGACAGAATAAGCTCACGTAGAAGGGGTACTAGTAGAGGATGAGGACGGGGTCGAGCAGAACCTCCCCCAGTACAGTCTCCTCCATCTCCACCGCATAGCCCGAACACTAGGTTAGCAAAAATAGAGAAGCATATGGAGAATATGGTCGCGATGTTCACGCAGTTTATGGCGAACTTTCCGAATGTGGCCACTAGTGCACCAGCAGCTACTCCTACAGTACAGCCCCCATAAGCACAGACAGAGTTAACCCCACCAGTCCCAGCTACTGAGAGGCGAGATCCTAAGGCTTATTGCAGTGTGACTCTGATCAAGGAATTTAAGAAACTGAATCCGCCTAAGTTTAAGGGGAATGGAGATTTATTAGCTGCAGAGAATTGGGTAAAGGCGGTCACTAAGTCCTTTGAATACATAACTTGCTCCGAAAGGAAGAAGGTGGGTTTGGCTGCTTATCTATTAGAGGACGATGCAGAATATTGGTGGCAGTCCACTCGAACCATATTAAAGGCTTGACATGTTGAGGTTACGTGGGATAGATTTTTAGAGGCCTTTAATGAACAGTATATCCCACGCACTGATCAGACTAGGTTAAAGATTGAGTTTCTGAACTTGACTCAAGGGACAATGTCAGTTAATCAATACGAGTCGAAGTTCATTACTTTGAGCAGATTCGATCCAGAGGTCCTCAGGAGTGAAGGACATAAGATCTGCCGGTTTATAGAGGGATTGAAGTCTCCAATCAGATCCAAGCTGTATCCTATGGATATCACCACGTATGGAGAGGCAGCCCGTAAGGTTCAGTTGTGTGAGCAGGACTATGAGCTTCATCATGATGATTTTCAAGCTAAGGGTAAAGGCAAAGAACCGATGAAGCGGAAGTCAGATGAAAAAGCCTATAGTGATAGATATCCACCTAGGAGAAGTAGACATTATGAAGGAGTTTCGATAGGTAAGTAAATGAATTATAAGAAAATGATCTTTGTTTTAATTTAATGGTTATATGGAAATATATTGAATTGGGAGTTATAATGATTATGGTATAAGGATTCCTAAACCTACCGGGATCAAGATAAATGACGAGAGATCCTTATATTCAACAGGTAATACTGTTAGCTCACCGAAGAGTACAATGTAGTGATGTGAGCAATTCGGGAAGTTTCATGGATCACAGCCATGCCGGTTAGCGAGTGGTGCTTGTTTTAGGTGTGGTGAGCAGGGATACATGATTAGAGATTATCCTAAGAGGAACCAGAGAGTGTCCGAGGAATCAGAGAAGATCCCTCAATCGAGCCTAAGGCTACTGCTGTAGAAAAGGGAAAGAAAGCTGTGACCCAAGGACGAGTATTTGCCATAGATGAAGAGTCTGTCGATGCTTCGTCCAAGGTGATTAAGGATAAGATTTACTTATTTGATATAAGTATTACAGCATTGTTTGATCTAGGCTCTACTCATTCATTTGTCTCACCCATGATTGCTATGCAATTGCCTGTTGAACCCGAACCTTTAGGACAATTATTGCAAATAAGTACTCAATTTAGGGAATCTCAAATGACGGACATAGTATATCATAGTTGTAAGCTACGGGTAGGAGAAAGAGAATCGATAGCTAACCTAATCCTACTAAATATGTATGGATTTGATGTTATATTGGGCATGGATTGGTTAGCTAAGAATCATGTAATATTGGATTGTTATGCTAAGAGTGTAATCTTTTCTTCTCCCATTACCTATGTTGTAAATTTTGCAAATGCTTAATGCAAGAGCATATTTGCTTGTTTGGTTTAATTGAGATTAAATTGATAGAACATATTTGTTATGTGAAGGATTGTTAGCTTATGTGGTGGACGTAGAAAAGAAACGTCTCGAACTTCATGAAATTCTAGTAGTCATGGAATTTCCCGAGGTGTTTCCGGACGATCTTCCAAGACTTCCTCCGGATAGGGAGATAAAGTTTACTATCGATTTGGTGCCAGGGATTGAGCCCATTTCGAGATCACCCTATTGGATGGCTTTAGTGGAAATGGAAGAACTTCAGAAGTAGCTTCAGGAGCTACTGAACAAAAGGTTCATACAACCCAGTGTATCCCCTTAGGGTGCTCCTGTGCTTTTTGTCCGAAAGAAGGATAGCAGCATGAGGCTGTGTATCGACTATCGATGGTTGAATAAAGTGATAATCAAGAACAAGTACCCTCTTCCCAGGTTTGACGATCTCTTTGATTAGCTTAAGGGTGCACAAGTCTTTTTCTAGATAGACTTGAGATCAGGATATCATCAATTGAAGACTAGAAGTGAAGATATCCTTAAGATAGCATTCAGGATACAATATGGCCATTATGAAATTTTGGTGATGCCGTTTGGTTTAACCAATGCACCCGCGGCTTTTTATGAACTTGATGAATGATGTGTTCAAACAGTACTTAGACCAGTTTGTCATTGTCTTTATTGATGACATATTGGTGTATTCAAGATCCCGGGATGAGCATGAGCAGCATTTAAGGATAGTTCTACAAACCCTCAAGGATCGGGGATTGTATGCCAAGCTAAGTAAGTGTGATTTCTGGCAAGATCATATCTCCTTTTTGGGTTATAAAATCAGTAAGATGGAGTTTCGGTCGACCCATCGAAGATTGAAGCTGTAGGGCAATAGGAGATACCGAAAATAGTTACGGAGATTAGGAGTTTCTTAGGTCTAGCGGGCTACTATCGAAAATTTGTAGAGGGTTTTTCAAGGTTAGTTGCTCCCTTGACACGCTTAACACACAAAAAGGTGAAGTTTGAATGGAATTATGCTTGCTAGTGCAATTTCCAAGAGTTAAAGCGCAGGTTGACAACTGCACCTATTCTCACCATTCCTAGTGGTTCTGGAGGATTTTCAGTATATAGTGATGCCTCTGCACAAGGTCTAGGTTGTGTGCTAATGCAGCATGGTAAGGTAGTTGCATATGGTTCTCGTCAATTAAAGAACCATGAGAAGAACTCCCCAACTCATGACTTGGAGTTAGTTGCAATGGTATTTGCTCTAAAGATTTGGAGGCATTACTTGTATGGTGAGAAATTTCAAATTTTTATGGATCATAAAAGTCTGAAGTACTTATTCTCTCAAAGAGAATTGAATATGAGACAAAGGAGATGGCTCGAGCTTTTGAAAGAATATGAGTGTGAGATCTTGTACCACCCAGGAAAAGCCAATGTGGTGGCGGATGCTCTGAGCTGGAAGCATGTAGAGACGGTATCTTACATGATGGTAAGAGAGTATGAGTTACTTAAACAGTTTACAAGCCTCAACCTCAATGTTGTGCCTTATAAGCAATTTGGAATGATAGCTAGTTTGATGATTGAGCCAGCGTTGATGGATAGAATTCGACTTGCTCAAAGGGAAGATGATCAATGTATTGAGGCTATAGATCGAATCCAATCAGGTATGTCATCGAATTTTAATATTGGTAGCGATGAAATTTTGAGGTTTAATAACCGTATATGTGTTCCTAACGATAAGGAGTTGAAGAAGCTAATTTTGACAGAAGCACATTCCACTAAGTATACTTTGCATCCGGGAAATACGAAGATGTATCATAATCTTCGCAAGGTATATTGGTGGACTGGCATGAAACGAAACATAGTAGAATTTGTGGTGAAATGTCTCAAGTGCCAGTAAGTTAAGATAGAGCACTAAAGACCGGCAGGTTTACTACATCCTCTGCCTATACCTATGTGGAAGTGAGAGCACATTACGATGGATTTTGTTATGAGATTGCCCAAGACCAAGAGGAATCACAATGGTATTTGGGTAATCGTGGATAGGTTAACTAAGTCAGCTCACTTCCTACCTATGAAGTCTACGGATACACTTAGTGTTTTGGCAGATTTGTATGTGAGAGAAGTTGTCAGACTACATGGAGTTCCAGTGAGCATTACATCTGACAGAGATTCCAGGTTTACTTCTCATTTTTGGGAACATTTTCAAAAAGCCATGGGGTCTCAATTGAATTTTAGCATAGCTTTTCATCCGTAGACTGATGGTCAGTCCGAGCGCACCATTCAAATACTCGAGGATATGTTAAGAGCATGTGCTTTGGACTTTAAAGGCTCATGGGACGACCATCTGCCATTGGCTGAGTTTGCATACAACAATAGCTATCATGCAAGTATCGAGATGACGCCATATGAAGCTTTATATGGTAGAAGGTGTCGATCTCCAATTAGGTGGGAAGAAGTGGGCGAACGTAAGTTGTTGGCTCTAGATTTAGTCGAGCAAGCCTCTGAGGATGTTAAGCTGATTTGTCAAAAACTTAAGACAGCTCAGAGTCGACAAAGGAGTTATGCAGATGCTCGACGGAGACCACCTGAGTTTTTGGTTGGAGACTTAGTGTTTTTGAAAGTCTCTCCATCCAAAGGAATCATGAGATTTGGCCGAAGAGGTAAGCTTAGTCCTCGTTACATAGGGCCATTTGAGATCTTAGACCATGTAAGAGATGTCGCCTATAGATTAGCACTACCTCCGGAGCTATCAGAAGTATAATCCGAATCCATCTCATGTCATTGACTATAAACCCTTAGAGATTCGAGAAGACATGAGCTATGTGGAGAAGCCGGTTTGGATTTTGGACAGAAAAGATAAGGTGTTGAGGTCTAAGACGATCCCATTAGTTAAAGTTCTCTGGCAATACCATACTATGGAAGAAGCTATATGGGAGCTAGAGAGCTTAATGAAAGAAAGGTATCCTGGATTACTTGGGGGATAGCCCAAATTCAAATTTGAAGGACTAAATTTCTAAAGGTTGGGAGAATGTGAAATCCCCAATTTCATGTAATTTCCTCATGTTTGTAAAGTATTCCAACTGAAATGATTAAGGTAAAATGAGGATTTGATATAAGAATGTTATATATAGAACATTAAAAGAATAATTGAATTTGAAAGTCAAATGGTTAAGGAATTAAATTGATATTGTGAGAATATTGGAGTATGAAAAGAATTAATATTAGATTTTGTGCAATTAATAGAAGTGTCATATGAAGAAGAGGAAGTAAATTGGTCAAAGGGTCAAGGGAATTATGGCTGATAAGGGAAAGGGATTAACATGCAATTAATGAAGCAATGAATCATCATCTTCTCCCTCTCCAAGTCGGCAGCAACATCCAGCCTCTCTCGTTCCCTCAATTTCTCTAAGTTTCCTCCCATGGTCACCTTGACGAACCACCACTTCCTGTTATCCAATCGCTAAGCTCCCTTAACGAAAAACGCTCCTTGTCACTAGCTCAAGTCATACCTTTAATATGAAAGGTTGAATCCAAGCGATTAAGGATATCAAAATTTCTGTTATTTTGGTTATAGACAAAGGTAAGGATAAAAGTTGATTCTTTGAATTCTATCTATGATTTAGAGTTAAGTTGAGTTGGTATAGTATGCTTATAAAGGTTTCTTAAAGGTGTGAGTTATGATGATGTTTATAGCTTTGAAGAAGTGAAGGAAAAGAATTGGTGCAACCAAGTGATTTGCATTTCGAAAGTTAATTGAGGTAAAGAATCTATGTAACGGACGTAGAGTGACTATGTCCGCATGTTTTTAAGTGTTTTGGAAAGAAGTACCAATTGGTTTAAATGTAGGAAGGTTAAATTTCGGGTTTTACTCCTAGTTACCAAAATGCTAGGAGCAGCCGATTGTCTTAGGTAGCGGCCGATTGTCTTAGGTAGCAGCCGACTGCCTAGAGACAACTAAAGAGAAGATTTCCCGAAAATCAACTCAAACCAGTTGACTACTATATAAGCCAGTCGACTGCTATATAAGCCAATCGACTACTATTTTCTAGAAAGTATTCTGTTTCAAATTAGTCGACTGCTATTTATTTGAAAAGCATTCTGTTTGAGAAACCAACCGACTACCTATATGACCAGTCAACTGCCCTATTTTCAGAAGCATTCTGTTTGCGAAACCAGCCGACTACTATATGACTAGTCAACTGCCTTTTCTCGAAAAGCATTCTGTTTCAAAACTGGTCGACTGCTATATGGGACCAGTTGATTGCCCCATGTGTTTTCAGAATTTCAAAATATCGGAAGTTCTAAAAGAAAATAATTTCGATAAAGCAAGATATGTAAAAGCAGCCGACTGCCTTACAAAACTAGGCGACTGCCCCCTTTGAAAAAAAAGGCTTTAAAGCTTATTTCAGAAAAGTATGATTGTCATTGCAAAACTATATGACAAATGTTTTGAGACTATGAAGTACTTGATGATTATGCACTTCTATATATGTACATGGCTGAGGAGGCCTAGTTCGACCCTCAGTGCCATAGATGTCACCTGACTAGTGTTTATCGTGGCCCACCGACATTTGGCTAATTGTCTCTGTTATATGTTTGGCTAAGGGAGGATTCCTGGCCCCTACGAGGGTACGCCACCTGTTTATCCAGTGCATAATTCCGTTAAAATGCAAATAGTCTCTGTTATTTAAAAGTACCTGAAGTATATGAATTACTCGAAAGTATTTGAATTACTTCTATATGATAATTTGAAAGAAGTTTATGATGTATGTTTACGTATGCTATTTGAAAGAAGCATATGATATATGCTTTATAATAATGTTACATGACATTATAGAGGCAAGCAGGAAACTGCATATAGAGGCATAGTATGCTCTTTTACATATATTTCTTACTGAGCATAAACTCACTCCTTTACAACTATTTTTCAGACTACTTGAAGTGATCCCTCACTCTAGATAGAAGAGCCTATTGGATCTGTATTCCTTCGAGGCACGCTTCCTAGACTTCTTGAAGGTATACTTATGTAATTATGTAAAGCAAACAGTGCTACAATACAGTAATGTTTATAAGATGTCGTGGAATTTAGGTTATATAAGATGTGTAAGATCTGTGGTAAGGAACGATATGTATATATATATCATTATTATGCTTTATTTGGAGTTAAAATCCTTATGATGAACTATTAAATATCAAGCTTAATAAGAAGAAGAAGGAATGACATTGACGGACGAGTCTAATCAAGTTATATGTGAAAGAAAAGAAAGCAAAAAGTATATGAAAAATGGTAGTGACGGGGATGTCACATTAAATTTTTTCCATTATCAGTTTTAACAGCTTTTAGTATATCTTCTTGTTATTTGGGCTTAAAGAAGTTATCCCGCCATCCTTTTTAACTTTAAAGTAGTAATTAAGAGTGCTTTAATTTTTCTTCTTTTTCTTGGCATGCACAATATAAAAGAGTAAATAAAAAAAGTGAGGGCATAGAATAATTCTCTAAGTAAAGTAAACATGTTAAAAGATGGTTTTTATTTGGAAATTTTAATGTGATTATACCGGTCGTTGCCTTTAAATTTAATGGTCTAAGCTTATGCGCCGTCCCCCTCGGGGACTATCCCAAAAGAAATCTTAATTGTATGTGAGTTGCCATGAAATCTGCTTTTAGTTGATGTTAATCTTGTGCCAATGCTTTTATAATTTATCAATATGGCCCTTGAGTAACAATAGACCAAGAGGATAGCCGCAGAAAGCATCTTGCCTAATATGCGTATGGTTGCTGTTGATCAACTCAAAATTCTATTACTACATGGAAAGTTCTTGATTGATATCACTTTTAGTTATATAAGATCCGTGGACAAATTATAAATTGTTAATCATGGCTAACGGAAGGATCTTAAAACCTCTGGAATAAACTTCTCTTTTTATATGCATAATATTCTATCATTAGTTGGCAGGTTTTGTATGATAATCATATCATTGTAACTAAATAATTTTTTTATCACCCCTTTTAGTAGAAGTTTATAATATATCATATAAGCACAGTTCTAACTTTAAAAGAAAATCCATCGCCAATCTGTTATTAATTAACCCCATGTCCTTTTAATTATCACCGGCCTGAGATCTCATGCATTGGACACAGATTTTTCATTAACTTTATTTATTTGTTTACCTCCTGAAGAAATCTTAGTTGTATATATGATTGGTACCAGGATTGTCATGAAATCTGCTTTTAGATGATTAAAATCTTGAGCCAGTGCTTTAATACTACATGAAATATTCTTGATTGATATCACTTTCATTTTAGGTTCTAAGCAACCAACCATGGGAATTGAATTTTTAATCATTTAATTGATTTTTCTTATAGTTTAATAACATTGATAATCTTAGCTAATCTGTTATTTATTTAATTAGAATAAAGGATACTCTTAAATGAAGGATTCATGTATAACTTATGTACCAAAATAAAACCTCAAGAACCCATAGGTTGTAGCTTAGTTGGCAACGTAAACTGAGTTTGTGGGAAGAGCTCTCGGGTTCGATCCCCACTAAATACATCTTTGGGGAGGGGTGAAGAGCTTTAACTGTGACTAAACCCCGAGTATGAATAGTCTCAGACTGTTGAAACGGATGAGGATATCGGTGGTATACCAAAAAAAATAAAACCTCAAGAAAAAAATTAACTGTTCTTTTTGAATTCATATTCAATCATTAGACAGGTTTTCTATCATCATCATACCATTACAACTAAATAATTTTTTATCACCTCTTTCACAAAAAAAATATATAATACATCTATAAGCACAATTCTGGCTTCCAAAAGAAATTTACATCCATTGTACAGACTTCCAAAACTTAATTATCTTTTTTTCTTACATGGGAGGTTGAAATCTAGCAGATAAGAGGGAATGCAAGGGTTCGGAATCAAACCTTAATCTTACAAAAATCTACATCCTAAAAAAGAACAATGAATTATTTGGGTTAAACTCAGGTTTTAATTATGTTGTTTATTTTTTTTTCGATTAAACATTTTCTTTTTGGATTAGCTACTTGTTCATAGAATTGTATATTTAAGAAGTCAGAGAGAGAGAGTGTGGGTTTGAAGTAAGTTTGTATAATTAAATTATCATCCTTGATTGCTCGAAGCCAAGTAGAGACTTTTTACTTTTCAATTAAAGGAGTTCAATGTGATGTTCATGAGCAGCACCTAGGTAGATATTTTGTAGAACACTATAAATCTTAGTATATAATTTAGAGAAAGATTCTCATGAAATACAAAACATAATATAAAAGATCATAACTAATTGTCTGTTGGGCCTCAAACGACAAATACGCGGAAGCAATGTCACAATAACAATACCCACAACAATCAACAGCAATATCTTAAGCCAATAATAATAATAAATCAAGCTACCAAGCCACAAATAATACGCAGACAATAAAACGTAAATAAAACAATACCAAAGTTTAACGTGGAAAACTCTCTAGTGCAGAGAGAAAAACCACGGGACAAACCAAATAAAAATCCACTATGAGAAATAAGCAAATTACAAAGTTTCAATACCCTAGGCTTTTTGCCCAAAGCTCAGAATTCCAACAATTGGCCTAAAAACAATAAAGTTTACCTCTTTGGATTCACCAAGATAATCTACCCAAAGAATACCCAATTGTTGTACAAGCTTATCTCTCCCCTTGCTTTTTCTATGGAACAAGAAAAATATCACAAAGCCTAAAGCTTACTTTTTCTCCTTTGTGTCGCCTCTCACCAAAATAGACTTCTCACTCTCTCTTAACAAATTATTTATGCAACACTTTAGATAGAGAAAAAACAAATCCCTAACTGACTCCAAGTAGGACTCTAATAATTAATGTGGGCTGGACCCCAGTGTTAGGTGCTATTGGGCTTTCTCACCCCAAAAGCTAGCTCAAGAGGTGAGGCTTTCCCTCACACTTATAAACACACACCTAGCCCTTTCCATAATCGATGTGGGAATATCCCAACAATCTCCCCCTTCACACATCGGGCATTGGGAGAGCACTTTTCTGCCTGGAACCGTGAACACCGGGAGATGTTGGGAACCCCAACAATCACTTTCTTCAATCATCGGGCCTTCGGAGAGCAGGGGGAGCATTTTTTATTACCCGGAACAGAGGAAGAGATGTTGGCAACCGGGGCTTTAATACCAGTGTTAGGTGCTATTGGGCCTTCTCACCCCAAAAGTTAGCTCAAGAGGTGAGGCTTTCCCTCACACTTATAAATACACACCTAGACCCTTCCACAATCGATGTGGGAATATCCCAACATTGTCGGCACCAAATGGCAATAGAATAAAGTGCTATAAAGCCGCTTTTCTTATATATAGATATCCACTACTTAGAGGGTATATTAATTCTACAATTTAAATGATTACTAAAACTAAAGGTTAATAAGTTAAAAGTTTTTCTAAAGAAAGAACTAGATACATCTAGATGCTACGCAAAGAGAATCTTAATGCATAATTTGAGTTCAATGAGAATTTAATTATAACAAAGATTATTATAGGATTATTATCTTATCCACTGTTAGTAGAATTTTTTAACTCTACAAGTAGAGTTAGGATGATGATACATGTCTTATTTTGTTTATTTTTTTATTTTTTTAATATTTTTAAAGGATACACGTCATCATCCAAACTCTGCTTGTGGAGTTAAAAAACTTCACTGGCAGTGAATAGGATAATAATCCTTATAACAATATCATCAATTAATAATCCTTTAAAGCATAAATCTCGAACAAAATGCACTGAAAACATGATAAAATAATAATAACAAAAAAAAAAACTCTTCAACTTCTCACTTGATAATTTTTTATACTTTTATCACATCTAGCTATTATTTGTATCTAAATATGTTCTTAACATTTAATTTGTACATAAATAAATCTTTACCGAAAATCAATCTTTTTATTTAAAATAAAGACTCATTTAAATATAAATCAAAGAATAAAAACTTATTTTGATGCGATTAAAACAAGTCCCATCTTCAAACATTCATGAGAATCATTATTAGTTTATTCGTAGAAGTGTTTTACCCATTTGAGTATGTAATTAAGGCACCCCACTCTGAAAAAACCTAAAGGTACTATGAAGTTTCTTTCTTGTTTGGCCTCTCACATTTCCACCGTTTACATCCATAATCACAATGGAATCATAACCGACTCCTTATTATATTCAAAGAAAGCATGTTATGCTTTCATATTGTTTTTAAATTATTCCAGACCCACTGCATAGCCAACTAGGAAGATTCTTCAGCTCATAAGTTCTTTGCTTCTCTATAAAATGGGGCTTGGCCTCCAACAATTTTGCCAAGCAAACAAGACAACCTAGTCTACTTAACATAAACCTGAGCAAAATCATCTTGTCTATGGCATCTCAGAGAGATCAGAAATACCTTAAGAAGGTAGGGTTGGAAGGTTTTGCGCTGATAGACGAGTGCTATGGGCGGACTAGGAGGCCGATTCAGGGCCAGAGACTTCAGTCTTCACAGCCACAGTTTCATCAAAGTCATTACGAAAGTTACTCTTACTACAAGCAGCAACAGCAGTCTTATGTTTGCCAAGCACCTCAAGTTTATACAGTGACAACTGAGGCTGTTACCAATTACCCCGGAGCATCTCAGCTTCAATATTATGGTGGACAGAGAGTTTCCGAGAGACCCCAAGTTTCTGTTGCAAAAGAGTCCGTTGTTAGCAGCAATGAGGCAGCTCGATTCTATGGTGGGACGATGGTTACTGATTATAGCAAAAATAGGCCACTTCGCTGGGCTTATTATTAATTAGCTTAATTAGTGACGGTAGGATGAGAAAATAAAGCCATGATTCCATGGCAATGGTGCTTCAGAATTTGTATCTTTCCTTGCAGTCCATTTAAATGGTTTCAACCTTGATGAAATAGAGTTCGCAAAATCAAAACTCGAAAAATTTTAGTTGCCGAGTGATTTAATTTATTATTTGGAATGGATAATAAATAGGAATCACATAACAAAATTTGAACTTTGATAGTACTAGCTTAACAAGATTAAAAGAAAGTAATTAACATTGTTAGACATGTGCCATTAGAACTTCATAGTTTTTCTGCCTAATATTTTATCTGAATATAAACTAGAATTTGAATGTTCTGTTCTAGAACAAAAAATGAGAGCAATGGCCATCCATTCAATTGAGAGTGGTTAATTGGGATAATCATCAAAATCATATTCCTTCCAATTTTATTAAAAAGAAAATCATTTACCAATGTAGTGATTACAAAGAAAAAACTACAATTATTTGCGCACACAATTGATGATATATTGTTCTGATAATTATATTGCTTGTGAGTATGAATATGATACATATAACATCAAATAAAAAGAGTGGTTAGGTCCAAAGAGATTAATGTGTGTTTGTGTGTGTATATATATATATACACACACACATATATGAAGCGTTTACCTCAGTGTATGGTTGCCATTGATTACTTTTACAATGCGTTTGGCTAGAGAATTTTGAAATTTTGAGGCATTTTAAAATGAAAACATTTCAAAATTCATCATTTTAATATATTAGCATTTATAATTGACTTGTTTGGATAAAAAAATTTTAAAAAGAATTTTTGAATACAAGAATTTGTTTAAACAAAAAATAATTATAAAAGAAAAATAATAATATTATATATTAAAAAAGAAAAATATCAAATAAAATATGCAATATGGGTATCATTAGATTTGTAAGCCAACAACCTCTTAGCCTAGTGGTTAAGGATGAGTTGTGGCATATTGTAAGTCTTGGGTTCGAATCCAACCACCCTCATCCCCAGTTATTTAATGTTTCTCTTGTAATCAAAAAAAATCATTAGATTTGTAAAAATGTATAAATATTATTAATAATATAAAAAATAAAGATATATATTAAATCTAAATAAAATAATATGTTTTTTTGTTTTTAACTTTATATTTAATAGTAGATCATATCTAATAAAGTAGGAAAAAGTGAAAAGAATTTTGAAAAACCACTTCTTTAGGTAGATTTTCAAAAGGTTTAAGCATTTCGAATTCCTTTTTGAAATCTCTCTTAAATTTTCAAATTCTTTTAAATTTTTTACCAAATAAGAAATTTGCATTTTGGACTTTTAAATATCTTGATTGAAATGAATTCTCTCCTTGAAATTCCTCATCCAAACACAACCTTAGAGTGCGTTTAGATGGAAAATTTTGAAATTTTGAAACATTTTAAAATGAAGACATTTCAAAATTCATCATTTTAAAATGCTAGCATTTATAATTAACTTGTTTGGATAAAAAATTTTTAGAAAGAATTTTTGAATACTAGAAATTGATTAAATGAAAAATAATTATAAAAGAAAAATAATAATATTATACATTAGAAAAAGAAAAATATCAAATAAAATATGTAATATGGGTATCATTAGATTTATAAAAATGTATAAATATTATTAATAATATAAAAAATAAAGATATTTATTAAATTTAAATAAAATAATATGTTTTTTTTACTTTATATTTAATAGGTCATGTCTAATAAAGTGGGAAAGAGTGGAAAGAATTTCAAATTCCCTTTAGAAGTCCCTCCTAAATTTTCAAATTTTTAAAAATTTTTTACCAAACAAAAAATTTTCATTTTAGACTTTTAAATATCTTGATCGAAATGAATTCTCTCCTTAAAATTCCTCGTCCAAACACAATCTAAAGGTTCCACTTAATTATTTTTGTCAATGTCCTCAACAATAAGGGTATGGGACAGCTTTAGATTTTGGTCGTTCTTGGTAGGTACTGCCGATCCTACAAGACAAGAACTGTGAAAAATGGCATCGGAGTTGTGATTCCAACGATTGCTCTGTCGCTCAAGTCAGTAAAATTCCCAAGGAATAGCAAGCCATAAAGGTTTCAAAAGAGGCAACAAGAACTTATCAAGCTTGTAATGGTAGAAGTGTCCAAATGCCTGTACCTTTCAGGCTCTAGCCTTTATATATCTGCCAGCGTGGTGTGATTTGTCGTGGACATCCTTTTTCGGGGTTTTAAGTGCCAGTCAAGTAACTTATACAACTTGAATCCGGAGTTGTCAATTTTTATACATATATATTTTTTTAAATACCAAATATTAATTTTACATGTAATGTAAAAATAAAATGAAATTTTAGAATTAATCTAATTGATTCATACAATTTATTTTGAAGATAACTTTCACCAAAACTAAAATTTAAATCTCAATATTTGCAATTCTCTCTTTTAAACTTAAAATGAAAAAATTGGATCAAATCAGATACATGTTCTTTCACTCATGTTCTTAAGGAAGCCAACCAATTGGCTGACTTTCTTGCTAAATCAGTTGTCAAACGTAACTCTGATTTAGCCGCTTAGGTGTAATCTCCCTTTATTAATAATACTTACCTCTAAATTTTCAAAAAAAAAATCAGATACATGGGCACGTGTGTGTATATAATAGCATTTAACTCAAGAGTTTAACTTTAAAGTAGTAATTAACCGTGCTTTTTGTAACCAAAAAAAAAATTAAGAGTGCTTTTATTTTTCCTTCTTTTTTCATGGCATGCAAATATAAAAGAGTAGGGATTTCAGTTCAGCATTAGAAATTAATAAAATAAAATAAAGGTTAAAACAGAGAAATAGTGGGAATTCATAACTATATATAACCGCTAGCTGCAACAGATGGTAGGCAGAAAGGAATAAAATATCTAGAAAAGCTTCTGATGAATTTATCCAGCAACTTGCAGGTTTTCTATGGTATCATATGATTGCAACGAAAGATTCTTTTTCTTTTCCCAATTTTTAATGAAAGAATATAATGCATCAAGAAGCACCATTGAAATAGAATTAGATGGCATACCTTCATGATCATCTTTTTTTTTTATTTAGATAATTTGAAATTTGTATGTAAATCCAAAAAGAAGCAGAACTGGCATGCTACGCAATGAGTAAATTAAGAGTATAGTCTATGCAAAATTAATTATTGTGGCTTATACTTTACATTTCGCAAAGACTTCTATAAACATCACTATGGCATATATTAAAAATAGCACAAAATCCAGTTCTCACAGCAGCAATAACTAATTAATTGAAATAATTCATTTAGAGATCTTCTCTTTAGTGAATGCTTTCTAAGTTTTTTCTCATCGAACATAATAGGTGGAAGCAGTTCAAACAAAATACAGCAAGATAATCTTGAAAGATTCACCTTCAAAAGTAATGATTATACATTGAAGGTCATCATGCCAACTCCTAAACATACCAAAGATGCGTGTAACATCTTTTGTCAAACATATAGAGAGAAATCACAAACAATCCCTCTCATCTTCTTCCTTCTGACAAAACAAATAAATATAGTATATTGAAAATAAAAAACTTAAGATTTCATTTCAGCAAAAGTACTCAACCTGTCTAGAATGACTAGCCAAGCAATGAAAAAAGAATTTTGAGACATTTAGAGAAAACCATATCAAATTCTGTCAAAGTAGTTGAACATGTTTTTTATTCAAGTATTTGCAATATTGAAATTACTGGATCTTGAAGCTGCCCAAATAGCACCCCTAAATGCACCGTTAGATTGAGTTAGCAAAATTTGTGTGCAATCAGGGTCTTCAGGTTTTTCAAAGGTCGAGCAGCCTGTTACTTATGCCAACTAAGTTCATTTCTGAATAATATAAAAGAGAAGCCGAAAACTGTTAAAGTTAACCAAACATTCTTAATTAATTGTTCTGTTGCTTTCTACTCTCCACTGCTCTCTCTCACTCTTTGCGCTCAAGGAAAAAGAAATGCTTTCAACTCAGATTTCGGAGTTTAGTTTCTGAAAGAAGAGAAAAAGAAGGAAATGGAGGAGCAAAGGTTGTGACTCTGAGTTTTCTTTAAGATAGAAATTAGTTGGAACATCCAAGAAGATTTGCAAATAATCAATCAAGCATGCTTCAATCAATTGCCACAAGATTAGCTGTTGATCATGGTTGGTTTAATGCTGATAATAGATTTCTGGTTTGAAACAAACACCATTGAAAACAAGTAGACGAATTTGTAGGGTCCAAAGAACAAGGTCCTAAGTATAGGGAAAGGAGACAAAACACACAAAGGATATATAGCTAAATTTAGGATCAAAAGCAACCAAACTTGAAACTACAAAACCAAATCCTTTCGACAATTTCGTTTTCCCACAGATGACATTAGCGGTAAGATTGATGCTGTCTGAAGGCTGAAACGTATAAAGAAGATGCAGGGAAACAAAGGTACCAATCGCATTATTAAGCCTCTTCATTGGAGGCTTTTAAACTGCAGGAACAAGAAATCTGTAGCTCAGGTTGAAGGATGTCAGCAATGGCATTCGCCTCAGTAGCTCGAGTAAGCGCCATTCTTTTCTTGTGCTCAGTTCTTGGTGGTTGCGAAGGCAAGGTTCTATTTAATGCAGCAGACGCTCTTGTGCAAGCCAGAGATGCCGAAATTGGCAAAGTTGGCCCTGATGTCAAGGTCTTCAACGTGTTAGAATATGGTGCGAAGGCTGATGGAAAGACTGATAGCTCAATTGTATTGTCTGCCTTTGAACTCTTCTTTCATTAATGTTTGTTTTGTCTGATTAAAATTATCAAAATGGTCCATTGACATTGTGATTCCCGCAGAATTTTATCAGAACCTTCAAGGCTGCGTGCAATTTCCATGGAAATGCAATGATGGTTATCCCTGACGGGGACTTCTTAATCGGGCCAGTCATATTTGCTGGACCCTGCTTCAATCCATCGCCTCTAATCATTCAAGCTAATGGAATGGTGAAAGCACAGTCTGATATTTCCTACTACGGTGGCGGAGCAGATGATACAGATTGGATCACATTCCAAGGCCTTGACGGCTTGATTCTCTCCGGACACGGCACTTTCCATGGCCAGGGTGCCGAGGTATGGAAGTACAATGACTGCGCTGGGAAGTCCAGCTGCGTCCGATTGCCTGCTGTAAGCTTCTAATCACCACCCGTCTGCCATTTTTATGATTTAGATTCAGACAAACTGATGAAAAGAATTATGCAGACTTTGAAGTTCATCACGGTGAACAACACAATCATCCGTGGCATAAAATCCATTGATCCCAAAGGGTTCCACATCATGATCAGTCGAAGCGAAAACTTCAGGATCTTCAGCCTGAATCTGCAAGCCCCTGGAGATAGCCCCAACACTGATGGCATTCACATGAGCAAATCGAACCTAGTGAAAATATCCAGAAGTTTTATTGCCACAGGCGACGATTGCGTCTCTATGATCCAAGGATCCACCAACATCAGCATCAAGAAAGTAATCTGCGGCCCTGGTCATGGTTTTAGGTACACCGATTCGAATTTTGACATGAAACTTTACTATTTTACACTACACAAACAGGATTTTACATGATTACTCCCTGTCGATGTTTGTTAACAGCATTGGTAGTCTTGGCCACTACGAAGATGAGGCAAATGTTAGTGGGATCATCGTGAAGAACTGCTCATTGACAGACACAGAGAATGGAGTTAGAATCAAAACATACAAGACTGATTCGCCAAGTAAAGCTTCGGGCATATTTTTCCGAGACCTGATCATGACTCGAGTTAAGAACCCTATCATCATAGATCAAGAATACGGAAACAAGAAAAGCAGCCAGGTTACTTTCTTCCGCCAAGATTATTTTCACAAATTCCTTCAGTTCTAACTCGGACAATGATTAAATCCAAGCTTTTGCTTGTTTCATGAAGGCATCAAAAGTAAGCATTAGCGATGTTCACTATGAAAACATCAGGGGAACTACAGTCAGCAAAGTTGCAGTCGAGCTAATTTGCAGCGCATCAAACCCTTGCCAGGGCATTCACATGAACAATGTCAACCTGCATTACGCTGGTCCTCCGAAGGACAATCAGCCTTTCAGTTCTACCTGTACTAACGCCAAAGTTGCCTACCTTGGCATCCAAAGCCCTCCGCCTTGCCTTTAGGCGCTCGCTTACAGTCTCAAAACGACAATGCTTTCCTTCTGAATGAAGGAATTGTTGGTATTATGGAGTATAATTGTAAGAGAGACACGAAACAGTGGAACTAGTGTACTATATTGATTCAAGAACACACGAGGCAATAGTTATTCTCGGAGTAAAGTGTAAACTAATTTCAAACCAAATTGATACATGGTTTTGATCAACAAGTGCTGCTTTACTTATGAAAAACTATTTCAGTCTAGCAGATTTTCACAGTTGGCATATTAAACAAACGCAACTAGCATATTAAAAACACGAAAGCTGGCAGCGTTTGATAGTAAAATGCCGCTAAAAAAATGTTATAACCGTAAATTTTCTATTTATTGAAAATAAATATTGGAGAAAATAAATCAGTGGAAATAAATAAATTAAATCGGAAATAAGTATAAGATGAGAAATTATGGAAAACTGAAGAATGGAGGAAATTTAATTTGGATAAACGGAAATCCAAATTAAATAAGAAAATGAGAAAAGAATATAATATATGAAGATATATACAAAGGAAATACAAATTAGTATTTTATATTTTGTGTATAGATATGTACATATATATATACATGATTTAAAATATAAATATATATATATGCATATCTATATAATATTATATAGTACAATACTATATAATATAATATGAATATTATATTTATAATATAGTTTATAAATATAATATAAGATAAAAAAAAAAGGAAAACAGAAAACAGAATCGGGAAGACTCCTGATTCTGCCTTCCCAGGCGAGGCCGACCACCGTCGGTGAGGGAGAGAGAGGAAGAGACGGCACCGGCGAGGAGAGGAGAAGACGCTGGTGACCGGAAGAGAGAAAGAAGTGAACGGAAGCAAGAAACGGAGGAGAATCGAGAGGGAAACCGGCGAAACCGAGGAAGAAAAGGAAAAGAGGAACGGGCGGCGCCGGCCAAATTGGTCGCCGCCACTGCCACCGAAGCATCGCCGGGGAAAGAGGAAGACGTAAGAGGCCACCGTTTGGGCGAAGAACGGCAGAGGAGGGCCGGCGAAGAGGTGGAAGAGACCGGACCTAAATCGAGTTGATCCGCCGCCGTGCCGTCAATTCGGGATGAACGGAGGCCAGATCCAAGTTCGCCGTGGTGCCAGCCAGCTGTTGAGCCACCGAACTGCCGGAGAACTGACCGTCGGAGGAGAACCGGCGATGAGGGGGGGGGGGGGGTGACCGGTTCGGCTGGAAAAGAAAGAAAAGGAAAAAGAAAAAGAAAAAGAAAAGAAAAAGGAAAAAGAAAAGAAAAGAAAAAAAAAGAAAGAAGGAAGAAAAAGAAGAAAGAGAAAGAGAAAAGGAATTCCGGGAATTTGGAGAATTCCCGAGAATTCGGAAATTACGGGAAATCCCGAGAATTACGGGAATCGGTAAGAAATCCGAAAAAATATTAAATTATTTAAATAATTTATTTATTTAAATAATTATGGAAAAATTCTAAATTTTAGAATTTATTTTCTAGAAAATTCCCTCGATGACCGAGCTGATGGAATCGGGCGAGGTGAACACGGGCGCGACCTTCGAGAGGCAGTCGCCAACCCGAAACAGGTAAGGGAGACATGTGCCGCCTATAAGGATATTCGGTCACATGTTTTAAATTATGCATTTAATTTATAAATGCAATTTATAATGATTGGTTTGAAATTTGTGGTGATTTATTGGTTTAAAATTGTGGTGAAGTACTGGTTGAGAAAATATAAACTGTATTTTTCGTGCAGGAGGCTAGCCAATCTGTAGCCGATATACTGCCGAAAATTTATCGAAAATTACCAAAAATCACCGAAAACCATAATAAATGATTTGATTTCACGTGAAACGATTTTCAGGTACGAAAATCGAGAAATCAAGTAAATTTCATAAAACATGAATATAATGATATTTGATTTTAAAATATTCATGTTTTCAAGAATGGTGAAAAGGAAATCACTGAAAATTTACCCAGTAGGTGATATTTCACGTGAAACGAGATGAAAATGAAAAAGAGATTGAAGTGAATATTTTTATAAATATTCTTAAATATTCACTTGATTTTATAAAAACCTTTATGGTTTTAATGATGGAAATAATTAAGTAAATAAATTCCATAAAGGTTAAGAAATGATGAAAAATTCTGATTTCGAGACTAGAGGTCTCTACACGTGTTTTAGAAGAAAACATGGTGACAGAATTATTGAAATTGGAAAATAAATATTTTACTTTTCTATAAATTACAAAAATATTTGAATTGAATTCTGATGATTTTAAAAACCATGTTTTCGATGGATAGCACGGAAAGGCGTGCATACATGGGTTACGGTGAAAAAGACATTGTCATGAGATTTGTTTTACAGTGTGACTATTTTATAACTGTCTTCACCATATGAGAAATATGATTTATACCTTTATGAAATATTTTGAGGAATGTGATTTAAATTATAAATTTCATAAAGGTGATGATTTATACATGTGAGCCTTATGGATAATTGTGAAATGTTTTTACACTACTGTGTTTAAAATTCATAAAGGCTATGGTACGGTTTACACTGTTTTGAGACTTTAGGCCCTGAGTTCATGCAGTATTATTCATATAATTGCGTGACCCACCTGGGGCGGTGGCTCGGGTCGATGGACCAACAGGTGCACCTCAGGGCGTCACAAGGCTGATGGACCCGCCAAGTCATCAGCGGTCTCGAGGTCACTTGGCAAGTGGACCCGAGGACTACCTATAGATTATGGCCATAGATCCAGCTGAGATAGTCGTGAGGGGCGATGGCCTACGGGTGCACCCCAAAAGCGGACGACTTGTGTTCCTGAGGGAACGATGAGAGAATGATTTATTTGGAGGGTGATGCCTAGTCTCAACTTATTGAATTCTGTTTACTGAAAGGAATTACAGAATCCTATTTACTGTACTGTTTACTGTTTACTGAGCAAAACTGTACCAAAATACTATGTTTACAGAACTGTATTGTACACTGAAATGGTAGCCACTGATTACTGTTTTACTGAACTTAAGGCTACCATTTACTGTTTACTGAACTGAAAGCTACCGTATACTATTTACTGAATTGGTAGCTATTGTTTACTGTTACTGACTGAACCGTATCGAGATACTGTTTTACTGAATACCGAATATACTGTTTTACTGAACTGTACGATACGGTTACTAATTTGAAAAGAGAAATGAATGTTTATTCTAAAAGAATAACATAAAAATTATTTCTAAGATAGAAATAATCGAAGAAGTGTTTATCCAATGATTGGATATTCACAAATCACTGTACTGAAGAGAAGAGAAGTAAACCACTGTTTTACTATTGAACTGTCACGTGTTTTAAAGGACAGTGAAGAGAAAAGAAATAAGTGGTTTACTCTGTAAAAAAAAATAAGAATCATATCGTTTTGAGAAAAATCGATTTAGTACTCTCTACAGTTGCTTCTAGGTTCCGGAACAAGTATGGTATTCTAAAATACCTACCTTATTCTATCTGGATCCTTAGCCGACTGTAGTATCCTTCCTACATGTGAGCCTAGAGCCAGCTAGGAAGATTTTAAAGAGAATGAAAAAAATTATTTTCAGCATATAGATAGCTGAATATCAAGTGTGACAGATAACTCTCTTACTGAGCCGTGGTTTGCTCATCCCTTAATTTTAAACATTTTAGGTTTTAAAGATTGTGAGATCAATTGATTTTGGATCACGGCTGTACATAAAGGACAATGTGACAGACCGACTGATTTATATGAGGTACGATCATTTATTTTCTGTATTTAGAAATGTCTGCAGTACTACTTATCTGATTTACTAAGATAGGGGATGTGTATAATATAAATAATGTTATGTAAATTTATTTAACAATTAGTAAAAGTAAAATATCACAGACAGTCCAACCGGATGAATTGTGTAAAATAAGGAAAAAAATGTGGTAACGGGTCGTTACAAAAAATGTCGTCTTGCCACTTAATTTTTCATTATCTTCGTGAAAATTTTCCTGAAGAAATTTCAGTTCCCATGTTTAGATCTTCGTGCAATACGTATGAGGAATGGCATGCAGCTGTCCTGATCAATAGCAGTTGGTTCACAATTCAGGTGCCTATTTTTTTTCCCTTTTCGGCTACGTGCCGACCCGTGGAAGCTTACTGAACAATGTGCATCAAGGTTAACCCCATGCACTTGATGGCTCAGCTTAAGATATCGCTTAAGTTACAAGCTTAAGCTTGATTCGTCAAGATGTTTGATCTGTTAGTAGAATGTTGAACTCTTAGCCGCTGTAACTAGAGTTTAATTTCTAATAATCTCAAATACCAAATAGAGAAGGCTAAATTCAGGAAAAAAAAGTAAACCAAGCATTGATCACAGGAAGGTAGCAAGCAGGAAAGAAAACAAGAACGGCTGGAAGTTATGATCATAGAATAGAGTAAATGAAAAGTTGAATTACTAATACAGACGTTATTCATTTTGACTGAAATAAATTGAGAACAACGCAAACTCCAAGGAGCATAATCCTCTAAATCTTCAAATGGATTCTCTAGGAAAATTCGTAAATTGATTTTTTTTTCCTTATCATAATCAAGAGCTATATATTAGGCATTTTTTAACTCAAACTTTGGATTAATGAATGCGGCTGTATTCATCCGAAAAGAAAAGTTTGTGGTTTTTTGGCTCAAAGGTTGTGGTCTCTTAGCTCAACAAATGCTTGGACAGACCATGAAAATATAACAACTTAATCAACAAATTACATATCCTCCTCTAAGAATTGGGAAAAGTTTCTTTTGTTCATATCTTTGAAGAAGCAAATTTTCTAGTGGACTCTCTTGCGAAATCTAAGATCTTTAGGATATCTGATTTGATTGTTTGGATATAATTTGATCTTTTTTTAATAAAATTTTTCAACTTCAGAAAAAATGAATGTGGCTGTAGTCATCCAAAAAAAAATTTTGCTACAAAGATTTATACAAGATGAAATGAGTTAATTAAATATTAACTCATCAAGATTCTCGATGAAGCATTATTATTAGTATATTGTGAGATCCTATTATTTTACACTGTACATCATATTTGTAAAAGATTGATAGTAGAAATAAATATTAAATACAGATTTCCATTTTTTTTCATTTTCTTATTGGATTTAAATTTATGGTGTATGTAAGGTAGAATGAACATTTAAAATTTTAAGAATGAAAATTAAATTGTTGGAATTAATGGCAAAAAGATCAAAGTCAATAAGAGAATATTTGTTATTGGTTGAAGAATGTAAAAAAAAGGATGAAAAGTAATCGATGTCAGACAAAGGGCGAACAAATTAGATAAAAAGGTCAATGATAGTGGCTGAAAGTGGCGAGGAGAAGAAAAAGAATGTTAAAGTCTAACATAGGATGAATTTAATTGGCTGGAATGGTCTTCGCCAGTTAATGAGAGTAGAAAATCTGCATCACGCTATCTCCTTTTTATTGCCATATTTTCTTCAACCATTAATGAGAGTAGAAAAGAGAGCTAATCGACTTATTGAGGAGTAATTTTCTTCATGCATTAACATGCTACAAGACAAGAGAAATGATAAGGGAAGAAATTGAGGTTAACAGGCAGCAAAAGGGTATTGAGAACCTGTATATAAAGAGGAATGGTGAGATCGAATACCCGGCAATTTTATGTTTCTCTCGATTCCTCCTGCTGTACACCAGCTTTGATGTTATAGCTGGAAGTGGAGTGCTTTACTCTTGTTTCCAAGGAGTCCTAGTAGAAAACTCATTTCCCCTAGCTAACTAAATACCTAGCCCTCTTTGCTAAATCCTCCTTTTATCTCAAGATCACCTAAAAACAATAAGAGAAGGGGACAGATGTGTGGAACAACAAAACAAGTTGTGAGATTGTGTTGGCTCAATCAAAACAGGTAAATAAATTTCCAGTCAACACTGTGTGTATTTAATCCTTGGCTTATGGTGATGATATGCTAAGTAGAAGATGTGTAGGTATATTACTTAGCATGAAAGTATGTAGTAAGTTAACATGGATAAAATTTTAATGGTTGGGGACGTTAATGGTTGAACATATGCTGCTGTGTTATGCATGTGTAACATGAGTAGAGGAAACATGATGGGCGAACGTGAGCTCGCCAAATGGGCGAGCAAGAAATGAAGATACTCGCCTAAAGGATGAGGCAAGCTAAATAAATTGTCTGAGTCGTGATATACATGTCCGCCAATATTTATGGTTAGTCAGAGTGATCGCCTGAATGGGTGAGGGCATGTGATCGCCCAAACTATTGAAAAAGATGAGTTGAATTGTGGCGAACTCCACATTTAAGCCATTATGAATGGCGAGTCGCAAGTTGGGCGAGCTCCCATAATAAGCCAATGAGTGAATGGCGAATAGGACTGGGTGAGCTACCACATGTAAGCCCAATGACGACTGTCGAGCTCTGCTGGGCGAATGGCGAGCTATAGAGTAGTCACAGAATCTCGCCAAAGTGTTAGAAAATCTTAATAGTTTTAGAAAATATACGAAAAGAAAATATTAATGGTATTAATATTTTACCATGCAGCTGAGAAGTGAGAGTTGATAAAGGCGAGCGAGAAGGTAGGCTTTGAAGAGACCAGGTAAGGGAGTTGTATGTGAAGTAAAATGCACGTCCTGTGGAGTTAAATTTTACGAAATTATTGAGAAATTGTTTGTTTTATAACATGCATTACAATGAAAAATCGTGTGATTGGGCGAACTGGCAAAATGGCGGGCGAGCCACTTAGGCGAGCTCACTTTTTATGATTTTTGATATTTGGGCGAGTAGCTTTGTTTAAGAAGAAACCCGGACAAGCTAAAGTGGCGAACCGTTTTAATGTTGTTTTGGGGCGAGCGACCCCTGTGTTTTTATGGGTGGGCGAGTTGACCATGGCAATGCCATAAAGGGCGAGTCTTGGGGTGAGGCAGGTTAATTTGTTTTAATCGCCAAAGGTTGGCGGGCGAACACAAGTTCACCGCACTGGGCGAGCCCTACATGGCGAACTGATTTATGAGTATTTTTCTCAACGAATAATAAATTATTTTGAAAATAGAAATATGAAATCTTTTTGGACGAGTTGAACATTGGACGAGTTGACCAATGGGCGAGTTGACTATTGGCGAGCTGACTATGGGCGAACTAGCCATAGGCGAGCCAGCTTAACCCGTGCCTTTCTCACACAGAAAATGTTGAGATTGCGGGTTGTTTTACTATTCTATAAAACCTTTTAGAAATCAAATCATTTTGTGGAAATGATAACATGAGTGAAATAATTCCATAAGGGTTTTCATGAGTTATAAAAGTGATTTTTGAGACTTTAGGCCCTGAGTTCATGCTTTATTATTCATGTAATTGCGTGACCCACCTGGGGCGGTAGCTCAGGTCAATGGACCAACGAGTGCACCTCAGGGCGTCACAAGGCTGATGGACCCGCCAAGTCATCAGCGGTCTCGAGGTCACTTGGCAAATGGACCCGAGGATCACCTATAGATTATGGCCATAGATCTAGCTAAAATAACCGTGAGGGGCGGTGGCCTACGGGTGCACCCTAAAAGCGGACGACTTGTGTTCCTAGGGGAACAGAGCATGATTTAGTTATTGCCTAGTCTCAACTTATTGGTTTCTGTTTACTGAAAGGATCTATTGAATCCTGTTTAATGTTAAATGGGTTTGAGTGATTGGATAAATAAGATGTTTTGGGAGTATAGTCTTTATTTTTATAAAGCAGTATACACCTTTCTTACTGAGCACGTTGTCGCTCACTCCCTATTTTTCACTCCACAGATTATTGAACTTGGGCTAAGCGAATTTCTTTCCAGAGATCTGATATCGAAGGTATGTTGGATTCTTTTATATATTCAGTAAAATAGTACAGTACTACTTTAAATAGAAGGGAATGTGTATATATCTTAAGGAAATAATTTAATAATTCATACTTCCATATTAGCATAAGGAATTGAGAATACTAATTCTTATAAAAGAGATAGGAGTTGATAGGCATCACAAGCAGCCCAACCGGTAAGTGAATATTATTTATTTTGGGGATTTGGGATGTTACAGATTAAATGGTATCAGAGCAGGGTTGGTCGGATGTTTAGTGATGCTTAAGGTAAATGGTATACATTCCCTAAAGTACTGTATAATCTGAATATATATAATTGATGTATTGATAATAAGTGATAAATGATCTCTGTGGTACAGATATGAGTGGAAGAAGGAGGATGCGCTCAGTGAGAGGTATAAGCCGAGGTAGGGCGGCACAGACTCCGGAACCACAGACACCGAAACCTGCCCCTCGACCCGCACGCCCTCTACAGCTAGAGAGCATTGATGCTCGTGTGAACCAAGTAGAGAGGTTAGTAGCCGATTTTATGGCTATATACCAGGCAGATAGAGCCGCAGATAGGGCAGATAGAGAGAGCCGTAGCTCCCGCAGCTCCGGTAGAGGTGCCAGTACCACCACAGCTGGCACCGGATATATCCGAGCCTCAGCCACAAGTAGCTCCACCACAACCATTGATTCAGTCGCGTAAAAATGCGGAGTCATATTGTGATGTGACATTGGTGAAATCATTTAAGAAATTGGATCCACCTAAGTTTAAAGGTACTAGGGATCCATTGGCGGCAGAGCAGTGGATTATTGAGGTTGATAGATTACTTCAGATTATGAGGTGTTCAGAGACGAAGAAGGTAGGCCTAGTAGTGTTTTAATTGGCAGATGATGCGAGACATTGGTGGAAGGCCACTCAGACCGTCTTATTTGCTCAGCATCAGGAATTATTCTGAGATATTTTTGTTGATGCTTTTCGGAGACAGTATATCCCTGACACTGCTCAGGAAAAATTACAGCAGGAATTTATGGATTTAGTGTAGAGTAGTATGTCAGTGGCTGAGTATGAGGCCAAATTTACTACATTGAGCCGTTTTGATCCTCAAACTAGTGCGAATACCAGATATAAGATTTCAAGGTTTAAGGCTGGTTTGAGGCCATCTATCAGAGTGAAGCTAGCCCCATTTGATATACAGACTTATGATGAGATAGTTAAACGGGCTCAGCTATGTGAGAGGGATTATGAGCAGTTCCAGTTTGATTTCAGTAGTAAGAGTAAAGGCAAAGCAAAGGGAAAGGCTAAGAGGTTTATGGAGGACAGACCAGGTAGAGAGCAGTCTAAGAGGACTAGATCTACGGGCATACAGATTTCAGAGGGCAGATTTGATAGACCAGCAATTTCTACCTCTGCCAGTGGCCCCACCACTACTCAGAGAAGTGTTGCGCCCTTATGTAGACATTGTGGAAGGTCGCATGGGTCACGCCCTTGTCCTTTAATGTCTGGGGCATGTTTTAGATGTGGACAGACGGGGCACTTTATCAAGAATTGCCCGATGCTCAGAGAGTCAACTGCTTCTACTAGACCTCCTGCATTACCTCCGATAGCGGCCCCGGCAACTTAGAGTGAGCCAGAGAAAGCGACACCCTCACAACCTAGGCGGGCGACAGCCGCAGAGAAGGGTAAAAAGGTTGTGACTCAGGGTCGGGTGTACGCATTGGATCAGGAGACTGCCGACGCCTCTATCGATGTGATTAAAGGTAAAATTTATCTCTTTGATATTCCCGTAATTGCCTTATTTGATCCGGGTTCTACCCATTCGTTCTTATCGCCTATATATGCTAACAGGACCCTAGTAGAGCCGGAGTTGTTAGAGTATACTTTACAAGTGAAAACTCCTTTTAATGATTTTCAGAGAACGGATGTTGTATATCAGAATTGTAAGTTGACTATAGGAGAGAAGGTTATGACAGCTAACCTAATTTTGTTAAATATGTATGATTTTGATATCATTTTGGGTATGGATTGGTTAGCTGCAAACCATGTTAGTTTAGATTGTAATACTAAAGTTATTACCTTCTCTCATCCCGAAAAGTACATTGTAAAGTTATTGTAAAGTTATTGTAAATTAATAAAAAGTATGTGAATTTATGTTATGAAATGACATGTGTACTGAAATTGTGGTTGTGTATGAATATTTATGAAGAATATATTGCTAGTGTGGAGGATGTAGAGAAGAAACATCCCAAGATCCAAGAGATTCCTGTGGTTAAAGACTTCTCGAAAGTATTTCCAGAGGATTTACCAGGGTTACCACCGGATCGAGAGACAGAGTTTATGATAGAGTTGGTACCCGGTACGGAGCCAATTTCTAGACCCCCATCCCGGATGGCACTAACTGAGTTGGACGAGCTCAAGAAGCAGCTTCAAGAGTTACTAGATAAGGGATTTATACGTCCCAGTGTGTCACCGTGGGGAGCTCCGGTATTGTTTGTTCGAAAGAAAGATGGTAGCCTCCGGTTGTGTATAGATTATCAGATGTTGAATCGGGCTACCATTAAGAATAAGTATCCATTACCTCGGATTGATGACCTGTTTGATCAGCTCAATGGTGCACAGGTGTTTTCCAAGATAGACCTCCGATCAGGCTATCACCAGTTGAAGATTAAGGAGTCGGATGTGCATAAGACAGCATTTTGGACTCGTTATGGTCATTATGAGTTCTTGGTGATGCCTTTTGGATTAACAAATGCCCCTGCAGCTTTTATGAGTTTGATGAACGAGGTATTTCATCCATTTTTGGATAAGTTTGTCATAGTATTTATAGATGACATACTGATTTATTCTAAGACTCCAGAGGAGCACGAGCAGCATTTGCAGAATGTTTTACAGACCCTCAGAGAAAAGAAATTGTATGCTAAGTTTAATAAATGCGAGTTCTAGCTTGACCATATCATATTTCTTGGACATGTAGTGTCGAAGGACGGAGTGTCAGTTGATCCGTCCAAGATAGAGGCCGTTGTTCAGTGGGAGAGGCCTAGCATAGTTACCAAAATACGGAGTTTCTTAGGTCTTGCAGGATATTATCGCAGATTTGTGGAGGGATTTTCTAGACTTGCTGCTCCATTAACATGACTTACACGTAAGGATGTAAAGCTTGAATGGAATGATGCGTGTGAGTGTAGTTTTCTTGAGCTTAAGAGAAGATTAACTACTGCCCCCGTCTTAACCCTTCCTAGCGGATCAGGTGAATTTATGGTGTATACTGATGCATTCGCTCAAGGTTTAGGGTGTGTACTTATGCAGCATAGTCGGGTTATAGCCTATGGTTCTCGACAGCTGAAGGATCATGAGAAGAATTACCCGACACATGATTTAGAGCTAGCTGTAGTAGTGTTTGCACTGAAGATATGGCGGCATTACTTATATGGGGAGAAATTTCAGATATTTACAGACCATAAGAGTCTGAAATATATATTCTCACAGTGAGAGTTGAATTTGAGACAGCGACAGTGGATGTAAATATTAAAGGATTATGATTGTGAGATTTTATATCACCCAGGTAAAGCTAATGTAGTAGCAGATGCACTGAGCCGTAAACATGTTGGCATGGTATCTTACATGATAATCAGGGAGCATGATTTGATAGAGCAGTTCTCTAACCTCAGTCTGACAGTTGTTTCCTCTGACCAGTATGGATTTACGGCTAGTTTTCGTATAGAGCCGGATTTGATGGACCGAATCAGGGAAGCTCAGAGGAGGGATGATTATTGCATTGGGGTTGCCAGTCAGATTCAGATGGGAGTTATGTCAGATTTTGAGATTGGCACCGATGGGATATTGAGGTTCAGAGGTCGGATATATGTTCCCAGTGATTGGCAGATTCGAGATTTGATTTTATCAGAGGCCCATACCTCTAGATACATGTTACATTCGAGTAGTACTAAGATGTACCAGAATCTTCGGAGAGTGTATTGGTGGCCTAAGATGAAGAAAGACATCGTTGAGTTTGTTGCTAGATGTCTAACATGCCAACAGATTAAAATTGAGCATCAGAAACCGGCAGGTATGCTTCAACCATTATCGATTCCTACGTAGAAATGGGAGCATGTGACTATAGATTTTATTATGGGATTACCACGGACCCGAAAGGGATATGATGCTATTTGGGTAATAGTCGACAGATTGACTAAGTCTGCACATTTCTTAGCCATGAGATCTACAGATTTAGTTAGTGCCTTGGCCGACTTGTATGTCAGGGAGATAGTGAGGTTACATGGTGTTCCAGTAAGTATTACCTCTGATAGGGACTCCCGCTTCACCTCTCATTTCTGGGAGAGATTTCAGGAGGCTATGGGATCCCAGCTGAATTTTAGCACCGCTTTTCATCCACAGACTGATGGGCAGTCTGAGTGTATGATACAGACGCTCGAGGATATGTTGAGAGCGTGTGCATTGAATTTTAGAGGCTCATGGGACGATCACTTACCCCTGGCAGAGTTTGCTTATAACAATAGTTTTCATACGAGTATCGGCATGGCACCGTATGAGGCCTTGTGTGGTAGACGATGCAGATCCTCGATAGCATGGGAAGAAGTAGGAGACCGTAAACTGTTAGCTCCCGATTTGGTCGAGCAGGCTTCTCGTGATGTACAAATGATTTGTGAGAGGCTCAGAACGGCTCAGAGTTGGCAGAAGAGTTATGCAGATACTAGACGCTGACCATTAGAGTTTGTAGCGGGTGATTATGTGTTTTTAAAGATCTCACCGTCCAAAGGTATAATGAGATTCGGGAAAAGAGGAAAATTGAGTCTCCGATATATTGGGCCTTATGAGATCTTAGATCGCGTAAGAGACATGGCATATCGGTTAGCACTACCACCAGAGTTATCAGGAGTGCATAACGTATTCCATGTCTCGATGTTGAGAAAGTACCATCCAGATCCTTCTCACGTGATTCGACATGAACCACTGGAGATCAGAGAAGACATGAGTTACGTTGAGAAACCGGTACGAATCCTGGATAGGAAAGATAAGGTATTGCGATCTAAGACAATTCCTTTGGTTAAAGTGCTCTGGTAGTATCATAACGAGGAGGAGGCTACTTGGGAGTTAGAGAGTCTTATGCATGAGAGGTATCTAGAGCTCTTCCAGTGACAGGTCCAAGTTAAATTTGGAGGACCAAATTTCTTAAGGTGAGGAGAAATGTGAGACCCTATTATTTTACACTGTACACCATATTTGTAAAGGATTTATAGTGGAAATAAATATTGAATGCAGATTTCCATTTTTTTTCATTTTCTTATTGGATTTAAATTTATGGTGTATGTGAGGTAGAATGAACATTTAAAATTTTAAGGATGAAAATTAAATTGTTGGAATTAATGGCAAAAAGATCAAAGTCAATAAGAAAATATTTGTTATTGCTTGAAGAATGTAAAAAAAAGGATGAAGAGTAATGGATGTCAGACAAAGGACGAACAAATTAGATAAAAAGGTCAATGATAGTGGCTAGAAGTGGCGAGGAGAAGAAAAAGAATGTTAAAGTCTAACATAGGATGAATTTAATTGGCTGGAATGGTCTTCGTCAGTAAATGAGGGTAGAAAATCTGCATCACTCTATCTCCTTTTTATTGCCATATTTTCTTCAACCATTAATGAGAGTAGAAAAGAGAGCTAACCGACTTATTGAGGAGTAATTTTCTTCATGCATTAACACGCTACAAGACAAGAGAAATGATGAGGGAAGAAACTGAGGTTAACAGGCAGCAAAAGGGTATTGAGAACCTGTATATAAAGAGGAATGGTGAGATCGAATACCCAGCAATTTCATGTTTCTCTCGATTACTCCTGCTGTACACCAGCTTTGATGTTATAGCTGGAAGTGGAGTGCTTTACTCTTGTTTCCAAAGAGTCCTAGTAGAAAACTCATTTCCCCTAGCTAACTAAATACCTAGCCCTCTTTGCTAAATCCTCCTTTTATCTCAAGATCACCTAAAAACAATAAGAGAAGGGGACAGACGTGTGGAACAACAAAACAAGTTGTGAGATTGTGTTGGCTCAATCAAAACAGGTAAATAAATTTCCAGTCAACACTGTGTGTATTTAATCCTTGGCTTATGGTGATGATATGCTAAGTAGAAGATGTGTAGGTATATTACTTAGCATGAAAGTATGTAGTAAGTTAACATGGATAAAATTTTAATGGTTGGGGACGTTAATGGTTGAACATAAGCTGTTGTGTTATGCATGTGTAACCTGAGTAGAGGAAACATGATGGGCGAACGTGAGCTCGCCAAATGGGCGAGCAAGAAATGAAGATACTCGCCCAAAGGATGAGGCGAGCTAAATAAATTGTCTGAGTCGTGATATACATGTCCGCCAATATTTATGGTTAGTCAGAGTGATCGCCTGAATGGGCGAGGGCATGTGATCGCCCAAACTATTGAAAAAGATGAGTTGAATTGTGGCGAACTCCACATTTAAGCCATTATGAATGGCGAGTCGCAGGTTGGGCGAGCTCCCAGAATAAGCCAATGAGTGAATGGCAAATAGGACTCGGAAGTGAGAGTTGATAAAGGCAAGCGAGAAGGTAAGCTTTGAAGAGACCAGGTAAGGGAGTTGTATGTGAAGTAAAATGCATGTCCTGTGGAGTTAAATTTTATGAAATTATTGAGAAATTGTTTGTTTTATGACACGCATTACAATGAAAAATCGTGTGATTGGGCGAACTGGCAAAATGGCGGGCGAGCCACTTAGGCGAGCTCACTTTTTATGATTTTTGATATTTGGGCGAGTAGCTTTGTTTAAGAAGAAACTCGGGCGAGCTAAAGTGGCGAACCCTTTTAATGTTGTTTTGGGGCAGGCGACCCCTGTGTTTTTATGGGTGGGCGAGTTGACCATGGCAATGCCATAAAGGGCGAGCCTTGGGGCGAGCCAGGTTAATTTGTTTTAATCGCCAAAGGTTGGCGGGCGAACACAAGTTCACCGCACTGGGCGAGCCCTACATGGCGAACTGATTTATGAGTATTTTTCTCAACGAATAATAAATTATTTTGAAAATAGAAATATGAAATCTTTTTGGGCGAGTTGAACATTAGGCGAGTTGACCAATGGGCAAGTTGACTATTGGCGAGCTGACTATGGGCGAACTAGCCATGGGCGAGCCAGCTTAACCCGTGCCTTTCTCACACGGAAAATGTTGAGATTGCGGGCTGTTTTACTATTCTATAAAACCTTTTGGAAATCAAATCATTTTGTGGAAATGATAACATGAGTGAAATAATTTCATAAGGGTTTTCATGAGTTATAAAAGTGATTTTTGAGACTTTAGGCCCTGAGTTCATGCTTTATTATTCATGTAATTGCGTGACCCACCTGGGGCGGTGGCTCAGGTCAATAGACCAACAAGTGCACCTCAGGGCGTAACAAGGCTGATGGAACCGTGTAAGATCTGATTCTACACTACTGTAGACCCAAATCTCATAAATTTAATAATGAAAATGAAGTAAATATTGAATATTCATTTTCACTTGGATGAAAAACTTCTTAAACTTGAGATGTGCATGGCGAAATGTAAGTGAAATAATGTCTGGGCAAGGACGTCAAGCAGCTCGCCAATGGGTGAGAAAAGAAGGCTGCTCGCCAGTGGGCGAGCTAAATTGGCGAACAGAACGCCAGGATGGTGCTGAGGGCGAGTAGGTAGTTCGCCAAAAGGGACGAAGGCTCTTGATCGCCCATACGGAATGAGATAAATTAAAAACATAAAATGAAAGCGTGAAAGGGATTAATGGCAAAAAGGACAAATAAGGGCCAGCTGAAGTCTTATGTTGAGAAATTCTTAAGGAATTAATATACTACAAGACAAAAGAAAAGAATGAGATGAAAGTCAACAATAGTGGCTAGAAGTGGATTGGCGTGGAGAAATGAAAGTCAATAATAGTGGCGGTTGGCAGTGGCGTGGAGGAGAAGGAGAAGAGAAAAGAGGAGAAAATTAGTTAAAAAGCAGAAGTAGACTCCCCGTAGCCATCCCTTTTTGGCTGGAATTTCTTCACCATTTAATGACAGTAGAAAATTCTTCACCGCGCCATTGCCATATTTTCTTCACCATTTAATGAGTTATAAGACAAGGTAATGATGACAGAAAAACAGGATGAGAACAGGTGGTGGATTTTAAGTGGATTTGGCTGAGTATATAAGAAGAATGTAACTGAAGAAAACCAGCTTAGCCAACTTCATCTTCTCAAGAAAACTCCTGGCCAGTCTGCTTTCACTGCAAGCTCACATGCAGTCCTTCCGTTTCTCTCATATAGGAGGCAAGAAAAGATCAATCTTAGTTAGCCAAACCCTTTTTTTTTTGCAGTGTTGAAAAGCTAAGGAACAAGAGAAGCAAAGCTAAGGGAGGCAAGAAAATACTCTGTTTTTGGAAGAACAACTGGGTTAAGGTGAGACTTAATGGTTCTTGAGATTTAATGATATATTTCTATGATTTCAAGTATGAGAAGCATGAGTATAGTCTTGCTTTTGATTTATTCTTGATAGATTATAAAAATAGAATAAATTCATATTTTAAAGTAGATGAAGTATAAAATGAAACTGGGTTAATATTGTAGTAGAATGATAGGAAAATACTGGAAAAGTGATGAGTATGGCGACAATGGTGATCGCCCATGATTGAGTGATAGTACTCGACAATGTGGCGAGTAGGAAATAAAGAACTCACCAAAGTAGTTGCCAAGTGGGCGAGGTCGCCCAACGTTAGTTTTAATTCATGAGCAAGCTCAGTGAACATGGGCGAGCTGGAATGTGGAAGTGGCGAGGTCGCCACATGTTAGTTTAAACCGAGGTAATGACGGGCGGATTGATCGTTTGGCGAACTTCATTTGTAAGGGATATGGGCAATGGCGAACTGACTTGTGGGCGAGCTCCCACATATAAGCCATTGATGAATGGAGAGCTAATAAGACCCCTTGTGGGCGAGCGACTTGATTTAAGTCTTACAAAGTGTTGAAAATATTGAAAAAGGAAATATTAATGGAATTTATAAATTATTTGCAGCCGAGAATTATGGACTCAGTGAATGTGATTTGGAAGGCGAGAAGGAAGCAAAGCTTCGTTAAACCAGGTAAGGGAGATGTGTATGAAGTGATGCATGTCCTGTGGAGTTTAAATTAATGTTATTGAGAAATGATTTTGGTTTATGACATGCATTATTTTCATAAATTATTTTGTTGTGGGCGAGCTAAGAGCCGACCCCTATGTTGTTTTGGATGAATTGGTTAAAGGCGGGCGAGCTTTTGTGTTTTTATGGCGAGCCCTTGTATTTTTATGTGGGGCGAAATGGGTATTGGCGGGCGAACTAACCCTTTTATAATTTTTATAAACCCGTTTCTAATTTTAAGGGTGGGCGAACCCTTTGTTGATAAGCTTTTGGGCGAGCCAATGTTTTGTCTTTAAATGTAGAGAGTGGCGGGCGAACACTTCTTCTCCCCTTTAGAGTTGACCATGGGCGAGCTGGACTGGCGAGCTGACCATGGCGAGCAGATTTTCGAAGGTGTTTTCTTAAAGAAAAAAATGAGCCATTTTAATATTTTTGAAAATGGAAAATATAAACCATTTTGGGCGAATTGACTAATGGGCGAGCCACTGAGGGCGAGCCAGTTTTGTTTTCAGATTTTAAAAGCGAGTGGGCGGGCGAACACGAGTTCGCCACTTTTGGCGAGCTTCCATGGGTGAGCCATGATTGGGCGACCTGACCATGGGCGAGCTGATTTTAAATATTGAGAATTTGGAAGGTTTCAACGTGTTTTGTAAACAGAAGCCTAAACCTTTTTGGAAAACTTAATCATTTTGAGAAAATGATAATATGGGTGAAATAATTCCATAAAGGTTTTTTTATGAGATATAAAAGTGATTTTTGAGACTTTAGGCCCCTAGCTTCATGCATTATTATGAGTATGAGGCTGATGGACCCGCCAAGTCATCAACAGGTCTCGAGGTCACCTGGCAAGTGGACTCAAGGACCACCTATGGATTATGGCCATAGATCTACTGTATCCCTATTGGGATGATTATGCCGTTCTCGCAAGGGGGAGGGGGAACGATGATAGCATGATTTATTTATAGGGTGATGCCTAGTCTCAACCTGTTGATTTCTGTTTACTAAGAGGATTTGTTAAATCCTAATTACTGTTTACTGCATTTTAAAGTAAACTGATTAGCCAGTGATTTGAATGGTGTTTCGAGAGTATTGTTTACTATATCCACTGTTTCCTATTTGATTTAATGGTATATAGTTTGGTTTTATAAAGCAGCATATGTTTCCTTTACTGAGTGTATGAATCGCTCACCCCTTTGTTTTAACTCCACAGATAAGAAGTACACGGAGTTGAGAGAATTAGCTCTCAGATGGGTATAGCTATGCTTAAAGCACTGAGGCATGGCACGTTAAATGTGACAGGTACAGTCTCTTCTCTTTTACATTTCAGACATATGTATATAGTACTACCTTAGTGAAATAAGGGTTAATAGGGGATGTCAGATGTAAGGAATAATGAAAAGAAATTTCATATTACATAATTAATAGATAAATATTTATCATTTATCACTGTTACTATTGAATGTTAATAGCATCGCAGACAGCCCAACCAGTAAAGTTGTATAGAAATACGTGCAAAATGTGGTAACGGGATGTTACAACCCGCCAAGTCATCAGCGGTCTTGAGGTCACTTGGCAAGTGGGCCCGATGACCACCTATAGATTATGGCCATAGATCTAGCTGAGATAGCCGTGAGGGGCGGTGGCCTACGGGTGCACCCCAAAAGCGGACGACTTATGTTCCTGGGGGAACAGAGCATGATTTAGTTATTGCCTAGTCTCAACTTATTGGTTTCTGTTTACTGAAAGGATCTATTGGATCCTGTTTAATGTTAAATGGGTTTGAGTGATTGGATAAATAAGATGTTTTGGGAGTATAGTCTTTATGTTTATAAAGCAGCATACACCTTTCTTACTGAGCACGTTGTCGCTCACTCCCTATTTTTCACTCCACAGATTATTGAACTTGGGCTAAGCGAATTTCTTTCCAGAGATCTGATATCGAAGGTATGTTGGATTCTTTTATATATTCAGTAAAATAGTACAGTACTACTTTAAATAGAAGGGAATGTGTATATATCTTAAGGAAATAATTTAATAATTCATACTTCCATATTAGCATAAGGAATTGAGAGTACTAATTCTTATAAAAGAGATAGGAGTTGATAGGCATCACAGGCAGCCCAACCGGTAAGTGAATATTATTTATTTTGGGGATTTGGGATGTTACATATATATTCAAGTTTTTTTGTACAATGAAAATCTATAACTCAAGGAACAGGAAATGCGGAATGCACATCTGCAGAATTCCCATATCTAGAGATGGAGATATGATCATATAAACACATGCTCAAATTTAGTTTAAACGCAGAAAAACCTGTTAGAAAATTAACAAGGTATATGGCTTTGAGGCGTGTAGAGTTACACTATCTTGAGTGTAATATTGTTTCACACAGAAGTAAGTTACCCCAGGATACAACAAAGCCTTCAGAATTTTCGTGAAAAGTAAGAATACAGAGTAAGTCTTTTCTGGAAATCATCACTCTTATATAGAGTATGAAGAGACATAAATGAATGGTTGTGATTCTCTGTTAAATAACAACCATTCATTTCAGACATAACTGTTTCAGACATATAACCGAAAATATGTCTGTTGGAACAGTTAAAATAATTTTAAATTCAAAATTAAATTTAAAATATTCTGTCAAAAAATAAAACTTTGATTCTGTCCCAAGTGCCATCTTTGACTTTTTAAAATAACCCAAGCACTAGCCCAAGCCCAAACCAAGCAAGCCCAAGCGAAGCAAGCTCAAGCCCAAGCCAAATGATCAAAGCTCATTTTCTCTTTGGCTCCAAATTACCCTCAAGAGTTGATTTTCCTTTATAAATATATCACTTTACACTTTTACAAACAATATAGAAACTTGTTTCCTTGTATTTATTACAAGCTATCCAACAAAACATACCTTTATGTGTCTGCCAAGGTTTAAAGACCTAGAACTAATGGATGAATTTAAATTTAGAAAACAGTCAAATAAACTGAAATTTGCCTTAAAAGTAATAAATTGAAACAAAACTGAAATCTACATTTATAGCTAAACGGTCACAAAGATATATGCTGTCGCTGTCACTTTCTAAGTAAAGATGAATGCTAAGAAGATGATAAGCTAATGCCCTAAAAAAAAAAAAAGAAGAACGAGATTTTAACTTAGCCTAGCAAAGGGAATGAAGGCCGTCAGCATGAATATAGCAGTTCTTATAGCATTGTTTCATGTAAGTATTGCGGTGGCAACAGTGCCTCCCTGCCAAACCTGTGGCTCACCCAATCCATCCCCTTCAGAACCCGAAGCTGCTTCACCTGAAGTGGCTCTAATTCCACCAGCTGACTCTCCGGAAACAAGCAAGGCACCGAAGGCTGGAGTTTTCGATGTCACTGAGTATGGCGCTGTGGCCGATGGCGGCACAGAAAGTAGCTCGGTTTGTACTTCTTGATTATCATGTTTCATGTCATTAAATGTCAGCCTGGAAATCCTAGTTGTGATTGTAACTTCATTTTCTTTCTGGCTATAAAGGCATTCTCTGCAGCATGGAGTGCAGCATGCGATCATCCTGAGAGCTCTACCTTTTACATTCCAGAAGGAACATTCCTGGTTGGTCCAATCTCATTTCCAGGACCTTGCTACAACAACCGGTCACCTAACATAGAGATTAGAGGAACATTATTGGCTCCAATCAGCCTTAGCGCATTCCAATCCTCCAACTGGATTGCATTTAAGAACCTGCAAGGATTTACTCTCACTGGAGGAACTAAAACAGCAAAACTAGATGGCCAGGGAGCAGCAGAAGCCTGGAAACAGCCCAGCTGTGAGAAATCAGAAAGATGTAGGAAGTTAATCACTGTAAGTTCTATTAAAAGATTTCTGAAATCCAAAATTATTTATGCAAAAGGAAATAGCATGACTTTGGTTTGATTTTGCAGTTAATAGATTTCATCAATGTTTCACATGCAACCATCAGCAGTATCACTTTATCAAACAGCAAGGGCTTCCACATGGGCCTCCATGGCAGCAACAACATCAATATCTACAATGTCAACATTACTGCCCCTCAGGAGAGCCCAAACACTGATGGCATCCATGTCAGTCACTCCTCTAACATAACAATTTCCTCCTCAACAATTGGAGTAGGTGATGATTGTGTCTCTATAGGACCTGGTAGTAAAAACATCTCGGTTTCTAATGTCCAATGCGGCCCAGGCCATGGAATAAGGTAACCTACGTTTACAACACTAACAAGATTGCAAATCCAGTTTCCTGATTCCTAAAGCTTCCATTCAGAATTAACTTCAGCAAAATGGCAGTGTGGGCAGCCTTGGCAAGTACAAAAATGAGGAGGATGTGGTTGGGATTCAAGTTCGCAACTGCACAATAACAGGCACACAGAACGGTATCAGGGTGAAGACATGGCCAGGAGCCCCTGCAAGCAATGCTTTCAACATGACATTTGAAGATATTCTTATGGTCAATGTCTCCAACCCCATAATTATAGATCAAGAATACTGCCCCTCACATAGCTGCAAAACTAATGAAGTAAGTATCTAGCTAATTTAAATATACAAAAACAGTTTTCCTTTTAGCTAGCAAACCTATTGATGATTTATTGTTTCTGCTTATGCAGCCCTCGCTTGTGAAGCTTACAGACATATTCATAAGGAACATCAATGGCACTTACAACACCAAATCCGCAGTAACTTTGCTCTGCAGCTCTGCGGTTCCTTGCAAAAACGTTCAGCTTGTTAACGTAAGTCTGAACTATGTAGTGCCTGACAGTCCTCGGCAAGGCCGCTTGAGCATGGAGGGGTTTCTTAATGGCTTACAAATAATCAATTCTAGGTTTTAGGTGAAATTCTGTGTACAAGGTAGTAGAATGGCCACTGATTTGTTTAGATTCTTGGATCGGAATCAGGTTTAGCAATACATTTGTTGGATTAAAATCACTGAATTTGGGTTTATCATGAGCCTGGCCAAAACCACATATGATCAAGGAAAGAGTACCCAAAATCACATGAAAGCCAGTTGCTAAGAAAAAGGTAGAATTATAAATACAATAGAACGAAACAATTATCTGTTCATAATCGTTCAATAAATGATCATAAACAAATAAATACTAAACATATTCACGAATTATTCACCGAATGTTTTATTTAATTATGTTTCTAATCTCTTCAGCTAAGTATCATGAATCTAACGTCGATTCTATACCAACTCCTCCGAAAATATAAAATCTGAATTACATGCCAATCCAAAAGGATTCCGCGAGTAAAAGAACTCTTTTTAGCTATCCACTTAGATACAAGTGTTTAGACAAATTTTCTATCCTCTTTATGCTTAAATGAATACGTCTTGAAATATTATTTTATAAGATCGAGCATGTATTGAAACTAGTATTATTTAAGGAGAAGTTTTTCCACATTGTTTTTCAAATATTTTATCTCAGTTCTTGAATAAATTAAGGGTAGTTTAAAAGAAGGGGAAATTGTTAATCTTATATTAATAATAATTTTGAAATGATAAAAACTTTAAGTGTATTTAAAAATGTTTTTAAACTAAAGTTACATTTAATGTTTAAGTATTTTTCAAACCAAAATATTGATTTAAGAGATTATTTTCTATGAGCTTCATTTTAAAATATAAATTCAATTGAGATACATAAAAAAACTTATTTTACTTGGATTTGATACAATTGATTTTAATAAAAAAGAATGTTTTATTTGTTGGAGGATTCTAGCAAGTGCATTATAATCAAACCGCATTGTAATTAATCTAAAATTAGAAATTTATGAAAATCACATTAAATCAAACTGAAAAATTAAATGAAATCACTAAACTTTGATAAAGAGAAACAATCTAAAGCATTAAAAAAAACACATAAGTTAAAAAAAGAAATTAATTCCTTATTAAAAAATGGATTAAAAGTTGAAAGTAAGTTTCAAAATTTTAAGGTAAAACAAAGATAAAATAACGTTGTACAGAAATACTTGACATATAAAAGTGTACAAAATCTCTTACTCTGTCGTTATGTCAAGTTATCATATATATATATACATGAGTAGGGATTCACTTACACATGCGAAAAACAAATTTATTTTACAACAGTTGTATATCTTCATATAAAATTAATATTTTTACAAACCAATTATTGAATTTAACAACATACTCATATTTACTATGTATGTAAATTTTTGAATCAATATGCTATTTCTATTATTTTAATCAAGAATAGTATTTTTTTTCAATATATACAGCGGTTGAAATTTTATTTTATGAAATAAATAGTTAGACGTATTCGATTAATTTGAAATTTGGCATGCATGATCTATGTGAATGGAACATAAAATTCAACGATTATTAAAAAATTATAAATCATATAAAAAGATATGAAAATGTGTAAAACTAAATTTGTTTTACATATGTGTATCTGGATTCCTCCTCTATTTATATATATATATGTTTGAAACGATTTCTTATATAAATTAAGAAATCAATCCCAGATCATCTTGATATATGTTCTCAAAAACCGTTCTAATCTCATAACTAAAAACACTTCTAGCAACTGAAGTGATCAACTCTAAATCTTCCCAATACCTTCAACCAAAATATTATTATGTTGATTGAAATATTTAAATCTTGTGCATGACCTTAATTTTATAGTTAGTTTTAGAAAACGTATTACGTCTTAAAATTTCGAAAATGTCCAAAAGTAAATAAAAAAAAAGTGAGGGCATAGAAGAATTTTCTAAATAAAGTAAACATGTTAAAAGATGGTTTTGATTTGGAATTTTTAACGTGATTATACCGGTCGTTGCCTTTAAATTTAATGGTCTAAGCTTATGCGTCGCTCCCCTCAATGACTCTCCTAAAAGCAAGCTCCAAAATAAAAGGACGAATGCAGAATTGCATGTGTGGTAACAACACCTTTGCATCCATTATAAAAGGGCAGCTAGTATTCCAATTCTGAGCCACCGCACAAACCAAAGATCCAACAATGTCGAAAGCTTGCATGCAGATGTTTCGCCTTGGAGTGGTGCTTCTTGTCACCATTACTCCCTCTTTTTCTCTTCAAGATGAGCATAAGACTAAGCATGAGACGGAAAGAATGCGAAATGACAAACCTGATGGCAAAGGCAAGAACCTTCCGCAAGGGCACGAGCCCACAAGATTGCTAATTGACGAACAATATATGAGTCCATTCTTTGGTGAGAAGCCACCAGAGCAAAAACCAGCAATCCAGCAACATAATAGACGCCTTCTAGAAGAGGACGAACAATACATGAGTCCATTCTTTGGTGAGAAATCACCGGAGCAAAAACCACCAAACCGACGCCTTCTAGAAGAGGACGAACAATACATGAGTCCATTCTTTGGTGAGAAGTCACCGGAGCAAAA
Organism: Heritiera fomes; assembly: GCA_032173925.1. Lineage (NCBI taxonomy): Eukaryota > Viridiplantae > Streptophyta > Magnoliopsida > Malvales > Malvaceae > Heritiera > Heritiera fomes. The sequence goes on from JAPDPM010000008.1 coordinate 37,804,491, forward strand.
ACCACCAAACCGACGCCTTCTGGAAGAGGACGAACAATACATGAGTCCTTTCTTTGGTGAGAAGTCACCGGAGCAAAAACCACCAAACCGACGCCTTCTGGAAGAGGACGAACAATACATGAGTCCTTTCTTTGGTGAGAAGTCACCGGAGCAAAAACCACCAAACCGACGCCTTCTGGAAGAGGACGAACAATACATGAGTCCTTTCTTTGGTGAGAAGTCACCGGAGCAAAAATTAGCAACCCAGCAGCAGAAGCCTCTTCTCAGACGCCTTTTAAGGGAGGATGATGAGGACTCGCATAAGGCACCAAAATCCAAGAATAAGGGAGAGAAACCTCTAGAAGAGCACAGTCAAAACTACCACCCAGAGAAACCTCTGGAAGAGCACAGTGAAAACTACCACCCATAAGACCTGCGAATGGAACAAAAGTGCCAGGCGAGCCCATAGGCCACCCCACAAGCCTCTCTGCATGGCAATTAAGTACCTAAATTTTGAATATCACATATATTATAGGGCTAGTTTATTGTACAAATAAAAGTTGACGATGTAGGTGCACGGTTCAAGTCTTGAGGTCAACACTAAAGAAATTAATTTTTTTGAAGGCACGATATCACTAAAATTACTTGAAAAGAGATTAATCTTAAAATACATGTAAATTGATCCGAAAATTTTTTGATCATAAAAAAAAATTGACGTGGATTTATCTTTTATTATTAATTTCTAGTTTGTTATTTATAATTAGTCATGTCATTCTTTTGCTGTATTTAATTCTAAATTGGAGGCATGAATATGGATTATGCCCATTTGTACTTTGTTGTTCCATAAATGAGAATTTGTATTTTTACTTAACTTTGTACTCTTTAAACTTCAATTTTGCTTGGGACAAAAAAACCTGCATAAAAAAAGACAAACATATCCTTCTCTCTTTTTCATCATTGTTTTTTCATTTTCTTCTTAACTTCAAACCCAGAACCAGTCATTTTCTTCTAAACCTCTAACCACTCATCTCCCTCTTTAACTAATAATACTGAAAAAATTCATTATTTAATAAAGAAAAACAATTATTTACATAGAGATAATCAAATCAGCAGGATTGATTCACTGATGAAGGACAAAATTTTTCGCTTTTGTTTATTTTTTGGCAAGTTAATCTTAAAACTTGTAGAGATTGAAGTGTGAACATTCATTCTTTGGCTTCAACAGCTGATTTTATTTCGTTCTGCTTTTCTTCCTTTTATTCGTTCTGTTCTTTAGTATTTACACCTATCAAAAGAAACAAATCTTTGCACTAGCCTCTCGCAGGAAGCCTAGTCTCGCGCAGGAAGCTTTGAGCGAAACTGTTAGTCTTGCGCACGAAGCTTTGCGCAAGCCCTGCGTGAGACATGGCCGTCGATTCTACTCCCTTCAACCCCCGACTAATTTCATGCTCAAGATTTTAAACAAAAAGTTTGGAAGCATCTGACTCAGAGCTCATTTTTCATAAGCGACAAGGCATACACATATGACTGATAACAGGACGATCACGGGTAAATTAATGTTGGAGCGGTGACAAGAACGTGATTAACCAAGAAAGCATGCAATGCAAGCCATGCTTGGTGGTTGCGGAACAGACGCTTAACATTGTGCTCCAAAATCCAGCTAGCGAGGTGCAAGTCAGTTGGGTCCCCAACTGGGCTGACACGAACCCCATAAGCAGGTTGCTTGACTGTCAACATTCTCATCTCTCTCCAAAAAAAATCTCAATATCTCAACATGTTTTCTGCGGATAAAGAATGAAAAGGGTTGATGTGGATCAAAAGATATAGGATTAATATTGTAAATTAAAATATATATTTAATTGTTTTTTTTTTGGTGTAAAGAGAAGTGTAGTAGAAAGAGTTAAAAAAGTAGTGTAAATAGAAGTTCTCTCCATAAATTCCTATGTCATCCATGTGTTTGTCCTTTTATGGTGCCAAATGCACACACTTAATTTTGTACAAATGAAGTACACGAATCTAACCGTTAAAATCTGACTTTATTTAAACTAATTTTAAACTTGTGCCATGAACGAAAAATGTATTAATATGTATAAAAAAAGAAAAATATATTAATAAATTTGTATATAATATAATTTTTATGTGAAACTCCATAAAACAACTCAAAGTTTTTCTCTCTTGGGTATTTTTTTATTTTGGCTTAATAGCCAAATAAGCTCTCAACCTTTAACTCAAAATGGAATTCAGTCCTCAACGTTTTATTGCATGAAATTCAGTCCATAAACTTTTATTTCAGTGGAAATAAACCCTCAATCTTTTACAATTATGCAATTAAGTCAAAATCTGTTAAATGACACTAACTACCGTTAGTTTTGCATACGTGGCAGCTGACGTGGATAGCTTAGTTAGCTGCCACGTGGCATGCCACGTATGCAAAACTAACGGCAGTTAGTTTATTTAACAGATTTGGTTTATTTCCACTAAAATAAAAGTTTATAGACTGAATTTCATGCGATAAAACCTTGAGGGTTGAATTCCATTTTGGGCTAAAAGTTGAGGGCTTATTTGGCTATTAAGCCTTTTATTTTTTATATTATTTTATACATTTCAATAGTTAAAAAAATTTACTCACGGATAATGATTTTGACAATGCAAGTTAAATTTAAGAGAAAATTTTTGAGTTCAACTTCTACTAAATATATTTTTAGATAAAGATGAAAAATTTTAATTGAAATAAAATTTTAAATAAAATTAATTTCAAATTATTAAAACAAATAAAAATATATATGATTTTCAAAAAAATAGTGAAAAGAATTTTTTTACCCACCTAAATTGAAATATATAGGTAATTTCGAATCCGAAAAAAATATATAGGTAATTTTGATTTAAGATAATATACCAAAAAAATAGAAAACGATAATCGATAATTACTTAATCTACTTTCACAAAAGGGACAAGGAAAGCCCCTCTACTTCCTAAGTTGACATTTCTTCGCAAAAGGTCCTTCCATGGACTCTGCCGCAGATATATTCGCCTCATCGCTAAATCTAGAAGAAACGCATTACCAAGAAGGTTACAAAGAAGGCTACAACCACGGCATAACGACCGGCAAGGAAGAGGCAAGACAAGTGGGTCTTAAAACGGGCTTCGAAACAGGCGAAGAGCTCGGTTTCTATAAGGGCTGTGTCGATGTGTGGAGCTCCGCCATGCAAATGGACCCGACTCGGTTCTCCACTCGGCTCCAAAAGGGTGTTAAACAAATGCAGGAATTGATCCAAAAATACCCAGTCACGGATCCGGAAAACGAAAGCGTTCAAGAAATTATGGAAGCTTTGAGGCTCAAATTCAGGGTTATCCGTGCAGCTTTGGGTGTTAAATTGGAATATGATGGATACCCAAAACCAAAGGACATCGAATTTTGATTTGAGCTACTTCTTTTAGGTATTTTAATTCCTAGGTACAAGATGTTCTTTGACTTTTTTTTCCTTTTTGTATAAGGACAGCGTAAACAAATTTTTGTTGAATTTGAAAACAAAAAATTTTCGGACTTGAATTTGCGTCCTGTTTTTTTTCTTTGTTTTTCAGTTGTAAGCGAAATGATTATTCATTGTTTTCAGCTTTGTGGTCCCCACTCGCCAGTCGCCACATAAACTGTGGCTTGGCTGCAAATATCTTTTTATCTCATTTCATCTCTTAGCTATCTATTTATTGTTTGCAGTTCTTAAGCAACCTGAAGGAGGATGAGTAAAAATACGTTGAACAAGTTGCTGGCTTGTGGCAAAGTGTACATTCCTGAAGGCCGAAATAGAGCAGCTTTGGAGTCAATAGAGCAAGCTGCCAAAAGCTATTATCTGGGGCTGCTATTGTGAATAAGTTTGTAGATGTGACTCATAATAGAGTTGGTTATGCAGTTGTCTTAAGATTGACTCAAGATTCCAGTCCTCTGAAAGATGCAGCCTTTGCCATGGTTAAGGCTGCTTTGGAATCCATCGACTTTGAGTTGCATTCTGGGACTCACCGTCGACTTAAAGTTGTTGATCATATATGTTTTCACCCCTTGGCACATACTTCCTTCGACCAGGCAGCTGCGATTGCAAAGTCTTTTGCAGCAGATATAGGCTCTAAACTTAAAGGTTTCTTCCTTTTGAACAAACTGTGATGTTGATTTTGCCACTTGCTGATGCTAGTGTTTGATTAGTGAGTGGAACTCTGAAAAATGATTTAGCAAAAAAAATTAGTTGGCTGCTGGATTGATGTGATTAGTGAATTTTTTTTTACCATTCTGGAGCCTATAGGATTCCTTTTTCTAATCAACAATTCTGTAAGACTGCTGTCAGGCAGAGTAGACTTAGAGTTAAAGTTGGTGTTTTTCTGTTCTTTTATCGTAGTCATTTGGATTTTCTGAATGACTGCAATGAACACATTCTCGATCCCTCTCTCCGGAATCGGTCTGAGGTATGTTCTTCACAGCACTTATTATAGACAGTTCCTTCCAGATTGAAGGTATTCCATGCAATATGACTCAATAATATAAATTTCCTAGTTATTCTTTACTGATTTAGTAGCATTGTATCATCTTTGTCACCCACCTTGATTGGAAATCGAAAAATGGTTTATTAGAATCAAATTTGAATGTAAGAAAAACTACATTTTCCTGAGACTTCCTATGTGCATTATCTTTCAAATTACATGGCATTATGATTTGGTACTTGTTTATGGTAATAATTACGTCAGCTAGTATCATTTATTTTTGTGCTCCTAGAGTTTTGCCTTTTGTATCGCTGATGACCTTAAGTGGTAACTGCAGTACCTACATTTTTTTATGGAGCTGCCAAAGAAAGCGGAAGGTTGCTTGATTCAGTCAGAAGAGAACTGGGTTATTTCAAACCTAACTCTGGCGGTATTCAATGGTCATGAGGGTCCAAGTCGGAGTCCTTGCCATTGAAGCCTGATGCGGGTCCAATTCAAGCATCTCTAGCAAAAAGAGTTCTTGTAGTTGGAGCATCCCATTGGGTTGCTAACTACAATGTCCACATGTTCTCAACTGATATTACTGCTGTTCGTAGAATTGCAACACAAGTGAGTGAGAGAGGAAGCGGACTTCCTTCAGTGCAAGCCATGGGACTTGCACATGGCGATGTATTTCACTGATCTTTCACAGGACAAGATCATCAAAAGTTACATGAAGTTGAGTTCTTTCTAAATGATGGATGAAATATAGTCTTGCAGGTATTTTTGTTCTAATCATGTATCTCAACTTTACCTATAATTCTATTGCTTCATCAATATATTGTGATCTCATGGAATAAATTCATCATTTACATTCAGAATACTGCTCGTGTTTGGACTCCTTTTTGCATAAATATTAGCTAATCTTTTGTTCGGGTTATGAAATTGCAATTTCTTTATCAAAAGAGAAAGACGGTAGAATGCAATTTTATTTTAGATGACTTGTGCCTGAGATTTAAGTCAGAAGTTAATTGAAAATCTCTGTTCAAGTTAAATATTTATACAAGCTCAGGAACTTCACAAATCACTTTTGAACTTAATTTACTTTTTTGTAAATGAAAGGATTGTTGTTGACAAAAATATGTAAGAATTGTGAGAAAATTTGATACAGTATTATCTCCAAGATGGCACACTTTTCTGTAGCACTGAAGCTTTTAGTGCAAAAAGAGGGGGAGTATGTTGGTTTTCTTGTCTAAGTTCAAAATAGAACAGAAGAAAAGATTTTCCAACACTTTCAATTACAATCAAACTAGCCAAGCTGTGCAGACAAAAAGATTGTTTAAATCTCAATGGTTTTTTCCCTCTTTTTTTCAAATTTATGGTTGTTAGGGGTAGAGAGGGAAGAGGTAGTGTGTGAACTTTGCATTCAAAATCATGGTAGATTATTTTATGTTTGGTAGGAAAGAAAAAAAAAAGAGACAAGAAAAATGGTAAGGAAAGAAGAAAAAAGAGGAGAAAAATTGAGGAAAGAAGAAAGGAGAAAAAAATTTTCATTGTGATTAGTTTTTTTTTTTTAGTGAAGAAACACATCACTAACTTTAAAATCGATTGATTTGGGTTAGCATGGAATTCTTTATAAACAAGCACAGCTCACACAACACCCTTGATTAGACTTGACAAGTCTAAAGACGACACGAACACAATACAAAAAAATAATATACGTGTTTGAAAAATTCGTATTTTGTGTTTAGTCATGACTACACGAATTTAGACAGTATTTTTCGTGTTTAGTCGTGTCAAACATAGCTAAACACGTTTAAGAAAGTTGTGTTACACGAATACACAATTAACACGTACACGGCACGAAAAACACATATAACAAAAATTGTGTTACACTGATACACGAATACACAGAGACATATATAAGACACGGTAATCATATTGCTTTTAGTAGGAATTGAACTTTGGCTAAAGGCAAAAATACTTAAATGTTTTACCAAATGAACAATTATAATGTATTGATATAATATATTATGAAAATTAATTTATTAAAACAAACTAATGTTTTAATTAATATTGCAATAAAATAAATTAATAAATTTAATTATGAAATTAAATTAGTTAATTATGGTTAAGATAATAAAATTTTAAAATTTTGAAAGTAAAGTATTGCAAACTTAAGTTAAGAATTTAAGATACAATTATCAATTCTTTACATATATGATACTATAATGTAGAAATATATATGATATTTTTTATTATAATGTATAAAATATAAATATTGTATTATACTAATAAGAGATTGTATAATTAATTAATTATTTTATATCATAGACATTGTATCACGTGATATTGATAAGAGATTAAAAGTTTACACTTTATAAAATTACATTATTTAATATACTAAGAGATTTTATAGTTTATTGATTTATTCTATATCAATTATTACATTAAAGGAAATTAAAATAACATAATACTAACATACAAATTATTATAATAAGAATAAGATATTAATATACTTATTAATGATTTATTAATTTATTTTATATACTTAATATTAAATCATAGTCATATGATGATAATGAATTGATGATTTATATATAGTATGAATAGTAAAATTGATGATATTATTCTATATCAATTATCATATTATAAGAAATTAAAATAACATAATATTAACATACAAATTATTATAATAAGAATGATATGTTAAAATAGTTACTAATGATTTATTGATTTATTTTATATTTTTTATCTTAGATCATAGTCATATGATGACAACGAATTCATGATCTTATATATAATAAGATTAGGAGACCTGGACTTGCATTGTTAATGTTTTAATATTTGAATGTCTTGTTAAATTATTTATGTTTATTGACTTAATGTTAACTATTTATGTTTTATTTGTATATTTTTGCAATTTTCAATATATATTATGGATGGTATGGATTGAAAATATTATTATTTTGTTATTTTTTTTACTAAAATTTGAATGTTTAATTAATATAGATGTGAATAAATGTAAATATGATTTTTTTATCATTTTTTAATTATGTTTTATTTTTAATCATGTCATCCGTGTCGTGTTAATTTCGTGTTATTTTATCTAAATCGTGTTATGTTGTATTAATTGCATATTAATCGTGTCGTATCGTGTCATATCGTGTGACACGGATAATTATGTGTCAATTGTGTTGTATCATTATTACACATAAAAAAATATGTGTTGTGTTCATGTTTCGATAAATTCGTATCATATCATGACACGAAGACACAAATTATCAAGTTTACGACTTAATGTAGGATAGAGAACAAACCCTCGAAGGATAAAGCTAATGCTTTGGTCTCAACATCAACCACAAATCAATGCACGCAAGACAATAATTTTTTTGTTAAGTGAAAGAACACATCACAAACTATAAAATTGATTAGTTTGGGTTTAATTTGGAATAGAAAAACAAACGGATTAAATTTAAGAATAAAAACTTATTCGACTCAAACCTAGTGGTCACTTTTTATGATTCATTTTTTTTGCATCCAACCATAAAAAAAATTCTGCAATAATTAATCTAGACTCATTTCAGTGACCAACATTTCAGCAAGTACAGAAATCACATCAACAACACTTAAATGCCTCTAACTGTTGTATGAAAAACCAAAAAGAATTAAAAAAATTATAATAGTTTATTATAGCATTAATAATAATCATTAAATCAAGTCGAGTGCCTAGAGTTATCAATTATTATAAAAAAAAAGTAAGATGTAAATACATTATCAGTTTATGAAAAAGAGTAAAAATATTAATACCATATCTATTATTAAATGGATAATTAGATTATATATTGTGTAGAGTTTTTTAATTTTACAAATAAAGTTAAGATAATAATACATATTTTATTTTATTTTTTTAATTTTTTAAATATTTTTTAAAAGATATGTGTTATTATTTTAATTTCACTTGTAAAATTAAAAAACTTCACTAACAATATATAAGATATTAATCCTTATTAAATATTTTGAACATTTTAATTCCAAATTTATTATAAATTATGTAAAAAAAAATCTCATTCATTAGTCATGTGATTTTTAAAAATATAATTCTATTTTATCTTCATACTAGACATGTCATAATAAAAGTAGTAAAAATTAACCAAACTTGAAAAATCTGTCCTTACAACTCTTCTAGCAACAAAGTGACAGCGAATGGAGGACACCCTAAAAAGACGATCGAATGGAGAGACAGATTTGTTAGATAGATTTAAGAAGATAATGAAAGCCACTTCTGTTCATGAATTGGACAGTAATGATGAGGAGAAAGGTTTGAATTCAAAGCCATGTTCTTAGGAGATTTGGCAACAAGTGATGATCATTATCTGGATTTGGATTCTTTGACGGAGGATTATGATCGGACAAGTGTGTCAAGGATGGGATCATGGCCGTGTATCACTGTACTAGACAAATATCTTGATCATATTCAAATACAACGATGGAGTACCTGTTTGATTATCAAAGTTACTTGGGAGTTCTATTGATTTTAGAATTCTAGATAATAGAATCAAGAAGTTGTGAAAGCCTAAAGGAAACTATGAGTTGATCAATTTAGGAGAGGGTTTTTTTCTGTTTGAATTTGCAGCTATATCTTATATGCGGTTTGTTTTGGAGTAGGAGTCATGGATTATCTTTTTTTATGTCATTATAAGTATTATTACCTATTTTACGGTCTGAAATTAATTTTATTCAGATCAAGAATAATAAATGATAAAACCTTAATAATAATAACGATTTCAAGATTCAAATTATATTTAAATACTTAAAAAAAATTTACACTCACTTTTTTCAATCAGTGCCATGAATTATCTTTAGCCATTGCTTAGACAGTCCAAAAATTGTTGGATTAACTCCATTAATGTGGACTAATTAAGTGTAATTAACATCATATAACATTTTAATTAGTAGTATATTTTGTATAAAGTGTGACCATAAATATACATAATATATCTATATTATACATGTATTAATCCTTAATGTGATATATTAATACATGTTTCAGAATATAGGAGGTCCATGCCCTTAGCACATATATAAGCTACAGGATAGCCCATTGATCATTGTAACATTTAGTTGAGCTGAACAAGGGCAGCTCTCTCCCTTGCTCTCCCATTCATCATCCTCACTCACCATCATCTTCATTTTTCTTCTTTTGCACAGACCATCATCGCACCACACTAGCACCGGCGGAGCACCAGCGTCATCCCCTCTCCATGGCAGTGGCGAGATTGGCGAAAATGGTGGTGATTTGGTGGGTTATAGATTACCCACCAAAGGTTAGTTTTTCTCCTCTTTGTTATTGTGCTTATGAGCTTTGGTGGATGATTTGGTTCTGATAATTGGTATCAGAGCACGTCCATTTTAAAGCCATTGAGCATTTTCGGATTTTATGATACCCATCCGATTTTCATGTGTTTTTGGCTTAAAAATTATAGATTTATTGTTGTTGAGGGTTTTAGGATGAAAAACCCATTTATTTTGGACTAAAAATGATTGAAATGGAGAGAGAAAACGTCGAGTCGGGTCAAATGACCCATTTTTCTGCAACTTGCCCGTTCTGGGCGAGGAAGATGTCAGGCGCGTGCAACGTACGCGCCTGATAACCCCAAAAGAAGCGCTGCTGGCGCCAAAGATAATGAGGCGGGTGCGTGTGATAAACGCGCCCGCATATGGAAATTTAAAATTAAAAAAAAAAACTTTGGCCCGATTTTGGGCCTTTATTACTCGGCCATATTTTTTTTTGGTGTTTAGGTTGCCATTTTTTTGGGGCCAACGGTTTGGGCTCTTTCTTATGTTTTCTGGGCCGAATATTTAGTTTATATTGGGTTGTTTTTTGTTTTGTTATTGGGCCAATTTTTGGTTTTATATTTTAATGGGCCAACCATTATTAAAATAAAATGAAATAAAATAAAAGGCTATTTGTTTTATGTTAATTAAGCCTTAACATTTAATTTATTTAGGCCAAATTAATTTTGTTGTATTGTGGGCATTTATTTATTTATTTTTATTAGTTGTCCATTTAGTATTAATTTAATTTTGGGTAATTAAATTAGTTAATTTAGGATCATTTTGCCTAATTAATTTAAGGGCCATGTTGATTAATTAATTTTATTTGACTATTAAATTTAGATTAATTTATGGCTATTTTGCATAATTAATTAAAAGGCAATTTTAGATTATGAAGTATGGCCATTTTTGATTAATTAATTATGAGCCATTTGGTTAATTATTTTGGACAATTTTGGCTATGAGCCAAATTTTATTTAATAGCCATAATTAGTTGTTAAGCCCAAAATTAATGTAATATAAGTGAATTTTTTAAAGGAATTAATTTTGGAGTAATTTCTAGAAATTTAATTACTCATTTAATTCATAATTCACTTAATTTTGAAATATGAACTTATGCCCATAAATTACTAATATTTGGCCTAATTAAATAAGTTTAAATAAATTATTTGGGTATTTTGTTGAGCCATTTTGGATTATGGTTTACCCATTCGTTAATAATTTATTTAAACAAATAAACTCTCTAAAATTGATATTGCCTTATTATTTGAATATTCACATTTATGTGAAATTATTTTTAATTAAATACTGTTGGACTTGAAATTACTACATATGCATCAGGAATTGCATATTTTGGGTGTAGTTAATTCTAGTCAATAAATTTTGTGAATATTCTTAAAATTCTAAATCATTAATTGGATCGACTAGTACTTGCCTGTCGCAGGAATAGTCATGAAGATTTTCTGACGATTTATTCTGATAATTTTAAGGATATAATAATAATAAGGCAATGCATAGTGATAGTTGCAGTTGCATAATTTACTAAGATCTCTAGAAGTGGCTAGTCTTTCCCTGTTGGATTGTTAGTTGTTTTTAGAGATGCTTGGGGCTGAGAGGATTCTTGTTGGGATATGACATGGTCTTCCTACCCTGTCGGTGGGCGATCATTGAGATTGTATTCAACTAGTTTTGTCTTATCCTCGGTAGTGTATTGTGGAATAAAATTGATATTTATTAAGTTATTCCACTAGCCTCCATATTGTGCAACTATCACATATAAAATCTCTAGTAGGATCAAATTAGATAGATAGTATGAATTATTCTCTACAATTATAGACATATTGAACTAGAAAGTAGTCCTGAGAGTAAATATATCTATTATGGCCAATAATGTGAGCTCTTTGAGGACAATATACTTGAAATTTCGTAAACACTTAAGTGAGAATTCTCTGATTATAAGGGCATGTCATTAATGAGCACATCAGAGAAAATGTTCTAATTAGTGATAATTAAGAAGTATTTATGGATGCTATTAGAAAATAGTTCGCATAAGATGGATAAATGTTACTATAGGATTTTGACAGATTCAGTACTACTTCCTTCTAGGGTAGAGAGTGGGAGATGTTCTAAATTAGCAGATCACATTTAATGCAGAAGGATGTATGGCATTTCATATCAAAATTGATATTGTCATTCAAGAGTGGGAGATCTTTCAGGTTAATAGATCTCATTTTGCCATAATGATGACATATACCAGTATTACTGTCAAAAGGAAATATTATTAAGAGGTCTCAATAAAAGGTCATTTTAAAAGAAGAAATTTGCCAACTTTGCTTCCCATTCTGGTTCCACCAACACCTTTAAATATCAAAGTGTGCCACTTCTATAATAATCCTGGGCACAAGAGGGTAGATTGCAAGAGTTCTCTAGATTGGGATGTGTAAAAGGCATTCCGTTAGCCTTTATTTTGAATCCAATCTAGAAGATATGTCCTCTAACTCTTGGTGTTTGAATACCGGTGCTATTATTGATAAAGCCATAAGCAACCAGAGATAGAATAAGGGAAAATTGTTGTGAGTTGAGGTTATAGAGTTAGAATCTATATTGAAAATATAATCAGATTGTTGTTACATTTTGAAGACAATTTTGGAACTACTGTCAGTTTATACTTTTCATTTCGATAACAGAAAAGTATTTCTAATTAGTAACAACATGTGTACTGATTCTGGCATTCTGCGTGATGGATTGTACATAGTAGATTTGTACCCCAATGTTGAACAAATTTTCTTCAATAGTGAATGATGTGATTGTAGATTTTGATTATGATAGGATAGATAAGAAATCTATTAAGTTATGGCATGGGTTAGGGACATTTCGAGGCACATGAAAAGATTGCATTAAGGGAAAATCTTACTGCTAATATTAAGGACATGATTAGCAGATATTGAAATAATTAGGAACTGATATATACCGATATTTGTAGATCATTTCCACATATTATATTTAGTGGATATAAGTGTTTCATCACTTTACTAACGACCATTTTGATGTAGGTCATATGGAGTAATAGATCTGATTTTATAGAGGCCTTAGGCATTCTGATTAATTCCGTTACGCTGCTTGAGGCAATGATCAGACAATAGTGATGAATATTATGTTCGGTATAATGAAGCTAGGCGAAATCATATACCGATTTTTGATTAAGTACACTATAGGATTATATATTGACGCCTAATGTACGGTGCTTGGAATATTGAAACAGAATGAGATTACAGTTGCAGTCAATCGTACATTCTGATCTAGTACGATTTATGTTTATCGCTCTAAATCTTTAAAATTCGTGTGGAGTGAAATTAAAACTGCAATTCACATTCAAAGCTAATCTCCAAGCAAGACCAGTTCCTAAATGCATCCCAAGTTGTAGTCAGACATTAAGCCTATTTTATGTCGCTTCATGTGTTTAGGGTTATAAGGTAAGGTAAAAGAGCTATAACCCATAGTCAAGAAAACTTGACAAGAAACCTATCAGCGGCAATATTGTTGGCTATTATATCGGCTAGAAAGATTCTAGATTTCATTTCTCGTTATGTGACACTAGAATCATTAAGTCTGAAAATGCAATCTATTTAGTGGATCACTTAAAGAGTGGGAGTTGTGAACTCCACAAAGTCATTATTAAGATACATTTTGTTGTGCCATTCCCATATATGCGTTATCTTTTGATGATGAAAAGCCACAAACCAAAGGAATCAACGATTGATCCCAATACCATATTTTGAGCCTGCACCTGACTTTATAGAGGAACATGAATGTAAGATTCATGTGTCTTCTGATTCTGATGTTTATCAGGAGACTATCCTGATTCGAACTCTTAGAGTTGAATATTAGTCACGTAGGATGAGTAAGCGTCTATGTTGCACCAAGATGCATGGGATCTATTTCTGTTGTCACATCATTGTAAACCAAGTGAAACCCTAAAGATCAGGCTGAAAATTTTAAAGCTAAATTTTGCCAAGGCTTTAAATAAAGTAACTTAAAAGTTTGTAGTTCGTAAGGTGGAACATACAGTTTGCGAACTCAAGGAGTTCATTTATGAACATTAAAAGGCATCCAGATTGTAATATATAAAGAATGAGATTGTCACTTTGAGGAGAACATTATTGTTTGATAATTGGATCCATTGCGAGGTCAGTGAGAGCTATGTGCTTATTGTGCTCCAAATTGATGATATCAAATAGCAGCCTATAGCACTGACCTATTGTATGAGACATTTCATGTCGTCATGTCACTTTAGGATGAAGAATCTAAGTGAGGCCTTATTTTGTTTTAAGGATTGTGATTCTTCGTGACATATTTATAAGCATACATTATTGGTCTCAAGGAAACCTACATTATGTGTATAGAGTAGGTCTACTGTATATTGTTCTCCTATTTGAGGTACCTCTTCCATGAAAAGTGACATACTGTAAAATCTCAAAGTCCTTAAAAGTAAAAATGAAAGAGCTCATATCGAGTGTTGTGTATGCCTTATTGTGGGTAATTATTGTATGCTCAAGCTTATACACATTTGGACATTGTGTATGTTATAAGTGTATTTTGGAGATACTTGGGCGATCCTGTAATAGAGAACTGGAAGCTACAAAGAGAGTATTCGGATATTGACAAATCTGACATTCTGAGTTTGGTTAGATATTCTGATGTTAATTTTGCAAGCTATCCAGATATTGAAAATTATTTTGGTTATATATATTTGTGGACATAAAGGAGCTGTATTTTGGAAAGTGTAAAGCAAACACTTATAGCATCATTGATTGTGGAGGCTAAATATGTAGCATGTTGTAAAGCTACTTGATGGGCCATTTAGGCTGCAGAATTTCTTCTCGGGATTGGTTTCTGTGGTTGCCATTTCGCAATACTGGAGATGTACTGTGGTAATGCTGTAAGCAAGTACTTTCTCTCTCAAAATGCTAGGAGTTCCTCACACTCCAAATATTGAGATATCATCATTCGGTTTGTTAGAGAGATAATGGAATCCATTGCTTGATTAGATTGTAGAGCACATGGTTTAAAGAGCTCATTCTGGCTAACTGAAAGTTTGGCTGCTAAAGTGCTTTGACGACATAGCACTTGTATGAGGCATATGGAGCCATTTTCTGCATTAAGTTAGTGGGAGCTCTATAATGAAATCAATTGCAGTTGTATGGATGGATTCCTACTTGTCATAAATGCATATTCTATTTACGCGTATTTTGGTGAATATAGCATTCCGTTGGATGAGATATTCCGTATTAGTCTCATGCTTCCGTTGAAGTAATGCATTGTTCAGTTTAGATGCATGAACCTAATGGAAATGGATATTGATTTTGTTTTTCATATCATTTCTATTTCACACTAATACTACTATTTTGTTGAAGTCTTTAAAAGTTTACGCATTTGTACCCTGTCGGTATGATGCATTCTGAAGCTTGTAAAGACTTATTGTTGTTAAAGTATTTGTAAGCCTACACATGTGTACCCTTTCGATACAATGTATCCAGAAGGTCTTATGAATACATATTGACATTATATGATATTTCGTTAATTAACTTAACTGTCCAAGTGGGAGAATGTTGGATTAACTCCATTAATGTGGACTAATTAAGTGTAATTAACATCATATAACATTTTAATTAGTAGTATATTTTGTATAAAGTGTGACCATAAATATACATAATATATCTATATTATACATGTATTAATCCTTAATGGGACGGATTAATACATGATTCAGAATATAGGGAGTCCCTGCCCTTGGCACATATATAAGCTACAAGATAGCCCATTGATCATTATACCATTTAGTTGAGCTGAACAAGGGCAGCTCTCTCCCTTGCTCTCCCGTTCATCATCCTCACTCACCATCATCTTCATTTTTCTTCTTTTGCACAAACCATCATCGCACCACACTAGCATCGGCAGGCCTCCAGCGGAGCACCGGCGTCATCCCCTCTCCATGGTAGTGGCGAGATTGGCGAAAATGGTGGTGATTTGGTGGGTTATAGCTTACCCACCAATGGTTAGTTTTCTCCTCTTTGTTATTGTGCTAATAGGCTTTGGTGGATGATTTGGTTCTAACAAAAATAACAAGAAGAATTCAGATCTAGCTCTGCCTCTATTGATTCTACTGCAATATCGATACATTTTCGAGAGCTGTCAATAGAGTGTTATGATGAAAGGATTTTGTTATCATTGCGGAATACTATTGGAAGGCCGTGAGAGTTGATACTAACAACAGGTATGCTTCACAAGGGAAATTCGCTAGAGTGGAAGTTGACATTCATAAGCCTCTTAGTCTAAAGATCAATCTTGATAGTGAGAACGCTAGAACTTTCGGAAGTCAACTTTCGTGAGACACAAAGATCTTGCAAATTTTTGGGGTTTTAAGAACCCCATATTTTCTTTTCTTTTCAAAAATTAAAAAAAAAATTAGAATCTTAATTTTTATTTTTTGAAAAAAATTAGCAAACTTAGGATTTAGAATCCCAAAATTAGCAAGGCACAACGGCTTATTCTAGGGTTTTTTTTCTGAAAATTTAAAAGCATTTTTTAAAATAAAAATAAAAGTTTGGGCTGTAAATAGCAAAGTAAGGATAGAAATAAGCTAGTTACAATTAGATTTGTTCAAAGATCAAGCTACCCGTCGAAATCTGAAAGCTCACATGATGTTTAGTTGGATTTAGACAAAATATTAAATTCATTAAAATGAGCCTGGACAAATAAAATAGATTTGATCAAAATTTGGGTCGAACCATGATCTCACCCCTAAAAAACCAAGC
Source organism: Heritiera fomes (assembly GCA_032173925.1). Classification (NCBI taxonomy): domain Eukaryota; kingdom Viridiplantae; phylum Streptophyta; class Magnoliopsida; order Malvales; family Malvaceae; genus Heritiera; species Heritiera fomes. Next base: position 37,821,068 of record JAPDPM010000008.1, read on the forward strand.
ACAACCCAATCTGGCTCGATAATATTTATATTTATGTTTAGGTATCACAATATGCCTTTACATAAACTCATTAAATATGTCGAATTCAATTAAATCCAACAAAATTGAGCCAAATAAATAAAACCCATTAAACAAGCCAATCCATTAACAATTAAAGAAACTCATCTTAAATGGCCCAATTAAAGAAACCAATCTAATAATAGAATCATAATTATTTTTTTGGTTAAAAAATTGATTTATTTGAACAAGCCTGGGTTTAAAGGAAAGGGGTTTAGACAGAAAACTCATGCTCGAACATTTGGCTAGCCAGGCTTGGACACACACAAAGTCTATTAATATCATGTCCAGACCCAATCCTAACCTGACTCGGTTAATGATCAAGTTTACTTACCATAGAACCCATCTCTAAATTAATCTCCTTTAAATTAATAATATCTTTAAATTAATAAAAAATCATGTTCCCAACTTAGGCTATTATAGAAAATTAATAAACTTTTCTGTCGTAATAATTAATAATTTTGCTTTAAAATATTTGTATAAAATTTCATAAATTAATAGTTTAATAAAAAATTTAAAATATATTACATGATATTCAAGAACTTAAAAATACTTCAAGATGCTAATTTATAGAAGATTACCATATTTAAGATTTTTTATTTCAATAACTAAAAAATATTAAATATATTAGATAATATATATTTGCAAGGAGATGTATAAGGAACTTAATCAAAATGATATTTTTAAGGAAATTAAATGCCATAGACTTATTAAAGAAATTTAATTTGAAAATTAAATAGACACATTTTGTAAGATAAAATAACAATTTACAGGCAATTTTCTTTAAATTAATGGTCATTGACGAGTTTCGTTTTTACTGTATATTGTTGTTAAAGTGATTTTACATAATTGTCCCTCCTGAACAGGTTGAAATTACTTTCTCCACTCCCATGCAAAAATTAGATGTCAGGATCCAAAGCCTGTTCTGCTGTCCAAAGCAGATGAGACCCTTCCAAATCCCTCACCAAAATTCTCTCGCCCTCCACCGATAAGGCAAGGCGCACGTGGCCACCGCCACCACCAGCACCATCACCACCATCGCCGACGCTGCGACCGTAGCGCTTAAACTCAAGATCTCATTTCTGAAAGGTACGCTCTTGATCAAATCCGATCAGATCAATTCATTTCTGCTTAGATCCACACATTTGCAGAAACCATGAACTCCAATTACGGTAGAGGTTCATCAGGTTCGCTAAAAAACTTCGATTTTGATCTCGGGCTCGGATCGGGCAGGCCCAAATCGCTCAATGACCAAAAGAACAAAACTGCATCTTCATTTTCATCTTATTCATCAACAACATCTGCACAATCGAAGCCCGCGTGGCAATCCAACAAGTCATCGTGGACCCACCAACCTGCCGCAAATCAGGCTAACCAATCTGGGTTATCTGGACCCACTTCCATGGTGGGAGACATCTTTGGGAAGAGCTGGACCTCTTCGGGTCCTTCGGGGGGCAATAGTTCTGGGATTGGAATTGTTAACAAGAACCCTAATTTGTTTGGGGATTTGGTTAGCTCTGCATTGGGACAGGGCAAGAGTAATAGTAATTCTAATGTTCCTTTGAAAAATGCAAATGCCACCACTACTTCGAGTAGAAGCCTGTATTCAATGGGGAATTTGGCTGATTCATTGCCAAAAAGTGCTGGAAATTGGGGAACTTCTGGTGGATATAATAATAGCAGTGGTAATAGTAATATTAATGTCAATATTAATAATAGTAAGAGTCAGAATCTTGGGGGTCCTTCCATGAAAACTATGGCTGGAGGAGCAGGTGGAGTTGGAGGTGGAAGTGGGATTGGTTTGAAGAAGGACCCTTTTGGTTCTTTGGTTGATTTCTCGTCAAAACCATCAGGTAGTCTTAACTCAGGAAGTAATAAAGGAAATAAGGCAAATGTTGTGGATGATGCATTTGGGGGTTTTCAGAATGCTTCAAAAGAGAGCACAACTACGTTTAAGTCTAGTGGCTTTGGTTCGAGTAATAATGATTTTATGGGGTCGAATATGGCTTCTGGTTTGAATATGGATGATTTTGGGATGCCTGCAAAGAATGTTGGATCTCAAAGTCAACCATCTGTTAAAAGCTCGGGCGGTGATCCTCTGGAAATGTTCTTTTCATCACCTTCAGCTTCGGCTGGAGGTGCTACACCAGCACCTGGTGGAGTTGGAGGGCAGCAATTTTCAGGAGTTGATGATTGGGGGTTGGACTCTGAGTTTGGAGGAGGAGCAGGAGGAACTGATGATGGTGGTTCAACAACTGAGCTTGAAGGGCTTCCTCCTCCCCCGGCTGGGGTCACAGCATCTTCTGCAAAGAGCAAGGGTATCGACAACCAGAAGCAAGGCCAGTATGCTGATGCCATTAAATGGCTGTCGTGGGCAGTGATTCTTCTTGAGAAGACAGATGATAAGGCTGGCACCATGGAGGTTTTATCATGTAGGGCTTCATGTTATAGAGAGGTTGGGGAGTATAAGAAGGCTGTAGCTGACTGTTCAAAGGTATAAATGGCTATTTAGACTGTTAGACAGATTATTGTAGTTCATTATTAATGTCAATATTTACCTTAAAAATTTTATTGCATTCACATGGTTTACAAGTGGATTTTGTGAATTTATTTAATTTCTGGTGGACCTTCCTGTTTTGAAGCAATGTTATGCAAAATCCAAAATTGTTAGTGTGCCTAGCAGTTATTTAGGTTTGAACTTCTGATGTTGGCTCCAGAGCAAGTTTTTAAAAGTTAGTAGGCCTAAGCTCCTTTTGATACTTAATTACCTGATTGCAGACATGTCTTGTTTAAAAACTACAATACTATATACTTTAGCTATGTTTTTGTTGATAATATTTACACATCTGAGGGTTTTTGTGTATGTGTGAGAACGAGAGAGTAATTGGTACGGTCCTCTATTTTCACACTGCTAGGTCCTTCAATTTTGTGCGCATCAGGAGTGTTGCCCTTGCTTGTATTTGTACCAGTCACATCAATTGATATCAATTAATTGATCCACTTGTTTGACTGAAGAAGTTATGTTCTCCAACTTTCTATGCAGGTGCTAGAGCACGATGACACCCATGTGTCTGTCCTTGTACAGCGTGCACTCTTGTATGAAAGCATGGAGAAATACAAACTAGGCGCAGAAGATCTGAGAACTGTTCTGAAGATTGATCCTGGTAACAGGATTGCAAGAAGTACTGTCCATCGCTTGGCTAAAATGGCGGACTAGAAGGTTTTATGATTCTTTTGTTGCATTAACTTCTTCATTTAGGTTGATACCTTTTTCCCCTCATACTATGAAGAGAGTTATGGGGAATAATGGCTTTTTTCCTAGATACGTGGTCTATCAATATATGTGCATTGCAAAGGGTTTACATGTATGATGTGCACGGTTTTTATGTCTTGTTTTGATTGTGATTTCTAAATGGTTCTTCTTTCTTACTTAACAATAGCTTTGCCCTTTGGGGACTTGGAATCAAGTTTCGGCATGTATGGTTTTGTGCATTTTTTGGAACAATCTTTTGATGTTATGGCTCTTCTTTTATAAGCCTTGATTGAGCTCGGTATGTTCGTCGAGTTATGAGACAATTCAGCTAGCACGATTCCTTGTTGCTTCAGGTGAAAGCATACAATCCTTTGTTCGCAACAAGTTTGCACTTATTTCCTGTTTATGTTGGCGGAGTGTTGATTAGTATTGGTATTGTATTGGATGAAACGACTATTTGGTGTTGCTTGTTATGTTATAGCAAATTTTTTATGGATAAAGTTTGATCTTCTCTTGGTTCTAAACCTGTGAATTGAATGCAGTAACGAAACAGATTAACGAAGAGAATTGCCCTCATAAATGGTTATAATTTGCTTAAAAGTTGCTTATAGCTCTACTTGACTATCAGATGAATGTGTAGACAATCTATTTTGTTCAGGATTTTAACTTGTAAAAATAATTAATTGAATTAGGTGGCATAGTATTTTTAATTTAATTTAACAACTTAGAATAGGATAATTATTTAATATTAGAATTGTTTAGGATTAGGTTAGAATTAAATTAGGATTTTTTTATTTAAAATTAATATTAATTAGAATAAATTTAAAATTAGGATAGAAATAAGATTTTAGGAATAATTAATAAATAAAATAAAAAAAGGACTAGCTTAGGATTAATTTAATTAAAATAATTTTTAGGTTCAATTTGGCGGGCGCGGGATGGAGGAGAGAACAATCGAGCATCTTCAATTTGGCATCGCTACTCTCCTGCTTAAACCACCTTACCGCCGAACAACCACCATCACCTTGGAACCAGCCCCTGTTTTTATTGTAGACTCGAAGTACCCTGTTCCAAGCCATAAAACAACTGAGCCGCACCTCCTTGTTCTGCCGTAAGCCTGCCTGCTTTGTTGCCCGACCCTTGCTGCCTTGTGCCCCATCGTTCGCCACCGTCCACGCTCTGCACTGCTGTCCTGCGTTTTCTGTTCCTACACCAAGCTCGCTGCTGCTCTATTTTTACGGTTTCTGCCCATTACCAGCAAGATCACCTGTGCCAAACTATTGACGCACCAGCCCGTTTCTGTCTCTCCAGCAGCCACGCACATCTTTTCAGCATCAGCCGAAGAGTTGCTGCCGGGCCTATTGCCGATACCTTTGCCGCATCCAAGCTGCTACTACACCTGCTGCCAAAGCTCCTCCGCCAAAGTGTTGCTGCTGTTCTCTTTCTTCTTGAAGCAATAAGTATCAAGCTATTGCTCCGCTTGTCACCTTCGAGCGAACTGCAACGCTGCTCCTGTAAGTTCTTCACATGAGTTAACTACTTAGTCAGTAGTATTTTATAGAAAATAAAAGACTCGAGGTTAGTTTCATAACCTCTTAAAACTTTCTATTGTGATCTTATATTTTATTATCATTATCTAATAAATTTTAAATTATTTTATCCATATCTACAAATAATAACTACCCACAAATTAAATTACGTTTTGAATGGGAAGACGTATATAAAGAAAAAGATAAGGTATTGGGTCCCTAATCTGAGCATTCTGAAAAACACACCATTAGTGAGTTTGCTTAAGATTAGAAGATCAAATATGAAAAGCATGTAATTTTATCACAGCTCAATATTTTCGGAATCAATGGCTGGAGGTTAGTATCCTGTTCCGCATTTATAATCTATGATGTGTTATTTTCGGTGTTGACACATTAGATAAATCGATTAAGATTTATTACAGTTGGTATTAGAGCCTATTAACCTCTGTTTTGATTTTTGATTAAGCAAATTGTCACTGCCTTATGTTGAATAAGCTTAAATTTAGTAATAAATAATGGAGTGCTCGCGATCGAGCTTCCCATGGTTGCATCGGTAAACAATTTTGGTCAAATTTATTGTATCTGCTAGGATAAGTTTCAGTGAGCTAGTCCGTTAATTAGCTTGGTATTGTTTCTTGGATAATAAAATCCTAAGCTCCAACGATACATTTATTACTACTATAAAAAAATATTATTTTCATGATTCCTTTGAAGTTCAGTTGAATACGATGATTGATGGGAATTGAGCTTTTAGAGTTTCATGGCTAGTTAAGGCACTATTTTGGTATTTGCAATTTACTGGACAATTGAAAACACAACTTTCTTTATGTCATTTTCTTCTATTTCGATGATGCATTGAGTTTAGCTTGCTGTTGTTGTTTATAAACAACTAAATTAATTTTGCATCATGCCGTGAGCAAGAATTTAATGAGCTTGATTATTAATTAATCATAAAAGAATTAAGTTTATATCATTATTTGGTTCATGATATATTTTTATATGCTTGAATTTTATGTGTAAGTAATGAATGTATGTATACAATATTATCTGTTTATAATATGCTGACTGTGTACGTGATCAGAAAATTATTATTTATGCATAAAATTTGATGTCATGTGATCTATATAATTTTTCTTGATCAAGGAATAGTCACAGCATCCTTGATTAAGTTAAATTATATATCAAGTATATTCGATCACATATAGAAAAATGACATTAATTGTAATTAATCATATTTAATATAATAAATTTTATCCCACAGGAATTTTTGTTATATTTGTGTGAATAATTAGGATGAAGTAACAAATTATTTTTCTTAGTTTACCCACAGGAATTAAGAAAAGGAATGTAATTTGAGAGTTTCATCATAAAGTTATATATATGAATCTGTTTAAATTAGAACTTCGCCCATAGGCAGTTTTATATGTTGTTTGATTCATATTTTAGCGCATGATTTACATTGGTAAAGCATGATATATGTTTATTTGCCTCAATTTTGTAACATAAGCATGAATGTTTGATTTATTTGCAGTTATACAACCTCTGAATTTTTTTGATGATAAGTGTGATGTTCCCTATTTAAGTGGTGATAACTATAAGGTATGGAAGGAGAGAGTTCTTCTCCAATTAGGGTGCATGAACATTGATTATGCCATTAGGAACGATGAACCACTTGTACCTAATGAAACTAGCTCTCAAGGTGCGATTGCCCTATATGAACGATGGGAGTGATCTAATCGCTTAAGTATGATGTTCATAAGGACACGTATATCGGCTAGTATTCGTGGTTCAATCTCTGAGTGTAAAAATGTCAAAGAATTGTTGAAGGCTAGTGATGAACAGTTTGAGTCTTTGAATAAGGCACTAGCTAGCACCCTAATGACAAAGTTATCATTTATGAAGCTCACTAGTGTTAGAGGTGTGCGTGAGCACATCATGCAGATGAGGGACATAGCGGCTCAGTTAAAGTCTCTTGAGGTTGAGATGTCTGAATCTTTCCTTATGCACTTTATTCTGAATTTCCTTCCACAACAATATGGACCTTTCAAAATTTCTTACAACACACATAAGCAAAAATGGTCAATAAATGAACTCCTGACCATGTGTGTTCAAGAGGAAGGGAGGTTGCTAATGGAAATGGGTGAAAGTGCACATATGGCAACACGAGGAAAGAATAAAACACAAGCCAAAAAAAAGGGAAAGGGTAAAATACCTATCAAGACTGAGAAGAAAGAGTCCAAGTGTTGTTCTGTAAAAAGAAGGGACACATGAAGAAGGACTGCAACAAATATAAGGCTTGGCTTGAAAAGAAAAGTAATCCAATCTCACTTGTTTGTTATGAATCTAATATGGTCGATGTTTATCATAACACTTGGTGGATTGATTCTGGTTCTACAATCCATGTTTCAAATACCTTGCAAGGTTTTCTAAACCAAAGGAAACCAATGGCCAGTGAGCAATGCATTTATTCAGGAAACAAGATGCGTTCTCAAGTGGAAGTAGTAAGGATGTGCAGATTAGTTTTAGATACTAGTTTTGTTTTGAATTTGGAAAGAACCTTTTATATTCCATGATACTCAAGAAATTTAATTTTAGGTTCAAGACTTGTACCACTTGGATTTTCTTTTGAATTTTATGAAAATGCTTTCCGCTTGCTTTATAAATCTAGTGTTGTTGGAAATGGGATGTTGATTGATGGTTTATTTTGAATTCATTTACAAAATAATATTTCAAATAGTATAATGCACGTCCAAGGCAATGTAGGTATTAAACGATGTGTTATGAATGAAAAGTCCTCTATATTGTGGCATCGAAGATTAGGACATATCTCCATAGAGAAAATTAAAAGGTTAGTGAATGATGGAGTACTTAGTACTTTGGATTTACTGACTTTGATACTTGTGTGGACTGCATAAAGGGAAAGCAAACCAACAAGACAAAGAAAGGTGCCAAAAGGAGTTTAGACATATTAGAGATCATACATACGGACATTTGTAGTCCGGATATGGACTCATATGGTCAGAAATACTTCATCTCATTCATAGATGATTATTCACGATACATGTATCTCTACTTGCTTCATAATAAGAACGAAGCATTAGATGCTTTTAAAGTTTTCAAAGCAGAAGTAGAGAAACAATGTGGAAAGCAAATTAAGATCGTGAGATCAGATAGAGGTGGAGAATACTATGGTAGATACACTAAGGATGGACAAGCGCCTGGTCCATTTGCAAGGTTTCTTGAAGAGTATGGGATTCAAGCCCAATACACTATGCTTGGATCTCCAGACCAGAATGGTGTAGCAGAGAGAAGAAACCGAACCTTGATGGACATGGTGCGGAGTATGCTTAGCAACTCCAAGCTTCCTAAATCCTTATGGACCGAAGCTCTTAAAACGGCAGTGTATATATTAAACCGAGTTCCAACTAAAGCTGTTCCAAAAACACCTTTTGAATTATGGAAAGGTTAGAAATCGAGTTTGCGACACATACGTGTTTAGGGATGCCCGTTTGAAGTAAGAGCTTATAATCCACAAGAAAAGAAATTGGACCCAAGGACTATAAGTAGGTATTTCATTGGATATGCTGAAAAGTCTAAGGGTTACAAATTTTATTGTCCATCACATGTCACTAGAATTGTGGAATTAAGAAATGCAAAGTTTCTTGAAAATGACTTGATTAGTGGGAGTGATCAATCTCGGAACGTAGTTTCTAAGAAGGATCATTCAGATATTCAGGCTCTCATTTCAAGTGACAAATTAGTTGTTGTTCATAACTTCCCTCAAGTTCAAATGGATGTTGAACAACCAATCATTGAAACTCCACAAGTTGCTGATGACAATCCAATAGATCAGTTGTTCAACAATTACCAGAGACTGTTGGGTAACCAGTTGTGCAACATACTCCACAGGAGGATGCTGACACAACATTAAGAAGATCAACTAGAATGAAGAAATCATCAATATCTAGTGATTACGTTGTGTATCTACAAGAGTCTGACTATAATTTTGGAGCCGAAAATGACCTTGAAACATTTTCACAAGCCATGAGTTGCAGTAAATCTGAATTTTGGTACAATGCTATGAAAGATGAGTTGAATTCTATGGCATCTAATGGAGTCTGGCATCTTGTTGAGTTGCCTAATGGTGTAAAGGCCATTAGATGTAAATGGGTCTTTAAAACAAAGAAGGACTCATTAGGCAACATTGATAGATATAAGGCAAGACTCGTAGCTAAAGGATTCACTCAAAAGGAAGGAATCGATTACACAGAGACTTTTTTCCCTGTATCAAAGAAAGATTCTTTTCGTGTTGTTATGCCATTGGTTGCTCATTTTGACTTGGAACTACATCAAATGGATGTGAAAACAGCATTCTTGAATGGAGACCTAGAGGAGGAGGTTTATATGAAACAACCGGAAGGATTCTCCTCTAGTAATGGTGAGCATTTGGTATGCAAGCTCAAGAAATCCATATATGGATTGAAACAAGCCTCCCGTCAATGGTATTTAAAATTCCATGATGTCATCTCTTCATTCGGTTTTGTAGAGAATATCATGGATCAATGCATATATCACAAGGTTAGTAAGAGTAAAATTTGTTTCCTCGTCCTATATGTGGATGATATCTTACTTGCAATCAATGACAAAGGGTTGCTGCATGAGGTGAAGCAATTTCTCTCTAAGAAATTTGATATGAAGGATATGGGTGAGGCATCTTATGTCATTGGCATTAAGATCCATAGAGACAGACCTCGAGGTATCCTAGGACTGTCTCAAGAGACCTATATCAATAAGGTTCTTGAGAGATTTCGGATGAAAGATTGCTCACCAAGTGTAGCACCAATAGTAAAGGGTGACAAGTTCAATTTGAACTAGTGCCCGAAAAATGAACTTGAAAGGGAACAAATGCAAAACATTACATATGCTTCAGCTGTTGGAAGCCTAATGTATGCTCAAGTTTGCACAAGACCTGACATTGCATTTGCAGTCGGAATGTTAGGAAGATATCAGAGTAATCCGGGTATAGACCACTAGAGAGCTGCAAAGAAAGTAATAAGGTACCTTTAAGGGACCAAAGATTACATGCTTATGTATAGACGAACTGACAACTTGGAGGTAGTTGATTATTCAGATTCAGACTTCGCTGGATGTGTTGATTCACGAAAATCAACTTCTGGATATGTTTTCATGCTTGCTGGCGGAGCCATATCTTGGAGGAGTGCAAAGCAGTCTTTAGTTGCTACTTCTACCATGGAGGCTGAGTTCGTTTCTTGTTTTGAGGCTACCTCATATGTGTATAGTTGAAGAGTTTCATATCTGGGCTTAGAATTGTGGATTCCATTTTAGAGCCATTAAGAATATACTGCGACAATTCAGCTGCGGTTTTCTTGGCTAAAAACAACAAAAGTGGTAGTTGAAGTAAACATATCGACATTAAATATTTAGCCATAAGAGAACGTGTTAAAGAGAATATAGTGGTCATTGAGCACGTTAGCACTGAATTGATGATAGCAGATCCTTTAACAAAAAGCATGCCACCAAAAGGTTTTAAGGATCATGTAGTTCGAATGGGACTTGGTTCCATCTTGTGAACTAGTTGTATGGACAACTTTTATTTGTAATGAAACTCTTATTCATTTGTTTTGTTTTCTCAATATTTTGTGCACATATTGGTTATTAAGAATAACAATAAATTTTGGACCTAGAATAAACATAAGGTTTATTCATTAAGTTATGTTATCACATATAGGCTGACATTGAAGAGATGAAATATATTGTAATACATGGAAGATATTACATATTCTTAGAGGACTTGTCGCCATGATTCATGTATTTTGTTTCTTTAATTTAAGTGTAAGGATTCATAGATTATGGATGGAATAACAAGTATAATAAAATATACGAACCAAGTGGGAGAATGTAAGTTCCCCACATGAGTTAACTACTTAGTCAGTAGTGTTTTATAGGAAATAAAAGACTTGAGGTTAGTTTCATAACCTCTTAAAACTTCCTATTGTGGTCCTATATTTTATTATCATTATCTAATAAATTTTAAATTATTTTATCCATATCTACAAGTGATAACTACCCACAAATTAAATTACGTTTTTAATGGGAAGACGTATATAAAGAAAAAGATAGGGTATTGGGTCCCTAATCTGAGCATTCTGAAAAACACACCATTAGTGAGTTTGCTTAAGATTAGAAGATCAAATACGAAAGACACGCAATTTTATCGCAGCTCAATATTTTCGGAATCAATGGCTGGAGGTTAGTATCCTGTTCCGCATTTATAATCTATGATGTATTATTTTCAGTGTTGACACATTAGATAAATTGATTAAGATTTCTTACAGTACCATCTTTATTGTTTCTTTGAGCTACACCATTATTATCATAGCTATTTGCTGCAACGTGAAACAAGAAAAGAAGGGAGAGAGAAATAAAAAGGAAGGAAAGGATGTGGAAGGAAATTAAAGAAAGAGGTAAAAGCAAGGTAAGGAAAAAGTATTTTTGTTTTATTAATTAAATATCAATTAATTAAGTTATAATTAATAAATTAGGATAAAGTTTAACTGGTAATGTATAATTAAATAAACCAATATTTAAATTAGCATGATCTAATATTTGGATTTTATTTGTAAGTAGATATTTTTGTATTAGGATTACTTAATTGGATTAACATGATTTAATAGCATAATTAATATAACATGACTTAATTTAATAATTTAATATGATTTAATTTACATGGATTTATTTGCATGACTTGTATAATATGATTTGATTGACTTTGTATGATTTAATTAATTTGGTAAGATTTGATTAATGTATATATGTATTGAGTAAATAATTTGTGTTAATATGATTTGTTTAGTTTAATTTGTGCAATCTATTTTAGAATGTTATTAGTTAATTTAGTTTAGGATGTATTTTTTTCGAAAAGTAAAATTTATTAATGAAGAAACAAGACAAATTACAACCATGCAACAAAATCTAGGTTGCGATGAACCCTGGACTTTGCAAGATCATCATCAAAGAAATTGGTCTCCCTAAGTGTATGAACAAAGATAACATTACCCAGACAGTGTATGAGATTGGTCATTCTATTAAGCAAGCTATTGTAATGCCATGGCCATTCAGAAGTTTTATTTAGCCAAGAAATCACTATTTTGGAGTAACTTTCTAAGATTATTTTTGGAAGCCGTTGAATGTTAGCATTTGCGACCATTGAAAGTGCTTCAACCACTGCAAGGAGCTCTGCCAAATTGGAATCTGCTATACCGATGTTTTTTGAAAAGATCATGAGAATGTTGCCCTTTGAGTCTCGGATTAGCCCACCTATGCCTGCCAAACTTGGTTTCCCTAGTGATGAGCCGTCTGTGTTGATTTTCCACGTTCCATGTGGTGGTGGAGTCCAGAGAATAGATGGTCTGCTAGCCTTTTTCTTTATTGGTAGCAATGTGAGATGAGGTTGTAAGTTGAAGGAGAACAAGTCGAGGTTAGGAAACTTTGCTTTGAGCCACCAACTTAATCTGATTCTGATCAAGGTGCAAACTTGATCCCAATGCATTTCCTTGTGGTTAAAGAAGACTTTGTTTCTGTTTAACCAGACCGACCAGATCACAGCATAGAAGAGAGTGTTCCAAATAGCCTTCTGATTTGCACTTGTATTAAAAGTCATCCAACAATGAAAGAAAAACCTCAGGTTCTTAGGCTGCACCCATGATATATTCCACCAGCTAATGCATTTGCTCCAGATTTTCCATGTTATATTACAGAGAAGAAGCAGATGATCTACTGTTTCTTTTTCACTACAGAAAGCATAACTAATTTCCTCATTTTGGAGGCATCCCCTATTTTGGAGAGTATCAATAACTAGAAGAGAGCCTCTCAATGCATTCCAACAAAATAACTCAGCTTTTGGTAGAGTAATTCCTTTCCAGACAAGACTTTCAATATGAAAGTTACTTTCAGCTGAATCTTCAATTTGTGTTCTGAAGGACCTAGCTTTGTAAACACCATTTGTTGAATGTCGCCATACAAGTCTGTCTGTTGTCAATGGAGAAATAACAACGCTGTTGAAAAGGTTGATGAAGTTGTTCCACATGTCCAGCTCCCACTCAAATAGTTGTCTTCTGAGTTGAATAGTCCATTCCCAATTACAATTTGTCCATTTGCCAAAGTCTTGAATTAAGCCATCTTTGTTAATAGCAACCGCATATATTCTACTGAAGGAGTCCTTAAGAATCAAATCTTGTAACCACCTGGCATTCCAGAAGTTGATTTTTAAGCTGTTTCTTGCACAAAACAAAAAACTATTTTTTATGAAGTTAGAATTTTCTCCTTTTTCCCAATTTTGTTGAATACCTTTCCAAACGTAAGAAAAAGCTCTTGAACTGCAGGGATCAGGCCACAGTTTAGAGGCAGAGAGATGGTATTTGTCCCAAATAACAAGTTTACATAGAGGATTTTCTTCTTTGCCAAATCGCCAGGGCCACTTTAAGAGGAGGCCTTGATTACATGTTGAAAAATTAATTATCCCCAGTCCTCCGTTCTTTTTGCATTTGCATAAAGTCTCCCAATCCACCATTCTCATGTTTTTCTTCTGATCTGTATCTCCCCAAAAGAATTGTCTTTGAATGGCTTCCAATTGTGACACCACTTTTCTTGGAATTTTGAAGAGGGACATGTAATAGATGGGAAGGTTTGACAGGGTGGACTTGATCAAAGTAATCCTCCCACCTTTTGAGAGAAGTTTGCTCTTCCATAGAGAGAGTTTATTTCTAAAAGAATTAATTATTAGTTGCCATGTGGAGACCAATCTAGGATTTACTCCGAGAGGGAGCCCAAGGTAGATACAGGGGAGGGATTCTGCTCGATAATTGATTTTGGATGCCCATGCTTCAATAACTGATTGCTCAACTTTAATTCCATAAAGGGCAGTCTTTAAGTAGTTTACCTTCATTCCAGATATCAAATGAAAGCATTTAAAAACCCTTTTAATCATCAACAACTGATTAATGTCTAGTTTGCAAAAGATTATTGTGTCATCTGCGAACTAAAGGTGAGTAATTTTTAGATCCATACAGCCCACTTTAATTCCAGCAAAAAGATCCATAGAGGAAGCTCTAGATAGAAGAATGCTGAGGCATTCGGTCACCAAAATAAAAAGGAAAGGAGAAAGGGGGTCTCTTTGCCTTAGTCCCTCTTCATTTCAATGGGCTGGGAAGGAGAGTCATTGATTAGTACCGAAATAGAGGCAGTTGTTATGCAGCATTCAATCCAAGAGATCCATTTTTTTCGAAAACCCTTGAGCTTCATAGTGTTCAAGAGACAATCCCAACTCACCTTGTCAAAAGCTTTTTCAAAGTCCAATTTGAGTGCAAGACCTCCTATTTCAGATTTCTTCATAGAATCGATCACTTCGTTGGCAATAAGACTACTATCCAAGATTTGCCTGCCTTCGACGAAGGCTGATTGTGTAAGGTTAATGATCGAGTTCATCACCTTCTTTATTCTATTGGCCAAAACTTTTGCAAGGATCTTGTACATACTACCAATAAGAGAGATAGGCCAAAAATCACCAATAGATTCTTTGCACTTCTTCTTGGCGATAAGAGCAATGAAGGAGCAGTTTAGTCCTTTGGGGAACTTGCTGCTTTTGTAGAAAGGGTTTGTATATGATGCACTAACAGTGTATAGTTTCTATACACTGTCAATGCATCAGAGGTTGACACCTCATCAATTGGCAAACTAAAAAAATATTACAAGCCCTTAAAAGTAAATATAAATAATTTTTTTAATTTGCTCATAAAGACCTATTGATGAGATGTCAACCTCTAGTGCATTGACAGTGTATAGAAACTATACACTATCAGTGCATCATATATAAATCCTTGTAGAAATCTTGAAGGAAGTCAACAATGTCCATCTTTAGAAGATCCCATTTTTCCGAATGAAACGAAGATTGAATCCATCCGAACCTGGGGATTTGTCTCCGTCACAATCGAAAACTGAAGCTCGAATTTCATCTTCTGAGAATGGGAGTTCTAATTGTGAAGCTTGTTGGTCAGAGAGTCTTTTGAAGTCTGAAGGATTACATCTCAAGAAGGAATCAGAGCTAGCGTTGAACAAATCTCTGAAGTGTGATTCAACCGCCAATTTAATCTGCTTTGGGGTGCAAAGTTGCTTGCCTTTATAGGAGATATGCCCCAAAAAGCTATTCCTCCATCTACTATTTGCAATTGGATGAAAGAATTTCGAATTCTTGTCTCCTTCTATAATCCATTTCATTCTTGATTTTTGTTTCCATGAACGCTCCTCAATGTTTTGAAATTTCCACAACTCCTCTTTTTTGTGGTGATAGTCAGAGTGATCAGATTATCTGAAGGGTCTTCTTCCAATTTCTTTTCAAGATCACAAATTTCTTTCTCTAGCAGATCAATTTTTATGGATACACCTCCTTTTTGATAACCACCTCAATCTTTGATATCTTTCTTCAGCAATTTGAATTTT
Organism: Heritiera fomes; assembly: GCA_032173925.1. Lineage (NCBI taxonomy): Eukaryota > Viridiplantae > Streptophyta > Magnoliopsida > Malvales > Malvaceae > Heritiera > Heritiera fomes. Next base: position 37,836,422 of record JAPDPM010000008.1, read on the forward strand.
TGTAGAATTCTGTGTCCAGCATACCCCTCCACATTATAGTCCTTCCATTTTTTATCCACCAAATCATTGAAATCCTGTTCATCCAGCTAGTGATTGAATACCTTGAAAGGCTTTGGGCCCTAATCATAAACATCCACCCCAAGGCATATAGCAATGTGATTAGAGATATTGCTTTCAAGAATCCATTGGTTGGTTGTGGTAAAAACAGAGAGCCAATTTGATGATAATAGAAATCTATCAAGTCTACTCATTGCATTCCTACCCCTCCAAGTGTATTTTCTTCCCATCATTGGAATATCCATGAGTTCAAGAGTGTTCACAAAGTCGTTGAAGTCTTAGTTAGATCTTTGTGAGTCAGAAATTCCATACCTTTCATCATCATTAAGAACGACATTGAAGTCTCCTGCAAAACACCAAAGGTCTCTGTAGTTATCCTTTAGAACAATGAGTTCTGCCCAAAATGACTTCCTTTCCCTGGCATCATTGGGAGCATAAACATTGAGAAGGTTAATAATTTTGTTTTGGCTTGAGTGTTGACCCTTAATCCAAATGAATCTGTCTTGGATAACTGTTGAGAGAAGTTTGAAGTCTCCTTCTAACCACATACTGATGAGGCCACCTGCTGAGCTAGATGCTTCTTTACATGCATAGTTGATGCCACTAACTCCCCATAGTTGCGAGATTATTCTGTCATTTGCTGTAGCCAATTTGGATTCCTGCAGGAAAACAAAATCAGGCTTTTCTTTCTTAAAAAGCTTCTTAAGCAAGGTCCTTTTCCTTCTTATTCCCAAGCCTCTTACATTAAAAGACACAATCTTCATGAGGGCTAAAAACAACCCGAAAAGACTACAAAGAGTTATGGAAAATCATCTCTATTCCTTTCCTCTTCATCCAGCACTATTAGCTTCTCAAAATCTGTTCATCTGGGGATTTGAAAGTAAGACCCAGCAGTTTTGCAACTTCCAGTGTCTTCATTGCATCACTTTTGATAGCTTGATTGCGTCTTTGAATATCTTCATTAGATAGAACAGCTTCTTTTAAAATTTGTGATCTCACCTCATCCTTTTCTTTGTTAGCTTTGTTGATACCTTTTCTTGATGCTTTACCCTTTCCTCTTTTCTTATGCACGAGGACTCTTCCCGATATCATCTCCAGATACTTCATGCCTTTTCTTAACTTTCCAAAGCCCCTTACATCTATTTCTAATAAAGGGTCTTAATCGAGATCTGTATCCTGATCTTTGTCCGAAAGGAAATCTACTTCAGTATTAGGTTTCAGATACATCATTAGGCTTTCAACACGTTGAACATTGTTGCTATATGGGATAATGGCTAAGCTTTCAACAGAGTTTGTTATCTGGGCCTTATGAGAATGGTGATAATTTGCCCTGACTTGAGATCTAGCGTCCCTAGCCCAAGGCTTTAGAATTGAGATTTCCTTGTTTCCCAGTTGGGCTGCTTGTCTGCTTCCAACCCATAGCATTTCGTCAGTGGCTAGTCTTATTCTTTCCATAGAAGCCTCCAAGTAATTTCTGTTTGGGATAAGATTCACTTCTGCCGAGTTATCCTGATAGCACAGAGCTTTTGGCTGCTTCTCATTCCCGATAATTGTACCCGTTGGGTTCTCCCATTCCAAAGGCTGCACATTAGGTTCTTGACTGGCCAAATCGCCCAACGCTTCACTTTCCATGGCATTTTCTGTTGTAGCAATCAGTTGTTCGTCTCCATCATTCACAATTTTCTCTGGAAAGTTCTCTGGAATTTTGCCCGCAAACTCATCTTCTTCATTACAGTCTTCTTCATGAACAGTCTCAAAGCTTGACGAATCAGATGAACTAACAGCGGCTGTTGGTACTTTGTTGATAGTTTTGACAAATTGGTTCTATAAAAAATCTGGACCCTCTTCAACGGATAATTTAATCGTGAATGAGACCCCATCAATAGAAATTATGACTGAATGTGGTATCTGAGTGTCCTTTTTTACTAAGGAAAGAACCTTCGAAAAATGCAGTCGCTTTTTCTTAGACGTATTGTTATCCACAGAAATGAACTCCTCTCACCGGTCCCCTAATTTCTTAAAAAAATTGTGATGCCATGCATGCAAAGGGAGATTCTCAATTTTAATCCAAACAAATGTATCATCACTAATCAGACCTAGGCTCCATGGTTTAATCCAGAAAAACCATTCGCTCAGCCAAGTTCTACCATCATGTAGCATACCTTCCATGTCTTCTTTGGATTCGAAAGTTAAAAGCACCCAACTGCCACCCATCAACGTGATTGAAAAGTTAAAAACACCTTCCTATAAGATACGCTGTTGTAGGAATTGAATGGAATATGGGTTTTTGACTTTGGCAACGGAAGAACGTTCAAGCCACTTCATTTCAAGATCTGATTTCTCCAAAGAGATTAAAGGGACAGCCTTGTTTGATCTTTACTTCGACTTCTCACTACACCTTTTATCGTTGAACCATGAGCTTGAAAATTGTTTTTCACAACATCTACATAAGATGGTCTTTCTTTTCCAAAAGATTTTAGGATGTATGATAAATAAATTACAACTTAGCATGATAGATATAAGATAAATAAAATAAGATGAATTTAAAAAATATAAATCAATAAAGAAAAAGATAAAAATAAAATTAAATAAAATACTAATTAATTATCAAAGATGAATATGGATTATGCCGATGATGAAATTTCAAGAAAGTCAAATGGTATTCCTTGAAAATTTATAGGTGAAGAGTTGTTCCGGACTGAATCAAATCGATGGTAGGTAGGTTTAGAGTAAATCTTCAATATAAATAATATGTATTCATTTTCAAAATAATTAAATATAAAACTAATTAGAATTAAGATGATTAAAATAAAAATAAAAATGATATAAAAATAAAGATGAATTAAAAATATAAAATAATAAATTGAATTGGGCACAGAGTCAATATTTGGGTTTTCATAATGAATTTAAATGATCCGACGACGGACGAATGATACTACTTGAATACTCATGAGGTGAGGAGATTTACTTATTGTCTGAACCATATCGATGGAAGGATTTTAAGTAAATTTCCAATATATTAAGCTTATTGAAATTAACTCAAATTAAAGTAAATTTAGAATGACTTAGAATAGTTGATACCATTTTAGGATGGGTGTTGAAGGGGTGCTCATCTTTCCCCACACATAACCATACTCCCGAACCTTAAATTCTTTGAACGTAGACTAAGCTTTATCTTTAGACAAGAATAGGTGACCAATCACACCTTAGGTTAAAATTGTTAGTGGCGACTCATTGAATTTAAGTCTAGCAAGCTAAGTTTTAGGACCTGACATGTTACGACAGAATGAAGTTTAGAATCAGTAAATCGTTGGAAGACTTCTCTAATAGGAAGCATGGAGTGTTATATTCCATGATCGTGTTGTGTTAAATCGTGTTTTTATTTCATATCAAAATTCGTATCGATATTTTAAATGTAATTTTTTAAAAATTTTCCAAATTCATATTTATCGAATTTCAATTCATATATTTTTGTATTTTTTTATGTTGGATCGTATGATAATATTGTATTTAAGATTGTCTTGGTCAAAAACGAGGAATAAAGTGAAGAACACTATTAAGAGGGTTTTACCCCACCCTCTTTGCTCTCCTTCAATAGGAGGAGAGGACTTTCTTTCCTTTACCGATGCTCTTCTTGTCACGTGAACACACAAGATTAATTTTAAACCGTAAAATAGATAAAAATATCTATGTAAAAAAAAAAGGAATAACGTGAAGAAGAGTTCAATCATGCATGTGTGAATATGACGGGCTTATGGGCTCTCATGGTGGTTCATAAACATATAGCTATGGCCTGTGAATAACTTGGACTATCTTGACTTCTTGAGGGGCATTTAGTCGTAGGGAGTGATTTAGGGTTTTATTTACACGATTTTTTATTTTATGTCAACGTATAATTCTTAAACACTTCACTGTTTATTTGGATAAATCACTTTGATTCTCAAAATTAATATAAAAAAATTCAAAAATAGATGGCATCCCATTTTGAGTTCTATGTGAGGTATAGGTGTTGGTGTTGGAGTGGCTTCAAGGGTAGATACCTATAATAAGAGAAAAAACCAAGTCAGGAGAGGCTAGAGGAGACTTTGGAACTTGTTCTTCGACACTCAAGTCAGATGGTTGAAGACGAAAAAAGAAAAGGACAAGCCTAGTGTAGACACTTAATTTTGTCCGAGCAAATATAAAATAAAAAAATAAAAAAAAACATTTTTTTAAAGTAAGTCAACCTTTCAGCCAAACCTTATACCAAGCCTATTAAAAGAGTTGACTTGAAAGATTTGGAAAGAAATAAATATTAAAAAGAAACAAATAAATAGGAGATACAAATGCTTGTAATAATAAATAAAAAGGGTCAAACAAAAAATGATTGAATAAAAAAAATCCCATAGCCATGATCATGGATCGGAATTGAGGGGAAAAGAATTAATATTTTTTGTCCTTTCCTTAAAAAATCAAAATCAAATAAAAGAGAAGGAAAGAAATAAATTAAAAGTGTGAAATCGGAAAAGAAAATCAAGACTAAAAAAATTTGCATAATGACAGCCATATTTTAAGAGCATAAATGATGGAACTTTGTCTCTTTCCCTTATTACTATAAAAGCACAAGAGACACATAGAGAAAGACACGATTTTTACACAGCAAAAAAGAAAGAACAGGTTTTTTCACTTTTGATCCGGCAGCCTCTTTCAGTATTCATCATCAAACCACCCCTGTCTTGCTTTCATCTTCATCGGGCGTCCATTGCCGATACTGCCTAGCACGCCACCTTGCTGTGTTCATAACCGAGGCTACCTGCTGCACTATCCCAACTACTGTATCCTCTAGCTTCAGCATCCTCATCATCACTGCTTGTCAATCTTGCCAAGAAGTCCTTGCCGCTCCCTTCTACCATTGTTGCCCATCCCCGTTGCTGCTACTACACCACTGTCACCATAGCTATTTGCTGCAACATGAAACAGAAACATAAAAGAAAAGGGGAAGGCATTATCATTGCCCAACGGCTGGCCACATTCATCATCCTCCCTGCATCGTCTGCATTACCGTTCACTGCTGCATCGTTTGTCACCATCCTTCGCTTTGTTCGCGTGTCATCTCCTCCACTCATCTAGCACTGTCGCCCTCTGCACCCACCAGCCACGTCCTTGCTATGGTGTGCCACCTCGCTACCGTTGCTTCATCTCGTTTCAGCCATCATCGTGTGTCCTTACTTGCATCGATCGCGTGCCATCTTCCCTGCAGAACACCATCCCCACTTGCTACCCGATTTACATCATCTCGTCATTTGCTTCTGTTTAAGGTAAACCTGTTGAAGTTTGAAAGCATGCTGTTTGGTCTTTCTTTACGTGGCTTCTGCATATATTTCTTTTACATAAAATATATATCATGTTCTTTAAGAAGTTATTCACGTTATAAATATTGTGTGAATTAAAATAAGAGTTAAGAATATTTCTTTTAAATAAACATCATGAGTGCTATTCTATGAATTAATTATTATAATTTTTAATTCTGAAGATAAACAAATATTCCAAAGTGATAAAAGGTTATTCAATAAAATAATAAAAACTAATAAGGATAAATAATAAAAATGAAATAGTTATAAGTTTCAAAAGATAATTCCAATGATAAGATTTCTTAGAAATCGCAAGTAGCGATTCTTTGATAATCCTTAGGATCGAATTAAAATCTTTGATGTTACTAGCGTATTGAGACATTTAAATGATTTTATTCCGGTATAAAGAAAATATTAATAAGATTTCTTAGTATAAAAAATAAAATAAAATGGTAATAAAAATAATAATATAAAAAATAGGTTAATATGAGAAAATAGTAATAGAAATAAAAAAAACTTTTAAAATAGGAATTAAAATAAATAAATGAAAATACACATCTTAAATATAAAAGGTCCCCGATGATAGGATTCCTTAGAAATCACAAGTAGTGATTCTTTGATTATCCTTAGGGTCGAAATAAAATATTTGAATACTACCAGCGTATTGGGGTATTCAAATAATTTTAGTTCAATATTAAGATTTCTAATATAATCAACTTATATGAAATAAACTAATAAATAAATCAATAGTTTAAACAAACAAATAAATAAGACTTCAAAATAAAGAGTAAAACAAATAAATAAGATATAAATAATGTCTGATGATGGGATGTTATGGGATTCACAAGTAGTGATTCCTAACTGATCTCTAGGTGAGAGAAATCTGCTAAATGTTACCAGTATATTGGAATATATAGCATGATTTTTCAATAAAAAATAAATTTTATAAAATCAATAAACTTCAAAAGCAATAATATCAATATAAAATATAATAATAATAAAATAAAATAAAATAATATATTTTTCATGTGCATCATATATATTTCGTTTGCATCATTCACATTCATGAAACTCCAAAATAAGTGCAAATCTCCCGAAGATGGGATTCTATAGAAATCGCAAGTAGCGATTCTTAAGAAATCTCTAGGTGAGGAAATTATCCGAAGTGCTACCAAAAGTATTGGGGTACTTCGGAATAATTTTAAATACAAAAGATTTTCACTTATTACAAATAAAAAAAATTAAATATTTCAAAAATAAAACAAATAACAAAATGATTTTGAAATAAATAAAGTTCTTTTAAATATTTAATTAAGACCATTTAATTAAAATCAAAGGGTTAATATATGATTAAGTGGTACCATTTTTTAACGGGCGTCGTGGGGGTGCTAATCCTTCCCCACGCGTAACCGAACTCCCGAACCCTAACTTTGTTCTCGCAGACCAAGGATTGTCTTTTTAATGAAGTTTACTTAATTTTAAGATTTTGTTAAAAAGATAAAAGATTTTAGGTGGCCAATCACACCTAGTAAAAAAGGATTAGTGGCGATTCCTCTTTGTATTTTTTTCTAAATTGTCTAGCGATCGAGTCCCCGGACGAAAATCGTTACGACAGCTTGGCGACTCCACTGGGGACATTAGAGAGTCGAACCATGATTAATCATGTTTTATCCAAAATCTTAGTTAATGGTCTTAATAAATATTTAATAAAACTTTTCATAAAAAAATAATAATTAAAAAAACAAAAAAATATATGTGAATCATCTTTATCATTTGCATTTTGTTGGGATGCACTTTAAATTTTGTTCCTTTGCATACATGACATATTCATTGCATACATAAACCCTACACCCGGGTTTGTCCTTTTTAGGAGAGAGTATAGTACCTTTGCTCTCGTGAGGTGATAACCTCCGTAATGGCAAGCGAAATACTCTCACTCAAGTTGAACCCTTTCCGTTTATAGCCTGTCATGGGTAAGGATTGGGGTGCCTTACTAGTCTAGCGTAGACGTCAGTAAGGAACAATTTGGGAACCTTTCGTCCTTTAGAGACCCAAACCAAGCATATAGTGAACCATAGAAAATGTTCACCTTAGATAGAACCTTACCCTTAGAAAGTAACCATGTATAAGACATTTGCTGTTACTTTTGTTTTTGTACTAATAAATGTTCTGTTTTTCCTTTTTGCATGAATCATTTCTCATTATGAAGGTTGCATAAGAGACGTATTTTCTCCATGGCCTATTACAACCAAGAATCCTTCATGAAATCCAAAGAATGTTGGGCTTGTTCATCAACTGTGACTGTCGTGTGTGATCCATATAATGAATTGCAGTTTTGGTCAGAGAAGACTCAACAAGAGAAAGGGAATTGCTTGATAGAAGGCTTCATATCATCATTACCTAGAGAAGTGAGCTTGGACCTTAAGCAGAATGACCTAACAAGTTTGGCTAATATATGGGAGCAAATCAGTAAGGAGAGGAAAGAAGACTTTTGTAGCAAGTATGGCCAAATAGCTTCATTGATTTCGGTGGTGGTTGAAGAACCTTTGCTGAAAGCTGCTATCCAGTTTTGGGATCCATCCGACAGGTGTTTCACATTTAACGAAGTGGATTTGATGCCCATTATAGAAGAGTACTCTATTTTGATAGGGTTGTATTTAAAGAGTCCTGACAAGGTATATGTCAAAAAGCCGAAGTCTGGGTTTTGTAAGAAGTTGGCTTGGATTATGGGAGTAAAACCGGAAGATATAGATCCTCATATAAAGCAAAAAGGAGAACACATTTGCCTACCTTGGGATTTTCTCCATGGATTTATTAAAAAGCATTTGAATGATGAGAAGGGGTTAGCTATTTTTGCTTTGGCAATTTACGGGTTGGTTATTTTTCCTAAGGTTTTGGGGCACATTGAGATAGCTGTGATGGACTTCTTTGAACAAGTTGATAATAATGTAAATCCTTCACCAGCAATCTTGGCTGAAACCTTCAGATCATTGAGCTATTGCAGACGAAAAGGAGAAGGGCGTTTCGTGGGATGCGCGCAACTCTTATACATATGGATCAAGAGCCATTTCAACTATGAGGTGAAATAATTCTCAAAGCCTTTTTATCGTAGGAATACCTCGATCAAAGAATTTTGTAAAAGTAAATGGCCAAAACCAAAGCCTAAAGATGAATGGGTGTTTGTCCTTCAACAGCTTAGAGATGATCAAGTGACTTGGATGGCTCCGTGGATGTATCATGTCCCAGTACTATATAGATGTGGAGAAGAATCTTGGATACCACTATTGGGATTATGGGGGGTAACAAGTTGTGCTCCATTTATGGTGCAGAGACAGTTTTGGGCAAAACAGTTTACTCCGGCAACGCATGGGCTTAATTTGATGGAGTATTCCTATGGTGAACCGAAGGTAATGAAAAAGACAGAACAAGCCATTCGAGCGTGGAAACAACCTCGAAGATTTGTGACAGGGCCCTTATCTGATAAAGCTACCCCAAATTACCTGATGTGGAGAGCTAAACGAGTTAAAGATGCTGTATTCGTCTTAAGGGAGTCACTTGTGTATGCCCAAGCTGAGGCAAATATATCCGATATTGAGATTGTTCGACAGCAATTCAAAGAGAAAGAAAAGAAGATGAAGCAAAAGAATCTAAAGCTTCAAGAGGAGGTTGAGAATTTAAAGGTCAAGTTTGAAGTACAAGAAGCTACGCTCAAGAAGATAAGAACAGAGCGAGATGTTGCCTGCAATGACCTTCAAGAATTGAATCAGGAAAATAAAAGGTTGAGAAGAGAGATGAGGATCGGAGGAATTGTTATGACTTCTAATGAGAGGAAGAAGGAAATAGAAGATCTTCGTGGGAAAGTGGAGTATTGGAGAAACAAAGCAAAGAAAAATGAAGAGGGAGCTGCCATTACTCTTCAAAAGCAACGATATTGGAAACAAATGTATACAGTTAACACTGAAAAATTGATGCAATGTCGAAAGAAAAATGAAACATTGAAAGTTGGACTGAAGGATGAAGACTATGTCAAACTCCAAGATGAAAGGAATCTGTTACTACAAAAAGTTTAGATTTTGGAGGAACAGTTGCGACACTACAAGAATCACATCGCTTTGATCATCCAGGAATGGAAACTCAGGGAGAATGATTGGAGGTATTCATATGACTTGGTCGTAGATGCAAGCATGAAATGGAGAGTAAGGAGTTTTGGAAGACAACAATATATAGAACATTTGGCTACACAGGTCTGCAAAGCTGTGCGTAAGGCAAGAGAGATGGTGGAAAAGGTGGAAGCTCTAAGGCAGGAAATTAACCCGACTGGAGAGTTTGGACAGCATTTGTTGGATTTTCTCGATGAAGCTAAAGACCAATATCAGCAAGTTAGTCAGTTTTATGGGTATAATAGGAGAATGTTAGCTATGTAATTTTGAATTCGATAGTCATATAATAAAAGTTCCTTTGAATAAGTGAAAGTCGAACTCAATAGCCATGAAATAAAAGTTCTTTTGAATAAATGAAGGTTTTTTGGTTGAAATTGTTATGGATTAAATACCTCTTACTCCCATGCATGTCATGCATCCATTTCATACAGATGCCTACCAATGAAAAGATATTGGTGATCATAAGTAATGACATCATACATCGTTGAAGTGAAAAGGAAAAGTTTTAATATCTCACCAAAGTATTGGGATGATTTTATATTTTCCTTTTTTATGGCAAAAACTAAAAAATAACATGCGATCCTAATTTGCGGGCTCACTTAGGTGTCAGAATAGCGAAGCCGCCGAATCTTGAACGTCCAGCACAACATCGGTACAATACTCGCTCCCAATCTAAGGTTATGGAGTCCGAACAACAAGCAAGAATGGAAAGAATGGAAAGAGTTCAGCAGAACTTATCAAGTCCCAAGAAGAATCTCGGGAGCAAATGGCAAAAATGATGGAGATGATGATGAGCTTAATGAAAGGGAAAGGAGTTACTGATGATTCAAGGGAGGAACCTCAACTTTCAAGAGAAGATCTAATATACCCGACAGGGTTTACACCGCCCCAAGCTCAAGCTACCCAAAGAGCTTATCCCCAAGCTCCAATTTTCCTGAATAACCCACAAAATCAAGGAAAGTACCCGGGATCAAGCCTTGTGGATCCTATTTTTGTGCCTAACTTGGATGACCCAATAGAGCAAGAGAAGTTAAGGAAGGAGAATGAAGAAACAAGAGAAAAGTATGATTTGCTAGAAGAACGGTTAAGGGCAATTGAAGGAATGGATTTCTTTGGGAGCGTAGATGCCAACGAGCTTAGCCTTGTCCCAGACTTGGTTATATCGCCAAAATTTAAAGTCCCTGAATTCGAGATGTATGATGGGACCACCTGCCCAGCTGCTCATATTACTATGTTTTGTCGGAAGATGTCTGGCTACACGAACAATGATAAGTTGCTCATTCATTGCTTCCAGGATAGCTTGATAGGACCTGTTGCTAAATGGTATAATCAGTTGGATCAGAGTCGTATCCATACATGGAAGGATTTAGGAAAAGCCTTTATGGCACAATATAAGCATATGACGGATATGGCACCTGATAGGTTATCCTTACAGAACCTAGAGATGAAATGTGGTGAAAGCTTTAAAGAGTATGCTCAAAGGTGGAGGAATTTGGCAGCTCAGGTGCAGCCTCCGTTGACTGAAAAAGAAACAACAACTTTGTTTGTTAGTACTTTGCAACCTCCTTATTATGATAAACTCGTGGGGAGTGCTACTAAAAATTTTGCTGATATGGTCATTTCGGGAGAGATGATTGAAAATGCCATTAAAAGTGGCAAAACTGAAGATACATCAGCCCCCAAAAGGAGTGGAATGAGTAGAAAGAAAGATGGAGAAGTGCAAGTTGTTACCACTGAAAGACGGTCGAAAATGAATTCCACACCCCATTTTTCTTATCCTTCATACCGTCCCTATTATTCACCCGTGAACAATATCTCCCAGAACCCTTACTCATACCAGCCTCAACCAACCTACCCCATGAATTTACAGGCACCAATGAATATTGCTACCCCTTCCTCTGCACAAACACCAAGACCTACTTATCAACCTAACAACGAAGGAAATAACCAAAGAGCTCCCAAGAATAATAAGGAAAGGCCCCAATTCGACCCAATACCAATATCCTATGCTAAACTATTTCCCCAATTATTGCAAAACCACTTTGTTGCCCCAATTTTTCTACAACCCCTTAAACCCCCTTATCCAAAATGGTATGATGCAAATGCTCATTGCGATTATCATGCCGGGATCCAAGGCCACTCGATCAAAAATTGTACGACATTTAAGTACAAAGTTCGAGATATCATGAAAGCTGGAATCTTGGAATTTGGGAAGGATAATGAGCTAAGTGTAAATGCGAATCCTCTTCCAAATCACACGGAGGCCAATGTAAACGCAATAATAGAGGATGATGGGTGTTGGATAAAAAGAAATGTCAATGATGTAAAGACACCGATGAGGGTGGTGCTGGAAACAATGAAGAGGGCAAAGATTATTCAATCTAAGAAGGCAAAATTTGGGCTTGAGATGCAAGAAGAAGAGTATTGTGAGTTTCATGAAGGAGTGATGGGGCATTCCGTCCAAAGTTGTGAGGAGTTCCGTTGTGTAGTACAAAAGATGATGGACTTAGGAGAGATTGAGTTCTCTAAAGCTTTTGAAGGGAAAGTAGTGAATGTTATAGAGCCATCAATGTTTGGGAAGCCGATCAAACCATTGAAGGTCATTAGGGGGATAAGAGTAAAACGGAACCTAGCGTAACTACTGAAAATGCTAGGTCGAAACTAATTATTAAAGTTCCAAGCCCATTCTCGTATAAGAGTGACCATGCAGTCCCGTGGAATTACAATTATAAGGTCACAGCTTAAGGATCTCTCAATAATCCCTCTACTTATACTGCTAATATAATAGACATTGCGGGACCGGGAGGAATGACGAGAAGTGGTAGGTGTTATACCCCAGATATGTTGAAGAAAATTCAGATGGGGAAAGCTAAAGAAGATGAAAAGGGTGAAAACAATAGAGATAGCCAAGCAAAAGAAGTCAGGCCGATAGTTCCAGTAGATTTTAAAAGGAAGAAACCTGTAACGGAGAAAGAAGCTTGTGAGTTTTTGAAGTTTATTAAGCACAATGAATACAATGTGGTGGAACAATTAAATCACTTACCAGCAAGGATTTCCTTACTTTCTCTACTCTTGAATTCAGAGCCTCATCGAAATGCTTTGTTGAGAGTGCTCAACGAAGCTTATGTGGCCCACAATGTGTCGATAGAGAATATAGATCGGTTGGTGGGAAATATTGCAGCAGATAACTTCATTTCATTCAATGATGACGAGATCCCACTCGACGGTAGAGGAAGTACTAAAGCCCTTCACATAACCACCACTTGTAAAGATCATATCCTTCCGAAGGTCCTCATTGATAATGGGTCATCCTTGAATGTTATGCCCATGATTATACTGCCTAGGTTGCCTATAGATAAGTCAAATATGAGGAGAAGTCACATTGTCGTGAGAGCTTTTGATGGTACTCGTCGAGAAGTGATTGGGAATATAGAGGTGCCACTCCAAATTGGTCCATGTGTCTATAACATTGAATTTCAAGTTATGGATATCACTCCTTCTTATAATTGTTTACTTGGAAGGCCTTGGATCCATTCAGCGGGTGCAGTTCCTTCAACTTTGCATCAAAAGGTCAAATTCGTGGTTGATTGACATTTGGTGAGTATAGAAGGAGAAGAAGATATGATTGCAACCATTACTACAAGTGCCCCATACATATAAGTTGATGAAGATGCAGTGGAATGCTCTTTTAGATCTTTAGAACTTGTTAATGCTACATTTGTGGGAGAAGGGATGAAAATACCCATACCGCAATTGTCAAAAGCCACCAGACTCGGGATCCAACAAACGATGGGAAAGGGATGTCATGTTGGAGCAGGTTTAGGAAAGGAGTTACAAGGAATGAAGAGAGCAGTGTCTGTTACTCCTAAGATGGATAGGTTTGGGTTAGGATATAAACCCACTGGACTTGAAAAGAAAAAGTTCATAGAAAGGAAGAAGGAAAGCAAATTGGCTAATTTTATGGCGCATGAAATAGAGTTTGAACCAATGGGTTTCCCTCCTCTATATGAGTCTTTCTATTCAGCGGGATACATCTATAATAACTCTGCAAAGGTTGAAGAAGGCGAGTCTATCCCAGCAATGGCTAGAGCTTTCACAGATCTCTCTATCAATGTGGTAGGAATAGAGGAATTTCTTGAAGAGATGGATAGTTCCGGAATTCGTCCTTGTCCTCCCGACTACAAATTGGAGAATTGGCATGCTGTTGAGCTCCCTGTCATTTTCAAATCATGTTCCATGTAATGCAATGTACTTATCCAAGTGCTTTTGCCCAAAGGCATTAGGGTCTTTTATGTATGGGCTTTTATTTAGCCTTTATCATTCAATAAATGACAAGCATGATGCATTTTATTCATTCATCCGTTTTGTTTCTTTTCATTCATTTTTATACCTTCTCCATATCAATCCCATTTTAATTATCTCCAAGTATCCCAATAATGAAAATGAGGACCTTCTCAACAATAATCCAGAATTTAATTTTGAAAGAACCGTTTGTGTTGGTGAACTTAATGATGAAGGGGATGTGGATGATTATGCTTTACCTCAAGATTTGTTAAGACTAGTACAGCAAGAAGAGAAACAAATTATGCCCAATCAAGAACCAATAGAAGTCATAAACTTGGGGAATGAAGAAATAAAGAAAGAAGTTAAAGTTGGGACCTCTCTTTCCTTGCCAATTAAACAAAGATTAATAAGCTTGCTCCGCGAATATACCGATGTGTTTGCTTGGTCGTACCAGGACATGCCAGGTTTGAATACTGATATTGTAGTGCATAGATTGCCTTTGAAGCCAGGTTGCAAACCGGTTCAGCAGAAATTGAGGAGGATGAAACCAAAAATGTTGTTGAAAATAAAAGAGGAGGTAAAAAAGCAATTCGATGTCGGGTTCCTAGAAGTGGCAAAGTACCCTGAATGGGTAGCAAATATAGTCCCAGTACCTAAAAAGGATGGAAAGGTGAGAATGTGTGTTGATTATCGGGATTTGAATAGAGCTAGCCCTAAAGACAATTTCTCGTTGCCACATATTGATACTCTAGTTGATAATACGGCTAGGCATTCATTATTCTCCTTCATGGATGGCTTTTCAGGATATAACCAAATCAAGATGGCACCGGAAGACATGGAAAAGACCACTTTCGTGACAATGTGGGGAACTTTTTGTTACAAAGTAATGCCATTTGGTTTAAAAAATGCTGGGGCAACCTATCAAAGGGCCATGGTAACTTTATTCCATGATATGATGCATAAGAAGATCGAGATTTATGTAGATGATATGATTGCTAAATCAAGAAAAGCAGAGGACCATGTCGACAATCTTAAAAAACTCTTTGAAAGATTAAGAAAGTTTCAACTTAAGCTCAACACGGCTAAGTGCACATTCGAGGCTACATCAGGAAAATTATTGGGTTTCGTTGTTAGTGAGAAAGGAATTGAGGTGGATCCATATAAGATTAAGGCTATCTCTGACTTACCGCCACCGCGTACTCAGAAGGAAGTGGGGGTTTCCTCGAACGATTGAATTATATCTCTCGTTTTATATCTCATCTCACTGCTAAATGTGGTCCAATTTTTAAGCTTCTACGAAAACATGACTCAGGAGAGTGGGATGAAAATTGTCAACTAGCATTTGATAAAGTCAAAGAATACCTTTCGAATCCACCAATTCTAGTTCCTCCTGTTTCGGGAAAGCCACTTGTTTTGTATATTGTAGTTCATGAGCACTCGATGGGTTGTGTATTGGGGCAACATGATGAAGTAAGCAAGAAAGAGCGAGCAATCTACTATTTGAGCAAGAAATTTACAGATTACGAATCTAAGTACTCCTCATTAGAAAAAAATGTGTTGTGCATTAGCTTGGACAACCCAAAGGCTTCGGCATTATATGTTGTATCACACTACTTGGTTGATAAGTTGGATCCCATTAAGTACATTTTTGAAAAGCCTTCATTGTCAGGGAGGCTAGCAAGATGGCAGGTATTACTCTCTGAATATGATATTCTCTATGTAAGTCAAAAAGCCATCAAGGGGAGTGCGATAGCTGAATTCTTGGCAGATCAAGTTGCAGAAGAATATGAGCCTATGAGGTTCGACTTCCCAGACGAGGATTTGATGACTATCCTCAAGATTGATGAAGAGTTAGTAGGAGATAAGGCATGGAAGTTGTACTTCGACGGAGCATCAAATATTCTGGGGCATGGTATTGGTGCAATCTTAATATCTCCAAAAGGGGATCATTGCCCATTCACTACAAGATTGGATTTCAATTGTACCAATAATATGGCTGAATATGAAGCATGTATCATGGGACTACAAGCAGCCATTGAAAAGAAAATTAAGGTGTTAGAAGTATACGGAGATTCTGCATTGGTAATTTACCAATTGCGAGGGGAATAGGAAACGAGAGACTCAAAATTGGTCTTATATCATGAATTCATCATCGACTTGATTAAACAATTTGAAAAGGTTTCTTTCAACCATTTACCTCGAGAAGAAAATCAAATGGCAGATGCTTTGGCAACATTGGCAGCCATGTTCAAAGTAAATGCAAATACTGAAGTTCAGCTCATTAAGATGAGTGTACGTGGTTCCCCAGCTCATTGCTTAAATGTGGAGGAAGAAATTGATGATAAGCCTTGGTTTCATGATATTCTACAATATGTTAAGAACCAACAATATCCTAAGCAAGCCACGGAAAACGATAAGAGGACCATAAGAAGATTGGCAATGGGATTCTTTCTCGATGGTGATATCCTGTATAAGAAAGGGAAAGACCAAGTTTTGCTAAGGTGTGTGGATGCTATGAAAGCTAGAAAGATCCTTGAGGAGGTTCACGAAGGACGTTGTGGGACTCATGCAGATGGGCATATGATGGCTAGAAAGATCATGAGAGCAGGCTATTATTGGATGACTATAGAGAGTGATTACATTAAATATGCTCAAAGATGTCACAAGTGTCAAATATATGGTGATAAAATACACGTCCCTCCAACATCTTTGCACATCATGACAGCTCATTGGCCTTTCTCAATGTGGGGAATGGATGCAATTGGGCCAATCACTCCAAAAGCGTCAAATGGGCATCGTTTTATCTTAGTGATGATTGATTACTTTACAAAATGGGTGGAAGCTGCATCATTTGCTAGTGTGACGAAGTCGGTGGTGTGCAAGTTCATTAAGAAGGAAGTCATATGCAGATTTGGATTCCTTGAGAGGATTATTTCAGACAATGCTATGAATATTAATAACAAGGTGATAGAGGAGGCTTGTGAGCAATTCAAAATCAAACATCATAATTCAGTGCCATATCGCCCGAAAATGAATGGGGCCGTAAAAGCTGCAAATAAGAATATCAAGAAGATTATTCAAAAAATGACAGACACCTATAAGGACTGGCATGAGAAACTTCCTTTTGCTTTGCATGCTTATCAGACTTCAGTGCGTACATCCACCGGAGCCACTCCGTTCTCGTTGGTATATGGAATGGGAGCCGTTTTGCCTATTAAGGTTGAGATTCCTTCCTTAAGGGTATTGTTGGAGGTAGAATTGGAAGAAGCAGAATGGGTCCATGCTCGATATGAACAGTTGAATTTGATTGAGGAAAAGAGGCTTAAAGCACTTTGTCATGGCTAATTATATCAAAGGAGAATGATGAGAGCATATGACAAAAAGGTCCGCCCTAGACAATTTCGGGAAGGGGAATTAGTTTTGAAAAGGATTCCATCTAATCAGCATGATCCTCAAGGAAAATGGGCACCAAATTGGGAAGGCCCGTATGTGGTGAAGAAGGCCTTTTTAGGGGGAGCATTAATTTTGACGGAGATGGATGGGTATGAGTTACCAAACCCAGTTAATGGTGATGTGGTGAAAAGGTATTATGCTTGAAATTGGATCTAAGTTGAAAACCTGAAAAGGCGGCTTAGATTCAAAAAAAAAGAAAAAAGAAAAAAATCTAAGTTGAAAACCTGAAAAGGCAGCTTAGAATAAAAAAAATATAGAGATCTAAGTTGAAAACCTGAGAAGGCAGCTTAGATTCAAAAAAAAAGGGTCTAAGTTGAAAACCTGAAAAAGGCGGCTTAGATTTAAAAAAAAAAAAAGAGGTGGGGTTTAAGTTGAAAACCTGAAAAGGCAACTTAAACCCATAAGAGGTATCTAAGTTGAAAACCCGAAAGGGCGGCCTAGATAAAAAGGGGCATCAGTTTTGCAAGTCTAAAGGGTTTAAAGATGGTAGGAAACATCTCCCACACATTGGGGTCATCAATCAATGGTTCATATAATAAGGATTCTGGATTGTTCGATAGAGAAAGTCCAAATTTTTCTTAGAAGGGAACTTTTGCCACCATACAATTTTTTATTTTATTGTCCCTTCTTCGTGAATTCTTAGATATTTTGAGACAAAGCCAAATTGTTCTTCATTGAAATTACCTTGTACATTGACTTGTTTGCCTTACATTCATAATAAATGTATCTTGCTTGGCAATTTTGAATGGTTTTGATTCAATAAATAGTCCCAAATATAAAAGGAGTTTGCATTGCTATGTGAATAATAAAATGGGAATATGAGGGTTTAAACCCAACTCTGCGGGCATATAGACCAGAAGTACAGAAATCATATAAGGAGGCATTACTTTCAAAGAAAAAGGGAGTCCGATATCTTGTAAGCTCAAAGTTTGGTAATTTGATTCGAGCATCCAAGGTGACGATTGAAATATGCGTTTATAGCCAAATGTGTACCTGCAAATTAGGTCACTTGTTATGATTTGCATTTACATTCATTGCATCTGCAATTATGCCCTCTGCATTTATATAATTTGATGTGTAACCCCTGATTCGGAAAATTTAAACTTTCGAGCCTTGGTAGTGAGTCAACGTATTATGTTTTAAAGTCGAATTCACTTTTTCAAAGTGGATCGAGCCTTGGTAGGGAGTCAAGATATCATGTGT
Source organism: Heritiera fomes (assembly GCA_032173925.1). Lineage (NCBI taxonomy): Eukaryota > Viridiplantae > Streptophyta > Magnoliopsida > Malvales > Malvaceae > Heritiera > Heritiera fomes. The sequence goes on from JAPDPM010000008.1 coordinate 37,854,909, forward strand.
TTCAAAATCGAATTCACTTTTTCAAAGTGGATCGAGCCTTGGTGGGGAGTCAAGGTATCATGTGTTTCAAAATCGAATTCACTTTTTCGAAGTGGATCGAGCCTTGGTAGGGAGTCAAGGTATCATGTTTCAAAATTGAATTCACTTTTTCACAGTGGATCAAGCCTTGGTACGGAGTCAAGGTATCATGTTTCAAAGTCGAATTCACTTTTTCACAGTGGATCAAGCCTAGGTAGGGAGTCAAGGTATCATGTGTTTCAAAATCGAATTCACTTTTTCACAGTGGATCGAACCTTGGTATGGAGTCAAGGTGTTGTGTTTCAAAGCCAAATTCACTCCTTCAAAGTGGATTGAGTCTTGATGGGGAGTCAAGATATTATGTGTTTCAAATCGAATCCATTATTCTCATGGGTCGAGCCTTGGTATGGAGTCAAGGTATTATTTTCGAGAATCAAAATTGAATTTTCCCCAAAAAAAAGGGGGGGTTCGAACAAAATTGTTGTCTAAAGTCTTTGCCCTATTCCTGATTCTCAGCAATGTGCAAAGAGGGGCAGCTGTAGACACTTAATTTTGTTTGAGCAAATATAAAATAAAAAAATAAAAAAAATATTTTTTTAAAGTAAGTCAACCTTTCAGCCAAACCTTATACCAAGCCTATTAAAAGAGTTGACTTGAAAGATTTGGAAAGAAATAAATATTAAAAAGAAACAAATAAATAGGAGATACAAATGCTTGCAATAATAAATAAAAAGGGTCAAACAAAAAATGATTGAATAAAAAAAATCCCATAGCCATGATCATGGATCGGAATTGAGGGGAAAAGAATTAATATTTTTTGTCCTTTCCTTAAAAAATCAAAATCAAATAAAAGAGAAGGAAAGAAATAAATTAACAGTGTGAAACCGGAAAAGAAAATCAAGACTAAAAAAATTTGCATAATGACAGCCATATTTTAAGAGCATAAATGGTGGAACTTTGTCTCTTTCCCCTATGACTATAAAAGCACAAGAGACACATAGAGAAAGACACGATTTTTACACAGCAAAAAAGAAAGAACAGGTTTTTTCACTTTTGATCCGGCAACCTCTTTCAGTATTCATCATCAAACCACCCCTGTCTTGCTTTCATCTTCATCGGGCATCCATTGTCGATACTGCCTAGCACGCCACCTTGCTGTGTTCATAACCGAGGCTACCTGCTGCACTATCCCAACTGTTGTATCCTCTAGCTTCAGCATCCTCATCATCACTGCTTGTCGATCTTGCCAAAAAGTCCTTGCCGCTCCCTTCTACCATTGTTGCCCATCCCCGTTGCTACTACTACACCACTGTCACCATAGCTATTTGCTACAACGTGAAACAGAAACATAAAAGAAAAGGGGAAGGCACTATCCTTGCCCAACGACTGGCCACATTCATCATCCTCCCTGCACCGTCTGCATTACCGTTCACTGCTGCATCGTTTGTCACCATCCTTCGCTTTGTTCACGTGTCATCTCCTCTACTCATCTAGCACTGTCGCCATCTGCACCCACCAGCCACGTCCTTGCTGTGGTGTGCCACCTCGCTACCGTTGCTTCATCTCGTTTCAGCCATCATCGTGTGTCCTTACTTGCATCGATCGCGTGCCATCTTCCCTGCATAACACCATCCCCACTTGCTACCCGATTTACATCATCTCGTCATTTGCTTCTGTTTAAGGTAAACCTGTTGAAATTTGAAAGCATGCTGTTTGGTCTTTCTTTACGTGGCTTCTGCATATATTTCTTTTACATAAAATATATATCATGTTCTTTAAGAAGTTATTCACGTTATAAATATTGTGTGAATTAAAATAAGAGTTAAGAATATTTCTTTTAAATAAACATCATGAGTGCTATTCTATGAATTAATTATTATAGTTTTTAATTCTGAAGATAAACAAATATTCCAAAGTGATAAAAGGTTATTCAATAAAATAATAAAAACTAATAAGGATAAATAATAAAAATGAAATATTTATAAGTTTCAAAAGATAATTCCGATGATAGGATTTCTTAGAAATCGCAAGTAATGATTCTTTGATAATCCTTAGGATCGAAATAAAATCTTTGATGTCACCAGCGTATTGGGATATTTAAATGATTTTATTCCAGTATAAAGAAAATATTAATAAGATTTCTTAGTATAAAAAATAAAATAAAATGGTAATAAAAATAATAATATAAAAAATAGGTTAATACGAGAAAATAGTAATAGAAATAAAAAAACTTTTAAAATAGGAATTAAAATAAATAAATGAAAATACACATCTTAAATATAAAAGGTCCCCGATGATAGGATTCCTTAGAAATCACAAGTAGTGATTCTTTGATTATCCTTAGGGTCGAAATAAAATATTTGAATACTACTAACGTATTGGGGTATTCAAATAATTTTAGTTCGATATTAAGATTTCTAATATAATCAACTTATATGAAATAAACTAACAAATAAATAAATATTTTAAACAAACAAATAAATAAGACTTCAAAATAAAGAGTAAAACCAATAAATAAGATATAAATAATATACGATGATGGGATGTTATGGAATTCACAAGTAGTGATTCCTAACTGATCTCTAGGTGAGAGAAATCTGCTAAATGTTACCAGCGTATTGGAATATTTAGCATGATTTTTCAATAAAAAATAAATTTTATAAAATCAATAAACTTCAAAAGCAATAATATAAATATAAAAGATAATAATAATAATAAAATAAAATAAAATAATATATTTCTTATGTGCATTATATATATTTCGTTTGCATCATTCACATTCATGAAACTCCAAAATAAGTGCAAATCTCTCGAAGATGGGATTCTATAGAAATCGCAAGTAACGATTCTTAAGAAATCTCTAGGTGAGGAAATTATCCGAAATGCTACCAAAAGTATTGGGGTACTTCGGAATAATTTTCAATACAAAAGATTTTCACTTATTACAAATAAAAAATAAAATTTAAATATTTCAAAAATAAAACAAATAACAAAATGATTTTGAAATAAATAAAGTTCTTTTAAATAGTTAATTAAGACTATTTAATTAAAATCAAAGGGTTAATATATGATTAAGTGGTACCGTTTTTTAACAGGCGTTGTGGGGGTGCTAATCCTTCCCTACGCGTAACCGAACTCCCGAACCCTAACTTTGTTCTCGAAGACTAAGGATTGTCTTTTTAATGAAGTTTACTTAATTTTAAGATTTTGTTAAAAAGATAAAAGATTTTGGGTGGCTAATCACACCTAGTAAAAAAGGATTAATGACGACTCCTCTTTGTATTTTTTTTTAAATTGTCTAGCGATCGAGTCCTCGAACGAAAATCGTTATAACACCTAAGAAAATGGGAGATTCGAGTAGGTGAAAATGGTACCTTAGGGTTACCTGAATAAGTAAATATATATTATAAATGGGAATTGATCTAATGTGAATGACGAACAAAAAAAAATGATCTATTGTGCATAACACGAGGGGTCCAATGTGCCATGTCCATCTCATGTGATTGAGCATGATTGATCGACAATGACATGATACGTCGACGTGCCAATTTGACGTGGTTAAACGTGAGTGGCCTATCAAAGGTGACTAAAATAATACTACAATTCTCTTATTGTTGCTTTGGCAGTATTAAAGGCTAAAATATTTTCGGATCAAAAAATATCCAAATCAATAGGTAGTAGGTTTTCTTTTATTTTGCCAATAATTTTTTATCTAATGATTAAATATAAGTTGTGGTATATTATAAATCTTAAATTCGAATTCAAATATTCATTTTTTTAATTTTTTAATATTTTTTTGTAATAAAAAAAATTTTTTTACTTTTCAAACAAAATTTTTTTTTTTTCACATTTGGCTATAAATATCACTGTAGGACAGCAATAACCATCCAAGTCAACATTGTCAGCTAAAACCCTGTTGGACACAACATTCCAAGAGGGTAGGACAATTCTAATTATTGAATAGCCAGTATTACTAAATTAGTGTGTGATGTTTTCTTCAAAGTTAATATATACTGTTAATTTATTATTAAAATTTATAAATTTATTAAATTTTCATTTACAAATTTTTTAAAACTTATAAATCACTTACAACAAGAGATTATGAAAATTTAAATATAAATGCGAAATATTAAATATTTGAATATTAACCACTTATACCAATCCCAATTAACAATTAATGTGTGGCTTCACTCAAGTTAAAGATAATCGACAAAGGAAGAGAAAATACCAAAATGCGTCAGAATCATCCAAGAAAGGCAATTTGATTAAAGTGGGAACACAAAAAGATAAGATGTTAGAATTTAGACAAAAGAGCTTTCATTTAAAAATAGAAATGAAAGCAGCCGACCTTGAGTCATTGGATGAATCTAGCCAAATAAATGAAAGTTCGTAGCCAATATGCTTTATATTTTTGTAAAGCGGGGCATTTTACTTTTGCTTTCCTGGGATTCGGTCAGTTGTGAGCATGCAGCGATCATTAATTTGCAGAGTAACAATGGAGTATTACATTATTATTATTATTATACAATGGAGGGAAAAAAAAAGCACGTAAGGTATATTACGGAAAGTGGCAGTCACATTCCATGGTGCGATGCGTAATATAAAGGCACAATTGTACGAAGTTTCTCTCCTGCAACTGTGCTCGTGCTTTGCCTTTCTTTTCTTTTTTTTTTTCAGATCTTGACTGTAATCGTTGATCATTAAATTGAAATTTTGTTTTTAAAATCAAATATAACATTAAATACTAAAATACGATCAATAAAAATTGATTATTTTTTAAATTCTTAAAATATTTATAATAATATATATTTTAAATAATTTTTTTGCGGGTTTTTATATTAATTTACTAGCTAAAAGTTTAAAATTTTCATATTATTTAAGTATAAAATATGTAGAGAATAGATTTTTAAGTTTTTTAGGTTAAAAACGTATTATAATTGTATCTTTGGATAGTTGGATTTAATTAAATTTTAATTGAATCTAACCCAAACACGTCACCATATTATAGTATATTGTACAATATGTATCTATTCTTTTATATATATATATATATATATATATATATATATATATATATACACACACACACACACACACACACATCGATAAAAATATCACTGATTCATAATAAAATAAATTTTCTAATACATACATATCAATTTTGTAATAAATCGAATCATATCGTATCATACATATCGAATTCAAAATATTGTGGAATATTAATAACTATGATTGTAACATTAATAGCTTAATTTATGTATCTTTTAAGATTCAGCTTAGGATATTTCAAAAAATAATTCATTCCTCAATAACAAAGGATTTTTTTCGTGTAAACTACAAGTATCCTCATCCGTTTTAACGGTCTGAGACTAATTATAATCGGGGTTTAGTCACAATTAAGGCTCTTCACCCCTCCCCAAAGGTGTGTTTAGTGGGAGTCGAACTCGAAAGTTCTTCCCACAAACTCAGTCTGCGTTACCAACTGAGCCACAACCTATAAGTAAAAACAAAGGATTTTAATATATTAATAATGGCTAAATTATTTATATTTTCTAAAAAAAATTTAAAATATTTATTAGATAGCGGCGTTTTTGAGAAATAAACCCTGCTATCTGTTAAACTTTATGGCGTTTCAATAGAAAAATGCTGCTATTGCCAAAATTTTTTTAATTAAACAGCGTTTTTCAGATAAAACATCGTGAGGGGGCAAAAAAATACGGAACAGAGCGGCGTTTTATTAAAAACGCTGCTAAAAGTTAATTTTGCTGTATTGATAACATTCAACTTAACAATTTAAAGTTAATTTGAACGCGAGGTTCAAGGGATTTTCATCATACGCCATTATTATCGTTTACACTTTACATGAAATGAGAATTTCACTCATTGTCCAAATGAATTATAAATCATGATATTGAACATTCTATAATTGAATTTATTGATAATCATACGAGTACATGAAACTTACGCTTACTATTAAGAAAAGTTAGGGGGATTTAATTGAGGTTTTAACATTTACATAAAAGAAAAAAGTAAAACATTAAAAAAAAAAGACAAAAGTAAAAAAAAAAAAAACAAGTTTACCACTAATTTTAAGCTAACCAAGAAAGCAAACCAAATTGAATTTCAAATCCAAGTGGACAAAATAAATTTTTCGATGATTTGCTACTAAATTCGGTCAAAAATATACTAATACTAAAGGGTTATAATTAGAGGTGTAATCGAGCCGAGCCGAGCCGATACAGTGACGTGCTCGAGCTCGACTCACAAACTCGGTGCTCGGTACTCGGCTCGAGCTCGGTCGAACTTTAATTTTTGAGCTCGAGCTTGAGCTCGGTTTGAGATCGAATTACTCGAGCTCGCTCGATTAGGCTCGATTATTTGAGCTCGAGCGGAACAAACCAAACATCAACAGAACCATACAACAATCGGCTCCAACCAAAAAATTCAGAAATACAATGCATACTCCAAATCAGATACAGAGACATCGTCCAGAGAATGAAATAGCAGAACAAAACCAAACAAAGATCTAAACATCGAGTTAAAAAACAACAAAACCAAACAACAACATGCTTCAAACAAAATCTCAAAATTCAGAAACTCCAAATCAAAAACAACAGAACAGCCACAACTCCATTTGTTGGAGCTTTGAGGAAATGGATGATGAAGACTTGAAGAGGGCATTCAGACTTCTGCCGTTCACGCCGGTGAGGATTTCCGAGGGTCGTCGGATCTGGGTTGTCGCCGAATCTGGGTGGGAATTGCAGATCTGGGTTGGATCTAGGTTGTCACCGCCTTGCCGGATCTGGGTTTGATCTAGGTTGTCACCGCCTTGCCTGATCTAGGTTGTCACCGCCTCGCCGGATCTGGGTTGGAATCGCAGATCTGGGTTGGATCTAGGTTGTCGCCGGATCTGGGTTGGACTTGCAGATCTGGATTGTCACGGGTTGCTGAGGAATATTGGAAGATGACGCCGGTAGGGAAGTCCGACAGCAGGAACTCGCTTTGCTAACTGCTAAGGAATACTTGAACAGGAGGTGAGACCGTGAGATGCGAACGTGAGGACTGAAGAGGGCGTCTAACAATAGGTTTACATCGGTGAGGATTTTGAGTGTCGCCGGATGGGGTTAGCCGTTGGAGATTGAAGCAAAAGCAAGGGTTGCAGGCGTATGGACTGGTGGGTGAGTTGAGGAGACGTCAAAATAGAGGAAGTAGGGAAATCTGTTAGGGTTTTTTAAGCATTAGGGTAAACATGTAATTTTAAGACAAATTAAGATAAATATGTAATTTGATATTAAAATAATAAAATATATATTAAATTATTAATAGCTCGATTAAGCTCGCGAGCTACTCGAGCCAGACATATTAATGCTCGAACTCGGCTCGCTCGACAGCTCGAGTAGCTCGAGCTCGGCTCGACAAAAATCGAGCCGAATTTGAGTTTTCTTCGAGTCGAGCCCGAGTAACTTGCGAGCACCAGTGTATCGTTTACACCCCTAGTTATAATCATGGCATCTCAGCTCAAACTCCATCAATGAGGTCATCAAAGAAGCAAAACAAAGCTAATTTAATTAAGACTTCACCAAACTTTTTCAACTCCATCAAAGAAGCAAAAATCCATTGTGTCAAAAATTATCCTCTGGGAAGTGAAGTGAAGACCTCATTAAACTGTGTGACCAAACTCAGATACACAATCATTCCTTCGTGGCCAAGTTAGGGCAAAACTTCATAAACCAAAGAAAAACAAGTGTGGGTAGTAAAAAAGAACCACAAAATGAGAGAATGAAAATAACAGAAATTTGTTGAAGGAAGGAATTTTGTCTTGTTGCTTGAGAAGATGCCATAGGTGAAAGATAGGAGGCAGAACAGAAAGCAATTCTGATTCCTCAGTGTTGTTTGCAACTTTAACGTCTGCTTCTCACTTAGCTGTTTCCTAAAAGCCTGCTACATCTTTTGTTTTTGTTTTTGTTTTTTTTTCTTTTCATGGTTTTTTTTAGTCCTTTTTCTGAATGATGATGCAATGCAATTCCATTTTCTTCAACTTTTATTTGAATATATATATTTGGTACTGTCATTCTTTTGAAGAAAGAAAATGTCATCATTACTCTGAGCTGTGTACTTTAGGTGACTGTTGACTAAGTTGGAGTCCCGTGGCTATGGAACCCAAATTTTTTTTAAATTATATTTTTTAAATAAATAAAAAAATTTGCTTCTTATTAAATTTATTGGAAAGAATATTTTCAGAGGAATTGTTCACATTTAAGGGTCGTTTGGTCGTTTTTTATTTTTTATTTTATATTTTTTGTTTTTAAAATTTTTGTTTTTATTTTGTTTTGTTTTATTTTCAATTTCTGAAAATAGAAAACATGTTTATTTAATACTGTTACGTTTTGAAAACAAATATTTAAATTAATTCATATATAATAATTCAATTCACAAAATAAAATTTAAAAAATTAAATAAAAAATAATATATTTATTAAATAATAATCTGTAAATAATGTTAAATAATATTATTTTATATTATTTAGTACTAATATTAAATATTTTCATTTAATCATATAAAAATTTAATATAATTTAAATAATATTATAATTAAACATAATATTAAATAAAATAATATTATTTAATTTAATTGTAATAATCATAAATTATATTTAATAATAATTTTTTATTTAATTTGTAATAATAATATTACATTATTAAATAAAATATCAAACTAATTAATTTATAATGAATTATATAGTTATTAAAATGTATTATATTGAATATAAATAATATTATTTAATGTTAAGTATTTACTTATGTAATAATATTAAATTATTTAATAGTAGTAGTGATATATTTTAAATTTAAGATAGAATATAATATTAAATAATAATATTGTTTAGTAAATAAAAATTAATTATATTAGATAATAATATTAATTATTAACATATCAAAATTATAATAAATGATATTATTTAAAATATATAATATATTCAATAAATTATTATAAAAATTTAAATTAAATAATATTATAATATTATAGTTCAATGTAATTTATATTTAATTGCTTTTTACATTTCAACTTTTTTATATTAAAATAAATATATTAAGTTTAAAATATTAATTAATTAATATTTTATATTAAAATTTAATATTATTTTATTAAAAAATTATTTAATTTTATTTATATTTTTATTGTAAAAAATATTAATATTATATTAATATATAAATTTTGTTTACTTACTTATGAACAGTAACATAAATAAAAACATGTTTCCAAAAACAATGAAAACAAGAAATTTTTGTTTCCAACAATTTTTAAAATTTTTGTTTTTATTTTCGTTTTTTGAAAACGGAAACATGTTGCCAAACATGTTTTCTGTTTCTGTTTTCAAAAAAATTGAAAACAAAAACAAAAAACAAAAAACAAAAATGATACCAAACAGACCCTTAAGTTTTACTTTTGAAATTATATTATACGTATTGTGATGCAAACGCAACATTGAATTTTGAAAATTAAAAAGAATGGATGATTTTTTTATAAAAATTATTAAGTTTAAAAAATATAAAATGTATTTCGTTTGTACTTAAAACTAAATTACTAATATTAACTTTATCAGTTATTACTGTCATAATAATATACAAAATATTTTCAACAATAAACATTTTAAAAATTAATTTGCATAATTGGGTAGAAAATAAATAGTTTTGAATAATAGTTTGTTTTTGCACATTGAAAACGATATGTTCAACAAAATTAATAACCCAACTATTGTTCGATGTTTTTAAAGCATGAGATCATATTAAAAACAATTATAAAACTTTAAACAATCCTGATTAGATATAAAAATTTTTACCAAATTAAATTTTTTGACTTTAGTAAAAAGATGAGATTATTGTGGTCCTTTACAAATTACAATGGTTGTTTTCTAGATTAGTTTCAGGCATATCTATGGGCTGGCTTCCAAATTCTTGCCTTCACATTTGCTTTTTTCCTGCTAAAAGCAAAATATTTTTGGACCAATCAAATTGTTTATTCCTTCTATGTAAGTGAAATTCAGATTTGTTGCTAGTAATTAGAGTTTGATTTAACTATTGTTACTATTTCTTAAGAAAAATTAAGTATAAAATTCAATTTTTCGTTATTCTTTTGCATCTCCTACGAATAAAAAAAACATTTGGATTTGCTGCCCTTATGTGGCATAATTTTTAAACCAGCCAAACTGCTACCAACTCATTAATCTTTCAATTATTTCACGCAAAGTACTATTTCACATGTTCTTACTCATAATTTACTTATGAAGTTTGCATTTTAAAAAACTTTTGTTCTTAATTTTATTAAAAATTATTATCTATTCACTGTTAGTGAAATTTTTTAATTTCATAAACGGAATTAAAATAATGACACGTATCTTTTAAAAATATTAAAAAAATAAAAAATAAATAAAATATAATATGTATCATCATCTTAATTTGTAGAGTAAAAAAATTTAATGACAATGGATAGGATAATAATTTTTTTATTAATACTTAGATATTATTTCATTTTGATTTTTTATTTTAATTTTGTTGAAGTATACGTGTCTGGTACATATTTGGTGGATGATCACGTCCGTATTCGACTACTTAACCCGATACTTATCCCGAGTTCGAGTAACATATTCCGGATATGTATATCCATTTTAAGAAGGAGTATCTTATCCCCTAATTAAGATTGTAAATAAGTGCTAAATCCAGGGTGATTTGGTATCACCTCAATCCAACTGCAAAGTGAAACTCTTGCCTTCCTCCACTTGGGCCGTTAACTTTTGGACCTATGCCGACGTGCGTTACACAGAATCCCGGCTCACACCACACACGGTGACAGACCCGTCTTTTCCTCTCCCAACCACAGACAGCCACGTAATCTATCTCCGGATAAATAAATCAAACCTTTCGCCTACATAATTCCCGTTGGTGCCGTGTCACGTCACGTTCGCTTGAAATATGAAAATTTTATTAACATTTCAAATGCAAAATAATTTTTATTTTTTATCAAATTTTAAATCTTATTATCTTGATAACTTTTTAAAAAAATTAACTAGGGTTTTCAGATTCTACAAACAAAATTAACAATGTAACACATACTTTTAATAAAATGTTTAAAAAAACAAAAATAATTAAAAAAGCGACAGTTTTAATTATGTTTGTAAAATTAAAAAATTTTAAATTTAGTGAAGCTCCACTAAGTTCTTAAGAGAAGGTGATTTATTGTGAGAAGTTTCGTATTCGAATCTTCATCAGATTAAATTTTTTTAGATCATGGTTAATCACAAAACACGAATAGATATTAGTTTCATACTCAATATAATATAAAAATACCTTGTGATTTATATTAAAAAATTTACTATTAGTAGATGAAATTATAATCCTTTTTGAATTATTTTTCATTATAATGTGAATGTCAGTTAAGTTTCTAAATTAAACTCCACAAGTAAAATTAACATGATTACACTATAATACATTATTTTATTTTTTAATATTTTTTCAATGTATTTATCAATATTTTAATGCATTTGAAGAATTTAAAAATTCTTTTAATAATATATTAGAAAATAATTTTTTTAATATTATTTTTTTATCGTATTACTTTTTGCTATTTATAATTACCAAGATCCACAACGTGGATCCCAACCATCAGTCCCCTCTCAATCGGACGGCCAAAATTGATTTCTCTCATCCGTGTTATCTGCTCTGGCTTGTTTCGCGAATGTCATCTCTGCCCTTAGATTTCATCTTCAATTCAATGATTCACTCTCAGCCGTCGCAATCAAAGTATAAGAAAGCAATCTGAGCAAAAAAATATATAAGAAAACAAAGAAAATCTAAAAACTGAAATGACCCATTTGTCTTTTTCTACGGAGATTGGTGTAACCGTCGCTCTATAAAACCAATACCAAAATGAAAAGCATTCCTTCCCTGTGCGGTTCTCGTTTTCATTCGTTTTTCTTTTCTACTTTTGAGTTTTGTCAAAAACATTGAAACTCTTGTACGACCCTGAAAAAGATGTGCGGAGGTGCAATCATTTCTGATTTCATTTCTGTGAAGCGTGGTCGGAATTTGACTGTCGAGGACCTCTGGTCTGAACTCGACACCTTCTCCGACCTGTTGGGCCTGGACTACACTGGGAAAGACTCTTTCAATCAGCTCGACAACAAGAAGGTCGGTCTGAAAGGCAAGGAACTTAACAAAAGTAAGGTTTTTGCTTCTGGGGTTTTCTTCAGATTCTTGTTTTTCATTGCTTTTTGCAGAAATTCATGCTGTTCTAGTTTGGATTGCATGCATGATCTGGAATTTTAGTGTTTGTCTTAATCTTAATGCTGAAATATTCTAAGTTTAGTTGGTGAATAGAATGTAGAAAAGAATATGCTTTTATTGTTCATTCGATTCCTGTAAAAGATAGAGATGATTCTTCTGTCTTTGTTCTGCTAAAGTTTTGGTTTTTTGGGGTGATTTTAGTGACAAGCGAGAGGACTCAGAAGACGAGCCGAGTGACGGAAAAAGAGGGGAAGACTCAGCGAACTCGGAAGAACGTTTACAGAGGAATCCGGCAAAGGCCATGGGGGAAATGGGCTGCTGAGATTAGAGACCCTCACAAGGGCGTCCGAGTCTGGCTTGGCACCTATAACACAGCTGAAGAGGCAGCTCGAGCCTACGATGAAGCCGCCAAGCGCATCCGCGGAGACAGAGCCAAGCTCAACTTCCCTCAACCTCCAGCCTCCCAAACTCAGCCTCCTGCTAAGAAAAGGTGCATCGGCCCTGAGTTGACTCAGGCGAGTTTTGAGACCCCTGGCCCTCCAAACCTACCCACTCCCCATCCTTATGTGGGTTTTGGTTATGGAAATGAAGTACTCTATAGGCCAAGTGAAGCAGTGGAGAGTGAGTTGGAGCTGAAAGAGCAAATCTTGAGCCTGGAATCGTTCCTGGGTTTGGATCCTGATGAGACTACAACTCAGCTGAGTGGAAACTCTGAGCCTGACTCAGTCTACCTCTGGATGCTCGATGACCTCGTGACACATCATCAGCAACAGCGCCAGCTTGTTTATTAAAGGAAAATTATTATCGTTAATCATGTCTGTGTATTAATTAGGGTTTTTATTATGTACCATTAACTTCTGTTATGCTTATTTTATGTTTGTGCTATAATGCTTACGACTTGGTGTTTGTATGAATGCATAAGGTAACTATATATGGGAATAAAGGATTATGCCTCTTGCATTTGGATTATTTTTGATAAGATTTGGATGAAAATCATAATCACGAATCCTAATATTATATTTTTATTAAAAAATTAGAAAAGGTATGTTTTTCGTCTGACGAATTATAAATCTTCTTTATGTCGGTTCATGTATCAGACATCTTCCAATTTTATCATAATTAAAATATCTATCTTTTGTTAGTGCGATAATTTATTTTTTTTAGTAATTTTTTATCAAGTAATTAAAGAAGAATTGTGATATGTTATAAAATTAGATTTATAGTCAAAACAATTTCAATTTTTATCTTTCAATTAAAAAATTATTATTACGGGATAAGTGTGTTGGGTTTATATTTTATTAGAATTAAGAAAAAATTATTAAAAAGACAAAAGATACAAAACATTACAACTATACAAGAAAATCCCATAAAAGAGTTAACTTCACTTAATTTGTTGGATTTATCATTTATTTCAAAAACAAAATATTCTCAATCAAAGTTGTTTATTATTGGTATATGATCATTATTATGGCGGTGTTGATTAGGATGTTAATTAATTATTATTTATTACATGATCATAGCAATTCATGAACACGTTTGAAGTTGTTCTTTGTTACAATCATTTTGTATCGAGGATCTACTTCAATTAACAAAGATATACTCAGGACTGGAAAACCAAGTGATTAATTAAGTTATATATTGATATTTTCATTGAATTTATTTATAAAGGCGTTGGGATTCAAATTTCAAATGTACCCAAAAATTCGTGATTTTTTTATATTAAGCTAAGAGATCAAATGTTGATAATATTAATTACTTCAACAGATTTTGATAAAATGTAAACGAAGGAATAATATACAAGAATTGCGTGATAGAATTTGAACCATGATGAGAACTTTTAGAGTAAAGTCAAAATTTTTAATTTTATTGTAAGGTCAACGTACTTAAACATATATGATTATACGTAAATTTAATGTTATTAAGCGTAAAATATATTACATGTATCATAAATACATGAGAATAAACGTAAAATTAAAATTAATAGACGTAAATACATGATAATTTTATTACAAAATGTGTTTTTACTTATTTTTATATGTTTACAATATTTTTAAATTTTTATACGTTTAATGATACTAAATTTGTGCTTGAACATTTGTGTTTATGCTAATCTTACTGTAGAATTCTTCACGTCTAAGAATCCAATCAAAAAACTCGATTTGCAATCATGAAAGAGAACTGATGTTGAAACTGACAGACAAGTTGATGTTTCTGCCAATTACAAGCCAGCAATCCATTGAGTTGATGGAAAGTCAGGCTGAAAGGCTTAGGCCGTATTCAGTTCACCAATGAAACACACAAGCAATATCGCAAAGCCGAGCTCAGGTTGGCCATTGGGCATGGCTTCCCTGAGCTCGGCTTTTGCGAGCAGAAGAGCAGGGAGAGGACGTTACTTGTAGAGTTGCATTGGACTTTCTGCCTACGGAAGTGATAGATGTAGCTAAAAGGCTGCCTCATGCACGCACCCGAGAGAAAAGAACAGCAATTTTTTAGCAGCGATTAATTATCGATCGCTTAATTTGTCGCCCTATAACTGATGATGCTAACGTTCATCTGTCCTCCTCAATCGATCTCTTTACTTTTTTTTTATACAAAAGTGTTACGTTAAGTAAGTAATCGAACAAATTAATTCACGAAATGAAGAATAATTGTCTTCAGTTATTATAGTTGGTTAATAGTAACTTACATTTAAATAATATTTAAAAGATAAATTGCATGTGAGACATTTGTAATATATCTGACGAGCTTTGCATCATATTATAAAAGGCACTGATAATTAACCCAAGCTCCAACTCTCAGCTCCTCTTTTCTTGTTTTTCATTTTTCTTTTTCCTCTTCCAAATATTGATTTAAGTGTTAGAAGAGTTGCTATACATAATTTAAGGTAATTTTAAAATTGACCACACTAAAAATTTAAGGAGTCAAAAAATTATATTAAAAAATTTGAAAATCAAATTATAATTAGTAGAAAATAGAAAAAATATTTATCTTTTATTTTTAAAAGATTTAATAAAAATTTTAAAAAAATCAAGAAATATATTAACTAATAATTATCCATTAATATTTTCTATCAAAACGGCCAAATACGATTGCAAGTATAGAAAGAATATTTTTTACCAACGAATATGATAAATAATATGTCATATAATCAAATAAGAGATATATAGTTTGATACATGATTGTTAAATTAATTATATTGAATAAATATATTTAACAATGTTGATAATGAAGTAATTATATAATAATTTCAAATTATAATTATAGGTTTTGGTGATCATCATAGTGAATATTTTTATATTGAATAATTTTTTATATTAATTTGTTTTAAGTTTTTTATAATAACATAGTTATCATATTAAATCGTACGACACGCGATACATATCGTACGATACGTTTTGATACTCATATAATAAAACAATATGAATCTATATGCTATATCATTTTTGTTAAGAATTGTAAGGGAATCGTATGATACGCGATACTTATCGTACGATATTCGATACTCTCAATACGGTACGATGCAGTTTATTTTATTTAATTCAAGTCTAATTAAATCTTTTTCTTACAAAATTACTAACAACCCAATTTTATTTTTTATTTTTTTGGATTCAAATGAAAAATAATCTTTTATAATCCTAAATCTTAAATTTTAAACTTAATGATAATAAAATATAAAAAATATTTAATTTTTTATATCCTAAATCATATTTTGTATATTGACAAGAGTTGATCTATGTGAGATCTTGCGAAAATAATTGCCCAATTGAATTTTTAAAAATTTACAAAAAATATATAGATAAATTAAAAATTTTAATAAAAATATTAATTTTACCTCCCAAAAATTAAAAATTTTAATAAAACAATAGTTTTGTCCCATTTAAATTTATTAAAAATTAAAATATGAGCATATAAACTTTTTTGAGTAACATATCAACTTATTTTAATATTTTATTATTGTCTAAGAAACGTGAAAGATTATATTAAAAAAATAACAAACTATTTATTTAAATAATTTTGCATTCATTGACATATATATTTTTTATTTGTTTTTGTATATTGGTACATATGAAAAATTGCAAATATCAAATACTCATATATATATATATATATATATATATGTATTACGTGTGTATATATATTATTTATAATTAAAATTTTTATCCGTATCTTACGATATGATGTAATACTCGATACTTGATTCTCAAAAATAAAATTTCGATATATGATACGTATCTTGATTTAATAACTATAGTTATCACCTAAAGAATATGTATGAATATTTTATATTTGTGTATCGTGAAAGGTAATATTCCTCAAATACCTTTTTTGTATTTTTTTCCCTTTTTATTTTTATAGGGATAAGAAAAAAGTATTTAAGTTAGTCTATTTTAAATAAAATTTTATAAAATATTTATAAAAATGATATTTTAAGATTCTTTTAATATATATATATATATATATATCAAAAAGTAATAAAAAATAAAATAAAATTTAACATTTTAACTAATAGGAGTATTAAGTACTAAAAAATCATGATTTTGAGAGATCCAAAAGGACAAAAATATAAAGGCAAATGTTATAACCCATTGATCGAACCAAAAAAAGTTTCTGGCTACGTCACTGGTCAGAACGTACTTCGAAATTTTAATCTCGGCGTTCTTTAACCATGTTTTCTTTCCTAAGAAATCAAATCAGCTCAGAACAAAATACGCATGCAAAAGACTCATCTCACCAAACAATTAAGACTAGATGTAATAGTTGTTACTACTCTTTTAAGAAATTTGAATTCAAGGTTCAATCTCCATTTCCTCGTTATATCTCTCTATGAATATAAAAAAAAAACAAAAAGGCTCATCTCACCTAGCCTTGATCATGAGTTAGGTTGAATCTGAACATGATATTAATAGATTTTGTGTGTTCAAACTTGATCAGATATTTGAGCTTGAGTTTTTTGTCCAATCTTGTTTAAATCCAAGTTCGCCCAAATAAATCAATTTTTTTAAGAAAAAAAAGAAACATAACTTTGATTCTATAAGTAGGTTTGTTTTTTTAATTTGAATATGTGTTTCTTTAATTGTTAATGAGTTGTCATATTTAATGGATTTAATTAATTGGACTCAATTTTATTGAATTTAATTGATTTTGACATATTTAATTGCTTTATATAAATATATATCGGGATACTTAAACATATATATAAATATTATTGAGGCAGGGGCTTATAAAGGTGAGATCAAGACCCAATCCAAATTTTGATTGGAATTATTTTGTACAGTCAAGCCTAACCAAATATCATGCGGGCCTTCAGACTTGGACATGTAGCTCAAGCCTTTAAGTAGGTCTAGTCTTACAAAAAAAAAAAACCCTGCATAAAAAAGCCTAAACCTAAGAAAATAAAATAAATTGCAAGATTATAACTAGATTTGATAATGCTAGACACAGTAAGAAAACAATATGAAAAAAAGATACAAAAATGACACGGGCTAAAATTTGATAAAATTGTATATGAATTTCATAAAAACCAAAAAGAAATTGTTTAGCATGTTGACATAACTTTTAATACGAAATTTTCGTATTTTACACAACACAGATACAATTTTACATAATACGATAAATATGAATTTCTAGATCTAGTTGAAAATCAGATTAATTTTATAAAAATTTACTTCAAAACAAATTAATGAACCATTTTCTATCCATTTTAACTTTATCTTTGATATGCTTCGAGTACTTTTCTATCACTTGTTATAGTTCATCACAAGAAAGCTTACATGTACGTTTGTCGCATAATTAATTAATCAGGTGTATATATGATCGGTCTCAGTCTGCTACTGTTTTGTAAAGTTGAAAACTTGTTCTGTTGTTACACTTCACAGGTTAGCAGTTTGGAAACGTTAATGGGCTTGAAAAGGAAAACCAATATTGAACTTAATAACTCTTAAGAATTGTATCAATCAAGATTAATTCACTGTAAAAAAAATATTAATAAGTAAAATCCCAAATGCATTGCAATAATGTGACAGAAAATATTTTTAAAATTGACAGAAAAAATTAAATTTAGATAAAACTTAAAATATTTTATTTTATTAAAAAACTAATAATAAGTTATAAATAAATTTGTTCAAGAACTGGATTATTCATTCTATCTGACATTCTCTATCCACGTCAAACTGAATTTGAACAGAAAATTTTTGAGTTTTGATCTTAGTCTGATCTGATTCGATCCACATACATGCAGTATAGAAAGGTGATTAGTGTTTGTGTTAGGAAACGAAAACGATAGATAACAAAAAAGAATTAAAACAACACGCAAACAATTTATAGTGAAAATTTCAAAGGTGAAGAAAAATCATGAGAAGGAAAGGAAAAGTTTGAAATGAAAAGAGAAATTTCAAAAATATGAAACTTCCTTAAAAAATACAAACAAAATAGCTAGAAAATGACATGATGATATCAACCACAAATTTCAAGAAAAAATTCATACAGGTCATTTTATCACGTTTGCCGTATCGTGTAAATTTGAACCAAACAAAATTTGACTCACGAAAAACAATTTGAGTCAAAGCAAGGATTGAGAAATTGTATGGGTTGGTGGGAAAGCAATTGAAAATTGATAGCTCAGTCGGGAAGATACATGAACCGAACTTAATTGTGCATCATTGGAATCCTGGTGGGTCCTTGGTCAAGAATAATTGAATAATAATAATAATTCTCTTTTTTTTATTTGGAAAAAAATCCAAATATCAAATAATAATTAATATTCCCAAGTTTTTATCGTTATCGTCAGTTTGAATACAAAGTTACAAAATGCAATGATTAGTGGAAAAGTTGATACTAATTTTACATTTATTTCATGTGTTTACTTTATTATCATGTGTTTACGTTAATTAATACTAATTTTACATTTATTCTCATGTGTTTACGATATTGTTAATATAAATAAACGTAAAATAAACATAAAATAGGTTAATGTTACATTAAGATCGACCTTATTGTAAAAATTTTGGTTATGATAATATCTTTAAATTCTCATCGTCAATTTGTACACAAAATTACGAAATGCAATGATTAATGGAGGAGTTGATCTTAATTTAGGTTTATGTCAGCTGAACTTTATATGATTTTGGCAGTTAATTTGGTCACAATTTGTTTCATCTGGTGGGCCCTGAAAGCAACCTGGGAATGCCACTTGAAGCTTTCATTTCTAATATAAGCATCCAACTTGTAATATTTTAAGGTGTAACAAAATGTTCTTCTTATTATTAAATAAAATGTTCATGCACTAAGATTTAGCTTTGACAATAGCTTAGGTCCACTAGGGTATTTTTTTAGTAGGTGAAGATGACGAAGATGAAGACATTTGCGAACCAGAAGCTGGGTGATGTAATGAAATTTGGACAAACTGAATACCCAATCTCATTGCTCAATCTTCAGCTATTTATTGGTGTGTTCGACTGTTATAATATATGAGAAACTGCACAGATTCGAGGGTAGCAATTCGATCAATCATAGTTTCTTTTTGCATATTATATGGATGATTGGATCCACAATCTCCGTGATTGGAAATTGTTTGATCCTTTTTTTCCGAGTAAAACACGAAACATAATCAACTTTAATTGGGGACAGCTAATTGAAATTTTTGTGAAAAATATCAATTGAAGTGGAGATAGATTTGATAATTTGTACATTTATATGTTGTTTGTTTCATATAAAAAACCATGTAAAACATAAAAATTGTCATACCACAATTTGTATAATATGTTAAATATAAAACAAATTATTCATACCACAATTCGTATAATATATTAAATATAAAACAAATTATTCAATCTTTCTTAAATTTCTAAACAATTTTTGCCAAAACTTTATTTCAAGATAGCTAATCGAAATCTTAATTTGTGAAAAATACAAATTGAAGTGAAGAGATAGATTTGATAATTTATATATTTATATATTATTTGTTTTGTATAAAAAAACGTGTAAAACATGAGAATCATCATATCATAATTTATAAAACACGTCAAATACGAAACAATTATTTCAAATTTTCTTAAATTTATAATCAATTCTTATCAAAACTTTAACTGGTATTATTTTTATGTTATTTTTATATCATATCACTGTATTATGTTCAAAATTATAAGGTCTAAAGTCAATTCATGATTATCTTTCGATTTTCTAATTTTCCAAGGAAAACTCCCTTTATGAAGAAATATGCCATAAAATTCTTTAATGGTCAAATTCACTTCCCTGTATGAAAAGGATAGGGATATTATTTGAATCACAAATCTATGGAAAAATGTCACGTGATTTATTTTTTTTCCACTCCATAGATCTCCCATTTGTCACCATTTTTGACTCATCCTTTCCTACTAAGTGCATGTTTGATTTAATTTATGAAAAATTTTTTCTACTGTAAAAGCAGAAGCTATATATTTAGCTCTCAAAACTGTAAAATTTTTAACTCATACGTGAAGTAAATTTTAGTTTTTTTATGAAGTTAAAAATTAAAATTTTTTCAAAAAGTACTAATTTTAATAACATATATTTAATGAAATTTTTTACCTTTTTACTTTACACTTTAATAATTCTCAAAATTATAAAGAGAATTATATTAATTTTCATTAATTTATTTAATTAGCAAAGTATTTTTATTTTATTTACTTGTTTCAATTAAAAACTCATAAATTAATTTAATATAATATTTTATTAAAATATATAAAAATTTTATTAAATAATTTTCAACATTTTTGCACTATTTTTTATTAAATTTGCCAAACGTTGATTTAGCTTTTTTTTATCCGTACTTTAAAAAAAATTTATTCGACCAATATTTTTTTATAAAAGCTTCACAATATGGCTTAGAGTTCCGGAGTTGGAAGTTTTCAGATTGCTGGGTTCATTCAGAATGGCACCAAATGGCCAATGACTACTTTCAGCCTGCCATGGAAGCCTGATTCTGTTTAAACCAGCCCAAAGGAGTCTATCTTGTGGTTCTCACAGGCCTCACTAATATTCAAGCTCACCATGAACGCTTACTCGAGTCTTCCACAAGTCTTCCACATTTTAGTTTTTTAGGGATCTCCCATAAGCTGCATCAACATGTCATATAAGATAAGAAGACTTATCACGAAATTCCTCTTGTTCCATTAATTTTGAGTTTCTAGTCTGAAATTTTGCTAATTAAAATAAAAATGGCACAAAATAAATAAATAATTGTGAAAAAAATATAAATCCTCTTTTATAATTTTGTAAATTATTGAAACACAAAGTGAAAATGTAATAAAAATTCAATAAATACATGTTATTAAAATTAACATTTCTTAAAAAAGCTTTAATTTATAGTTTCATCAAAAAGTTCAAATATGCATTTCGCATAAGCTAAAATTTTTAAAAATTTGAAAGTCAAACACTTGACTTCTACTTTTAAAGTAAATAAGCTCTTTCATAAATTAAGCCAAACATGCCCTAAATATCATTACCTACTTATTTGATGGGGTATGTAATTTCTTAAGTTTGAAACTAACTTATCTTAGTTTGGATGAGCGATGCGATTGGCTTCGATGAGATTAAAAAAAAAATGACTACCGTGAGTATAAATTTTATGATAAAATATTTAAAAATATGGGTAAAAAATTAATTTTACACGATTTTTTCTTTGTCTTTTGTAAATAAAATTTTTGTTTTTCCTGGTTTCATTGGATTGGAGTCACCGCAACAGAGGTGCGGTGATATCTAAACGAAGCCTTAATCAAAGGATCACTAGAATCTAAATATCCATACCACTCAAGGGGATAAGGGACCTAAAAACAAAAAATGTAAAATTGGGCTATATCAAGGTGGATTTTGAAAATTCGACCCAATTATTGGTAGGCCTTAACTTTACATGGCCCAATCCCTTTTGCAGGGCATAAGAAAACTGGGCCAACCCATTTGACTACATCAACACCAAAAACCCTAACACTAACCCTAACAAAATCTGCACCATCGTTATAAGAGCCGCCTCCGCCATTCTTCGCTGAAACCCTCGAGTCTCCACTAGCCGAGACACAAGAAGAGAGAGGGAGACAGGAAAGGAAGCCGAAGATGGTGTCTTTGAAGCTCCAGAAGCGGCTTGCCGCTAGCGTCCTCAAGTGCGGTCGTGGCAAGGTCTGGCTCGACCCTAATGAAATCAACGAAATCTCCATGGCCAACTCCAGTAAGTTACTCCCCTCTCTTGTTTATTCATCTTTGAAAAGTAAAATCAAAATCTGTTATTACAATATGCTGTAGTATATAGATCCTTGCGGTTATTGTTCGCCTTTGGTTGTTTAGGGTTTTGATTGATTTCTCAGTGAACATAGGAAAGGAAATGATAGATTTTAGGATCTGAATTTCTACTTCATTTTAGTTAGTAGATAGAGTAACAAAGTTTGCTAGTGTTGTTTACGGAAAGGTGTTTTTTTAAATGTGAAAAAGAGCTTTGTGTTACCTTCTTCGACCATTCATTTATGTAGAACTTTGGAGTTTAGTCCATTTTATTCAATGAGTCTTAAATTGAATTGGTTACAATTTAGCGTTTCACCGTGTTTTGTTTCTAGCTGGGAAGCAGCTTCATGAATTTTGATTCTGTTATTTGTAAATCAAGCTGATAGCTGTTTTTTGTATCCTATCAATGAACAAGTTTATCATCATTTGCAGGGCAGAATGTTAGGAAACTGGTGAAGGATGGTTTTATCATCAGGAAGCCTACCAAGATTCACTCCCGTTCACGTGCACGTAGAATGAAGGAGGCCAAGAGAAAGGGCCGACACTCTGGATATGGTACAATTTATCTGTAATTCAGTAGCATATGTTTAGCGTGTTGGATGCATAATTGGGTTTACTTGTCCTTCAAAGTTCACTGTAAGCAAGACATAATGTCTTCTTAATACTTCCAGGTAAGAGAAAGGGTACCAGGGAGGCAAGATTGCCAACAAAGATCCTCTGGATGAGGAGAATGCGTGTACTGAGGCGTTTGCTTCGTAAGTACAGGGAATCCAAGAAGATTGACAAGCATATGTACCATGACATGTATATGAAGGTCAAGGGTAATGTGTTTAAGAACAAGCGTGTCTTGATGGAAAGTATCCACAAGTCCAAGGCTGAGAAGGCAAGAGAAAAGACACTCTCTGACCAGTTTGAGGCCAAGCGTGCTAAGAACAAGGCAAGCAGGGAGAGAAAGATGGCCAGGAGAGAGGAACGCCTTGCACAGGTAACCCAAACATCTGTTTTGATTTATATATTGATATTGTGATGGGAGATTGAATCTTGAGTTCTGAATATATGAAGTTCAATGTGGTATTATTTGGTTGTTGCTTTTCCCGTTTTCAATGAATGCATGCAAGTGATCTGTGTTGCACCAACAATTTATCCTAGAAGAAAGAATTCTTATTGAACGTGGCAGCTTGACACAGCAAGCTATATTTTGATGTGAATTACAAACTACATTATATTCACACCATGCCTAGAAGATTGACTAGGTTCTTCCGTGTATTTGTTTTTGGGTCCTAGTTCGTTAATAGTGACTTACTATTGTTGTCTTAACCATACAGGGACCTGGTGAGAAGGCAGCACCTGCACCCGTACCCGCACCCCAACAGGCCGAGTAAGATGCATGATAATATTGATTTATTGTTGTTTTATCTGTTTCAACTTTCAACAGGTCTAAATCTGGATTTCTTTTTATTTTTGCAGGGGAGTTAAGAAGGGGAAGAAGTGAATGAAATAATGAAGATCTCTAAACTTTATTTGTTAGTGCCTTTTGTTTTCTATGTAGGAGTTTGTTTGCAAAACTCTATTTTCTTTTATGTTAAAATTTTTAACTATAAATTACTGAGTTTGTGCAGATTTTTGTGGTATCAGTGTCTTGTTCAATTATGATGCATTGATGCATGTCAGCATGTGGTATGATTTAGAAATGTTGCTCAATTTTTGCTAGTCCAATATCTGTATAGTTTGGTCAGCTACCTTGTTTAAGGCTTGATGTGGTATTTACAGAGGGTTGAAAATGTGAAGTTGCAGATGGTGCAATGAAAGTTGCGTTTGATAAAAAAAATTGATAATAAACCAGTTATTAATAAACAAAATCGAGCAGCATAGAGCATTTTAGCTTGGCTTTATTTTTTGGTCTAAACTTGATAAATAGTGGTTATACAATATTTATGTTAATATAAACAACTTAGGTTTGGGTGCAATCGAGGGGTTATCAGCAATTGCTTCTATAATGGTGGGTTAAGTTGTATGATGAATATATGCAGAGAAATTCAGTTTCTAAAAGAGAATTGGCAACTTCAAAAGGTCACATGTTGGAATCCGGAGCATAAGCTTAAGAAGGAAGAGTAGTCTTAAAGGGTTTTTTTTTTAATATCTGATAATTTGAGTTAGAGTGAGTTATTCGAAGTTGAATTTTTTTTTGGGTTACATTGTGAAAATAAAATTAAAATTACTTCAGTCTAAGTTTCCTAGGAAATTGTACTCCAATTTCATCAGCAAAAATATGCTCCCGAACAGAGTAAGGAGGATGCCAGAGAAACTCATAATCTGCTTCCATAAAACAAGCAGATTTGGCCAACGCATCTGCTGCAAAGTTCCCCTCACGCAGGACATGGTTGAACTCACAGCTCCAGTTTTTACCTGCTAACGATATGATAACTCCAAGAATTTCTCCAAGTGGGTGGTGGGTGATGTCTCCATGTTTGATCAACTCAATGGCTGCCTTGCAATCCATCTCACAGATGACAGTACGATATCCCTCTTGCCAGACCAGAATTAAACCAAGTCTTGCCGCCTGTAATTCTGCCACCATATTAGAGCAAACTCCCAAATGTGCTCTAAAACCAGCAATCCACTTTCCCTCGGTAGTCCGAATCAGACCCCCAGCACCAGCCACTCCCGGATTCCCTATCGAAGACCCATCTGTGTTAATTTTAACAGTACCCATAGATGGAGGTTCTCATGAAATATGCTTCTGTACTTCAGTACTTTTCTGAACTTTGGCAAAGGCTTGGTTTATTTCAGATGCACTGGCCAATTCGAAGTTGAATTTAATCTTTATAATATGTCATAATTATTTTTTAATCCTTCCTTTTGATAAAAAAAAGTTTGGCAGTAGTGCTAAAGTTAAAGATTAGGGTGCAGCAATTAATGATGTCGAGCTTAGTCCACCTGAGGGCTGGTGTCATTCTTATTGCTTTGGCTCTCCTACTCCTCAAAGGGGTTTGACAGACAAATGATGGTAGTCGGGCTAAATGGTCCATAGATGATATGGCGGTTTTTGATGCTACAGCTTCATCGAGGATGCCAAATCAGTGGTCTGTCCTTTCTACTCTCAGCTGGAAGGAGGCCGAAGTTCGAGAATAAAATAAAAAACAGAAATGTTAAGATTTGAAATTTACATTTATCACATTTGTTGTATGTGTTATGCTGAGAAAATTCTACAGTAAGGTCACAAAATATCGATCTTATTGTAAGGTCATGATATCTCATGAGATATTCAATATCTCATGAGATATTGAATAAAATTTAAAAATTATTTAAATATGTTAATAATGGCTTAACAGGTTAACAGGTAAACCAAAATTTAATTAAAAAGATTTAAATTATATTTTTATCCTTTAAAAGGTAAGAAAATATTTATACTTACATCTTTAACCATTAATCAAAATTAAATTACGATATTACCCATTAATATTAAAAAAATACAAGGTAATTGCCCAGAAAAGTTTGGGAAGTCGACTACTCGTGTATAGAAGTCGATTTCCCCAGTTATTTTACTCTACAAATTGATTCTAGCATATTGGCAATCGACTGCTTATAAAAGGAAGTCAACTACCATATTTAATAAGGGATTTATTTTACTGTTAATTATCATTTATTTGAACTCTTAGTATTTTTATAATTATTTACTTAAAATTTATCCTAAGTTACATTAATTTTTCTGCTAATTATTATAGATTTTATTAATATAATAAAACTTAAGATGTCATATATTTTATGATAAATGTTATAAATTTTATGATCAATTAGATAAATTTTACGATATATTACGATGAATGTAATAAATTTTACGATAAATCTAATAAATTTTACGTGAATCACATGAATTTACGATGAATTTAATAAATTTTACGATGAATTTCATTTAAGTTATGACGAATCTCGTAAAATTTACGATGAATTTCATTGAATTTACGATGAATATCATAAAATTTACGATTAATATCATAAAATTTACGATGAATATAATAAATTTTTACGGATTTTGGTGTAAATGGAAGAAATTTGGATTTAGAATAGGATTATGTTGATGAGAATATGTTTGGGATTTGCAAGATTGAATTAGAGAGAAAGATGAAGGAGGAGGAGTGTCTAAGAGAGAATGCTTGGTTTAGGGATTTTCTGCCTAAAAAATCCTGTATAAAGTCCAAATTTTCATGGGGAGTCGACTTCCCGAGAAAGGAAGTCGACTCCCCATCTGAATTCTGTTTCCAGAATGCTTCTGGCGATGCAGTAGTCGACTGCTACTAATTAGCCGTCAACTACTTCATCGCCAGAAGCATTGTGGAAACAGAATGCACATGGGGATTCGACTTCCTTTATCGGGAAGTCGACTCCCCATGAATTTTTTTTAAAAAATTTGTTATTATATATTTTTTTATTTATTAATATTGTTATGATTTTTTTATTGTTATATTATTATTAATAAATATTTTTATTTTTTGGTTGAAATTATTAATATTATGATGAATCTTATAATTTTTGTGATTATTCTTTTTAAAATTACGAACAATCTACTTAAATTAACTATGAATCCCATTATTTTTTCAATTATCCTTATTTAATTTACAAACAATATATCCAAATTTACGATAAATCTCATCATTTTTACGATTATCCTTTTTAAATTTACGAACAATCAACCGAAATTTACGATGAATCTCATCATTTTTACGATTATCCTTATTAAATTTACGATGAATCTTATCATTTTTACGATTAGCCTTATTAAATTTACGAACAATCTACCGAAATTTATGATGAATCTCATAATTTTTACGATTATCCTTATTAAATTTACAAATAATCTACTTAAATTTACGACAAATCTCATCATTTTTATGATGAACATTATTAAAGCTACGAACATCTTCTATTAATTTATGATGATCCTTAGCTAAATTTACATTTAATTTATTTAGTTTTACGATAATTCTAATCTAATTTACGTTAGTGATGTGAGAATTACATTTAAAATACATGGAATGTCGAATTTTCAATAATAAAAGTCGATTTAACATAAATTGAATAAGAACAACGGACTTAAAAAAAATAGGAAATCAACTGCCTAAGAAAGGTAGTCGACTGCCCAGATGCATTCTGGAAACAGAATGCATCTGGTAACGAACCAGTCGACTGCTAATAATTAGCAGTCGACTGCTTCGTTACCAGATGCATTCTGTTTCCAGAATGCATCTGGGCAGTCAACTATCTTTCTCGGGAAGTCGACTCCCAGTATGAAACTTTTTTTTATTTTGTTATTATATATATTTTTTATTTATTAATGTTGTTCTGATATTTTTTATTATTATATTATTAATAAGTATTTATTATTTTTTTGGTTGTATTTATCATTATTATTATTACAATAAATCCAATCATTTTTACGATAAATATAATTAAATTTACAATGAATGTCAAAATTTTTACGATTATCTTTATTAAATTTACGAAAAATCTACCCAAATTTACGATTATCCTTTTTAAATTTACGAATAATCTACTCAAATTTACGATGACCCTTTTTCAATTTACGATAATCTTTTATTAATAAACAAAATCGGTAATAAACAAAATCGAGCAACATAGAGCATTTTGGCTTGGGTTTTTTTTTTTGGTCTAAACTTGATAAATAGTGGTTATACAATATTTTTGTTAATATAAACAACAGTAGGTTTGGGTGCAATCGAGGGGATATCAGCAATTTATTTTATAATGGTGGGTTAAGTTGTAAGTCTGATGAATATATGCAGAGAAATCCAGTTTCTAAAAGAGAATTGGGAACTTCAAAAGCTCACATGGTGGAATCCGGAGCATAAGCTTAAGAAGGAATAGTAGTCTTAAAGGGTTTTTTTTTTTAATATCTGATAATTTTGAGTTAGAGTGAGGTATTCGAATTCGAATTTAATTTTTATAATATGTTATAATTATTTTTTAATTGTTTTGATAAAAAAAATTTTGGCAGTAGTGCTAAAGTTAAAGATTAGGTTGCTGCACTTAATGATGTCGAGCTTAGTCCACCTGAGGGCTGGTGTCATCCTCATTGCTTTGGCTCTCTTACTCCTCAAAGGGGTTTGACAGACAGATGATGGTAGTCGGGCTAAATGGTCCATAGATGATATGGCGGTTTTTGATGCTACAGCTTCATCGAGGATGCCAAATCAGAGGTCTGTCCTTTCTACTCTCAGCTGGTAGGAGGCCGAAGTTCGGGAATAAAATAAACAACAGAAATGTTAAGATTTGAAATTTACATTTATCACATTTGTTGTATGTGTTATGCTAGGTCTTTCACGATTTGAACTCCACCTTTTTAAAGGTGAGTAGTTAAAGTGTTTCAATCTTACATATAATAATGAAAGAGATCGATCGATAAACTTGAGTACTGAACATTTCAATAAATCTGTTTTGCAAAGAGAGTAAAGATTGCATGACAAGATCCACGCCAAGCAGGTTGGTAGGGTCACCACGCCCCAAATGGGAGATACAGAGTAAATTGGTCATGGCAAGAGCATTGAGAGATTGGATGAAAAAAAATATCATGTCACACTTTTTAAAATCATTAGATATACAAACATGAGCATTATATATAAATGCGAGCATTGCACATCTTAAATCAATTTAACTATGGAAAAAAGGGTAATGATCATCCTGCAAGACAGTTGCATGAAGAGTTTGAACTAAAAATCTTAGGTTGCCGTCAGCATGAATTGTATTCAAACTGATTTTTCTTTTTTTCTTTTTTACATAAAAAAACCTGTTTAAGGGTTTCAATTTTGAAATTTTCAAATATCCATAAATGTGAAGTTTCTGTGATCCATAAATATTGGAAAGTGCTGGAAGTAATCAGATGATCTCCAATAATGTAGTTCACACTTACCCTTTTTAAGCATGCTCAATGCCAGCAAAAAACAACGCAACACGCAATGAAAACAACATCCACTACAAATCTTGCAACCAAGCTCCCCAATCCCCGCCATTTTGCCCTACAGACAGTAGACTGGACTTGATTTGACTCTTATAAGAATAAGCCTTAAATTATTATGCTTGAATAATTTAAATTTGATGTAACGATTATTATCTTTTTCTAAAAATGATTAAAGTTATTGTTTGAATTTCCATTTCTCTTTTATACCTCTTTATGTAAAAAAAAAACAATTATGCTCGGAAGTTGGAAGACATGGCAAACAACTGGGAGCTGGCCAATTCACTCAAAATAATTCTATGCTTCTAAGTTCTAATTCTCTCTATTTTTTTCCTCTCTCGAATCTTCAAACAACCGTTTGACAATCTTTCTGTTCTTGGACCAATATCTAGTACTCTGGAAGGGTCCCAACCCAACTCTCAGGTCTTGAATTCCATAATTATTCATGATATCATTTTGTTTGTTCATTACATCCCACCGGCCACCACCATTAATTATTACTTTTTAAAATTAGATCTCATGCATACACAATAAGATAATACGAAAATGCCATGGTTCAAATTCTTTTTGAACATTTTATATGAAATTTATAAAATTGAAAATTTTAGTTCATGTTTGGAGTATCAAAACAAATTACAACATTCGAATTTTCACAATCTCTCGTAATAGACGATTCATAAATTTGAAAATCCGTAAATCTCAATAATAGATTGATGATTTATCCTTACTCTAAAGATAAGGTAATCTCTTTTACTATTTAAACTTTTTTAGTAAAAAAACGAATTGTGATGTAATAATTTTTATGTTTTACATGTGTTTGACATGAAACACATACAATTAAAATATAAGAATTCTCAAATCCATTCAAAACTAGAAAATGACTATTAACATTTATAAGTTCATTGTGTGGTAGAGAAATCTCATGGCATTATAAAAACATTTGTGGCATAAAACTTAATGTCCCGAATAAAAACAGATTAACGGTGTTCTACATAGGTCAATTCTCAAGCCAGCGGTAATTTTGTTTTGGGGTCACAATCATGGGTCTCAGTCCATGGTCCCTTAATCCAACTGGCCAACTGGTAGCCATGTGCTTGGTATTTAGTTGAATCTGAAAAACAAATGAAATTCTTCTCCATTTTTAATTCACTAAGCTTTCATTATCAGCAGTTCCTTGATCATTCTTAGTTAACTACTCCTTAGATAATACTATTTTTATCCCAACCATCTTCAACCATGAAAATATCTTATTTTATGCAAGCTTCTGTGCGACTTCTCATATTATATTCTTGATTATTATATTCTTTAACTAAAGTTTTAAGGTTAATGAGGTATGCCTATGAAACAGTGATGTTTTTCTTTATATGGAGTTGCTTTCGAGATGTCCAAAATACCCATTGTTTTCGCATAATTCAGCAACCTAACGAACGGTTTTGTAGTCCTTTTGGAGCAATGGTTATCGTTGCAGTTAAGATATTCTTTACGTACGTACACTTGGGCTTGCAATGGTTTGACATGAAAAATGGAGTATAAGCAACTCGAGACATCGTCTTCTTCTCCAAGAATCCGTCTGGTTCCACTAAGTGAGTCAAGATTCCGGCCATACTCATCGGCGTTGCCAAGGAACTGTGAGATTTCTGCCTTGTAGCTGATCGTTTTACTGAACCAAATCCCCGCAAAAACAAGGTAAACCCATGTTTTACCTATAGTTAAAGACTTGGTTCTTTGTTTTTTTCTTATGGTTTAGGGTTTAGGTTGTAAATAATATCCTAGAACATGGAAAGCTCTTTTAAGGGTATCCATGGAGTTCGATGTTTATAAGATTGTGGTTTGTTTTTAGGTGGTCGTTTGTTGTGTGATCTGTGGAGTAAAAAGAAGCGACGATGGTGCTTTTGCCATCGTTTCTCGATGGATTGGCAAGAACAGTTTCGATCAAGAAAGGGAGGAATAATAGCCAGGCGGATGTTGGGAGAGCAGCAGCGGAAACCTTGGCCAAAGATGCGAAGAAGAATGAATTGATGCTGAGTTCTTCCGGTACTGTCAAATCCAACAAGTCAGATAACTTTGCCTCCGTCTGCTCCAAGAGAGGCCAGAAAGGCACCAACCAGGATTGTGCAATAGTCTGGGAGGTGTGCTAAACTCATTTCACTTGACCAAATGTAAAGCTAAATCTAGCTTTAAAAACTGGATTTTGAATCGCTTGCAAAATCTGATAGGGTCTAATCCATATGATACGGACAAAATCTTGTTTATTTGTGATTATTCTTTCTCTTTTGTTTATTTGTCAAATTCGTTCTTAATATGTATCTTTTTACAGGAATTTGGATGCCAAGAGGACATGATCTTCTGTGGTATTTTTGATGGCCATGGGCTTTGGGGTCATATCGTGGCCAAAAGGGTCAGGGAATCTGTGCCTCCATCTTTGCTTTGCAACTGGCAAAAATCTCTTGCCTTAACCTCACTTAGCCAGGAATTGGACAGGGAACTGGACAGAAATACTCATCAGTTTGATATTTGGAAGCAATCTTACTTGAAAACTTATGCTGATATTGACCAAGAGCTTAAGCAGCATCCTGGCATAGATTCTTTCCGCAGCGGGACAACAGCTTTGACAATCATTAAACAGGTAGCTAATTAACAATATAACTTCTGTATGATTGAAAGAACCTACCTAGCTTTAAGACACCCCATATTAGGAATGTAATCTAACTGATTAGATAAGATTTAGTATCAAATTCAAAATTTCACTTCGAATCCTAGAATTGAAACTCAAAACTCAGTTCAAGTTCGATTGAATTTAATTTTTAAACCTTGAATTCGACTCAACAAAAATTTAAACCATTCAAATTCGAATCTATAAGTTTGAACTTAATTGAACAAACTCAATTTATTATCTTTCAATTATATATTATGAGGGTTAAATAATCAATTAATAAAAAAATATAAAAATATATAAACATATATATTAAAAAAGTTTGATTAGATTACTAAACCACTTGAACTGAGTATTAAGATACTCGAATTTAGTTTAACTCTTTATTTGAATAGTTCGAGTTTAAGTTCGGCTTAAAATTAAACGAATCAAATTCGAATTATTATTGAATCAAACTCGAATAGCTCATGAGTAAATTGATTAATTTGTACTCTTAACGCACATCATATTACCACAAAAAAAAAAAGGGGCTAGCTAAATTTTCTTGTCTTGATGATTAGGGTGAGCATCTTGTTATAGCAAATATTGGTGATTCTCGGGCAGTCCTGGCAACAACCTCGGATGATGGAAACTTGGTACCACTTCAGCTTACAGTTGACTTCAAGCCTAACATTCCTGGTTAGGATTCTCTCTCCATTTCTCCCTGAATGCATCTATGGTGAGTATGTAGACAATGACTTTATTTCTTGATTATGTTGCAGAGGAGGCTGAAAGAATAACACAGTCCAATGGGAGAATCTTCTGCTTAAGAGATGAACCAGGGGTGTATAGGGTCTGGATGCCCACTGGGGACACACCAGGGCTAGCGCTGTCAAGAGCCTTTGGAGACTACTGTGTCAAAGAGTTTGGGCTCATTTCTGAGCCTGATGTCACCCAAAGAAACATCACCAGCCGAGATCAATTTGTCATTTTGGCAACAGATGGGGTATGCCATATATGCAGTTGAATGATATTTTAACTTTATCCACACTTACGGAAGTAAACTTTCAAGGGTACTAAACATCCGTGGAAGTTATTTTTATGGATACTGCATATACGCGAAAGTTTACGTTCACAGATTGTTTTACTTCTAGATCTAAAATAAAAGTCTGTAACTCTTTTCTCACCTTTTATTCTTTCTTCTCCTTTTAGGTTAAAAGTCATGATAACTGAATATCAAACCCTCATTGTAACTCTCCTCATGTGAAAGTTTACTCTCGTGGGTCGGAACTCGAAAGTAAACTTTCACAGTAGTTAAATTTCATATTTTTGTGAGTTGCGAAGAATAAATTAGGATTGCATTTAGAATTTTTCTTTGCCTGCTTAGTAACAATCACAGAGGACAGAGTAATTTGACATGTTTCATTCATTATTGTTATCCTCCTTAATCAGGTGTGGGATGTGATTTCCAATCAGGAAGCAGTGGAGATTGTTTGTTCCACACAAGATAGGGAGAAATCAGCCAAGAGGTTGGTTCAATGTGCCATCCGAGCATGGAAAAATAAGAAGAGAGGAATTGCAATGGATGATATGTCAGCTATCTGCCTCTTCTTTCACCCCAAGCTGCCTCAAGAGGTCAACTTTGTGAAGGCCTCCAAGAAGGTTGGAATGGAGAAACTTGGGTAATTGCTTGTTGCCATAATTGCCTTCCTATTAGGTGATTCTAGATCCCTAGCTATACATTTTAGTATTTTGTATGGATGTGTGTAAGCCTATTTGGGTGTTTTATACAGAAACAGGAGTTTAATAAACTGCATTTGCCTAGGCAGATGCTTTCAAGATTCAACTGTGATTTTTTTTTTTGGTCATTGATTCAACCGTGATTTTATAAGGATAAATCCCATTGAAAAATGTAAATCCAAACCATATATATAGCCCTAAAAATGTTCAAAACTAATATTTAGTTACGAGAATTGCTTACTCAAAACAATTCAAGTTTAATTTAGCAATTGCCATTCATTTTCATGAGGGATTAGGTTTTGGATACCTATTCTCTTTTTTATCTCTCTATGAACTAAAAAGGTAAAGCAATCTTTTATTTGAATGATTAAAGAAGAATTATGAAATGTAATAAAATTTGAATTTAAATTCAAGACTAATCAAGCTCAACCTTTACCCTCAGTTATAAAAAGAAATTGTTGTGTGTTTGTGCGTTTATATGTATACACACAAATACACAATACATTTGGCTTGAAGTAATGAGATTCGAGGATATCTTCATGAATCATATTCTTTGCTTTTTATTAATAGAATTTTATATTTGATTTCCTAGTGTGATGATATTCTATAAGCTATAGTAATTTATGATTCAAAAATAATGCCTACCCTTAAAAAATAATTATTTCAGACATCATTAATAAAAATTTCATCAACGAAATTAAAGAATTATTATTCTATTTACTGTTGGTAGAGTTTTTTAAATCTACAAGCGAGATCAGAATGATGACACACGTTCTTTAAAAATATTCAAAAAATAAAAAATAAATAAAATGAGATACGTGTCATTATCTTAATCCCGCTTGTGGAAAACTCTATCGGTAATAGATAGGATAATAATCTAAATTTAAAATATGGATAATTATTACACACTACCAGTGGAGTTTTTTTACTCTTAAGCAATATTAAGATCGTGACATATATCATATAAAAATATTAAAAAAATAAATAAAATAAGACATATGTCACGATCCTAACAACGCTTGTGGAGTAAAAAAAACTTCACCGATGATATATAGAATAATTATCCTTAAAAGACATTTATATATTCGCATAGTATCAATATTACTTCTATTCTTATTTGATCAAATCATTTTATGATTTGTCTTTAATATTTGTGTAACGACAAAAGAAAGAGAAATAATAACGGATGTCGAGATTAAAGAAATTGTTTTTCATTTAGTTGCTTCGAGTTTTAATTTAATAAAATCGTTATCCAATAACCAAATAACACCAATCAGTAATGGGCCTTCGGCCCATCTCAACATAAGCTCAAAAGTCCAAGCTATCTCCCGCAGACCCAACCCAACCCCATGTCCAATTCTCTCCTCTCTCTCCCTCTCTCTCGTCCACCCGCACTCCTGCACTTCTGCTCGTTTAATTTACGCGCCACCTCTCTCGCTCCGATCACTTTCTTGACTCCAACCTCTCTTTCTAACTTCCACCGTAAATTTCTACGCATACGTTCTCCAATAATGCACTCCAACACGAAACTCACCGCGGCTCAACCAGAGCTGACTCAACTCGATGACTTATCCGATTTCGAGAAACTCCTCTCACCGATCGGTCACATCTCTATCTGCGGCTTCGGTTCCCTCCTCTCCGGTACGGTTACAGTTAGCTAAGTTTCCAATATTTTATTGATCATCATCTCGATTAATTTGATCATCGCTTGTTGGTTCTTGAGAGCAGAGAGGAGCGCGCGAAGTACGTTTCCGAATCTGTTAAACTTCAGAGTAGCGAAATTGAATGGATTTAGGCGCGTCTTCGCTCACGTCGCTCCAATTTTCTTCGAACGCGGCATCGCCAAGCCAGAAACCAAGGTTATTATCATCTGTTTGGTTACTGAGAAATTGAAGGAAAAGAATAATCATTTCCTACTTATTTAGAACTTTGATTTGAAAACTTTTTATGAAACTGATTTCAGGAGATATCAAGCTTAAGTGTAGAGCCTTGTGAAGGAGAGACCCTCATTGTGACTGTTTTTGAGATTACAAAATCAGAGGTACTGCTTTCTTTATTTCAAAATTTTGAATATTTTAGTTGAAAGTTTCAACATTTATCTGATCATATGTTGCTCTGTAAAGTCAGATTCCAGCTTTCATTGAAAGAGAACTCGAGTTCCGATTTCTAGCTGTATGTTTCTTGATTATTGATTTCCTGTTTAGCTATTCATTTTTTTGCTTTGGTGTTTATTGTGGATTTGATTTGCTTCTTTTACAGGTCTTACCTGAAACACTTGATAGTGCGCCCTTTGCCAATCCAGCCGTATGTGAAATTGGATTAATTTACCCTTTTCTTCATGGCATTGTTCTGAAAGGATTGCAATTTTTTGATTATGCTTGTTTTGAATATCCATGTAGGTGCTTTGTGCTCGTTACAGTGATAAGGAATTCTTTCAAATTAGATGCAAAGGTAGGATTTTGTTTAAGGTTTCTTGACTTCATTGGTATTACAGTTAATCTGGGTGATTGTGACTGTGATTGCGAGGGTAAGAAAGGATGATTTTTCTTAGTTCTTGATGTTGTTTCAAAGTATTCGTAACAAGAGCTTATATCTTCATACAGGAAGTAAGGATATTTATTTCCAGCATTATGGTCGATACAACATCAATAAGATTTGGCGAGATGATATTTTGCCATGTCGGGTTTACCTCAGACACTGGTATGTACCAATTTTTATATTGATGCTTGTCCTATTCTCTAGTTTTCAACATACAAAGCTTGTGATGAATGGATTGCACATTGCTATTTTGGGCAAAGGAGTGAGTAGTCAACTCAATCCCTTAGCATATAATCTTCTCACTTATTAGACTTGAAATTGTAAATAAGCCATCTGAAATTTGACTCTTCATTTCCTTATTTCTTGGTTGTTTGATTCCATGCATATCTTTGTATGACCATAAGACTTATTGAAGAAAACATCCATGAATTTTCAATGCACTTGAGTTGTCTGGTCGGAGTAGGTTGCTGGTTTGATTACACGTCATCGTTTCGTCATGACTTATTTAAGACGATACTCATGAATTTCCAATGCACTTAGTTGTCTGGTAGGACTAGGCTCATAGAATTGTTGGTTTGATTCCATGCACCGTCTTAGAATGGTCATACTGCTTCTTAATGCACTTGAGTTGTCTGGTAGGACTAGCTGTATAGAATTGCTGATCTGTTCTTTCCTGGATATGCTCTTTGGAATCACTAATACTTAGGTTATGTTTCGACCCAAGAATGTCAGCAGATGGCTAATTGATTTGTATTCTAGTGTATTGGCAGCTAAGAATCTTGGTGATATTGCCTACAATAACTTTCTGGATCACACCTTCCTCGGAGACCGAACAACCAACATCCGAACATATTTGGCAACAACAGGCTCGGGCATCATGGAAGAGGAGCCTCCAGAATCTCTCAAGTCTCGCTATGGTGGTTGACAATAGACAAATTGACAGGCTATCCTTTGGACATTTCTATCTTCAACCATATTTTGGGGCTGTCTAGTACAGGTGCCAGTGAATCATAATTGCTTCCATTATTTGCCCCTTATACTGGCCAAGGACCCAAGTAAAGAGGTTTATTGTAGAACTTTTAAACTAATTTCAGAGCATTGTCGACACAAAATATATTTTGGTTACATAAAACCATGATTATGGTACTGTTTTTCATATATTCAATACTCTTAGACCTCTATGACTTGTTGAGTCTGTTTTGACATTTTTTAATTAAAGGACGTGGATTAAACTTGTTTGTATGCGAATCTAAATTTTACAAATATTATAATTCTTTTTTAACTGAAATCGGACTGCATATTACAACTCTTAACCATTCAATGGATTTTTTAATCATTCTGAAGTTGTTGTCTGCTTATTATTATCCATGTCATTTACTCGGCATTTAAGCCAGAACCATGCATTTCTCAAGAGGATTTGGCAGACTTTTAGGAATAAACATACAATAATTTTTGGAGACTTTGGCAGGTTCATAGAAATCACATGAAGATATTAATAAAATGCTGCTTTACTTTCCATCCAACAATATTTAGAATTTCGAATGGAGCTTGTGAGCCCAGCCTCGAGGGCTTGGCTTCCAAAAATTGACGGGCGAGTCCCACCTAAGTAGGGCGGGACTCGCTCGCCTTAAATGAGTGTTCGATGCACAAGGTGTTGGCACGACCCGCCGTCTCTATTCGATCATTGACGAGTCACCCTCCACCCCTGACAGGACGGGTTACTCTGATCATCTCCATCTCTTGCAATATCTATAGACGGCACTTCACTCCGCATGTCCCAAAGTCCTCGATGTGGGATACAAGTTTTCACGCCAAGCTTCCGCCCACGTGCGAGAAAGAAAGGGGGGCGTGTGTGTATATATATCCATATTTGGTGTTATTATTTCATGTTATTATTACGAGAAATATAAGTGTATGTACATATATATTTCGTGTTATTATTATATAAAATATGTTAAAATGTATGTCCTATCTTTTTTTTCATGTATTGTATCATCATATCATGTCTAAGAACTAACTTTGGAGGACACCATGATTTCTAAATCATTTTCTTCTGAAATACTTGTAAAGCATTTTCCTTCATTCTCGTATACTTCCATAGACGATGAAATGTGAAAATGTGCAATGTATTTCTTTCACCCTTGTAAAACTTCATAGCTACAAGTTTCATCTTTTTCAAGTTCACTCATTAACAATTCCATCATCTTCTTATACATGGGCATGTAGTGATCATTAATCATCGTTCTAGATAGCCGGATCTTGCTGTACAGTTCTCTAGGTGTTTCATATATACCAACACGTTCGTCGTTGGACCCATCGTCATCGAGGCTAGCAGAGTCGGATGAAGGTACAGAGACCATATGCATAATTCTGCCCGGAGGGTAGAACCGGAGGTTCTCCGAGGCATCGGAGGAAGAGATGGCGGTTTTACTTTCCAATGATACTTCTGCCAGAACATTCTCCTCTTCTGTAATTTCTTTTGCTGCAGCTGCATCTTCTGCCCGGGCTTGGAGATCAACCTCGCTCTCACACCTCTTAAGCTCCTTCTCCAGTTCATACCACAACTCGCCACCTGTGATTTCTTCCACCGTCGATGTCGTAATGACTCTATCCACTGCAATCAGGGGTTCATCTTCATCTGTGTCATACCGGCCTGAGCCACCACTGTAATTGCATTCCACTTTGGTTTGTACTGGATCTATTGTAACCACTTCGGTCACAAGAGCTTCGGAACTCCTTTCAGATATTACTGAAGCTTCAGTCATATCATCCCCTTTAAGGTTCAATGCCGGACCCACAATACGACGGCGGGGACCCATGCAAGACCATGAAGATAGAGATGAGCGGCTTCTGACAACAGCTTGAGCTACGTTCTGTGCACCCTTCATGACAACCTAAAGGTCAAAAAGAAGAATTTGCCCATCATCCCCAAAACTGGAATGCATCGTGAAAATAAAATGAAAATTTGCAGCCAAATTCTTAAAATCATTAAGCATGATTAATAGTAGAGAATCTCAAATTACAGGGTGAAGGCTTAAGCAAGCCCTTGTATTCACATGCATATTTTATGAGAAAATTGAATTGAGCATCTCAATAAACAAAAAAGTCAGGAAAATCTCGTTAGCCAGGGGATTCTGAGTTATACCTTAGTGCTGCTAGAAACTGGTCGAAGAAGTGCACCAGCACCAGCAACCCTGGCCTTTGCACTAGCTATAGAGGGAAGATGAGAACCCAGAGCAGTAGCAGAACGATAAACAACATTAAGGACCCTGGTTCGTTCAACCTGATCCCGCAAATCATTTAACCATGATGATGCAGTAACCTGATGATGACAACTTTTAGGTAAGGACCCTCACAGGATATATTATAACCATTATAAACAATTGTTTCACATTTGTGTTAGACTGAGGAAAAAATAAAAGGCACCTCGGTTCGAAGGTCATCGACTGAAGCTGCTGAGAATGTAGGCACTAAATCAGACCCATTGATGATAGTTGTAATGAAGTGCTTGCCTGACTCTGCTAAATCCCATGTCATACAGGCAGCTGCAATATAAAAACTGGGAGCATTTTGAGCAGAGAAGTATACTTAATTTCTTATAAGAGATAAAAGAAGTCTCATTAAGCACATGTCATTACTCATTATAACCTTTTCAGCTAAAAAAAAAAAAGCTTGAAGTATAACTTTAACAACATAGAAATTACAGCCTTCCACATCTATCTCCATTCTTTTTCCCTTACAGCACTAAACAATTATTAATATGTAAACTATGGGGAAACGTGAAAGTCAACTTAGGCTTTTTTTTTTGAGGGAATAGTTTATTTGAGAGAACGGGAAAATACATCAATGAGCACATTGACAGTAGCTTAATTATGAAATAGTAATATGCTGAATCATTTACCTGGGGCAAATGTAAAACAAGTGCTGGACGCAAACTCTTTCTGTTCCCGAAGAATGTATGTTAATAATGCTGCTGTGCCACCTCCAAGCGAATGCCCAACAATCTGACAATGAAAGGAACCATTAGATACACAGTTTATAAATATAGGCTGGCAGATGATGTCCAATCATTATATCAAAAAGTATAAAATTTCAACAGCAAGATTATTGGAAAAAACGGACATCAAGGAACAAAAACCAACAGTAACTAGGCATTAGCAAAATATAAATGATTTAGATAAGAAGATGAATCATAATTACAGAAATTATAATAACTCTAAAAAATGCAAAAGATATTATTTATGTAGAATCCATCAGAAAAATCTGCATCTAAGTAGCTTTGCAAATAGAGGTATGTAATACATTACAAAGGAAGCAAATCAATATTTGCATGTTTACTGTATGTAGTAAGAAAACAGAACAGTCAGTAATTACCTTTATTTTGTAGTCAGGATATTCACCAAGAGCCTTGAGCAGGCCAGGAGCAGTGAGCTTTGCAATCCAACGAGCTGCAGCAACCATTCCGCAGTGTGCATAACCTAAAACAAGGTTGCTAATCCCACCATCATGTAAAACAGAATGGTGGAAAGGCACCACTGCACCAGTTGCTGCTGTTAATGTATCTTTAATGCTGTGAGTACCACGAATCAACAGAAGGAAACACTTTGAATTTTTATCACGTATAATAGTGAAAGCTGGCTTCATAAGCTGCAACAATTATTCCAAAAAATAAATAAGAACCCCACAGAAGAGCTAGAACTGCTTTATTACGCACAAGAACAGTTGAAAGAGCACACACACTACACAACTATCCTCAGTAACACAAAATTTACTTAATAAAATCAACAAGTCCATGCCAAGTTGGATGTCTTGTTAACCACCAAACGGAAATGGTAAAATAATCCACCTGGGCCAAAAATCTCTACTTCTAACTTGACTATGGTAGAAGTTATCCCATTCCTCCTAGCCTAAGGAACAGGAATTCCATGTGGATATGCTAGCCTACATCAACAGCGAGGAAAGATGCTCCCTTGTTCTTAACTTCCTTAAGTTTAATGAAAATGGTTAATCTTTTATGCCTTTCTCTCATTCTTTCCCCCACAACTAAGCCTTGTTCGATATTTTAGCTCGCACTCAAGCTAAATTTTCATTCAGCATTCCTATTTGACATTACTAAGACTTCACGTAATCTATCAATTCATCTAACAACAAGCTCTCCTTTATACGTAAAACTAAAACAAATAAATAAGAGCTTTGAAGAGGGCAACATACCCCAGCTTTGGGCTTGTGAAGAAGAACATCTTCCTGTGAGTAAGCGGCGGACTCTAAAAACACCGGAAACGGCCTCTTCGAGAAAAACATACAAAGAGTTAACAACCTTAGCAGTTTATTCAACTCTTTTTTAATCTCTTGCCCCTTAAGTTCCACGCAATTATTTCCAGCATATACACTTGCCACTTGCAAATTCCCCTAACAACAATTAAAAAAAGGATTTTTAGAACAAAAGTTTTTAATTTTTACCCCAAAGAAGAACTGAAATTAAGCAAGCGCCTGCATTTAACGAACCTGCCTCCGCATAAGATAATTAATGCCAAAAGCCAAGTCGCCGATGGGCCATTTCCCGAGAGTCTCCGAGTACGTGAATCTCAGAGTCTCCGATATCGTGGAGATTGCTTCTAGCCACGTGGCCGGCGCTTGAGCTGGTCTTCTAGCTATCCTCCTCTTAACAGATCTTCTCGATTTCGACAAACCTTCGTCTTCATCTTCTTCTCCGCTTCCGCCTTTAGCTACCGATTTTCTTAACCAGACATAGTACAATATCACCGCCGCCCCTGCTGCCGTCGCCATTGTCCCCGCCGCCATCGTTTCACCTTCCCAACAGATCTCTTCGGAAATAAAGCATCAGATCAAGAACGCGAAATGTAACATCATCCACCGCAGATTCCTCCTCCACAAAAAATCAAAATTAAAGACGAATTTTGCTTATAATCTGAAAAACATAACACCTTTTTCTTTTCTTTAAGCTTGTGGAAGTTGCAGAAGAAGAGAAAACAGAGACAAAACTGACGATCATAAAAGGTTAGAACATGAAGAAGTTCAAATGACTAAAAAGGACAGAATTTTATAAGTAGACGGAAAAACGAACACATCCTGGTAACGTTACACGAAATCGACATAAAAAAAAATTTAAAATTAGTTGAAATTATATATAAATATAATAAAAATTAAAAAAATCTTATGTTTTGCCTATTAATACAATTTTCATATTAAATGTTTATATTTTATATAATATAAATATGATTTTATGCAATACTAATATAAATTTTATTTACGGATTGATCAGCAATAGTTTCTCCGCGGAATAAGTGAGGGCTTTTTTGTCAGTTAGCAAATACACGTTGAAGCGAAGTAGATAGGAATTGAGGGGGCGCGCACGTTAGGCATCCGTTGTGCAACCACTTTACGGTTTATTATTTATTAATAAATATTTAATTATTAAAATAAAAATAGAATGCGGGATCGGGGAAAGGGTCGAAACGGTGCGTTTGTTATGATGTGAGGGCCCACTAAATGGCTGAATCCAAGGGAGGCGATTTACAATTGAGTGGGCCCGTGGTGTCCATTACCAAAGTGCTGGAATTAAAAAAGCCTGAAATTTGTGGGTGGGCGATGAGGCAATGGGCACCGAATTTCGGAAGTCTTTTCAAGTTTTTTATTTTTTATTATTAGAATTATATTTCATACACTGTCTTTGTCAATGAATTATAACATTTTATTTCATTAATTTATAAATTTTAAATTAAATTCTTTTTAGAAATAAATATTTTTAAATATATTAA
Organism: Heritiera fomes; assembly: GCA_032173925.1. Taxonomy (NCBI): domain Eukaryota; kingdom Viridiplantae; phylum Streptophyta; class Magnoliopsida; order Malvales; family Malvaceae; genus Heritiera; species Heritiera fomes. The sequence goes on from JAPDPM010000008.1 coordinate 37,898,115, forward strand.
TAATTGAGGGTATGATATGATATGATTCGATAAAAATATATAAAATTTATATATTAACAACATATCAAATATAAAACTCTTTAATATTATTATGTGGTCCAAGTCTTGACCCATGTTAAAACAATGGTATTGATAATAATAAAAGTATTAATTTATAGGAATTTAGAAATAAATAAGGCTAATTGAGATGACATTCAAACTAATAGTGGAAACATAAGAGTGTTCAATTGTTCAATGGTTGCTTTCTTGTTTTAATTTAGTGCTTAATCTTGTTATATATTTTCAATTTTGTATTTGATTCTAGGATCATTGTCATAAAAGATGCACGTACAAAAAAACTATTTTATTTCAAAAAAGTTATCTCATACATCATAGTAAAAAAATCTTAAATTTTATTAACAGAATTAGTAAGGTAGAGCATACTTTTTAGAGAGAAATTCTAAATACACTCACTTTTTTTCTCCATACATCCTATTTTACTCATGGTAGTATTGTTTATATAAAGGAAAAAATGGGTGTGAAGTGAAAAAAATGACTGTAATTAAAATTTCTCCTTCTTAAATTAAATTAAAAAAATAAAAATGTGACAATCTCTTAATTTTATTTGTAAAATTTAAAATTTTCACATATATTATAAACGAATTTTTTGTTTAATACACATATTTTTTGAACAAGATGATGAGTACTAAACTTAATTTGTGTAGGTTTCAAGTGATCAATGGAAAAAGAGGAGAAGAAATATAAACATGTTATTTTTTATAGAGATGTAAATGAACATAACGTTTAACGAATCTTTTGTGAATTAGTTCGATTTCTATTCATTTATGTTCGTTTATTAAGCTTAATAAACGAATACGAACAACATTTTAGTGTTCATTTATTAAACGAACTGAACATGAACAGAAGTGTAGTTCGTTCATTTTTGTTTGCGAACATGCTCGTTTATTTTCGTTTATTGTTTGTTCATTTAAAGTGTCATTTGTTGTTCGTTCGTTTATAACATGTTTATTTAAAATGTTATTTATTGTTCGTTCATTTATGTTCGTTTATAACTCAATCATTTAAAGTGTTATTTGTTGTTCGTTTGTTATTCGTTTATTGTTCGTTTGTTATTTACTAAAATACTAAAATTACTTATACTATATAAGTTATATAATATATACTTTATTTTTAAGACGTTAACCTAAAAATTTAGTACCTAATTCTTAAACATATTTATATAATACAACTTTGTTGGCTTAAAAAATTAATAAAATATAATAATAAAATAATTATAAAATTGAATTAGTTAATTATGCTTAAAATAATTATTTATTTAAATTTCAAATATAATGTACTGAAATAAAACTAATAAGAGTTTCATAATAAATTAAGATCTCATTCTTATCCATTGACCATTTATATATACATTACACATATAAGTATACACACACATATGATACTTTAATACACACACACATATGATACTTTAATATATATACACACACACACACACACACACATATACACACCAATATATGTATATGTATATGTATATGTATATGTATATGTATATGTATATGTATACAAATTGTACTTAAAATTGTAATTATCAATTTTAATAAAATATTGTTGACTTAAGTTGTGTTGTATTTAAGATTTCATGTTGGATGATTTCAATTTGCATGTAAGATTTAATCTTTATGTAAGATTTTTAATATTTAATATTTAGTTTGTTCTCATGAACATTTGTTCATGAACGTGTTTGTTTAATGGTTTATAAACACTTGTTCGTGAACCCGTTCGTTTAATTCGCAAACTCATTCGTTTATATGTTCACGAACGTGTTCGTTTATGACGAATGAGCTTGTTCGTGAACATTTAATGAACAATCCTTATCAAATAAACGAACGAATACGAACGTAAAAACCAAATTCCTTAACGAACACGAACAAACACGAATGACACTAAAAAACAAACGAACGAACAAAGATATCAATTCGTTTGTTCGTGTTCGGTTTGTTTATAACCCTAATTTTTCATAATAAATAAAAAGAGTTTGCTTTTAATATATTAATAGTTTTTTTTTAATTTTACAAACGAAATTAATTGATTGTTATTATGTTAAACTCGTCGATAAAACTTAAGATTTTCTTTGATTGTACAGCATACACCATTTTAAGTTAAAACAATATTTATAGTGGTTTTTGAAGTATGATTTATTTGTGTTGAAAATGTCCAAAACATGCAAATCCCTCCTTGTCTATCTATTTCCTTTTACATATAAATAAAATAGTACATAATTTCAATGACCACCACTTCTAAAGATTATTACAAAACTAAACAAAAGCATTAGATTAATAACCAACAAAATGCTTTTATCTTTATGCCAATGACTTTAGCTAGGTAGAAAGAAAGGGGATTGCACCTGATAAAGACCTTAATAAATTGAAAATCATACTCTTATTTTTTAATTAAGAACTAATCAATCTTGAAGTATAGCCAATAATTTTTGATTAAAAAATTAAAAAAGAGGATTGCATGTTGTAAGACTTGAATTCGAGTACGAACAACTTTAATCTAGATCTATCAATTAAAAAAATCCTGAAGTTTAAATGGAAAGAGAAATACTTGAAAATTGTCTAAAGCTAAGTGAATTTATTGTACAAATGTCTTGAATAAACTAGTATTGGACTGGTCAATCAACATCGTCTAGGTCGCAAAAATAAATGAAAAGAAGAAAAAGTTCTTAGGTGAGAGTAACGTGCAAAAATGATAGCAATTAAATGAGGAAATCAAACAGCAGTTCAATGACCAACTTTAATTTTGATTCATTGCTACTTCCAGGAAAAAAGAAGAAGGTAGGTATATGCAGTTTTTTAATTTTGAGAGTTTTTTTATTAAAACAATAAAAAAATAATAAAAAATTAAACCAATTAACTGAAGATCCTATTACATAGACGAAGTATACAAAATTTTAAATAATTTTAATATTGTTTGATACAAATTTTTTTTAAAAATTACTGTTCAATTAACATTTTATGAATTTTTGTGAATTTTTAATTATTTTTTTACATATTATTAATTTTTTTAATAATTTAACTCTATCAATTTATGATTTCAAATTTCATTTAATTTTATTGATTTTAATAAAATACTTTATGAACTTCACCTAAAAATTTTTACCTAAGTTTTTCCCTAAACTTTCAAGCCTTAACCCTTTATGATTAGATGATTAACACAATCATCCATCCTAAACTATTTTTTTAGCCTATTCACTTTCTTTATTAAGATCTTGTTTGGCAAATTAACAAGGAAAATAAGTGAATATATACACATATATATATATATATATATAAATGATCAAATACATTGTCAATAAAATTTTTAAACTTCACAAACAGGATCAACAAAGTGCACCGTACTTCTTCAAAAATATTTAAAAATAAAAAAATGTAAAAAAAATGGAATATTTGACAGCTTTTAGTCACATGTTTGTCTGAAATATAAGAATTAGATTGTAAAACATGCAATGCATGCAATTATCAACTAATAATGAAAAATGATTAGTATTTGGTATCATCTTCATAATTAATTTTGAGGAGGTTGAGGAAGGTTAAACCTAATCATTCAAATTAAAAATCCATTAGGTAAGAAATTGTGAAAGTTACATTTGTATTATTTATTTGCAATTTATAATTGTAAAGGATTTGGGTTTTTGGATCTAATCGGGAGATTTAAAGAAGCCCAAAGTACAGAATCCACTGGCCAAAACCCAAACTAAATGGTCAAATAAACTGATTGGTTTATATTCACTATTTAAATAGTAGTAGCATTACTATTCATTCACATGTTAGTATCTCTTTGATTTTTAATAACTTTATTGTAATTTGTAAGGATGAGTTATTTATGAAAATATTGTTTTTTTAATTATTTTTGGTAATAGAATCAAATACATCATAAATTTTGTCTTAATCTAATATCATTTTAAAACAATTTTAGAATCGTATTTCTTTTGGTGGTAAGCCTGATACATCTGCATGATTTGATAATTTAGATATCATTACAAATCAATTACTCTAATATCTAAACTGCTTAAAGAAAGGTGTGAAACCCAATTAATTACTTATTTCAACAACCGTAATGGTCTATATTTTTTATTTTAAAATTATTTTCATCAAAATAAAAAATATTTAAAAAAACCCTTCATCGAGTACCTTAAATGTCTTGATATTAGAGATTAAACACAAAATTTTGTTACATAGCAACTTGGGTATTCCCAACCCTATCAACCTAATTCCAAAGAAAAAACAAATGCATTGGACTTTGAATTCCAACTACTCTAATTGACCTTTTCATAGGCTTAGGGCAATTGAAAACTTTGTGAAATGTGAATCTCCCTAATTCCATTATATTTTGTTTATATAGGTCTTAAACCTAGAAACATAGCTCAATAAGTGGTTTTCATCCAATGCTATCATCTTTATGGTTTGGCCATCTAATAAACAGGACAAACCTTTAGTTTTATATAGTCTTTCTAAGATCTAATGTAGAGGCTAACCAGAAATAACCAAGAAATATAAACCCTTGAAACAAATTTTTTGGTTTATTTAGACTTTTTTAAAATACATGTTCCTTGCGTCGAACATTTGATTTAATGATTAATAATGTGATTTTTTACTTTTTCTAAAGGTTCAAATGTTGAATTTACGCTTCCTTAAAATAAAAATATACATTCACTTCCTTTTAAAAGCGAAATATATGCCAAATATTGGTAGACAATGTTAGAAATGAACACCGCATTTTCTATCAATTAAATCATATGATATGTACATTGGACAAATTTTTAAAGATTGCATATTGGAGGGAAATTAAACACGAAATGTCATCTTAAGTAAGTTAATTAGATTAAAAGTTGAGAGATTTGTAGATGAGAAAAACTAAATGCACTCCACTTTTTTATCTTCACTCACACCCACTACTAAATGTACCCTTTTGTTAGCCTTTCAAATCTTGTGGGATGTGAAGAGAAAATAATGTGGTGTATTTAGAAACCTTCTTTCGAGATGGATTTGAAATTAAAAAATAAAACACCTAATTCTCTTCCGAAGCAAACGGAGAAAAGGGTGAGTTTTAATAAAAAAGAATGTTTATATTGGGACAGAATGACAAAAAGTTTAGAACTAAGGGACAATGTCATGAAAACTTTTGTACCTTTCTCTCTTTAATAAAACCATAAAAGCCATCTGCCATGGCAAAATTCTTATTAAATTCTTGCTTTCTTCACTAACTTGGAAGAAGAATTGGCTGGATGGATGCACCAACCAAGCACACAAAGAATTTATGAAATTTCAAGCTGTTGTCAACAATAATTTGGCAAAAGGTGAAAAAAAGAAGGCTGTAGAGAGCCTTTGGAGGTTAATTTTTGTGGCCCAAAGGACCCCATGGCAGGGTAGGGGGCCAAGTGGAGATCCTTTTTCAACTACCCTTTTTAGACCTTTTCTTGCTGGGTTCCAACCGGGTGTTATTTGAGTGGCCACACCAGCTGGACGCTCCCGTTTCATGTGACTGAATTCATTACTCTTCTTCATTGTTTACCTGTTGAAATTACTGACTCCATGTCAAAAAGAGAGAAAAAAAAATCAAATATTTGATCATCAGTATATAAAAAAGATATTTTTTCTGTTTATTTTATAATTGAATGTGAGATGAGATTGTTTAATCTCAAATCTAAACCTTATACTTACAATAATTTTTTATTTTTCATTTGATAAAGAAATTGTTGGCAAAAAAAAGTAAGTTTAATCTTATGAACCTTTTAACTAATATTTGATGTTTGATGAATACGCGTAGTATTAGTTCAGCAGGTAAAAGAAAAATTTTATTAATGAAGGTTTAATTTTTAAAAGGAATATTTAGCAAGTAAAATTTTTAATATATGGCTCGATGTGAGAAGTGAATCTTTGAAATTAGATTCAAATAAAATTTAAAATATTGGATTATAAAAAGAATGACTATTTTTTTTTATTTTTATAAACTTTAGCCAGAAGAAGAAATGATTAGTTTGGAAAAGATAATCAACCCTACAATATTTTATATATATATATATATATATATATATATTTATCACCTTTTGATTCTCCACTCAATGGTTGGGTTGCAAAAAAGGTTTATTCTAACCCTTCTGCTTGAGTCCTCTATTTTTTCAATCCTCAATGAATATATGATATGATTCCAAATCTTTATTACAATTATTAAAGTAATTTGTCAATACAACAATTGCCTTTTATAAAAATTTGGAGCTCTAAATTTGATTGATATGAAAGTAAAACAAATTGACAAATAGAATTAAACTCGACAATGTATATATATTATTTATATTTATGTCATGTAAAATTATGTTTGTGTGACATATAAATATTTTTATTTTATAAATAATATTGAAAATTTGACATCAAGTAACCAGAAAGATTTTACAATGATTTTTTGATTATGATTGATTTTTTTGATTACGATTGAAGTTCAAATTCAAAACTCTTAAATTCAAAATCTAAAGTGAATATTTTGACTTTAAACCCTAATAAAACATAACAGGATTTGCTAAATGGGTAGAATTCCTCAAGGTTTTGATTAGCCACAGCCCACATGGCAAAGCCAAGGTTTCTTTTTCTTCCCACCAACTGATCCACTTTCAAACTCTCCTTGTTTTTCTTAACCACCGCTCCACCTTTCATTTACATTATCTTCTCACCTCTCTTGCAAAAACCATAGCTTCAATCTTCCTCTTCAACCCCATTTCTCCCCATTTTCTGCCATTCCATTCCTGGGAAAACCCCATTTTTCTTTTCTCGCCCTCCAAACAATGGGGAGAATCGGGCTGGAATCAGCAATATCAGATGCAAAGTCACGGTTGGTCCTGGAAATCTGCTCCATGTCTAGCACGCCCGTTGCATGTTCTCACAAGCACCATTTCAGCAGCACTGTTAAGCCACGTTTCATCGACTGGTATCGTCTTCTAGGAGTACGTTTTTTCTTTTCCAGGCTTTTAATCTTCGTCAGAATATTCAACCCTTTTCTGGGTTATTGCATTTGGCTCAGGATCTTCCATTGCAGGTGGCAGAAGATGCAGGAATAGAGCTTATCAAAAGGCGTTATCGTAAACTTGGTAAGCTATTGCCTTATGCCAGAAAATGAAAGTGTTTTGATTTCCATTGTTTGTTGAAAGGATTGTTTTTGTTTTTGTTTTTCTGTGCAGCTTTGCAACTTCACCCGGACAAGAACAAACATCCAAAAGCTGAGGTTGCTTTCAAGCTTGTCTCGGAGGTTAGATTACTTTATTGTCTTTTTGTTCTGTTGGTGGCATTGGAAGTTGGGATGGATTGGATTGCTTGGTAGATTTTTTGTAGTTAACAGTGTATAAATGGATTATGGATAAATTTAGGAAGAAATCTGAGGATTCTGCCATGGAAAATGCTAAAATGATAAAGAAAGGGAAGGTTTTTTTACTATTGACTCTTGACTTCTGAAACAGACGTGAAGCTGTCTGTCCCACTAGACAGAATCATAAAGACAGAAACGTACTCCCCATTCAATATAGTAACAGAACTTGGTCCAATACAATCTCAATTTTAACGGCATCTGCAATGCCAGGTACGAGTATTGTTGGAGTTTGTCCAATCTAATAAGATCCGGCCCATATTACACTCAAGCAGAGCTAGTAAGATAATTTTGCTGGCTACTCAATAAGTGGGGTCAGAGGAATAGAGTCCTTTGCGAGAGATCAGAGGTGGAGCCCTTGAAAGGTTTATGGTGTAGAAGTTCAAGTGAATCCCAGATACCTTTAAGTTAACTTATTATACTATAAATATGCAATATTTTTTCTTATAAAATGTTCCTGAAAATTAATTAAAAAAAACTAATAAAGCTGTGGACATAAACAAATTGTTGCACTCTTATGTGTGTATTTATTTTTCTCTCTTATTTATTTGCGATATTCAATATTTTGACAAGTATGGCAGCATTCATTCTTGCCAATGCACTAATGGATTCAGGCCAAACTCGAGAGAGATCAAACATAATTAGCTCAGAGGAGGGAAAAATGGGTTTTTATTTTCATAGGAGTAAACGAACTCTTTCTTGCTTGCAGGCTTATACATGTCTTTCAGACAATGTCAGAAGACGAGCTTTTAACTCGGAGAGGTTGAAATACTTCTGCATTGAATGCAACAGAATTCCATATTCAAGTGGCAATTCTCTTGCCCGTTCACAACATTCATCAAAGGCCAAGCTCCAGGATCCTGCAAGCTTTTCAAGATCTGGTAGAGTTGTGCAAGGCTTGAAAGATATCAGAGATAGATTTAAAGAGGAAATCAGGGTTATAGAGAACTGTTTGAGGGCGAACAGCTTGTCCAGAAGGGAATCTCCATTGTTTAACCCATCAAACAATCTTTGCCAGAGTAAGATTAAGCAGAAGAGTCAGAGAGAAACCCCCATTTTTGAACCTTCAGATTATCTATTTCATGGCTACCCACACTTGAGGAATCAAATTTACAAGAAACCTGAGAGCTTTTGGAACTTGCAAAGAGAAAGCGTGGAGGTAGGAGGGAAGTATCATTCTCCAATGTTTGAGAACGCATCAGCAGCAGGAATGTTTAGGGGAATGCTCAAGAGCAAATCTGTTTGTATTCATTCATGATCATCATTCTTTAACATCAATCTAGATTTGCTTGATTCAGGCGCACAAGAAATCTACTTTGCTCTGTTTCACAATGTCATAGCAAAACAACATTCCCAAACCAATGGCAGTTATGCACATAAACACCCCCAAAAGGGAAAACTTTTAAGAAAATCCAGATGCTTGATACACAAGTCTTTTCAGTTTTGATTTATGGAAGAAGAAACCAAACCAAAAAGAAACTAGTTCAAGCAGGATAAAAAAACCAGTTGTTATAAGCTCATGCGTAAGCAAAAAACTCAATGTTTGATATATGGGACTCTTTCCAAATTCTACAGTGATTTTGTAATTTGCCGAATCCATCTTGCAAAGGGGTAAGGAAAAAGAGACTATATTTGATATTGATATCAAGTTCAACTTTGCCATGAAACCCCATTTCACCTAACAAAACTCATGTAATTTGCTCGGTATATTACATAAATTCCTTCATGACTATAATAAATGCAGTCTGCTCATCCACTGAACTTGCCCGCATTCTATGCATTCTAATCAACAACACCTGTTCAATGATCAAGATTTTCTTGTCTGTCCCACTACAGACCAGCCTAACCTTCATTTGCCAATTGCTTAATTTCAGGGATTTTGAGAATACCAGCATCTATCAAGGGCTGCAACTCTTCTTTTGCCATTTCATGGACATTGGAGTTGGAGGATTCCCAAAATGCACACACTACCTTGGAACTGGAATTACAACAATGGGACCCGATATCAGCATCTAACATCAGAGATCAAATAGATATTATGCTTTAAACGTGCAAGATTTACAAGGACAAAGGAAAGCAGCTAACCTGTGACCCTGGGCCCACAGTTGACACTTTCCTTCCACAGATTTCTTCCATAATGTGGAAGCAAATGCAGGGCAGTCCAACACTAGTCTCCTTATGGTGCGACTGGAATGGAAATTTTCAAGCACATGTTCTTCCTCGGATTCTTCAGATTTAGGCTTTGCTGCAAGTGCTGCTATTGCTTGATGCAAGTTATTCAACTTTTCATCCAAACTTGGGTGGAGAATACCATCAGAACCCCCCATTGCAACCTGCATTATTTCCAAGATGTGTCAAAGAAATCAAATAATGAGATTAAGGAATAGTTCAATAAAAGAAGACACCATAATAGACTTAAATTCGAAAGGAGAGAGTGTATGAACGTCTAAGTGTAAATCAGACACTACTTTGCGCAAAATACATGTTGTTACAGTTCAGTTATGACACGTTTCCATGCTTCCAGCCTACCCACTAAGATTTTTTTTTTAAAAGAAAAAAAAAAGAATAACTCCAATGGGAAGATCATGGAGAAAAGAGCTGATTACCTCAAAAATTATGTCTTTGCCAAAATTTGATGTAAGCAATTCTCCTGCATTCCCAATGCACACATCAACAAGGTTCTGAAAAACCAAGCATTACACAAGTTAGCCAGAAACAAAAATTTTAATGCCTTCAGCCAAGCTTGATTAATGCATAATTCCAAGCATGAAATATATCCTAGAATAAAGTCCAAAGCATCAATTGTAACAAAAAAAAGAAGTCCAAAGCGTCAAGAATTAGGTACAACAACTGTAACTGGAAGAGGTCAATAAAATGGACAGATAAAGGTTTTTTTTTTAATACGCACAAATAAGGACAGATCACCCTAATTGGGAAGAGGGGCAACAAACCTCAGCAAGCCCACTGCCGACTAGCAACTCCCTCCTCCTTAAGCAGGGATCCTTCTTCCCACCCTCTGCCAAGTGAACATCCTCTGCAGGAGTATCACTTCTAACAGACTCAGTTGCTGTCATATCAGGATCACTCCCAGCCGCCTCTTTACTAGATTCTTCATCCCTTGAAATTTTCTCAGATTTGACTTCTGACTCACTCTGCCAATGCGAAAAAACAAAGTAAATTCTAGTATAGGTTGTTTTCAGTCTAATTAGATAGTTCTACAAAAGATCACTGCTGTTAAACTACCTTAGCACTGAGAGCAGGAACAGATAAATTTAGAGTGGCCAGATCGTCAGGATTTAAATAGCGTGAACAATTTGGATGAAGCAGCTGCAACAGCAAGCGCCTTCCACTCTGAAATTCACAAATGGCAAAACAGATACTGATAAGCAACGTAGAATTACTAACAAGAAAAATAAAGTCAGACGAGCAAAAAGAGGGTCCACCAGGTTCTGTAGCTCCAACAAGTGGCTGAACTTTAGAGATAAGATCCATTCTATGAACACTCTAAATTAAGAGTAAAATAACACCAAAAGTGTTTTACATGATCCTAGCTGATCCAATTCTAAATTTATTGGTTTTGAGTTCAAAGATTCTCTTGATATGTACTTCAGATTATAATGAGGGTATATATATTTTAGTAAAAATTGGACTACCAAAAGCAACTAGAAATTTTTCCATAATTTTTTTATTCCCTTAAAAAGGCCATTATCCCATATTTATTTCCCAACTAAGTTATCTTCTAACAAATTCATTATTATGATAACAGGTTTAGAATGAATAAAAACCTTATCCAAAACAAGTTCTTTCAATGCTGCTTGAAGCTCGTGAATGACAATCTGCAATCAGAAAATTGAAGTCAAACTCTATTAGAAAGCAACATTACATCATAGTATATAGAGAAGTAGTAATGATAGGCTTTGTAGCAGAAACAAACCTTTGTTATAATCTTTGTGTCATCAACCATTGAAACAATGCGGATGAGTACCTGACATTAAATGATACATAATTAAGCTTACAACAAAAATTCAAAATTCTTAATAAAATCGAACTTGGACAACATGCAACAAGTGTTTTAAATCTTAATGAAAGGCATCATAACACATCAGTAATATCATCAGACCAAATGTGTTCATTACTACTTCCATAGTTGAGTCTACCTAAAGTCAATTACATTTCAGACATAGAACCATACAGTTAAATCCAGGAACAAGATAATGTGCTTTCTGTCAGTGAAGTTAGTGACAACTTCAGTTCTTTTTACATGCTAAGAAGGTTAAAAATAAGCCACCAACAAAGATTTCCCCTATAATTTTATCAGGAATATAGCACTTTCTAGCAGAAGAAATCTGAGTGAATAGAATACCAAAAGCAACCCTTACCATACACCCACATTGATCATGAGCTATCTTGCTTATATGGCCTTTCATCCCTTTGATAATTTTCTTTCTTTCCTAAAATAAAACACAATAATGAAGGATGATTCACGAGCTAACAAAAACTAGGAATTCCAGACAGAAATGGTAACATCATTTATGATTAGCTTTTATCAAACTTATTTGACCAACTGCAACAGACCTTTGCACTACCATGCTTTACACAAAGTGCCCCAATCTTAGATCCATTCCGGGTATGGATCATACGAACAAGAAGTGGACCAGACAGCTGTTGAATTACATCTGCAGCAGAGGACTATCGGCAAACACAATTTAGAAAGAGAAAAATTGCATGTCAAAACCAGCACTACAGGCAAGAAAACTCCTCAGAGAATGTTTGAATAATGCATGTTAATGTCATAAATACCTGATCAGCTATGCTCAAATACTCTATTAACACCCTGTGTATCATTGAGTGGTCTACTATTCCTTTTTCAAGGATTGGTTGAATAACTGAACTCATGTGTCGTAAAACAGAAGATTTCTGCAGGCCAAGCTTTGATATTACATCAATTAATCTGAAATTTGATAGAAAAATTTGTCAAAATATGTTCCAAACATGCATAAAACTAAGTTAAATCATGCTCAAAGTAGGATATCACTGTGGAATCACATATATGCAACACACTACCTTAGAAACCCATGCTACCAACAAAGACATGGAAGCAATAACATCACAAAATTTAGATAGTGTCCATCAACTTCCATGATTAGTTTTCAGTTCATTACAACTTTTGAAAGAATACTGTCTTTTGGCCATCCACCATATATATGACAACCATGACAAGAAATTATGAATTTATATATGTTTTACCTGCTTTCTTTGATGGATGCAAGGTCTTTAAACAGATGAAGCTCAGTAGAGTATAATTCCATCAGAAGCTCTTGTTTTTGAGTGACATTTCCCAGTTGATATGCATGCTCAACAACTGCAGAGGGATAAGTAAGGACATCTGATGTCAGCAACACATGTAAAGAGATTTACCTCCTGAAAACCTACAGTGAGATACTTAGATCTGCCTAATGGAAACAAACTAGTTATACTCACGTCAACACGCATAACATGCAAATAAATCAATCTGGCTTAGACACATATGTTTAGCAAATTCACCATTAAATTCAGCTATTTAGGTTAGCAAATAGACTCTAACATACCTACAGATCCAACCATATGCCGAAGAAGAGAAGCAACATGACCTCGGAGAGTGGATATAATCCCCGCCAGCTGTGTTTTAGATGCTGCATGCATTTTGAGGTGTAACATGATGAGACTATAATAATAACAGGGTTAACATCACCTAGAAAAAACTATGCATACTGCTCCATCAAGTAGCATCACCATACCGGTATCGAACATTTTCTTCACCAGATGCACTGCATAGGTATTGCATGCAAGGGTGAGAAGGTGTGGTCGAAGCTCTGCAAATACAGCATCCCTTTCTGTTTGTGAGCAGTACTTAACACAAGTCTGGGGTCAAACAAAAAAAGGTTAGACAACCGTAGAATAGACTAGTGCAGCATAACTATTAGAAACTTAAAGAATAAGCTAAAAACCACCTGCAGAACACGAGAAGAAACATGGGAGCCAGCAATTTCTGGAATCTTTCCCTTCATTTTTTGTAGAGTTTCAGTTATCAGTCTGAGAACAATTCAAGTAACAATTATTAAGAAAAAGAAAGAACAAGCCATATAGGATGATAAATCATTACGTTCGTTCCCAAAAACATACTTTGATCTGTCTTCTTTAGCAATATTCCGACGCCTCATCTTTTCCCACAGAGATGCAAGCTCCTATTACAAAGAAAAAGAAGTCCAACATGCTTTTTAGTCAGTAACTGCCATAAACGCACAGAGTCAGCCATCATATAAGTTCTAAATAACTCCTAACACAGCAAAGCAAACAACGATAAATACTGTTCAATTCAAATTCAACATATTTTCTTTTCCTCAATTCTTAATTCCACAATAAACCACTGTTTGTAGAGTAATAAAGGCAGAAGATAAACTTACTTGTTCAAGAGTGTAATGTGGCTTCCTCTTCTTCTTTCTAGCTTCTGCCAATTCCTGTCAAAAACAAATAAAACGATAAGCGTGAAATAATAGAAAAAGAGCCTGTCTTCTTGGATTTCTATTCACAACAAATAAAGTAACCTTGGCTTGTAGGCGACGCTCTCGCTTCGTAAGCTCTTTATTTTCATTCCCAGATTCTGATTTCTTAAACTTTGATTGATTTGGGTGTTCCTGTTTTTGTTTGGGCGATTTGAAAGGTTTCTTCAACGGTTTGTTTGAAGGATTTTTTGACGGGTTGGAGGCGAGCAGCTTCTGCTTCTTGGCTTTCGGGCTATCCCGCTCGACTTTGGCGCTAGAATTTTGCTTTCTCTTTTTGGGAATTTGTGTCTGTTGGCTCTTGGCCGCCATTGAAGCTTTAGCACTGAGTTGTTTGTGCTGCTTCTTCTTCTTCTCCATCTCCTTTTACGCGGTTGCGGTCAAGTGCGGGTTTTTTCGAGGGTTTTGCGTCTTGTTGGAAGGAGAGGACTGGGCTGGCTGTCATGCTTAAAAATCCAACCAACGATCTAAGGCCTGCGATTTGGTGGGCTTAATAATATTCCCACTCCCGACTGTTCCAAATTTCATTGCAACTCTCCAAAGATCTTATAATTTTATTAAGCACGGAAAAAAATATGTTTTTGTGTTTAACCATGGCAACATAAATTTTAATATGATACAAAAAATTGTATACAGATTTTGAAAAAAATTATGTTTCGTAATTAACTGGATTGACATGAATTTTAACATGAGACAAAAAAACTGTTTAAAGGTTTTGAAAAATGCATTTTACGTTTAGCCGTATCAATATGAATATCGATATGGTATTATTCAAATTTAATACATGTTTGATATGTTTAACAAGTGTAATATTCATTAAACACGTTCAAATAAACTGTGTCTAACACATGTATTACATGATAATTAAATTTAGTTGTTGAATTAAAGCATGTCACACATAATACATTGAGCACGTATAGCACGTTTTATTATATTATTAATGTTTATTATGGACGTGAATAATTATTTTCAATATAAATTATAGATGTAAATGTGCTAGTCTTTTTTCTTGGCTCTTTTGCTATTTTATTTTTTTTGCATTATGTTTTATTTTTAATTGTGTCATCCGTGTTAATCATGTTTACATATGTTAATAGTGTCTAATCTTTTTAGTAATATTTAATTGTATCATGTCATATTATATGAATAATTATAAGCATATTAATTGTATTGTCTCATGTGCAACACATAAAATAAGCATATTGTGCTGTGTTTAAATTCTAAACACATTTTACAATTCATCACATGACATAAAACTAGACATAAATACACTTAGCGATATAAACGAGCCAAGTAACTCGCAAACTATTTTTGTTCAACTTGATAATTATTCAAGTTTGAATCATTTATTTACAAGTTGAATTCGAGCTCAAGTTGCTTGAGTAATTAGTTGGGCCAAATTCAAGTATTTTAATACCTATTATAACGACTCTCAAGTTTAATCAAAATTTTTAAATATGTATTTTTATATTTTATTATTAATTTATCATTTTACTCTTATATATATATATATATATATATATATGATCAAAAAATGATAAATTAAGCCCATTGAGTTAAATTTAAGATTATTGTGTCAAGTTCTAACAACTTGAGTATTTTATCGAATCAAATTTAAACTTTAAAACTTAAATTCAATCGAGCTCGAATGATTTCAATATTTTATCAAATTAAACTCCAGCTTTAAAAATTAAACTTGATGGAACTCAAATTCAATTTTTAAATTTCGAATTTTAATCAATCCAAACTCTTCATGGTATTAGATCGACTAGATTATATTTACCAAAAAACAAAGGATCGACCAGACGATAGCCCTAAATACTAGGGATGGCAATGGGTACCTTATAAACAGGTACCCGACACTACTCGAACCGATTAAGTAGAATTATGGTAGTATTAGTATATAATCAGATTTGGATAGGGTTTGAGTAGTAAACTTATTACTCGTCATGGGTTCGGGGTAGAGTTTAGGTAGTTACCTTATGGTACTAGCTACCCAAACTTGATTAGAAATAATAATTAATTAATATGATATTTATATTATTTATATATAAATTGTTTATTATTAATATTGTATTTAATTAAATTAATTCATCAAATATCATAATAATGATTTTTAACTTTAATTTATATTTATTGGTTAAATTAAATTTATTAACTTAATTTTTTTTAAATAAATTATTTTAAAATTAATTTTAAATTTAAATTTGAAAGTTAAACTTTGACTTAATAAACGGATATTTAACGAGTTCAAATAATTAAACGAATATTTTTTATTTTATAGGATTAGAATTCAAATAACACAAATCAAAATAGTTGAATTCAGATTTTATATATTCTAATCGAATTCGGATTCAGATATCTCAAAATTAACGAGTATCCGACTTATTCACATTCATACTAAAAACACCGGCAAATGTAAGAGATTCGTTGACTTGAAGATGTTGTGTCCATTGAAAAATTGCCAAGTGTAACGAATGACTTGCTGTCCGTACATGGTGTTGAGGCTTATAATTGTTCTACTTTGGCATGGATGAGGTTTGTGGGCCCAGCATCTTGGGTAGGAATGAAAAGACTCAGATGGCCCCGCCGACTGACACGTTGGGAAGTCGCTTTCATGGAAGAAATCTGTGGTTGTACGCTTCAATGTCACCAAGCGCTTTTTAGGCTCGTGATAAGTCTCGCGCTACATCGCACCACAAAAAGTGGATTGCGAGCGACGGTTGTCACGTGACATTTCCATCTCAATCTATCACTTTTTATCCTGCATTTGTCTTCTTGCAGCTTTATTATTATTTTTAATTCATTTTTAATATAGTAAAATTTTTTTAAAGGTATATAAATAAGATTAAGAGATTATTAAATATCTGATTTTTTTATTTTTCTATATATCAATAAATGATAAAGTGACCAACAACTAATTGACGTGGATGGTAAGCGATCTTCGTCCCTTAAGTAAGGTCAGAATTTGAATCCTGACTTGTGAATGGAGTGCCAGTGTTGGGAGGGAAACAAGCCTAACCACGCTATGCTTCTTCCGACTCCGGAATAGTCACTGAATGTGGAAACCAGAGGATTTCGACCAAAAAAATAAATGATAAAGTGAAAACCAAAGATATTAGTAAAATATTAAATTAATACTATTGAAAATAAGATAAATGGATGTCGTTAGTTTGACATATATACCATAAGAAAAATTATCCTATACACTGTCATTGGAGTTTTTTAACTCCACAAGCGGAGTTAGGATGATGACATGTGTCCCATTTTATTTATTTTTTATTTTCTTAATATTTTTAAAAGACACATATCATCATTCTAACCCCGCTTGTGGAGTTAAAAAACTCCATTGACAATGGATAGAATAATAATCCATAACATAAACACATAAACATTTAATTAGAAGAGATTAGGTTATAAATAATAAAAATTAATCAAAATTATGAAAAAGATCAAAAATTACTTGAAAGTAAATTATTTGAAAATATAGCACAATTATTGAAAAAGCATGTTATCTAGTATAAGAATGAGTGGAGGAGAAGTATAATTTTCATCTTGACGATTTAACATGAAGTTATATATTGATTCATTTAGCTTACTTCAATATTATAACAAAGATTTTGGATATGATGATAATTTTAAGCTATATGCACCAATTTATTAATTTAAAAACTTTGTGATGATGTATAAAATAATCTTAATTTATTTAATAAAGATTTATGTTTCGCCGATTTAACATAGGTATTAATTTTTTATAATTGAATTAGGTTAAACTATCTTTTATTTTTATTTAAGGAAAGAGATTCAATTTTTTTTTGAATGGGAGGGATCAAGTTACACCGGTGTAAAACTAGATAGTTTTACACCATTTTTTGACAATTGATTTCAAGTAGATTTATGGTTGAGATTAAAACTCTCTCTTTCCTCAAAATCAATTGAATGAAATTCTCTTTCCTTTTTTAATTTATTTCTTTTGCCTTTTTTAAGTATCTTATTATTGTCAAATCTTTTTTTTCTTTTCCTTTATTAATTATCTTATTATTGTCCAATCTTTTCATTTATTAATATATCCTAACGAGAAGACATTAGTTCTTAACAAAAGATATATTAGAGAATAACTCTTATAAGCATATATCAGGTAGCCCCTCTTATGCCTCCTCTCATTTGCTAAGAAAGCTGAGAAAGGTTTACGTTCATGAGCAATTTACTGGTGTTTAGCAAATATGATTCCTTCATTGTCCCAACAACATGAAGGAATCTACTTGAAATCAGTTTTATTCAGCATGCAACACTTCGAATTTCATTCTTCCTCGGAACATTATCAGGAAGATTTGTTTAGTTGAGCAAAATATTGGTAATGATCATGTATATAGGGAGCTAAGTGTAAATTGGCGGTTGGGAGATAACATTTTTTGTTTGATGTTCTTTCATTGTTTTTCTACTTCTGCAGCTTGTTTCTTTATAGCAGGTCATTTCCTACTTCCCTTAGGATAAATACAGATCTCAATTATCCCCAAAAAAAGGGTAAATTTAAATTTGCTATCAAAACTAATAGTTAACATAATTGCTCAAATCTATGTTTGAGTTTTTCAATTACTTGTTTACATTTCTTTTGCGCTACTTAGCCATCAAATAGAGCAAGACGAAAAAAAATAAACTGTCACTAAAAGGAGAGGGATGAGAAGAAAAAAAAAATCCTGCTTGGGATAGCTAAGAAAATTTTCGTCCCATTCTTCCTTGATTAATATTTCGACGACATGAAGTGTTGCATGCTGAATAAAACTGATTGGATTAATTGAAAAAAAATTAAAAAAGGAAAGAGAATTTCCTTCAATTGATTTTGAGGAAAGAGAGAGTTTTAATCTCAATCATAAATTTACTTGAAATCAATGGTCAAAAAATGGTGTAAAACTATCTAGTTTTACATCGTTGTAACTTGATCTCTCCCCTTTTTTGAATAGTACATTTTTATTCAATCAAAGCTATAAGAGAAATTCTATTTAGGCCTATTTTTTTCTTTTTCACACCTAATTTTACTCCATGAGTTACTGTTCATGCAAAGGAAAAAAAATGGGTATGAGGCTAAAAAAGATGGGTGTATTTAAAATTTTTCAATTTACAATCATAATTAGTATAATATAATTCATGATATTGAGACTCTAATAAAAAATTTCAAAATCTCAAAACCTTCTCATTGTCACTAAATTAATGCCTCATTGGCTCAAATTATGCTTTTTAAAATACAAAGATTATGAACCAACGTTAACAAAATGCTCAATTTTCAATTAAGTCAAAATTTTATTGACTTAAAAGGGATAAATGGCATTATTCTTAATCATTTATTTTCTTTTAAGTTAATTACTCATTCAATTGTTTATTATAATTTTTAATGAAACTATCATTACAAAAAATTATATTTATAATCAAACATTATATTTTTATATAAAAATCAACTAATTAAATTAAATAAACAAACTAATAACCAATAACTTAAGTCACATATATTTGATAAATTTAATACAAAATTAGATTAAACGCATAAGTGATAAATTTTACACCTAAAATTTCAGGATTTCGAGAGCTCTTCAAAGACAAAAAGTAATTGACAAAATTCATATAACTTTAAAAATGAGAACAAAAAACCCAACCAAATTAAATAAGTAGTTTCGTGTTAACACAATACTTATCAAACACATCACACATGTAAGTTGTCTTATTGATTTTTCCATCTTTACTCAAATTGATGTGACTTGTTAATAAAATATTGGTTGCCAATAAAAATATTGGTTTCATAATCTTGTCTTGATTGATAAATAAACAATTAATGCACAATGAAAATGTTGATACAACAAGAAGTGATATGTTTGTTTAGCTTCCCTTTAACCGTACACATGAACTTGGTTTTCTTCAAGTGTAAGCTCAATGCGTTGTCCTTGTCAACAAATTATAGTCATATTTTTACTATATTTTATTGAAAATGCCCTTACAAACAAAAATAAAGAAAAAAAATGATAGTCAACTTTTTTGGTAGAAACTTTACTCAATTACATTATTAAATATACATATTTTTCAATGTAAAAATAAAAAATATATTAAAAATAAAAATATAAAAATATTATAATAAATAAACAAATCGAATTAAATGTGAAAGTTAAAATTTTAAAATATTAACAAAATTCGATCTAATCTAATTTATAAACATTTTTTAATGTAATTATCAGACACAATATTCTCTAAAGCAAAAAGTTGAAGGCAAAGTCATCAAGCCAATAATACTCCCAATATAAAATTGTTTGGATAGCTTCAAGAAGAAACATTTGTCATAATCAAAACTAATTTACACGTAGAAGAAAAAAAACACATACATCATATTTGATTGAATTCAAGCAACTAAAAGTATAAAAACCACAAAGAAAATGATTAAAAGGCTTAAGTCAACTTATTTAACTTTGATTGATAACTATTCTTTATATTTTCACTTTTTTTTAAAACATAATTATTGATTTAAGTTAAATTTGATAAATTTAGATATGATTTGATCACATGACACAAAAATGACATAAATAAAAAAAATAAAAGTAGTACATATTAAAATTCAATAAAAATTTAAACAAGAACACAAATTAAATATAGATAATTATCTCATACATTATCAGTAAAATTTTTTGACTTCACAATTTAGATTAAGATGATGACACATATTTTATTTTATTTATTTGTTATTTTTTTAAATATTTTTAAAACACATATGTCATTATCTTAAATATACGTATAGTTAAAAAAAACTTCAATAAAAGTTTTTGGGATATTAATTGATTATATATATAAATTGTTAGATCTAATTTAAATGTTGAAACAGGCGATGTAAAATTAAACTTATAAAATAGGGTAATTGGGTATTGGAATATGGTAGATGTCAATGTCATAATAAAACAAAAAGAGAAAAAGGCGAAGAATTTGAATTTATTGAACTTTTAATTTTCCTATCCTTAAATCATAGGAAGCTTCCGGTTCCAACCTTTTAATCTCCTTGCCCGCTCTCTGCTCCAGAAATTCTGGCGATATAAAAAAAGAAAAAAAATTCCAGACACGGTTTGAAAGTATCAAGCCGTTGCAGCGTCAAAGTGCGACACGTCATTGACAGACCACAAAACGACCAAGTGTGGACTTTACCCACTTATCCAATCCACTTAATTTTCCATTTTCAGTTCCATAAACCAGCAGGATTTAATAATTTTAAGTAAGATATAATAATAATTTTAAGCACGATATAATAATATATTAAAATTATATAAAAATGAAAAAATAAAAAAATTATATTTAATGTATTTATATAAAATTTTAAAGAAAATTTTCATATTTAACGCTGCAGCGATATAATTTTACATGATGTGATCGAATTTTCAGCAAACTCTCGGTTCTTATCCTCTACATCAAAACGCTGTCTCAACAACTTTCACCGAACCATAAATTTCTTTCCACGTAATCACTAAATCCGGTGCTCATTAATTACAACCCGGTTTTACAGGTTCCCGGCTGCACCTAACAATAGCTTAAAGAAGATTTAGCCCCACGGACTTATTGTTTCAGGAAAATTATAAGCACTTGGGCATATCAATATAGTAATAAGTACACCTTCTTATCAAGTGATAGGTCCGTGTAACCCAGCGACACTGCAAGAATGCATCGAGAAAAGTGAGAACTCACTTTCTCGCTCTCTTCTTTATCTTTTTCTTTTCTTTTCGAATTTTTATTTTCTTTTAATATTAGAAGCTTTTATTCTACTGTTTTCGTTGAACGCCAAGCATGAAATTGGAACCGCAAACCCTAGAGATCAGTCCGAGGACGACCGATTTTCCACGTTAAAAGCCTGCTCTCTCTCTCTCTCGGCAGCCGCTAACTTCCAAGAGACGCCGCCGTTTCAACCACCTCGTTTCTTTCTCTTCTTCTTTAATTCAACCTCTGACTTTTCGTTTTCAACTCTCTGTCTCTCGCTTTCGCTCTCTTCTTTCTCTTTTTGTTTAAATCGTAAACCCTAACTCCCTGATTTGAAAAGCTCGTATGTTCTCGATCTGCTAAGCTTTTTGTTTTGCTCGTTTGAAATTGAGAAGAAATGTCGTCTCTTAGCAGAGAATTAGTGTTTTTGATTCTCCAATTCCTTGAAGAAGAAAAATTCAAGGAGACCGTTCACAGGTAAGTGTTTAAATTCATTTTGTTTTTTTTAAATTTAATTTTGTTTTGTTTCTGTTGTCGTTTTATTTGGAGTTTGTGTCGTTTTTGGTGGAGCTTGCAGGTTAGAGCAAGAGTCAGGTTTCTTCTTTAACATGAAATGCTTCGAAGAGAAAGCTCTCGCCGGAGAATGGGACGAAGTTGAGAAATACCTCTCTGGATTCACCAAAGTTGACGATAATCGATATTCAATGAAGATCTTTTTCGAGATCAGAAAGCAGAAGTATCTAGAAGCTTTGGACAAGTAATCTCTGTTTTTTTTTTTAATTAATTTGAATGATATTGGCGTAATCTTATATAATAATTTTTTTGTTTTGGTTCAGGCATGATAGAGCTAAAGCTGTTGAGATTTTGGTGAAAGATTTGAAAGTTTTTTCGACATTTAATGAAGAACTTTATAAGGAAATTACGCAGCTTTTAACGCTGGAGAACTTTAGGTAATTAAGTTTGCGGAATTTGATGGTTGGTTATGGATGTAGAATTATAAGTGGTTTAAGATATTTGTTTTTGATATAATGTAGGGAAAATGAGCAGCTATCAAAGTATGGTGATACTAAATCAGCTCGGAGCATAATGCTGGTTGAGCTTAAGAAACTAATAGAAGCGAATCCCTTGTTCCGGGAAAAGCTTGTTTTCCCTACTTTGAAGGCATCACGGTTGCGGACTTTGATTAATCAAAGGTGAATATACGTTTGGTCACATGACATTTTCTTGGTTTTAATTATGATAAATGGATGATGTTGAACCTGACAGATTGTTTATTTGCAGTTTGAATTGGCAACACCAGCTATGTAAGAATCCTAGGCCTAATCCAGATATCAAAACCTTATTCACTGATCACGGTTGCTCGCCTTCAAATGCTGCTCGAGCACCTACTCCAGTAATTCTTCCAGTTGCAGCAGTTGCTAAGCCTTCAACTTATGCTCCAGTTGGAGCGCATGGTGGAGTATGATCCTAATTTTACAGTAGTTTGAATCATGGCTGTTGTTGATGCATGCTTCTCGTGCTGACTTTAAAAATGTCTTTGTTTCCTGTTATAATATTGCAGCCTTTTCCTCCTGCTGCTGCTGCAAATGTTAATGCTATAGCCAGCTGGATGGTAAGTGCCAATCATTCTTCATCGGTCCAATCTGCTGTCGTTGCTGCTTCTGCATCATCATTGCCTGTTCCTCAAAATCAAGGTAAAACTAATGTTCCTATTGTGGTTGGAATTTTGGCAGTTGGGTACATAATGGTAGCTAAAGTTCATCTTTTAAGGATGGATACTTTTCAGTTTTTATTTTTTCCCTCAAATATTATATACATGTGAGTAGAATTTCTGTTACATATATCACAAATTTGGATTATATCTATCCTTTGCATTTTCTGCTCTCTCTGTTAATAAAGATGTGGGGATCATCTTGATGAAGGGGAGTCTAGTGACTCCAGGACTTGGGTTGTATATACTCCTTAAACTTGATTTAAGTTTAATTTAAAGATGGACATTCTGTTTAGTCTTAAATCTTGATATGGAATTGTCAGTTGTTAAAATAATATATCTGAGATATATAATTTCCTTCATATGAAATGGCTTAAACGAGTGCCTAATAAACAGAATCAAGGAAAGAGAAAGGAGAGGAACGGGGTGGGGGGAGGGAGATTGTAACCTTTTTTCTTGTTTCATTAATCCCTTAGATATAAACTAACCTGATTTGATTCTGAATGTTACTTTGGTTTCAGTTTTGAAACATCCAAGAACTTCAAATACACTTGGAATGATTGAGTATGGAAGCACTGATCATGAGCAATTAATGAAACGGTTGAGGTCTGCGCAATCTGTTGACGAGGTAAATCTTCCAGAGCTTGTATTCTTTTATGGCAGTTCTAGATACTTCCCACATATTTTGCAACTATGCTTTAATATGTGATAATCAATTACTGGTATTCTTAATTAATGTGTTCAGGTCACATATCCTGTTCCTCCTCAACAAGCTTTATGGTCATTTGATGATCTACCCAGATCTGTTGCATGTACCATTCACCAGGGATCCAATGTGACAAGCATGGACTTCCATCCTTCTCATCATACGTTACTTACTGGTAAAATCAGTGACAACTTTACAAACTATCTTACCTAGAGTTATTTTAGATAAAAAATTCATTCCTTTAGTTTTGTTGCAATGGATTGTATTTTCTCATCTTGCTTTATGCATCTTTCTCAATAGTTGGTTGTAGCAATGGTGAAATTTCCTTATGGGAAGTTGGCATGCGAGAGAGGTTGGTGTCAAAACCATTCAATATATGGGATATGGCCGCTTGTTCAGCTCCATTTCAGGTTGATATCGTATCTTTGACTAAAATAAATTCATATTTTATTACTGAAAGTTTTAGGATTACTGATTCACATAATTAAATTGAATGAGATAAATAAGTCTGAATATGTGACGACAGTTCTATTTTCTATTGATTGGTGTCTATAAAGGCATGTTACTTAAGTTGTTGCAGTTTTAATATTCAAAAATTGTTTTCTGTTACTGAAGAATTGGCCAATCTTCTTTTTAAAATATTTTTCTTCTCTATCAAATCAATACTTCAAGTACAATCCATGTCCTGCTGACTCAATCAAGTGAGTTGTTTTTTTTCTTCTTCTTCCCCTCTTCCTATTTTCTTTAAATGTTCTTGAAACATGATAAGGTTCATAATTTTGCTTGATATTTCTGGAATGCTGGAATTCTGGCAAAATATATCTGTTAGTATTATAATTGAGAATCTCATGCAGGCTAGTATTGTTAAAGATTCATCCATATCTGTAAGCCGTGTAGCTTGGAGCCATGATGGAAATTGGATTGGTATGTGTTGTAAGAGTGATTTACCTCTATTAAGTCCAGTTTTGGGCTTCTTTATTGAACTTCTCTTGTTGCAGGAGTTGCATTTTCGAAACATCTTGTTCATTTGCATACATATCAAGGGTCTAATGATCTACGTCCACATCGAGAGGCATGTTTATAATTCATTTTCTTATACTTTGCTTAAGGAGGCATTGCTTTTAAATATAGACTGATAATTGCCATCTGATTTCCGATAGATTGATGCCCATGTGGGTGGTGTAAATGACTTAGCTTTCTCTCATCCAAACAAAAAACTGTGTGTTGTAACTTGTGGAGATGATAAGTTAATAAAGGTGAGGGAAGTGAAAAAGAAATAGACTGTTTATTCTTTTTTCTTTGAACTTCATGTGTTCTCAGTTTCAGTAACAACTGTAGGTGTGGGATTTCATCGGAAATAAGCTGTTTAGTTTTGAAGGCCACGAGGCACCTGTTTATTCTGTTTGTCCTCATCAGAAGGAAAATATTCAGGTAGGCAGTTTCTTAATTTACCCTTTAGGGAAAGTACTTTATTGTGGATAAGCTGATATTTTGATGTAGAAGTACTTAATATTTTCTGCAATTGGCTAGTACCTGTTGGTTAAGGAACCATGCGATGCAAGTTTAGTGTACTCTGATCTATGAGAAGAAAAGATGGCAGCTTTTTGTCAGTAATTTGTACAACTACTAAATCTGTGCCATCACATTTTATGAAGGAAAGCTCTATTGTAGATGATAATTTGTGCTATTTTTTTTTTAACTTTGCATGCTGGAATTTCTTCCCTGCATAAGATTAGAAGACAGTGGTGCCTCTGCATTTTTTGTCATATCTCTTCTACAAGTCTAGAAAAACATTTTGCATCGATGAGGGTCACTGGGCCTTATTTTGTCTCTATATTTAATCTGTTTCATGCGTTAATCAGCTTTTATCAGGTCTGAGCTCGATAAATTTGTTGTAGCATAGAAAACAAAATAGTGTATTTTTTCAATTGTGACTTATGTTGCATTAAGCTATTTCATGAACTTCTGTCATATTGTGGCAGTTTATATTTTCAACTGCTCTTGATGGCAAAATCAAGGCTTGGTTGTATGACAATATGGGCTCTAGGGTTGACTATGATGCTCCTGGACAGTGGTGTACCACGATGCTATACAGTGCCGATGGTAGTAGGTAAGCAGTATCCACAATGATTAGCCTTTTTCTCCTAAACTGATGTTACAAATGTCATTGGCCGTATATGAAATGTAACAAATTAACAATATTCTCGCTAATTCAGATTATTCTCTTGTGGGACAAGTAAGGATGGGGATTCATTTTTGGTTGAATGGAATGAAAGTGAAGGAAAAATAAAGAGGACATATTCTGGTTTTAGAAAGAACTCTACTGGTATAGTACAGTTTGACACAACAAGGAATCGCTTTTTGGCTGTTGGTGATGATAGCCAGATTAAATTTTGGGATATGGACAATACAAATATTCTCACCAGCACAGATGCTGAGGGGGGACTTCCGGTTAGCATCTCAATTTTCATTTGAGCTTCCCTTGTTATGCATCTTTTGTAGATTGAATGAATAGATACTTTGATTTCAAATTGTTAACTTACTTGATATTGGGATGGTATAGAGTCTTCCCAGATTGAGATTCAACAAGGAAGGAAATTTGCTTGTTGTTACTGCAGCAGACCACGGATTCAAGGTTCTTGCAAATTCCAGTGGTCTTAGAGCATTAAGGGCAATGGAGGCTCGATCTTATGAAGCATCCAGAACACCACTTGAGATGAAGGTTATATCTTCCATCCCTATTCTATCTTGCTTTGCATTTCTTTATGTTATGAACTTCTATTTACTGGTTGGTTTTTTGCTTGATAATGGATCAGGTATCTAGTTCTGCTATGGGTACAAGCAACAGTCCAGTTGTTAGCAAAGTAGAACATGTAGACAGTCCCGCCAGGCCTACTCCTATTATTGTATGTGTTGCACATGCACTAGCTTTGCTTTCTGCTGATAGTTTATGTTTTGGTTAGAAAATGTCAATTTCTTCACACATTGGAAAACATAAAAAATTGTCAAAATAAAGTTGAGAGATTGTACAGACCTGTTGCTCAATGCAGTTTAGTTTGCTTGTCTTTGGATGCAATTTTTCTAGTTTTTCAAACTAGCATGTAATTCTAATTACAATATCTTGTAGAATGGAGTTGAAGTGATGAGTAGAGGCATTGAAAAGCCACGAAATTTGGAGGATGTGTCTGATAAAGCCAAAACTTGGGAACTAACTGAGATTGTTGACCCTACTCAGTGTCGAACGGTCACCATGCCAGACAGCCTGGATACTGCTAGCAAGGTTTTACTTTAATATAATATTTTTGTTCTCTTTTTTTTTTTTTTTTAACATTATCTTTCAGGACTATCTTGTCCGGTTTATCATTTTTATGATTATTAAATTGCTTGCATACCAAGGTTGCTCGACTTCTTTACACAAATTCCGGTGTTGGGGTTCTTGCTCTTGGGATGAATGGGGTCCAAAAGCTATGGAAATGGAGTCGCAGTGAACAAAATCCTAGTGGCAAGGTTGATTTATACTTTGCAGACATTCATATATAATTTATTCTTTGAAATATGCATGCAAATTTACATACAAAGGTTTGTGTGCCTTTTTTTCCTTGTGTAATTTTTTTGTCTTTTGTGGTTTTATAGGCCACTGCTAGCATTGTTCCACAACATTGGCAACCAAACAATGGTCTTCTTATGACTAATGATGTCCCAGATAATACTGAAGATGCAGTTCCATGCGTAGCTCTGTCAAAGAATGACTCCTATGTAATGTCTGCGTGCGGTGGGAAGGTTTCATTGTTCAATATGATGACATTCAAGGTAAATTAGTGTGTATTTTGGCATCTTTCAGTTGTTAATGCCAGATTTGGAATTAGAGTGGGTTTCTTGCCAACTTTGATTCCATCTTTAGTGATCTTTTACTTGATATTAAATTGCATTGGCAGGTAATGACAACTTTTATGCCACCTCCTCCAGCTTCAACCTTCCTGGCATTCCATCCTCAAGATAATAATATCATAGCGATTGGAATGGAAGACTCAGCCATCCATATTTACAATGTCAGGGTGGATGAGGTACATGATTTAAGTATATATTTATATCATTCACTGATAGCAGTGCCTTTTGATTTTCAAAATGAAAAGAGGTGCTTTTCTTCCTGTAGGTCAAGACCAAATTGAAGGGTCATGAAAAACGAATCACTGGTTTAGCATTTTCCAACAGCCTTAACATCCTGGTCTCTTCTGGTGCTGATGCTCAGGTATGTTTCACCATCAAACCTCTTTGTGTCTGGTTGTGTAGACTTGTGCCTATCATTATTTCTATTAAAAACGTGGTTAATGTTGAAAAGAGATTAGATATATTTATTTCTGCATTTGCTTTGTCTGGTTGCCTAGATGAAAAGAGTAATTATAGAAGGTTGCAATATGTCTGATATTGAAAATGATATTATTGTATATAAATTCCTTTCTTAATGGTTCCAATGTTTATGTTCTCGCCTCAGAAACAAAAGAAATTGATTTCACTTGCCTGCGAAAAACTTCTCTCATTGTCTCGCATTATGCCATAAACATTTTTATTGCTTCATGTTTTCTCCGGTTTGTATTTTCTCTTCTAGTTGCTAGATAGTTGTGATCAGTTGTTGTTATTGTCCTCTATTATGGCTGATGTTATTGGCTTCTCTTTTGCAGCTTTTCTTTTGGAACACTGATAACTGGGAAAAGATAAAATCAGTTGCTCTTCAACTGCCAGCTGGAAAGGCCCCTCAAGGTGACACTCGAGTGCAATTTTACTCTGATCAAGTTCGCTTGTTAGTGTGCCATGAAACACAACTTGCGCTATATGATGCTAACAAGATGGAACGCACACGGCAGGTAAACTGCTACACCTTATGTAATGAATTTAAATATGCAGTGAACAAACTCTTAATGTTCTATTAAATTGCAGTGGATGCCACAAGAAGTACTTTCTTCACCTGTATCTAGTGCAGCATGTTCCTGCAATAGCCAACTAGTTTATGCTACTTTTACTGATGGTAACATTGGAGTATTTGACGCTGATATTTTGAGGCTCAGATGTCGTATTGCACCATCTGCTTATATCTCTCCAGCTTTGTCAAGCAGGTAATGCATACCTTCGGTTTTTTTTTCAGTGTACACACAAGTAACTTGGGTTCTGCTAACGTGAAACATGCATGTGAGGTCTTACTTCCAATTTTAATGTTCTACTGTGACAGCCAAAGTGTACACCCACTTGTTGTCACGGCACACCCGCAGGAAGCCAATCAGTTAGCCGTGGGACTGACAGACGGCTCTGTGAAAGTCATAGAACCCTCTGAGGCGGAGAGGAAGTGGGGACTGCCTGTGCCTGTCGATAACGGAACAGAGAATGGCAGGACAACGTCATCCACCACTAACACTTCTGAGCAGCTGCAGAGATAAACATTAACATCCCCTTTGCTTCATAATTTGTAAATCATCCATGCATAATTTGTAGTTCTTCCATTTGTATGTGTCTAATTATATATGTTTGAACATAGGGAAAAAATGTTAGATTAAACGAGCAAGATATATTAATGTTACATATATGTATATTGGACGCTAATCTCTCTGATAAATGTGGCAATCGATTGCTGTCTTAAATGATCAGCTACTTTTGAGTCAATGCAGTTCGGATTTCAAGTGCATTACAAGTAAGAAGCTCACAACTCCTTGCTTCTAGGATTCTGTTCTGCTGGTTCTGCTATTTTAACTTACTCAAAAAAATTAACTAAAAAAGGGAAATTGGAAAAAAAATCAAAATGTTTGGAGACTCCCAAATCAACAATACCCATTGCCCGTATACTAACTGGCAGTGCTTTCAAACCTCTTGGAAATTTTGGAAGATATAATGTTGAATAAAAAGTTATAATTTCGCAAGTGCATGAATTAAGGTAGTATAATTTGCAAGTCTAAAAGTCAATTTTACAAAGATTTGTCAAATTTATTTAATTTAAATTTAACTACTTATGTCCTAAAAAAAATATGAAAGTAAAAAAAAAATCTAATTATAAATAAAAAAAGCCTAGGAGTTTGATTTCACTAATACATTGTAATTTTATGTCTTCAATCTTAAAAATTTCAATTCAATTCTAAGATTCATTTTTCCTAATATATGATTATTTTGTTTGATCGTAGCTATAATCAAGTACTTTTAATTGTTTAATTACCTATGATGTGTAGCACAATTAATGATTAAAAATCTATTAAGATTAGAAAAACAAATAAAAGAATCAAATAAATGTTCTAACTTGATGTATGATTCAAATATTTATTCAATCGTTCAAGAGAGCTATACATGACTTAGGATATGATGTGTACCCTTACCATATCTCAAACAATTAATTTATTTATATTAAAGATGGCTAATCAATAATACAAATTAAAATATTGAATTAATCACAATGAAAAAAATTAGATTTAAGAATTAATCAATTAATTCATAAATACATAAAATATGCAAGTAGACTTAATCAAATTCCTAGTAAATATAATTAGCTCATGTTCATTGTAGCAAAACAAATTATCATATTAATAAATATAATGCCTTGAAAAAACATTAAACTAAGTTAAAATTTATAACTATAAAATATTAAAAGAAGGTTGCTTAAAGCCAAATCTAATGCCCATGATGACACGTTTCGGACAAAAGCCATAAACAGCAGCTCTTTTACTCATTCCAACAAGCAATTTACTGCTTTGTTCAGCCACTCTTCTCCACGGCAGTAAACCACGTTTTTCCAAATATGTTTCAACAGCAAATAAGCTGCTTCTTCACTTGCAGCTCACGGTTCAACTGCGTCCAAGCCAGCAACGGTTCTGCTCAGGTTTCAGGCTACAAATCCTCCACGTTACTGCACTTCTTTCGAGCTGCAAATCTCACACAGTTCCGCACTTGCTTCACCGGTTCAACAGCTTGTGGTTCTTCAAACTTGAAACAACTCTTTTCCTTTTCTCCAATTTTTGTTGCAAAGAGTTGCTCTGCAAATTAGAGAGAAACAACACAGCAAGAAGAAAATATCACAGTTCACAACTCTAGCCCAAAACCGAGACCTCCTTAACTTCCACCCCTTTGGCTGCTCTTGCTTCTTAAGTTTACAGCCGCCCCCATCTATTTGTCTTGTAATTAAAATATAAATAATATAACAAATATATTATTATCAAATAACAATGTGCAATGACAAAGATAATGTACTGCATGTATTTTTCTTGTAAATCAATGGACTCAGCAGCAAATAGCAGGGATTGAATCATTGATTGAAGTAAAAAAGGAAGCTGAGAGAAGAGCTGTATGCTGCGGGAATTGCACAAAGGGCCCTTGTGATGAGGGGATGAAGCTTTAGTTTGTTGCATAATCTCACAGATGATTGTTCTTTTTAGTCGAAAACAGATTTTGCAAGAGTTAGAATGCAAGGCATTGTAAAGAGCAGGGCTAGTGATGAAAGGACATTTCCTAGGAGAAATGAAAATGCAGTGAAGAATGAGAGCTGGGTTGATGAGAGAGAATAAAGCATTGGACTCTTGGAAAAAGAGGCAGAGAAAGAACACCAGCAATTAAGTTTCAATGTAGTGCTAGAGCTAAGTTTCGAATTTCAGACTTGCAGAGTTCTCACGCCTTGAAGGTAGAAACATGACCATTTAAGTCAATGCTCAAAATCCCTTTCTCATTGAATTTGCTATTCAGAATTTTATGCTAACTGTGCCAGATTGATTTCATCTGGAAGTCTAGACTCCAGAACTGTTTCTGCAGTTTCTCCTCCTTGCATTATATTTCTTGTATGCAAAACAAGAAGACAGCTGCGTAGTGGAGAAGTGGGCACATTGTCCTATATCTTTTTTCCGGAAGATGCTTCCCTTTGTAGGGCCCTAATTCAGCTGTGTCCAAGGAAAAATGATACAAGACAAAAGCTCCTATTTTTGTGTTTTTTTCCCATCGGTCAGCACAAATTTATCTATTTATAAAATTTTCTATTTAGGATTACGGTACACCTGGTTACGTTCGGATCTTGTCACTTAGGCCTCTTCTTGCTATTTGGAATGAAATAATGGACTGTGGTTCAGCTTGATCATTATTGCTGGTAGCATTTCAATATCGGATGAGCTCAAACATGACATGTTCATGACTGGGGGCAAGAATTCAGTCTGAATCCAATCCATGATTCGTAGGAAAATTTGTCAACGAGATTAAAATATTGTTTAGATTGATTAGATTTTGTTACAAATTACAAGAGGTTGATATTGCTTCCAGCTTATCTCTATGTGAGGTCTAGAATCGACTAACCCTGTATTTTTCTTAGTATAAGGAGAGGTATTAACTGTTCACTAAGATCTCCAGGGATTTTTTTTTTAATAATTGAGAGATGAGTTTGAAGTTGTTCGGGATAGAACTCAAACCTTACAGCATATCACAATTATTTTTTAATCATTTGATTAAGAGATTGTCACCTGATCTTGAAGATTCTAAAAAAAGAGAAACTTTTACACTATCATATCTAAATTTGCTTTTTTTTTATCTTATATTTTTATCAATGTAGAGATCATGTAGCATCCGGGCATTTGAGTTGAGTTGGTGCATGATCCCTTCTCAAAAAATAATGTCCGAATCCCATCTTCAAACAAAAAGAAAATGTATAAACATCGTATATTTATATTTATAAGCGATCATTTGCTAAATTTTAGCTCAAATGACTTGAGTTACAAGATGTGATTATGAGTATCTTTTCTATGAAATTGTGGTAATTTAAAGGGTCAAACAATTAGTTTGTACAGCTCTGAATAATTTTAGGTTTGAATCCTTCTATAAGCTTAAGTAATGTTCCTTTATAGCTGTCCCTAATGAGCTTTGAGTTGTTCCGACATCCAACAGGCCAAGAATTCTTGGCGTAGATAATGCTACCTCCCATGTTAAGCAAGGGATCTTGATCATAAAAAATTGTTTTAATGGTTATTTTTTCAAATATTATAGGACTTTTTTTCCTGCTTTCTTTTTATTTGGTGTCCTAATTTTAATGATCATTTATATAACTGAAGTATTTCATTATGGAGAAAAGAAATATAAACACTAAAATTTGAATTTCATATATGTAGAACTTTTGTTTTTTTAAAATGTAAATTTGACCATTTAAAGATCTTTTGACTGTTGCTAATTGATAGCTTCAAGTAATGCTTGAGAACTATTGCTTATTCACATTACTTGCCACATTCTCCAAAAATTCCCATAACCTTTTGGTGATCCACCTGAGGAGGCTACATAGATTTTGCTCCAAGAATAAACAAAAAAACCTGAAACATACCCAAGAGCACGTAAATCAGCTGGCAGGGGACTGTTTTAGCTTAACTAGAAGTCTCGAGTTCGAGTCTTTGGGTATGCAGCTGTGTTAAAACTCTTGAGGAAGAGCTTTGCCGCCCTTTGAATCTTGTCTGGCTCGAATCCGAATTAGTCTTATACCAAAAGTATGAAAATACCGGATGGTCTAGACTAAAAAAAAACCTGAAACATAAATGAGAAGTAACAAGAAAAGTTGTCTGCTAAGTTTTGTTACTGTTGGGTGAAACTTTAGATACCAATTCAAAAAGCAGTATTAGCAAAGATTCAAGCTTGTAAAGCTGTCCAAATCCAGGCTGCGCAGTGGGGCAATGCGAAGAAACTGTTGCATAGCATAAGCATCCAAAGAAAGAGCCAAGCCACAAAAGCAATGATTCAGCCATTCAGCCATTGGTTAGATAAACCCTCTTTCATCTCTCCTAACCAATTGCCCAAAGCATGCTTCAAGAGGAATGATAAAAGACAAATACTTTTAACAGTCATTTTTAATATTTTTGTTTTTATTGGATCGCATTATGTTTTAATTAACTTAAAAATATTTAACATAGCATACTTTAACTTTTTACTTGTTATATGTATAATTTATTTTCACGTAAAATTAAAAAAATGACGTGATTTAATAAAAATAAAAATATTAAAAATGATTGTAAAAAATAACTATCCCTAATATTTCTTATGCTACAATGCATCAGAGCTTCATAACTGAAAGAAAATTGATTCTGCTCGATGTTACCAAAGGAAGAAAATCCCTCATTCCAGCTGACTTCATTTCCAATCGGATCATAAATGATGTGCACCTGTTTGTCTGTTTTGGTTAAATAGCATTGAATTTTCAAGTCTGAATGATCCGTGATGAGCTGTGGTTTCCATTCTCTTGCATATAATACATACACACTAATGCCCAAATAGCAGTGGAAAACAAAGCTTTCTTCTCCCTGAATGAACATATATGCCATTATGCTATGGGGTTGGCGCAAGGAGTTAGAGTTTCGTGTGTAAAATAATCGAAGTTCAAATTTTTACAATTTGTCATTGATAGGCGATAATAAATCTGTAAATCTTAATAATAAATCGATATTTGTTCTGATTTTAAAGATAGAAGTGATCTTAGATCAAGTCTGAATATAAATGCAAATCCTATTTCATTAATACACTCAAATCATAACTCAAGAATGTATTTTCTTATATTAAGGCCGTATATCTAAGATTTTACTCCCGAAATAGTTTTCGTAGAAAGCTTATTGTTAATACATTGGAATAACTTACACGTTAAGACTTGGAGTGGATTTGCTAGAGATTCAAACTGGTGTATATATTATAATGAACAATTCCGCTGTTAGAACCCTGAATTATTCACAACTAAAAAAGTGTTGCAAACCATTGTTGTGCAGATTGAGCAGCGCCAATTGGCTCTTTTTGTTTGATAGAACTGAAGCTGCGACGTGTCATCCGAGAGTTGCTCTAATAGGCAAAACTGTACCTAAACCACAGCATGACTGACGCTCAAAAATGGAACTAAATTCATTTTCTTGGAATGTTCTCTCTTTCTCTCTCTTTGTGTTCTGATGTGCTCTGTTCTGTCAAGTGATTGACGCCAGGCTAGCACCTCGCATGATTAAACATGGGACCCACTTTCGCCACTCTGCCCTGTCAATCCACATGCTGTCTCAATGCCCCATGCACACTCTCTCCTTATATTATTCCCCTTCTATCCTTCTCTCTCACCCTTGGTTCCACCCTCTTTTCAGCCTACCTCTTATGTGGCAAATTGGGTCCCCATTTTTAAGTGATATAATTAAACTAAAACTTAAAATTTAAATATTGATTCAAATTTGATTGAATTTGGTTTTTAAAATTCAATTTTGACTTAATAAAATATTCGAATCATTCTACCTCAATTTAATATGATCAAATTGATCTGATAAACTCGATTTGTCAATTATAATCATATATTATAAAAGTAAATGATTGATTAATAATAAAATATTAAAAATACATATTACAAAAATCTTGATTAAACTCTCAAGTCGCTTTAGTTAAGCGTTAAAATATTCGAATTCAACTTAACTAGTTACTTGAATAGTTCGAATTCGAACTCAATTAGAAAATAAACAAGTTAAATTCGACTAATTATTTAGACGAGCTATAGTAACTTATAAGTAATTTGACGCGTTTATACTCATATCTCTCGATAAATCTAATTATTCGTTTATGTTGTATCATGTAAAATAATATTATTGACATGTAAAATAAAAAAATTTTATGTCAAAATTTATATTAACAAATTTAATTTTAAATATTTTTTAATTTTTGTTAAATTTCAACTCATATTTTATTACTGACACAGACTAAGTCCACCTCCCAACTTAACTCCCGTCGGAAAACGATTCTCAAATCAACCAATCTATGTCACTTTATCACTTCCCTTAACAAGTGTAAGAAAAAAAACAGCTTCCCTCTTTTTTTTTCCTCAGTATTATTACTGTACGGTTCACTGGAGTGGGAGAGGGCCGTTTCAAGCAAATCTGTCGGCGAGAGCCGTTATTAATCATATTTACTTAAGGGGGTAATTACTGATTAGTGGAAATTAATTCTAATTTATTCCAATTATTCTCTTGTACTGTAATACTGTTCATGTTTGTATGCATGAAAAAGCTGTCATATTTTACTTAACCGTGTAAGTTGCAACTATTAAATTTTTTGTGTCAAAAAAAAAAAAACCAAAATTTGTGTCTTTTATATATATATTATATATAATATAATTAATGCTCATAATTCACATACTTACAGAAAGCTGCCCTGTTTTTGCGGTGGTTCTTTTCTTCTTCTCTTCTTCTTCTTCCTCCTTCTATTTCTCTCTTTTGTAGTTTGTTTCTTTAGTGTTTGAGCTTATCAGCTTTTCTTGTTCACTGCTTTGTCTCTCTGGTCAACTATTGCTGAGGCCTTTGACATATGAAGAAGCCAGTAAGTACGTTTCTTTTAACTGGGGATTTGATTTTCTTTCCTTGTTTCTGTTTTCTCTTTGGATTGCCAAATCAAAAAGAATCGAAACTTTGATTTTATGGATTTGTTGAAAGTGTTTTTGATGAATAAATCTGACTACTTTTCTGGGATTTTTATTGACTGGATTTGCTTATCATCAATGGTGGCAATTCAACTAATCTATATTTCTTCTGGATTTTTTCCATTTTCCTTCTTGTTGTCTGATATTCTGTCACTTGAGTTTATGGAATTTTACTTCATTTTGCAGCCCTTTTTTTAGCAGACATTTGGTTTCATTGGATTCCAAAAACTTTCAACTTTTTCATCTTCCTTGCTTTTGGAGTTTATAATATCATTCTCTGACATTGACATTTAAGATGGTTTATTAGTTTTTGCAATTCATGGCTGCCTTAATGCTTACCTAATTGCCTGTTAAATCCTTTATTTTAGTCAAATCACAAAAATCTGGCCATTTACCTCCTAATTACCTTGATTTGTTTTGGATTCTTTATTAAATTATTTGCTACAATCACTCATCATTTGAATAATGATGATTTATTATATTTGTATAATATGGCCAAAATTTATGTCTTTTCTTTGTTTAGAAATGCCGGCTAGTAGTTCTTCTTTTTGGCATTGCTGCATTACAAGGCAAAGCTGTTTCTGCTGCTAGCATTTGTGTTCTTTTCTGAGATGTTTGTACAACAGCTTTGATACTCTCTATACTCTACTACTCATCAGATTGATATGATTTCAATCTTTAAGCTAACAAGGGTTTGATTCTCATTGTTTTTGTCTTGCATCCTTGACGTGAAATTCTTTATCTTTTCAAATCATCAATCTTCAATGGTGGATTTGCAATTGTACAATGTTCTCTTCTGAGTTTCAACCGGTTGCCTCTTTTGTTTTTCCATTGTGCTGCAGGTGGCATTGCTCTTGCTGCTGGCATTGTGCAATGCAATCATAATTAATGGAGAAGAAAGCAATGAGTATTGTGGTCATAACCTGACATTGGACCCAAGACCACATAGCGTATCCATAACGGAGTTTGGTGCTGTTGGAGATGGCAAAACTTTGAATACCATTGCCTTTCAGAATGCCATTTTCTATCTCAAGTCTTTTGCAGACAAGGGTGGTGCCCAACTTTACGTGCCGCCTGGAAGATGGCTTACCGGAAGTTTCAATCTTACCAGCCATCTCACTCTCTTCCTGGAAAAAGGAGCTGTCATTCTTGGATCTCAGGTACATTTTTGTTCTGTTGTCTTTGCCCATGTTTCTATTTGTTTTTCGCTTGTTTTAAGGTATGTTGTCGAATAGAAATTACAAAAAGCAATTTTTATCCTTGATTTCCTTTTACACTTGCTTTTCTTGCTTGTTAAGGATCCGTCTCACTGGGATGTTGTTGAACCTTTACCCTCGTATGGTCGAGGAATTGAACTTCCTGGAAGAAGATATGGAAGTTTGATAAATGGGTATATGTTGCTTGATGTCGTAATAACCGGTAAGATTACCTCTTAACTTCATTTATGCTTGTTCTTTGCTGTCTGTTTGTTACAAACTTGGTTGACTCTTGGATAAACTACACTTGCCTGTTGCACTAGGTGATGATGGAACCATAGATGGGCAGGGCTCGGTTTGGTGGGAATGGTTCACGTCTCATTCTTTAAACTATAGCCGCCCTCACCTTGTGGAATTTGTGTCTTCCAAATTAGTACTTGTTTCAAACATTACTTTTCTGAATGCCCCTGCATATAACATTCATCCAGTCTATTGCAGGTTTGTTATCAATACCTTTCTGATTGCTGTGCTCATTCTTTAAACATTTTGTTTGATCTGTTGACCGATGGAGAAAGTTAAATTATATCTACTTGGATTTTATGCAGCAATGTACACATTCATAACGTATCAATCTATGCTCCATCAGGATCACCAGATACCGTTGGCATAGTCCCAGGTTTGCGATGACTGATATCTATTTTGTTGATATTGAGAACCTGAGTTGATTTTATATATTGCCTATTGTCAACATCCTTCATTTTAGATATCGTCTATTGTCAAAATCTTTCATTTTAGGCTAGTTGCCTTTACTTAACAAATTAGAAAACCTGCTTTTGCTTTTCGATTTTATGTTTTGTGCTTTTCTCAATACATGTCATAAGAAAAAAATCAATCCATTTTACTTAAAGAAATCTGTAAACCTTTTTTTTTTTTACTTTATCATGTACTGTATTACTAGTGCCTGAAAAATTAGTACCTGGTAGCAGCTGGTGAGTTTTGGATCTGGTAAATTTGGTAATAATCTATAAAAAGTATTGACCTTTGAAGCATTCATAATTTCTTTTTTTGATATTCAAGCATTCATTTTGGTATACACATCCAACTAGGTGAAGCTGGATTATCTCTTCCGTTTTTCAGATGTCATCCAGTGTTTTCTGCAATCTTTATCCTTCATCGTGTTTAAAGATGGTTCAGCAGTAAAAATTTCTTAATCATTCTTAACATTTTGCTTTCAGATTCTTCGGATAATGTTTGCATTGAGGACTGCAACATTAGCATGGGTCATGATGCGATTGCCCTCAAGAGTGGCTGGGATGAGTATGGCATTGCATATGGAAGACCAACCAGAAATGTCCACATCCGAAGGGTCCACCTGCAGTCATCCTCAGGCTCCTCTCTTGCCTTTGGTAGTGAAATGTCTGGTGGCATTTTGGACGTCCAAGTAGAGCAGGTCCACCTGTACAACTCATTAAGTGGTATCGAGTTTCGAACAACCAGGGGTAGAGGTGGTTATATCAAAGAGATCATCATATCAGATGTTGACATGCTCAACATTAACACGGCATTTGGTTCCAATGGTCATTATGGATCACATCCAGATGACAAATTCCATCCGGATGCTTTCCCAGTCTTGGAGAAAATTACTTTGCAGAATATTATTGGCACAAACATCACTGTCGCTGGAAACTTCACAGGAATCCAAGAATCTCCTTTTACTTCTATATGTCTATTCAATATCTCCTTATCAATCAGTGCGGCCTCTACCACTCCTTGGGTATGTTCATATGTTTCTGGTTTTTCAGAGTCAGTCTTCCCCGAACCTTGTCCCGAACTTAAGAATTCAAGTACTTCTTCGTCATGCTTTTCCCTCCTGAAGCCTAATGGAAGAGTCGCGATCTTATGATTCGATTCCTTACCACTAGAAAACATATAAACTTGGAAACTTCTACCATTTACAGTTCAAGAGTAGGTCAGATTCTTTCGAATAAGACATGTCTAGAATACCTGTTTGTTCATCCCTTCCGTTCGAATTTCGGCATGTTGCAACCTGCAGATTGCTTGTACAGCTTCATTTCTTCATTCTTGTGTAAGGAAATTTTTGGTAGTGGTGGTACAAAAGCAGAAAAGGGTCTTGGAGGAATTTTTAGTATTGCTGTCTATCGAATTCTTTTCTTCTTTGCATATGTTTATAGTTTTGGTCCAGGAACAATCTCATTGTAAAATCATATATATCATTGGGATTGAATTTGCTGAATGAGAACGGTAGATAAGAGAGATATTCAAAGTGGTCATTTCATTTCATTGAATAAAGTGTTTTAAGTCATTCAATTGGAGAAGCTTTTGCTTCCATTTTTATAGAAGAAGGTGCTTTGGATTTTCAATTCAGAGTTCCATGCAAAGGATTGCTTGCCAATTTTTACAGAGATATGAACCGAGGATGAAGAGAAGAATGTGATTGTATTGATGTAGAATTAAGAAAGAAGAAGTATATATGTTTGATGCATGAGTTGCTGGTATATATCAGCTAAGAAAACAGAATAATTGCCCTGTTAACTAAGTAACTAACTTGCTTAACTAATTAACTAGCCAACAAGCTAAGCTAACCAGCCTTAGTCTATCTAACACCCCCCTCAAGATGGAGTGTGAATGTTATGAACACCCATCTTGCTAAGTAAGTACTGCAATTGAGGTATCTGCAAATCTTTGAAGAGAGCAAGTAACCAAATGAATTCATAGGTCGCATTAGCCATTGATCAATACTCAGCTTCGACAGAGGACCTGGAAATAGTATGTTGCTTCTTGGACTTCCAAGACACCAGTGAATCTCCAATGAAAATACAGAAACCTGTAATAGAACGTTTGCTATTAGGACGTGTAGCTCGATCAGAGTCAGCAAAACCCCTTAACTCAATGATTGAGGTAGAGTTAGAAAACAACCCTTGGCCTGTGGAACCTTTAATATACTGAAGAATCCGGTATACTACTTGTAAATGTGGGAGAGCTCTCGGGTTCAACTCCCACTGAACATATCTTTAGGGAGGGGTGAAAAGTCTTAATTATGACTAAATCCCGAATAAGATTAGTGTCAGACCGTTAAAACGGATGAGAATACTTGTGATCTACGCAAAAAAAAATGTGAGAATCTAGGTTGTGAAAGAAATTGATTGAGGTAATTGACAAAATAGGAGAGGTCTGGCCGAGAAATAGTAAGATACTATGGCCTCCCTATTAATCTGTGGAAGACAGTAGGATTTTCAAGTACTTTACCTTGCTTTCTGAACAACTTGGTATTAGGATCCATTGGTGTGTTCCTTGGTTTATAATCTAAGTAACTAGCATCTGAAAGCAACTATAAGGTATATTGTCTTTGTGAAAGAGCAAAACCATTACTTGATCTGGTAATCTCCAAACCCAAAAAATACTTCAGGTCTCTAACGTCCTTAAGTTTGAAACATGGATTAAAGTAATGTTTTAAATGTGTGACTTCTTTAGGATTATTGTTTGCAATCACAATATCATCTATATAGAAACGTAAGGCCAAAACAGAATTACCATGAATTCTTGTAAATAAAGAGCTGTTGGCAGAAGATTGCGTGAAATCAGATTGAAGTAAGGCAACAAAGAATTTGAAAAATCATTGTCGAGATGCTTGTTTCAATTCATATAATGACTTATAAAGTTTGCACATAGTATATTTGACTATGATACCATTTTACCAAAATTTTAACCTAAGAAAAAAGAGAAGAATGTGATTGTATTGATGTAGAATTAAGAAAGAAAAAGTATATATGTTTGATACATGAGTAGCTGATATATATAAGCTAAAAAAAATAGAATAATTATCCTTTTAACTAAGTAACTAACTTGATTAACTAATCAACTAACCAACAAGCTAAGCTAACCAGCCTTAGTCTATCTAACACCAATGGTTCCCATAATAATCATCTGTTGGCAACATGATGAACAAGCTAAATTACAAAATAGAACAAACAGAAAAAGCCAACAATCTCTGACGGAGTAAGTTGAATATGCGTTGTAACATGTTGTAAAGCACATATTCAAGTTCATGTAATTTCAAAATCCTATCGTTTAATTTTCAAAAAGAATAAACACAAAGAAAGATAAGTGCAAAATTTTCCTCCCAGTGGCATTAATTATGCTAGCAGAGAGAAGAAACTATGCAAGTTCTAATTTTCCTGTAAAGTGAAAAACAGTTCCCAATTGCATTGGATGCCTCTAGTTAGAGAAGACAGAAGGCAAAAAAGAAATGTTCTTAACCCAGATTCCTGTCTTGTCTAGAAGAGAGTTGTTGGCCTGAAAGTTTAATCTTTCAAGTTAGAATTTCAAGTTACTCAAAGAATATAGCAAAGCAGTTCATCCTCAAGCAGACTGTCCCTGTTTGCATGATCATCCTTATCTTAAAGGACAATCTTTATTCTTTTTGTCTCATTCTGATCAAGTCAACTTTGTTTCTGATCAATTATACTTCGACCCAATCAAAGAAAATGCAGAAAATCTAAAAAAAAGAAGAGTTTTTGAGATTTGGGTAATATTGGGTTAAAAATGAATGGGCTAAACACAAAATTTCTATTAGAGTTGGCTATTGACCCAATCCAAAGGGGTTATCATTGGAAAGTGAGCAAATGCCCAGCCTTAAAACAAAACTCAAATCGCAGTAAGCCGAAACCGCCATCTTTGCTTCTCTCTTTTCCACCGACCGGCTGCTCCCTCTCTCTTTGCCTTTTGCCGTTTCGGGTGCCGTAGCTAGTTAGCTGCCATCTCTTATTGGGTAAGTCTTACATTTGCTTCTCTTCTTGAAAAAATGATCCTTTTAAACTTAACAGAACACCGCTGAGCTCTTTGCTGTAAGCAAAGTTTCTATGTTTCTTCTAAGCTGATACAAGTTCTTTTGTCTACCTTTTCTAGGCTTATCATTTGCTTCAGCTATCAGAAACTCTTACTGGAAACTTATAGCTTGAAAAAGCACCACTTTATGTATTATGTAGGGGGGTTCGGATGGCTTAACTATGCGGGAAATAAACTGCATTTTAATTTATGAATCGAATTTTCAGTGAAATTTTATTTGAGTTTTCTTTATCTTTCTCTTTGGTTTTGTCTTCGGCTAGAGCTTTGTGATTCTGGGTTTTCTTTCATTTGTGCATGGAATTCAGAAACTTGTGTTTTCGCTTGCAAGACTACTAAATATTATGCTAATGTTGTTTACCTTTTGCTATTTTCAGGTTATGAGATCGTGGAATATTATAGATATCTTGACTGCGTTTAGTCCTTCTTTGGACTACTTTGCTGTCAGTTCTGGGGATGATCATATTAAGGTAGCTAAAATCATTCCGAGTTTTCGATTGATTATGACAATTTTGAGAACAAGTGGTTTCATTTTATGGTTCAATGTGAAACTATGCTTCTTTCTTTTTTAAATACTTTTATGTCTTGTTAGATTTGGTACACTTTGGAGGGACAAATTCAAACTGTATTTGCAGACATTGTCTCAAGTGGCAAGACATTGTCTCAAGTGGCAACAAACATATATGCTGTGGCAGAAACAGGGCATTTTCGATTGATTACAAGTGTGGTTATCTTTAGACAAAAAGGTCTGTCTTTTCATATATTGGTAAAATGTTTTTGAAGAATTTGATGAGTGGATTTTCTTTTCTCATGAGGTAACTTTTGGACCAAAACTATTAACCATTGCAGAAGAAAAGGAAACTTGGAAGTTCTTTGCTAGCAATGGGAACGCGAAGTGGTGATGTTGTAGCACTTGATGTATCTGCTGGTCAATTAAAGTGGAGACTTAGTGATTTCCATCCTGGGTTCACATGTTTCATTGAATTCATTTTTAATGCCCTAATTTACCTTTGAATCCCAACGCATATGCTTGCTAATTATCTCGGATAATGCAATTATATGGAGAGGAGAAAACATTTCTTGCTGGATTTTTTTGACAAAGTAAAGTCACTGCAAATAAGAGTTGAATTTTTGTAATTACTTTATGCAAATATAAAACGGATCTGAATTTTCACCTCCCTTGATGAGATCCCAGGAGATTGAGGATTTTCATATCTTAGATTTTTAATAGACATTTTGCACTCTGCAAGAAC
This sequence comes from Heritiera fomes, assembly GCA_032173925.1. NCBI lineage: Eukaryota > Viridiplantae > Streptophyta > Magnoliopsida > Malvales > Malvaceae > Heritiera > Heritiera fomes. Next base: position 37,941,930 of record JAPDPM010000008.1, read on the forward strand.
TACAGCTGATTCTGAATGTATTGTAATGAGCTCATGATGATTTTAAATGAATGCATTGGCCATTAAGTCTGGATCTGGATTGCTTGGTATTGTTGCCTTCTCTCATTTTCTCCATAATGATTCACAGGGGTGTCAGTTCCATTGCATTTGCTACAAATGGCTCTTGCATTTATGCTGCTGGTGCCGATGGGATGGTTTGATTTTCTCTACTAACAAATTAATTTGTTTTAGCATCAATTTTTTTTAATGAATTTTAATATTCTTGTTTTTTGTTAGTTATTTTGTTACTGAATTACAGATGTGTGCCAATAGGAGTATATTGTTGTTGTAATTTATAAAAGTGAAACCATCTGGTAATAAACTTCTGCAATGCATGTTTAATATTTTAACATGTGAACTGTTCTGGCCTCTGCTGCATACACTGTTTTAAGGCTCTAAGTCAGCTTGCAGCCCTAAATTTTATCCCTCAAGTTGGGTTTTAGTTGTGCTCTTGAAATGAAATCAACTTAGGAACCTTGTTATTATCAGTGGAATATCATGCATCGAAGTCCTGAATCTTGATTCTGTCAAAATCATTTGTGTTTTTGATTCATCAGTTTCTCTGACAAATTTTTGACCTTTTTCTCCTATGAAAAACGTATTTTTAATGATATTAAGTTTAAGCATCTTATAATATGTATTAATGTTCAAGTGGGAAGCTTGAAAAACATCTGCGAGAGATTATTTCTCCTCTTCCATGATTATGGGTTATTTGCACATCATTTAAGTATTATTTTTTCTGGTCTAAGAATGCCGAAACTAGATCAGTAGGTGAGAGTTGTGAGCCAAAAGTAGCTATAGGAACCATCTGATTTTCATAGAAATAGAGTTGAGAAACAATATTAATATCTTGGCAGAATGATAAAATACAATGGGATGTTAATAGTTTTCAAAATTGGATTCTTAGCTGGCTGAGCAGTTTGATTGTAGAATTAGAATATAACAATATCTTTAGCACATTGTTTTTACAAGAAATGACCCTGATTGCAAATAATACTTCTCTTAGAAGTGGACTGCAGAATCGATTCTTCCAGCACTTACAAGCATAGAATCTATTCCTCTCTCAGTATTTGCAGTTTTTTCTTTGGCACATGCTCTTAGGAAAAACATTGCTGCCTCTAGATTCTATAGTTGTTCATGATTTATTCTTTATTAACTTTCTCTCTCACGGAGGCAAAAGAAAGAGCCCCTTTTCATATCTTCCTTGCTAGATTATCTACATTATTCTACAAGCGTTGGGATTTTCATCACTAAATATTGATGTAATGTTTCCATTGCCATTGCTGCTGCTGCTGTTGTAATTATTGTGATAGTCTTCATTGTAGTGATCAATCCGACTGTAATGCGTGTATCGTGGTGGTGAATGAACATATTCATATTCTGTTACATATGGTGATGGCTTGTATTTGTTGTAGCTGTGAGTTACAAAGGCAGGTTGAGGTGATTCAGGGTGGAAAACTTGGCTATTAGGGTGTCTGCTTAGTGGTTCAGGATAGAAATTGCCTTGACTGTTGGGGTACTGTCTGCTCCAGGGTCCTCCATAGCTATGCACATAGCCATATCTGTGTCCATAATCAGGTGGATGGTGGCATATTACATGAACTTCTCCGACATCATTGGGTCCAGAAGGTTTTGGTGGTTGCTGGCTGGCATTGGCATCAGCAGCAGAAGGTGCAGGTGCTGGCTCTGGCTGTGGATTCTCTGTTGGCGGTTGGTCTTTTGGTGGCTCTGCAGGTGGGGCTTCTTCAGGTTGTGATTGAGGTTGTGCAGCAGCTTCAGCTGGTGGAGCTTCTGATGGGGGTGGATTTGCTGCCTCTGGAGCTGCTGCACCACCTTCAGGCGGTTGTTCTGTTGGCTTTGTGGCAGGTTTTGCTGGTTCTGAATGGGAACAGATTGTTGCAATCTTCCTGGTTTTTCTAATTGCCTTAACTATTCTTTCCGGATCCGCCCAGCCTATTATTGTCAGTTTCTGTTGAGCAATATCAGGGTAGACTTCATATATACCTGTGGAAAACATGACTGAACTCAAAGATCAGGATTTAAACAATGGCTGGAAAGAAGATAAAACAGAATGTTATGGAATGGTTAATTGCTTATTACCATTAATGCCATGCAGCGCCTTCTTGATCTTCTGCACACAGCCAATGCAGTCCATTCGGACTTGTATCTCGGTGACTCGAGGTTTCTGCAATATATGATGAGAAAAAAGACTGGTTATTGAGATTGTTGCAAAGTAGCTGATATTTTGTTGAAGCATGTAGACATGTAGAACACTACTGATAAAAGCTTACCTCTAATTCCGGCACCATGAGAGGCCTAGGAGGAGGGAGAATGGAGAAACCTGGAGGAATTGTGCTTTGTATGAGGTGTTGGAGATGGTGGAGAGTATGAAGGAGGAATCAATAGGTGGGTTTTATTTGTACACGAGTAATAAGGAATATTTGAAAGGCAAAAGCTGTGGGGCATGCAAGGAATCTCCTTTTCTTCTGGATGGAAGGGAGGGAGTGTTTGCTGCTAGCTGGCTTGGTTTGGCTTCCAGGGTCATTTTCAAATCTTAAAGGGAAGGAGAAGAAAGGATTTGGGTTTAGAAAAGAGTCGGTGTTTTTGTATGGACCTTGAAATGTTGAGCCGAAAGGAATTTGCTTTAGCTTGACTATGGCCATCCATGAGGGTGAGTCTTGGCGTAACGGTAAATTTTGGAAAAAAAAGGACGTGGGTTCAGAAAAGAGTCGCTGTTTTTGTATGGACCTTGAAATGTTGAACCAAAAAGAAATTTGCTTTAACTTAGTCATGATAAAGATTGCTCTTTATCTTTAAAGTTACAGATTCAAATCACAAAAATAGTTTTTACATTATTGCAAAAGAAAGACTGCGTGCATATAATTCTCTCTAGATTTCACGATCATCCACCCATGATTGAGGTATGTATCTGCGGTTAGGATATTCAAAACCGGCCATGAAAGAGAATTAAAGTGTGTGAACAGATGATAGAGCTAGATCATTTACCTCTGCGTGGTTTCATCAGTCAACAACCATGAAAGTTGCTTTTTAGGTGTATGACCGTATGGATATCCACTTTCAAGGAATCCTTCTGTTACAAGTAAAATATCACTATAGCAGATAAAACGACAGGAAATGGTTGTTTAGCAGAAACCATGCCTTTCACCTTTGTCAAAAAGGCTGATGGAGACTGGAAGCCGGATTCCTCACTAGGGTCTAAGACTATAATCATTAGTTAGGTTTTCATTATGACTGGGGTAGGATTAAACTTTTCCACTTGGGTCTCTTCAGCTTTCAAGTATCAAAAGATTAACTCAAAGGCCTTACTATTGTAAAGAAATTAACTTGAGATCAGATGCAAGATTACAAGCAATGTGATTTTTCAGTTTTCCAAGATCTTTAAGATGTCAGAAATCATTTTGCAGTTGGTAATTAGAACTTGTGCCTCTCACCAGGAGAATCAAGCATAGAATTGCTTGATGCTGTGGGATATTGAATCTTGATCCCAGCCACTTCTTCAAGGACTCTTCTACATAATCCGTATTCGTGTTATGTAAAATTTGTTCGTATAATACTGAAAATTTTGTGTCAAAATTTGTGTTTATATGTTAATTACAAATTTTTTTAGTTTTTATAATATTTATATATAATTTTTATCAAATTTTAACTTGAATCATTTTTGTATTTTTTATTCATTTTGTTTTTGTATGTTCTACTGCATCTAATTTTAGGTGAAGGAATGCTTAGCCTCAATCTAATGTGAGTAGTTCTCTTATCATCATTGAAGCAGCTTGGGAAAGTAAAAGAGATGAGAGGGGCAAAGAGTGCTTTTCTTTCTTTATTGAATAGGAAGTTCACATTTCAAAGAGTGAAATTGACATTCTCATTGTTTTCTATATGGCACATCAGTTGTGGGAATATACAGGCTGGCTAGGGTATGTCAACATTGCTTTCCTAGGTTGGCTATGATACTCAGGGCATCTAGACAGGGCCAAACATGTGAAAATGAAAGGAAGCAAGCACTCCACAACAATAATATTCTGATACTGATTTCTCAAAGATAAACCCACGCTCAAACCAACTTCCAAGGTTTTTGAGCTAATTTGGAGTGTGAAACACTGAAATTAAAGTTATATCTATTGAATGCTTGAAAAACATGCCTGTGGAGTTTCGTACTCAACTTGTAAGGTATTATTTGCTTTGATTTGAAAGCCCTACAGTTTACCTAATAAAAAACTATTTCTAAGTATAGATTTAAATCTCTCTATATGCATCATATTAGAATTTTATAACATTCTGGTTTAGAGTTGGGACATTACATTTCCAACCCTACTTTGGTACTAACAAGCAAATAAAAAAAGCAAGCCAGCTAGCTCTACTTTGCCATGGAAGGTTGGCATGTTTCTTCTTAATTGCATATCATTTTTTTTAAGTGTACGCATGAGGATGTGCCATAAGGTATGCTTCTATAACTTCATACATGCCAATCGCTCTATCCTTCCCAAACTCCATGTCTTCTTCTTTTATCTCTATACCTTCCTTCGCTTTGTATACACTTGTCATCTTGCAAATGCAACCTCCATAGCCATAGGCCTCAAATCTTACCTCATAGGTGATGAATTCAAGCTTGTCCATCAAGGCATCGGCTTCTATCAATATATATTTGCACATGAATTTCTCCTTGTCAAGCTCATCGATCCGATGTTTCACATACTTAAAATGGCTTGCTGCAATGTTATCAAAAACAGAATCATCTTGATCATCTTGATCTATGAAGGAAAACTAACCCAAAACACGACAAAAGATGAACCGCTGATTGAACTAACCTTTGGTGAAGTTGATCTGTTTGATACTTCCGGTATCTCCTCCTTCGATGAATTCAATACTCTTGACAGATGAAAACAAGAGCTTGGGAGCAAGGTTGAGAATCCAGGATCAAGGCCTTGAACATCCTGGCAGGAGTTACTTGGGTTCGGAATGTTTGGTTGATCTTAACAACACCCATGTTTTCTTTTTCTGCTTGCCATTCAGAGATGTGCTAGCTATGATAAAATTGTAAAGATGGAAAATGAAATTGTGAAACTGTCCTCTGCAGATGGGAAAATGAAGGCTTATTAAACTTGTTTGTGAATAGAAACTTTGTGGCAGGTTTGGCACGAAGCTAGCTGCTTCTGAAGTCTATGTTCAAAGTCTATAATTCGGCTGCAAGATTTGCACAAAGTCCTAATCTTCGCTTTGCAATGTCAACTTGTTCAACGCAAGAAGGATTGTCCGTTATTATTATTTTATTTAGACTTTAACATACCTCAATCCTATGCCAACAATCTGTCCACCTAGCGATTAACGAATATTTATGACGTGTTTTTGGATTCGAATTCAATTAATTTTAACTCCTATTTCTCAATTGTAAAAAAAAAAAAACCATCAATCCGGTCGGAATGGATAAAAAAATGGGTGATAATCCGAAAAACTGAACATAAAAAAAAAATTTCAAAAGTAGAACAAAGATTGGATTTTGTCAAAATAAGTAAATTATTCCTTCTTTTAAAATCATATTTCCTTACGAATACGTTTGTCAAATCCGCATAATTTCTTTCCAAGACGAGGAAGTTTCAATTTTTCTAATGAAGGCTAATCAACTTGTATTAATGGTTGAAAAATTAGTTAAAAATGCACATTTTTCATGGTATTAATCTTTTTCTAGTATGATAATCTTAATTTGAGGGTGAGCTTTAGTGCAACAGTAAATATTATTCTTTTATGATTTGAAGATCACAGAAACAACTTCTCCGTTAATGCAGAAAGAAAATTGTGTACATATGACTTTGATCCTCTTCAGACCTCACCATATAAGTTCTTTGTGCACTGAGTTAATTTTTTTTATATTCTTAATCTCATCACATTCAAACATTAATTTTTTTTTAATATTCTTGATTTTATCACATTCAAACATTGAAGGAAACATTACAACTAAACCCACATCAATGAATTGGGTGGGTTTCAATCCTTATTAACAAGGCAGCCAAAGCCAGTCCCAAGCTACAAGCTAGAGGCTAGAGCACTGTGACACTGCAGACACTGAACTCTAAAAACCGCTTGAGCAGCACTTGCAAAGACAGAAACATGAGACTCTGATCAAGCATAAGCATCAGGATTCTGAATGAGATAGTTTTCCACAACTTTGTAGATAGCCAAGGCCTTCTCCTTGCCAGCCTTGATTTCCTCTTCAGACAGCACAAAATCACCCTTGGTGTAGTAAGTGCTTATCATCTTGTCCTTGCTACCACCATCTGCTGTGGCCTCAAACTTAACATCATACGTAACTTTCTCCAGCTTATCCATCAATCCATCGCCTTCAATCAAGCTGTATTTGTACGAACAATTCTTCTCATCGAGCTCCTCGATCCGATTCTTGATGCACTTGACTTGGCTACCTGTACAACGTTCATGTTAATAGGCCAATATAACATAGTCGGTATGATAATAATCATTCTGATTATGATTATTCGTTTGTAAAATTTAAAAATTTCACGGGCAATGTATAGAGAAGAAAGGGTTTTTGTTAAATGTGTGGCTTATTCATACCTTCAGCAAAGTTGATCTGCTTGATGCTTCCAGCTCCTCCATCACCTTCAGTGATTTCAATGCTCTGAACAGCCAATGGCATGAGCTTTGGGATGAGATTGTGAGAGTCAACAATCAAGGCTTTGAATAGCCTGGCTGGAGGGATTGGGGAAGTGTACTCATCACTGTAAGTGGTCACACCCATTGGAGATGGCTAAGCTCCAGTTGGGCTAAGAAGTCTGTTGAAACTTGATGAGGTGATTGACATTGGTTCAAGCAGGGTGTGTATTTATAGGTTCAAATTCAAGGATGCTTGTCCCTGGATAGTTTCTTTCCTTGTCATTTTCATGGTTGAGCTTACAAGGACCATGAGATTGTGAGTATAATGACTTGGCAATTTGTGTTTGTATAATGTAAAATACGAAAACTTTGTACTAATGAGCTAAACATAATTTTTTTTTGTCATATTCACACATAAATTTTATCAAATTTTAACTCATTTTATCTTCATGTCTTTTATTTTGTCATGTCTAAAATTTTCGAATATGTTAGTACAAATGCAAAGAACAAACTTGTGGATCTTTCTTGACGATCCAAATTAATTTTTAAAGTGTCTGGAAGGTAACCCTATGTATTTATTAATTAATACCTGAATATATTCATTTGCTACAAATGCCAATTACTGAATTGTAGGATCAATGATCCAAGACCTTTGTACTAATGACAAATGCAAGAATCTTTACATTAACATGTCACTAAACTAATAGGTTTCTCATAATTTTCTATTGGACATTGAATCAATCATTTTAAAGTAATAAGAAAAAAATGTTTTGATGTAAAAATCTGCTTTTGGTATTAAAAGAAAAAAAGTTAAATTATTGGAGAAATAACTTTTTAACTAGCTAAAACCAAATAAACTAAATTGATTTCGATTATTTCAATTCGATCGATCTCTTATCTATCATAACAAAGATACCCATTTTTTTTTTATCTTACTTGGTGGAACATTCTTGTTGAAATGATGTCTTGTTCAGTTATATCGGAGTATATGCCAATCCAATTCTTAGGAATCTGATTATTTTTCCGTTGTATTTGGGCAATTTGTGTGCTTCAATCAACCATCTGGTGGATTGCGAATTCCCTCATCTTCCCATGGCATCTGTAATTAGCCTATTGGATTCCACACTTGCAACAAGTTGGACAAATATTTTAAGACAGTGCCCTGTTTAATTCTAATGTCCTGTTTCATTTGGTAATGAAAGAAACCCGTTCTCCTTTTCAATCAAGCTTGTAACTCAACTTGTCAAAAAATAATGTTTTTACAATAAATTTTTTATTAAATCAAGAAAGACAGTTCTTATAATGCACAAACAAATAGTAAAATCTGTATATTCTTACAATAGAAACAGTTCTCAACCTTACTCAAAAACATCACGCCCAAAACCATTTAGAAGGCTTAGCTTCTGAAGTTTAATAATATAATGGTTCATGTAACACTATCCTCCATATTATAGCTGTTCACCAGACAACTAAATTTCTCCAAGAATCTGGAAAGAAAAAAAAAAAGCCGCAGGATCGACCTCTACGTTGCTGCTGCAGTGAACACAGGATGCCTATTGCAAACACAAGAACAAGGTGGCATTTGCCCAAAATGAATCACATGAAGTCATACTCATTCACATCGTCATATGCATCAACAACCAAATCATCGTCCGGTTTATCAACATGGAGCTGTTTTTTCTTGCCACCTGAAAAAAATGTCAAAAAGCAGTTAGAGAATTGCAGTATGTAAAGATTAATATAACATGAAGTTAAGAAGCTATTTAATCAGTAATGGTAGTTAACAAGTTGTCAGTCAACCACAAAGCTCGTATGTATAGGAAAACTAATCGGGGCTCCAACAGACAGCCCGAGCAAAAATAGTAGATGCACAGCAATACAGGCGTTTGGAGGAGGTATCATGGTATATCGCAAAGGAATACATGAGCTTTAGGCTTGGGGTTAAACTTAATGGCTACTTCAGTGTGGGCTTAGCCAAAGTATGATAAATGACCATTTACATCTAGAGTATGAAAGATTGGCTGAGCAGCAAGTTGTATGCATGAAACATCAGTGGAAATAAAAGAGTAGATAAAAATCTATATGCCTCCTAATCTTCTTACTTAATGTTCAGAACTGTTTCAGATCTAAACCCAAAGCAAACCACAGTTATATGAGGAACCATCATAGATCAACCTCAACCTATCGCATTGTATAAAGCAAGCCTAACGGCCTAAGCCTAAGGCCTAACCGCCTAAGCCTAAGGATTTCAAGGAATAAAGGTTTATAGGCTTTACAACTATAACTTTCTAGAAGATCTTTGATAGCTGAAGGGGGTAAATGCCATCATGTGAAGGAACTTTAACAATATAATAAGTTGCCCTCTTTGAAATTATTTAAGGGATTGGCGTTTACCTATTCTTGGTATAAGCATAATTCTCAATTACATTTGTAAGTAATTCTGCTTAATTATAGTCAATATGCTCTTCCTCTAAAAATAGAGTGGATGTAATTTTCTTCCCACAATCGATTTAAAATTCTCAATTAAGAGAAAATTTGAACACGTGTTTCTATTTTCCTTTTGGACTGAGGCATAAGCATATAACAGGGGACTCAAGAAAAAGGAATTGCAGATAATTTACCTGTCTTCTTTTTACTTGTAGCTTCTTTCTCTGCTTTTAGCTTTTCATTTGCAATTGCTGTGATTGAAGACGCAATATCTTTGGCATCAGCTGCTTTCAAAGAAGTCATTGATAGTCTCATCACTGCCTTGAGTAGTGCAATGTAATGGAAGCTTTTCTGCATCAGAGGACGTATTTGGGTGAGGTAAGAACTTTCACAATGTCGAGCCAAGACAGAAAAAGAAAGAAAAATTAAACTCACCTCATATGGATGAAGCTTATGAGAAATAAGCTCAGCATATTCTGCAAAGTCACTTTCAGATTTGGGAATAAAATTATCAAGAGTCTTGTCATCACCTTTCTTGGCAAAAAGCTCAGTAGTGGACTTGTAATCAGCTTCTTCCACAAGCCTATGAATAAAGCAAATGCCAGAATAAAACATCAAATATTAGAAACATCAATTTTGGAGAAATATACAAGTAAAACAAGAAGCCATGACAATTCTGAGTCCCAGTATGTGGCTGGGCAGAAAATAATATGGCTTCAGTTCTAAACTTAGGTAAGCTGAGTTCTGATAACTTTATTATGCAGTAACAACCACTGTAAATTATTGAGGAAGTTTCCCAGTGTCATCACTGTAGAAGCTAAAAATACTAAATTTCTACCTTTGTTGGCGAAGTTTCTCAGCCACAGGATCAAGGGGCTCTTCTTTAGCTATTTCAATAGTTTTCCCTTTCTTTTCAGTTGCTTTTGATGCAGGTTTCTTGGGGGCCTTCTCTTCAGGAGCTTTTGCTACAGGTTGCTGATACAAATAAGGAAACAAGCATCAACACAAGCAAATAGTTTTCCTCTATTATCAGATATTCAACACAAACTCCGCTTGTGTGAGTTAACGCAGCCGGTCCCAAGCCCGTGTAAAGGAGGAGGGTGGCGGTAGGTTTGGACAACCAGCCATAAAAATTAGTCTAATCTCATGAAATGAACCAATATCAGAACATCGTTGGGGCGTCCCCTACTCAGCGACGCGCTGCATCGGAGCCCGGGTGTAGTGAAAAGTGGGCAAGGGTTGCTAGGTCATCGCCCGGAAGCGACGCGCCACATCGACGCCTGGATGTGGTGTTAAATAGGCAAAGGTTCCCACACCACAATGGACGAGGGTGGGTAAAGAAGTTAGTCCATAACCATAAGCTTAGGTTAGGATCTTGGAATATAGGTACGCTTAGTGGTAAGTTAGCTAAGATTTGTGAGGTTATGAATAGGAGGGTTAACATCTTGTGTCTTCAAGAGACCAAATGGGTTGGGAAAAAAGCTAGAAAGATAGCACCTTGGCAATATAAGCTTTGGTACACAGGGAAAAATAGAGACCGAAATGGAATAGGTATCATTATAGATAAAGAGTACCATAAGGATGTTGTACATATTAGGAGACAAGGGGATAGGATTATTTTAGTTAAGCTAGTTTTAGGAGAAGAGGTGTTGAATGTCATTGGTCTGTATGCACCCCAGATAGGACTTGATGAGGTTGGTAAACGACAGTTTTGGGAGGATTTAGATAAGGTAGTACAAGAAGTACCTCTAGGAGAAAACCTTTTTATTGGCGGCGACCTTAATGGATATGTAGGTACAAGTAGAGAGGGTTTTGAGAGCGTACATGGGGGTTTTAGTTATGGTGTAAGAAACGAGGGTGGGGATGCTATCTTAGATTTTGCTCTATCTTATGACCTAATCCTAGTAAACACAATGTTTTAAAAGAGAGATTCTCATCTTATAACCTTTAGAAGTGGACTAAGAGCAAGTCAGATTTCTTTTAACTAAAAGTAGGGATAGACATAGATGCTTGGATTGTAAGGTTATCTCAGGTGAGAGTGTTACCGCGCAACATAGACTCCTAGTCCTAGATATGAAGATAGATAGACGACATCAAAAGAACCAACAAAAAGGAATTGAAAGGATTCGATGGTGGAAGCAAAAAGAAGATTGTCATAAAACACGTAGAGATAGTTGGATTCAAAAAAAAGATTGGACAACAGAAGAGAACTCAAATGTAATGTGGAATAAGATGGCAAAATGCATTCGGAAGGTGGGCAAAGAGACATTAGGAGTATCAAACGGAAGAGTGCAGACTGAAAAGGACGCAACAAAGTGGATTAAAGCAGTAAAAGATGCTATAAAGACTAAGCGAGAGTGTAAAAAGGCTTTGAAGAAGAATAATACAGAAGAGAGTTTTACGAAATATAAGTTAGCTAAAAAGGAGGCAAAGAAAGCAGTGGCAGAAGCTAAGACGAAGGTTGCGAAAGAGATTTACAATAAGTTGAACACAAAGGAGGGAGAGAAAAAGATATACAGATTGGCGCGAGCAAGAGAAAGGAGGAGTCGCGACCTAGGAGTTATGAAATGTATTAAGGATGAGCATCAAAGAACTCCCGTTAAAGACAATGACATTAAGGAAAGATGGCGTGATTATTTTGACAAATTATTTAATGACAGACAAAATAAAGTTTTGGATAATATCTCGATGCCTCTTAAGGATTTAAATCGGTGCTTTGTGCGTAGAATCAAAGAGACAGAGGTAAAAGAGGCACTAAAGATGATAAAGAACAGCAAAGCCGTTGGACCTGATGATATCCCAATTGAAGTTTGGAAATGCCTTGGAGATGTAGGAGTTAGGTAGTTGACAAATCTGTTTAATAAGATTTGACGCACTAACAAAATGCCGGAGGAATGGAGGAAGAGTGTCTTGATACCTTTATATAAGAACAACGGAGATATTCAAAGCTGTGCCAACTACCGAGGCATAAAATTGATGAGTCACACGATGAAACTATGGGAGAGAGTGATAGAACGGAGATTAAGAAAGAATGTAGAGATATCGGAGAATCAATCTGGTTTTATACCAGGTTGATCAACTATGGAGGCAATATATTTGCTTAGACAACTTATGGTACGCTCTCGCGTACTGGGTAAAGATCTCCATATGGTCTTTATAGATTTGGAGAAAACATGTGATAAAGTGCCTAGGGAGATACTATGGTGGTCCTTAATGAAGAAAAGAGTTCCTTTGAAATATATTGAACTAATTAAGGACATGTATAGAGATGCAAGGACACATGTGAGGACAAGTGGGGGGCAAACAAGTGAGTTTCCTATCACGGTGGGATTACACCAAGGGTCAACGTTGAGTCCATTCTTGTTTGCGGTAATTATGGACGAATTGACAAAATCCATCCAGGATAAGGTGCCTTGGTGTATGATGTTTGCAGATGATATTGTCCTATATGCGGAAACTAGAGCGGAGATCAATGCAAAATTGGAATTATGGAGACAAACGTTGGAATCAAAAGGATTTAAACTAAGCAGAGTGAAGACTGAATACATGCAGTATAAATTCAATTCTAACCGAGTGGAAGAGCATAATGTAGTGACGTTAGATGGGGTGGTGATACTTAAGTGGGACCATTTTCGATATCTAGGATCAATAGTACAGATGGATAGAGAGATTGATAGTGATGTGACCTATAGGATCCAAGCTGGATGGAGTAAGTGGAGAAGTGCTATAGGTGTGTTGTGCGATAAAAGAATTCCTACATGGTTGAAAGGTAAGTTTTATAGGACAGTTGTTAGACCAACATTGTTACATGGTAGCGAATGTTGGGCGACTAAGAGGCTACATACACAAAAGATGAGTGTAACAGAAATGCGAATGTTGCGGTGGATATGTGGATATACAAGAAAGGATAGAATGAGAAATAAAGATATTCGTAAGATGGTTGGAGTGCTACCTATCGAAGACAAGATGTGCGAAAATCGTTTACGTTGGTTTGAACGCGTAAGGCATAGACCTGTAAATGCTCCAGTTAGGAGAATAAAGGCTATGGATGTTGAGAGAAGGGTTAAAACTAGAAGACCGAAAAAGACTTGAAAGGAAGTAGTTTGGAAAGATATAGAGGTTTTAAAATTGGATGAGCAAATGACCTTGGATAAGAATCTATGGAGGAGGAGAATACATATGGACGATCTAATGTGAATTCAGATATTAGTTCATATAGCTTACTCTAATCTTTTGGGATAAAGGCTCTGATGATGATGATGATGATGATCAGATATTCAACACAAAAAGATTGTCTACAATAACGTTCTTAGGATAGAATGTCCATAGAAAACAGCTTAGTAACACCTTAGATATGCAATAAGTAATTTTTTTCTAAAAAATTCAAAACAGCAGATCTTCCACAAAATCGCTATATTGTACTGTCCATGTTCATGTTAATAGAGTTCTTACTTTTTCTCATTGGTTTATTAAGTAGGAAAGGTAATTAACCATGTTATAGATGACACTGTAATAGCCTCTGAGCAATTGTTATGCCAATAGTCAAAAGATATACAGGTTTAGAAGACAATATAACAGCTCTAGGAAACACTATTTGCTTGATTCTCGCTCCAAATGTTAAGAATTCAGGGCAGGTTTCTGCCCTATGAGTCCCATAACTCTAAATCATCAATCAAATTGCTTAACAGATGCAGCAGGATAGTAATGAGCCACGAGAAGAAATTCTTATGACATCAAGAATGATGCTCATCGAAATAAAGTTTGCAACAGCAAATCCAGATTATAAATCTGGTTGTTAATTCAAAATTAGATACTACTATTTATCCATCTAACAATCCCCCATGATATATGTATGAAAATCAAATCAGGATATTACTTCTTGTAATCCGAAAGAGCTAACAACGACACTAGAAGACCCATACACCAACACTCAACACTTATAACCAGATTTCTAGCCTATGTTTAGGTAGTAGTAATTTGTTGCTAAGATTACCATTTTTCACAGGTATTGCTGTTTATATTTTTAAAGGCAGCATAAATATTGATAATCCCTGACGGAAGTAATACCAAATTATAATTACATTATCATACCTGAGTTGGTGCATCTTCATCCTCCCATGATTCCTTGACATCAGTATCATCAACATCTTCATCATCCCATTTGCTTTTGGCTTGCTCCTTTGAAAGGAGAGGTGGAATCTCATCCTCTGCAACAATAGCAGACGACAACATGAGAGAAAAAAAAAGGCATAATGTAATAGGATCTTCGATTAAGATAGGAAAGCACTATAACAGACCATAATTTAATTCTTACTAACAGCTTGAAAGCAAATGAAAGAAAAATTGCATTGCATTGAAGCCACTTTAAAGTAATGTATGCATCTTTACACTTTAAACCTCCTAGACAAGACTATGGGGCTACCGTCAGGCCATGGCTCGAGCTCAATTTGAGCACAAGCATGTGAATCCCTGCAATTGAAGCCCAGTCTAGCTTCCCAGGATGTTGCCAGAATTACTAATACCACCACCACAAGGAGTTTTTTACGAATAAAACAGAAAGAAGAAAACCCACTAAATTTCTCCATAATCTACTCCATTCCACCAGGCAACACCATAGCCGGTTTCCCAATAAACCTTTACCCAAAGCAGTAAGCTTCCAAACATCTCAACCCCATAAAAACCGAAAGCAGAAACAAATAAAAATCCCAACTTTCAATCAACCCAATTAATTTTAAGCTCTTATCAAAATAAAGCTTCCACATGCAAGTTCATAATTACAGAACAGACAATAGAAAATAGATATACAATACAATCAAAGCCCTACTAAGAGAAAAATTAAGTAATCAAATTTGGGCAAAAAAAAATTACCCCAGTCTTCCATCTACTCTTCAATTATCGAAATTCTACCGAATCGAACAACAATCCTGGATACCACAAAATTTAAAAAATTTTAAAAAAATAAAAAACAACTATTCCTTTAGATTAAAAAAAGTTTGAGTAGAACAGAAAATTTAACAAGAAACCCATGAAGAAATGACTTACTTGTCTTGAAATAATTATAGTTCTGAGAGTTGATGCTAATCTGGCTTCCTTTCTCTGCTCAGTTCAGACGCCACAGGAAGATGAATACTTAGGGTTTTAGAATTTTTTTTAAAATGTTACGTTTTTAATTTTAATTTCACACCTTTCATTTTTAGTGAGGAAGAATCCGTATTGGTATGGACTCGAAGTCCCACTAGGCTTGTTTCACCCCAAAAAAAAGGGATTATAGGCTCGTTTAATAGGGCCATTCTTATTTTCTTTTTCTTTTTCCTATTCTTTTCGATGCTAATTTCATAGATATTGTATTTGACTAAAACAAAATTATTTGAATATGTGCCAAAAAAATTTATATGAATTTAAGTTTGAGTTCAGTCCAAATATTTTACTAGACTTATTTTCTCGCAAATTATTATTCGATACATAAAGAATTTTTAAACTCCATAAATGAGATTAACATGATAACACATACTTCATTTTATTTTTTAAATATTTATATGTATTACTATCTTAATCCTATTTGTAAAGTCTAAAAATTTTACTGACAAATTATTGAAAACTAGTTTTTTTTTATTATCAAACCAATTACACTTTGAAGAATTAAAAAAGCAAATATATCGAAGATAAATTAATAAATTTAGAATTACAATTATTTTAATAGTAATTTGAATTCTCAAAATATTGATTACCTATTGCTTCACAAACTTTCAAAATCTACTCTTTAATTCTTCTCATTTATGGAACAAACTATTAGAGTTGGATTATTAGTAAAAGATTAGGCAAGAGAGTTTAGGAAATATATATATATATATATATATATATATATATATATATATATATATATATATATATATTGTAATTGGGATACTCACTTTAATTCCAAGAGTATACATGCATATTTATATAGCTCAAATCATAACAGGCTTGTAATATCACATATTTACTATCATATTAGAAAATTTAATTGTAACAAAAAAAAAGAAGAAAATTTTATGTGTCTTGCTCTTCAGAAAAATTTATAAAACATGATTAGTGTATTTTGAAGTCAAATATTCAAAAATTAAAACCGATTTCAGTACTATAAAACTAATAACTCATTGGTATTAAGAATAAAATTTTAATTCAATTAGGAAAATAATATACATGAATGTACAAAAAAAATTCAACTTTCACTAAACACACATTTGGAAAGAGATGATGAGCTTTAATTGTAACGAAGTCTCGAATAAGATTAGTTTCAAATCGTTAAAACGGATAAAAATACCTATGATTTATATAAAAAAAATCGACCCAACCCATATTCCAATAAACCCTTATAATTTGAGAAAGTGGATCAAATTAGTTCTATGAATTATCAATGACAAAGTTTATGTGTTACCTCATATATATTCACACATTTGTCACATTCGAAGATATGCAATCAAAATTACATGAACGGGTTAAATCAACATTAGCTCAAATAACATGCATATTAACAGACTTTTAAAATTATGGGTTCTAAAGGATTTAAGTACATACTAATAAAATACCATGTAAAACAAAAATATCCAATGTAAATCCTTATTATAAGGGTTGAAATATAACTATTGTAGCAAAACATTTCACAATCTCTAGATCTTAGCCAAGAAACGTAGATACAAATATCAGTTAATCTCATAGCTTCTATTACTTGATAATATTATAATTATAGTTTTATTTCAGAGATAAAACTTTATTTATGAAGCCAAAAATGGCTGTGCTTAAGCATAGACATTAGGGTTTGCCAAGAGGTAGGTTTCCACGGCCTTGAGGACAGCCATGGCCATTGCCTTCCCATCCTTGATATCCTCTTCCTTGATCTCCATGCCTGGCTTCGCATTGTACTTGCTAACTTCACAAACCTTGCAGCCCCCGTTAGGAATGGTCTCGAACTTGAGCTCGTGTGAGATTGACTCAACCTTGTTCAGCAAGGCATCACCCTCAATGAATGTGTAATCATATGTCATCTTCTCTTTGTCCAAGGCATCGATCCTCTGCTTCAGGTACTTGATCCGAGATCCTACAAAAAATGGGAGAACTTGTTAGATCCAATAGTCTTAGATATAATATAAAAATAATACGAATAAAAAATACCAAGTGATATGAACAGTTTGATGTACCTTCAATGAGAGTCATCTTCTTGATGCTTCCAGGGCCTCCTTCACCTTGGGTTGTTTCGATACTCTTGATTGCCTGTGGCAAGAGCTGAGGAATAAGTTTGTTGCTGTCTAGGACCAAAGCTTCGAACAGTTTTCCGGCAGGGACTGGACTGGAGAATTCTTCATTGAAACTTACAACACCCATGATAATGTTTTTGTTCTTTAGAAACTAATGAGATGAGTGAAGAAGAAATTAGTTTGATCAATTGGGATGGGGAAGTTTTGGACTTGGGAAATTGTGACAAAAGAGGTTCTATTTATAGATTAAAGAACAAGAGCTTGGCCAAAATATGCAAATGTTGATATTTGAATTTTAAATTTACAAAATTTTTTTACTATAAAAGTAGATATATGATTTTTTGAATCAATACTTAAAATTGATCAAAAATTTACTTCATGTGAAATCTTAATGAAAGGAGTTGGGAAGTCAATTCCCTCCAATCTTTGGTGGCATTTATCATTACAATTTCCCTTTTGCAACTAAATTTAATAGTCAATCAATTTGGTAAACCAATTGTAGTTGAGAGGTTGATTTTAAAATTTTGCATTCCTAACGAATATAGACTAAGAATTATTAGCTAAATCTCAAAGACCATATTCTCTAGAGGAATGTAAGATTTAAGGTTCCAACATTGTTGGTGTATTTTTTTTTGGGGGGTGAAATTAGTCAACACCATGCAGCAATAATCAATATCTACCTCCTAACTTTTTAATTTCTTGTTGCCATCCTAATTAAATGCTATAGTCGGTTCCACCGTCGAGGCGTATTTATAAGAATATACAAATATGTCATTTCAATCTTGATCTATGAAATTTTCTTTTTTTGTTAAATAAATATTATATTTGATACATCATCAATATATAAATTTTATACGCAGTCAATAAATTATAACATGCCTTCTCCATTTCTCATAAACTTTAAAATAAAAAATTTTTAGAAATAAATATTATTATATTTATTAATGGCTTAATAGCCAATTATACATCAACCTTTTGCATAAAATAAAATTAAGTCCTCAAGGTTTTATCGCGTATAAATCATTCTATAAATTTTTATTTTACTGTAAATAAATTTTTAATCTTTCAAAATCATGCAATTAAGTTCAAATCTGTTAAATGACACAAACTGCCATGAGGACATCTTACTTGTAAGCTGACATAGATAGCTTAGTTGGTTGCCATGTGACATGTCATGTCTATAATACTAACGGAAGTTAGTACTATTTAACAGATTTAGACTTAATTGCATGATTTTGAATAGTTGAGGGTTTATTTATAGGAAAATAAAATTTTATGAACTGATTTCTATGTAACAAAACATTGAGGGCTTATATACATTTTGTGCAAGAGTTTGAGGGTATATTTGGCTATTAGCCTTTATTAATTAATGAGATATGATAATATAATTCAATAACAGGGGATAAGATTTATATACTGTGTATGTAAGTATATGTTTAGATTCACCGACTGCCTGTCTAAGGTTTTGAGGATATCAGGCAGAAAATTCTTTGCCATTGCCATAAATTTCCAGGAATGAAAACACTCCAATCATTAGCAATAGAATTGACTGAGTTTCAATGGTATACAATACAAACAACTTGCTTACTGATCACAGACTGTGAACTCTTGTTCCCAATGGAATGGTTAGCTCCATAGCCAAAAGTAATGGAAGGATTACAAACACACATGCATTTCACACACATTTACATGATTATCAATCTTGGGTTTGTTTTTGTTTCCCTTGTTTGAGCAAGAACTTTTTTGTTAATGGTATCAATTTATCAGTAGGCGTCAGGATTTGCAGGAGATAGGCTTCAATGGCCTTGAATAACTCCAAGGCCTTGTCTTTGCCGGCCTTGATTTCGTCTTCCTTGATCTCAAAGTCACCAATGTTGTAATACTTGCTGATGCTTTTGCAGATGGAACCTCCATCAGCAGAGGGCTTTAGCTTGGTCTCATAAGAGATTTTCTCAAGACAGTTCATCAAAGCATCACCTTCAATCACACTGTAGCAATATGTAAAGCTACCTTTGTCTACTGCATCACTTTATGATTCACATAATTGAACTACCTCCCTGCATGTAAAACAAGCAAAAACACACGCACTTGGTTAAATATCGACTTAAAACCAATTGATAATAGAGTGAAGGATTCAACTTGAGTATAAAATCACAAATAACTTGATAGTTAACAAATATAAGATAACATCACTTTAACAAGTCTCCATCACGTGTAGAGGAAAACATAAAAGCTTATTACGTCGCAAACTTGAAAGGTGTAACCAGCAAAAATCATAGAATAGAATCTATATTCTGATACTATGTTAAGTATTGTTTGAGACCGAACTTAAATATAAGACCGCAAAAGTGTCAATATTTAACGGATTTAAGTAGGTGAATGTATTTCAGTACTGATATATGGTAATACTATGTGATTGAAGTGTTTAGCTGCATGAACTAACCATCACCAAAAGTGATTTTCTTGAAGGTTCCAGGCCCACCTTCGCCTTCAAGGATTTCAACACTCTTAAATGCCTTGGGGACGATCTTGGGGATGAGCTTGCCACCATCAAGGACAAAAGCCTGGAACAGCTTGGCAGGGGGAATTGCTGTCACGATTAAGCTTCATAAGTGAAAAGCCCCATGATTGACCACGAGCTTTTTGGAAATGGTTGGAGGAAGAAGTAAAAAAGAGAAGTTAGCAGAGTTGTGGTATTTATAGACTGAACTTGAAGCTTGCCTTCTGTAAATGAAGCCAAGTGGATTAAACCAGCTGATCTCTTTATGTTTTATTGTTCAGTTGGTTCCATAATATTGACTTGTTGGTAATCAAAATACTTTAACATGAATATTATAACAAACAACGCTACGTTTGCTAAGAACAAATTTATGAATCTTGAAATAGACTTGGAATTTAGACCAAAGAAAAAATACACGAAAGTGATATGGTTAAAATTTGATAAAAACTAGACCTGACAATTCGTGTTTATAATTCATTTTTATGTCATGTAAAATCGTGTTCGTATTGTGTAAAACACGAAAATTTCGTGTCGACACGGAAAACTCAAAACATTTTTTTTAGCTTTTATCATATTCATATATTAATTTTACTTAATTTAGCCCATGTCATCTCGTATCATTTATTTGTATCGTGTTTGTGTCGTGTAATCATGTCATGTTTAAGATTGTTAGGTCTAATAAAAACTGTAAATAGATTTAGTAAAAATATAAAAAAATAATTATGTTTGATGTGTTTATACAAATTTTGATTCGATATTTTTGTATTATACATGATATGAACATAATTTGATACTCTAATAATAAAAGTGTGAGAAACCATTTTGGGTACTTTTGCCTATTCTGACGAATGGAAATTCATCTGTACTACTATGATACCCGCGCGTTTTTACGGGGATATAGAGAAAAGAGGGGTGATAGGCTAAACAAAAAGATGAAGAAAGAGGGAAGATACTAAACAAACTAAAAGTCTTCCAAAGAATCCAAAAAAATACCCAAAAAATATGTCAAAAACATAATGTAAAAGAAATGTGAAATTATGTGGGTACAACAATAAATTTAAAAATAAAATTTACAACAGCAAATTGTGACTTCAAACATCAATGGTATGAGTTAAGATCTCTAATTTGAACATGATTGTCAATCATGAACTGTTTTTATTCATCAAAGAGTATTTTGTTGTGACAGCTGTATATCTAGCAAACTAACCATAAAATGTTATTATTTTAGAGAGAAATTATGATATTTGTAGAGTATTTGAGTAGGCATTTCTTGTGGAATTCATTTGGGACATGTTGAAATACAAAGCATAAACAAAAATGAGTGAGAAGCAAGGCATGCATATCAAAAACAAATTAAATTGTAATTGAAGAATGTTGAACAAAAAGTAAGTCAAATTGGATTACAGATCTTGTCCACTTGGGGTACTATGAAGATGAAAAACTTGAACTTCTTTTTGGACTTCAACTTCTGGAATTGAACTTCTTTGATCACGAATAGTCACGAACTAAATGCAGAGAAAGACTTCAAGGCGTGCTGCTATATGCCACTTTCCTTAAGACTTATTTCACCCCCACCAGTTATGGTATGCAACAGGGATTATAGAAATAGTCTTAGGATACAATGAAGTCAACTTGTTTAATATTACCTTGCACTTGTAATATTAAACCACTGAACACTTTAGACAAATACAAAAGTATTATGTCTTAGCCAAAGTTTTCTGCAGCAAACAATGTCTAAGAGACTTGTTTTCTATTTTGAGATTGGGAGAGGAAAAAGAATTCAGAATATTTTCGTTATATTTTTTCTGTCATCTTGAATGAACATTGTCATCTCTTTTATAGAGATAATTTCAAGATATGTGATCTTTGGTTTGAATGACACAACCTTTCAATTGTGTTGTTTCATTTAAACAAACACATCATTCAGATTGTTCACAACCTCTCAAATTCAATGGTTATGTCCTTTAACCATTCTGTAGTGAAAGATTACCCTTTGAATGAGGTTGTACCTATTCAAAGAAAACTAGTCGTTACAATTCATTTTGCACTAGAGCAGTTGACTGCCATAAAAGGCAGTTGACTGCCCTTAAATTTCTAGGCAAGGAAGTCGAATGCCTGAAAATAGCATCCGAATGCCCTAGTGTATTTTTGAAACAGTATGCAACTTCCAGGAGGGTAGTCGACTGCCTTCATATGGCAGTCGACTGCCTTAAAGTAACTTAAAATCCGAGTATTCACATTGTATAGGCAGTTGACTGCCCTATTTGGGCAGTTGACTGCCATCCCGGGGCAGCCGACTGCCCTCCCAGGGCATCCGACTGCCCAAGTGCATTTTTCGAACAGAATACTTACTGCGCAAGGGCAGTTGACTGCCCTGTAAAATTAGTAAAAAATTATTTTACCATGATTTTACTTCACCCGGAATCATACCAAACACTAGTTTTACTTGTACATTGATTAAACAACATTTTAATCAATCTTTTCACTTTATATTTTGAAATTTTCTAACAAAGAATGCAAGGCATATTACATTAATACCCTACAAAGTGCAGGAAATAATCTTGAAATCCCTGAAATAGTTGAAATATAATGTTCTCCTTTTAAAAAAAAAAATAAATAATAGGTTTTTTTCAAATATAAGACACATAAATATGATTAATATAAGAGAGCATTACAAATTTAATTTTTAAGAATAAGCAATGTTGTATATAAAGATAAAAAAGGTATTAATATTTGATATCAAAAAAACCTGCAATCTGAAACATTCTCTGAAAAAACAATGAAAATACTCAAAGAAATCACTTACTATGAAAACAAATAAAACATTTTATAGATGCACCAGAACAAAAGAGTAAATAAACAAACTCGTATATATCACGTGATACCATGAAATCTAGGTGGAAGCAAGGAGCGAAATGAATCTAAAACACTCAGTAATATAAAAACAGGAAAGGAAACAAAAGAATAAAATTTCAATATAGGGAATGAAAATCGTGAGACCCATGATTATAAAACAAAGCAAAATGAAGCATAGAAATAACCTCTCAACCCTTTTGAAATTACTTTTTATATAGAAACAGACAGAGCAAACTTGAAAGAGGCAGGGGCACATAGTGGAAAAATTGGGGCAGAAAATGTGGCTGCATGAGGAGGCTTAAAAATCTACAACTTCTATTATATTGATTTTCTGCCGGCATTGTTTAAGCTTTTGTTTCTATGCAAGAGTCCACTTTCTCATATCTGCTTGGTAAAACGAGTGTTTATATTGTTTTTTTCCCAGTTGGCAGAAGAAATATGCTAAGTCTTGTATTCAACAATGGCCTGCCACAGGTCAATTGGCCATTAAAATTAACAAGCAGGATGATTGAACATATTGGCCCAAGAAACCAAGGTGACAGACCTGCTCTTAAAGCTGCTGACTTCCTAATTTTAACATTCTGTCTTTCAATATTAAGCAAATCCTAGGCTTGATGTTGTTTGTACAGTAGGCTTCAACCAGGCAGGAACAAGTTATCACTGTATTATCTTTTAGGTAGCAGAATTTGTCAGACACGACCTAAAGTTAGAACTAGTAATTCATTGTATACATTCTGTGTTTGTGTTGTTTTAAATAGTGTTTTTGTCATGTAAACACAAAATTTCATATCAAAATTTTCAAGATTCTTACTAGTTGATTTTAGCCTTGATTAGTGGAAAATTTCAGTATTCTTAACTTAAACCAACTATGAACATGGAGACCATGACTGTTTCCCTGTGCTCAGACTTCAAGGATTTGAAGTTCCCCAAAACTAGGTGTCTTGCAAGCAGGGTGGAAGTCTCAGAAGAATTTAGGAATTTCTGGCAGAAACAGTTTGCCTGCTTTGGCTTTTCTTCTGAAAAAAATTAACCATCCTGTGTTCAATAATTTGGTAAATCCTGAAAGATAATGCAGCAAACTCATTTTGCAAGCTCTTTTATTTATTACTGCTATAACATCGATAGTACAAGCTTCCTGGTGGTCATGACATTGTTTGACCTCTTATTGGCTAACTGAAGGTCACCTGGACCAACAATTGCAGAAGTAAAAGCTAAAAGAACTCCCTCAAACAAGCATAAATGCATTCCACATCATTAAACTGGATGCCGTCCCAGTAGTATTGGGGTTTTCAATAGGCGTAAGGATTTGCCATGAGGTAGGCTTCAATGGCCTTGAACATTCCCAAGGACTTTTCTTTGCCTGCCTTGATTCCTTCTTCTGTGATCTCAAAGTCACCAATGGTGTAATATTTACTGGTGGTCTTACATATGGATCCTCCCACAGCTGAGGGCTCCAACTTGGTTTCATAAGTGATTTTCTCGAGTTTGTTCATCAAAGGATTGCCTTCGATCACACTGTAAACATACACAAAATTTTCTTTGTCTAGTGCTTCCACCTTCTGCATCATGTAATTGAATTGACTTCCTGCGTTTAGAAAACCAAATATTAAGTTCTAATTCAACATATTATTCAAAGTATTTAGTTGCATTTGCAGATATAACTTAACTAACCTTCTCCAAAGTAACCTTCCTGATGCTGCCAGGCTCACCATTGCCTTCTATGTACTCAATACTCTTAAAAGCCTGAGGAACTATCTTGGGAATGAGCTGGTCACCATCAAGAATACAAGCCTCGAACATCTTGGCTGGTGGGATTGTAGTAACAACCTCAGTTTCAAAAGTGAAAACTCCCATGATTACTAGTGAGTTTGGAAATGATCAGATGAGTGAAAATATAACTGATTGATTATTCTGCAGAGAGATTTTTGAGGCTTGGAGATGTGAACCTGAAGCTGCAGTATTTATTGAGTGAGAATGGTTTTGTAATTTTGTCCAGAAAGCACTTACTACAACTTATAGTTGATTCTGGTTTGTGTACTGATCTTACATATTCTTTCATATGCAGCAGAGAAGCTTACTACAAACAACAAATTTATGGATCTTGGAAGAAATCAATATCAGAAGAAGATTAAAAAGAAAAAACTCTAATATTTTAAGCCCAAAAGACCTTGAATTCAAGTGCTTGGACTATTAGGAACTCATAGCTATGTGATAAAATGTAATTATAATGATTCACTTGCTGCTTTTAGCCTTATTGTTGAAGCTGCAGACTTCCTATATTTTAAAATTATTTGTATTTCAATATTATACAAATTCTACCAAGAAGCTTTAGTCTAACAATTAGGCATCATGTTGTTTGTACAATAGGCTTCAACCCGGCAAGATCAAGTTTTCAATGTATATTATCTTTTAGTTAGCAGAGTATGTCAGACATGACATTAAATTCTACTGTAACTCCTCTCTTTTCAATGAAACAGAAATTATTCTATTTTCTTTTATTAATAGTCCTTGTTTTAGGGAACCAATTTGTCCAATCTACTCAGTCTACAGGACTTTGAAAGTATTACCTACTGTATGGCTGGAGTCTAACACGCAATCTCAATTTGAAACTTATTGCCAAATCTCAAACTCTGTCATTCATTACTTCATTTTAGCCTTGACTATTAGTGAAAATTCTCATAATTCTTAAGTTAAACCAGATATCATGAAGTCCAATAGAAGAATTAACTTTATATTTATAAAAACAAATGAAAATGGAGACCCATGACTGTTAATTCTTGGTGCTCAGACTTCATGTATTTAAAATTCCCAAAAACTAGTGTCTTGTAAGGAGGTTGGATGTCTAATTAGACGAATTAAGGAATTTATGGCAGAAACAGTTTGTCTGCTTTGGCATTTCTTCTGAAAAAATTGACCATACTGTTCAATAATTTGGTAAATCCTGAAAGATAATGCGGCAAACTCATTTTGCAATAGATAGATAGCAGTTCATGACAGTTTCCAGTAATATATTTGATGCTCTTTTATTTATAACTGCCAACATTGATAGTACAAGCTTCCTGGTGGTCATGACATTGTTTGACCACTTATTAGCTAACTGAAGGTCACCTGGACCAACAATTGCAAAAGTAAAAGCTAAAAGAACTCAAAAGTAGTCAAATGAAAAAGAAAAAGGAACTCTCTCAATCAAGGACATATGCAATCCACATTGTATGATCATTGAAGTGGATATTGCTATCTCAATACTGGGATTTTCAGTAAGCATCAGGATTGGCCAAGAGGTAGGCTTCAATAGCCTTGAAGATTCCCAAGGACTTTTCTTTTCCTGCCTTGATTCCCTCTTCCTTGAGCTCGAAGTCACCAATGGTGTAATACTTACTGGTAGTCTTGCATACGGATCCCCCAGCTGCAGAGGGCTCTAGCTTTATCTCATAAGTGATTTTCTCAAGTTTGTTCATCAAAGCATCGCCTTCTATCACACTGTAAACATACACAAAATTTTCTTTGTCTAATGCTTCCACCTTTTGCTTCATGTAATTGAATTGACTTCCTGCGTGCAGAAAAGAAAATATTGCTGCACTTCTAAGTTCTAATTCAACATATTATTCAACAAGAGTTTAGTCTCATAGATAAATTCACTAACCTTCTCCAAAAGTAACCTTCCTGATGCTGCCAGGCTCACCACTGCCTTCAATGTACTCAACACTCCTAAAAACCTGAGGAACAATCTTGGGAATGAGCTCGTCAGCATCGAGGATACAAGCCTTGAACATCTTGGCTGGTGGGATTACAGTTACAAGCTCAGATTCATAACTGAAAATGCCCATGATTGAAATTTTTGGAAATGATTAAAGGTAAGAAGAAATGGATTGATTATTTTGCAGAGGATTTGTGAATCTGCTGTGTGGTATTTATAGAGTGGGGCTTCAAGTTCAAGATTAGCTGTTGTAAATTCCTGGGTGATTTCTGAATATTTTAAGCACCTTGATTTTCAAATTATTCTGGTTTGTGTACTTATCTTACTTATCTCTTCAATATGCAACAATCAAGCTTACCATAAAAGGACAAATCCGTGGATCTTGAGAAGCAGCACTGTTGGAACTTCGAAGAAGATTAAAAGGAAAAGAACTCTTATATTTTAAGCTAGCAAAGCCTTGAATTCAAGTGCTTGGACTGTTAGAAACTCAATACTACTTTCTGTTGACATTGTAATCAATTATATGCTTGCGAATTTTTTTTGTAATTGTTTGTTGTTTCCCAGGGAATTGAACATGTTGCAGCAAAGCAACAAAAATAACATGGAATGACTTGAGAAGGTGGTAGAAATCAGAAACCATGACAGAACATGTTACATAATCTTCTCCCAGCAAGCAACAACATAGGCCAGAATTGCGTCCCCTGTCAGGATCCTCAGCCTGTCTTGATCAATGTTTCCAGGCCAAACTTTAACATGGTTATGTTCATGTGACATGCAACAAAATGTGAAATTCTGAGAATGTGGTTTTCCCAAATGCTAATTTTATCCCGCATTAAATTTATATAAAATTTCTAATTTCTCTTCAATAATTAGCCTACTGTTTTTCCCAAAATTCTCTCTTTACTGCCATTTTTATAACCTGGAACTTTACTGTTGGGTAATTGGAACATCTTGAGTACTCCAATTCTCATTGTTTTGAGCTTGTAATTCTTTCATAAAAAACAAAATTTCCCTATATTATTGTGAAGGCCCACACCCTGTGTGCAAGTTAATGTCCTTTTTGATACAAAGATATCACAGTTTTGTCATACAAATTTACGTATCTAGTATAGCAAAATCTCACAATATCTTGACGTGGGATTGTGACATTTCAACTATCTAATTAAGTCACTATGTCAACGTCCTTATAGACAATGCTAGTGGAGGTCATCATCTCAATGACCCAAAATTCTACCATAACCCTTCATTCAATGCCATGTGGGGCAAGACTTATCATGGATTTAAATTTCCTTGACAAATTTGTCTTACAAGTTGCATGAAGTGCCACATTTCTTGTGAAACTTGACTTTGTTATGTTCAATAGAAGACTAGTAAGTCTTGAAGATGAAGACAATGTTGGCATATCCCTTGATCACAGGACCGGATTCTGTTGATTGACAAAATCCGATCATTATCATATATATCTGGTGATGATTAATGCCAAGATTATGGTCCATGATTTCACTTTGATTTCAACCGATTCTCTGGCTATTTTAAATCATAGTTCTATGATGGTAAGAACTGTGTGAGTGTGTTTTTGGTCACTGTGTTGAAGCTCTAGTTGAGCAAAACAGAGAGCATTTCCGATCCCTGAGCACCATTATCAGTTTAGCAAAATACCATCTAGTGAGGTCTTGAGTGCTTGGAAGGCTTGGAATTGATTCAAGAGACTTGTCAAGTCCAAAAACAGATCAAACAGCTAGTTTACTAAAGTGCAATGACTGGAGGTTAGATTTGATTCTTTTTGTGATTTTCGCATTTGGTCTGTTTAACGTGTTTCATGTATATTTAGAAGCATGTTAGGCTTTATTTTGACTCACAGACAAAGCACTCATCATTTTCAATAAATTAAATAGCTTGATTGCACAACAATTTTTAGTAAACATATTCCATTTCCATGCTTCCTTGTTATTTAATGCAGTACACAATTACAGTTCAAGCTTCCCAGTAGTCTGACAAACTATGAACTCTTATTAGCAAGACTAGAAAGTAGTAAAATAGAAAAGAAAAAGGAAATTTCTCAATCAAGCTCATATGCAATCCCAATCCACATTGTATAATCATTGAAGTGGATACTGCTATCTCAATACTAGGATTTTCAGTAAGCATCAGGATTGGCCAGGAGGTAGGCTTCAATAGCCTTGAACATTCCCAAGGACTTTTCTTTGCCTGCCTTGATTCCCTCTCGAAGTCATCAATGGTGTAATACTTGCTAGTACTCTTGCATATGGGTCCCCCAGTTGCAGAGGGCTTTAACTTTATGTCGTAAGTGATTTTCTCAAGTTTGTTTATTAAAGGATTGCCTTTGATCACACTGTAAACATGCACAAAATTTTCTTTGTCTAATGCTTCCACCTTTTGCTTCATGTAATTGAATTGACTTCTTGCGCGTAGAAAACCAAATTTTAAGTTCTAATTCAACATATTATTCAAAATATTTAGTTGCATTTGCCATTTGCATATATAAATTAACTTTCTCCGAAAGTAACCTTCCTGATGCTGCCAGGCTTACCATTGCCTTTAATGTACTCAACACTCTTAAAAGCCTAAGGAACAATCTTAGGAATGAGCTTGTCAGCATCAAGGATACAAGCTTTGAACATCTTGGCTGGTGGGATTGTAGTAACAAGCTCAGTTTCATAAGTAAAAACACCCATGATTACAAGTGATCTTGGAAATGATTAGAATAGAATTGATTGATTATTCTACAGAGAGATTTTTGAGGCTTGGAGATGTGAACCTGAAGCTATAGTATTTATAGAGTAAGAATGAAGATTAACTTAAAATTGATTCGGGTTTGTGTATTCATTGTAAGTTAGCCACGTAAATTATCCACTTAATTAGTAGTGTTTTATAGGAAATAAAAGACTTGAGTTTAGTTTCGTAACCTCTTAAAACTTCCTATTATGTGGTATTATATATTATTATTATTATTATCTAATAAATTTTAAGTTATTTATCCATATCTACAAATGATAACTGCTCACCAATAGAATTACGTCTTTAATGGCAAGATGTATATAAAGAAAAATATAAGGTATTAGGTCCCTAATCTGAGCATTCTTGAAAAGCACACCATTAGTGAGTCTGCTTAAGATTAGAAGATAAAATACGTAAGGAACGTAACTTCGTCGCAGCTCAATATTTTTTATATCAATGACTAGAGGTTAGTATCATGTTCCACATTTATGATCTATGATGTGTTGTTTTGGTGTTGATGCAATTGATAAATCGATTAAAAATTCTTACAGTTGGTATCTAAGCCTTTAAAACCTCTGCCTTGATTTTGCTTGAATAATTGATAATTGTGTTTGTAATATAGGAATAAGGCATTTGTAATGCAGGGTCTTGGCCTTTGCCCTAGTCTTGTTTCTCTAATTGGAAAATATGGTTCTGTGTATGAAAAGGCTTGTTAAACTAGTATCTTATTAAAGCATAAAGGATCGAAGAAAATCTGCCTTCTCAAATCGATTTATGTGGGTTGGTTTCTAAATTTCTTGCTAGTAAAAGGGGCATCGTGAATCATAAAATGGATTCACAGTAATAATCATAATAATAGCACAATGTGGTGGCAGTGATGGAACTTTGGCAAACAAAAGCCTAACTATCATTGTTTTATACAATTTAATTTGCTCGGGAATTAGGCCTTTATAATTTCATAGCTATTTTGTATTTGCCGTTATGAAATTGTAAATTTCTTTCTTTTTGTTTGCTTCTGTTTTTATGAGGCATTTGATTTAAATTCTTCTTCTTGTTTCTAGACAATCAAATCAATCTTGCAGTAAAGCAGTGGACAAAAGAAATTGAAAGATTATGATATGACAAAGTATACCAAGTTTGGGTCAGGCCCAAGGTTCATCAAAGACCACCACGTGGCAAGATATCACTGGGCCACGTGGCCTTCGGCGACAGACGACATAGGCTCAGCATAACACCTGTCGCTAGGCAACAGACTCTCAGCCTGTCACCTGACGTCACAACGCGACACGTGGCATCCGTCTGTCTACCGACTTGCGACAGACTACATTGGCTGCGGCATGACACCTGTCGCTAGGTGACATACTCTCAGCCTATCGCTAGTGACAAATGTTAAGCCTATCGCCTGACGACGCAGCGCGACAAATGGCATCAATTCCGTCTATCGACTGGCGACAGACCCTGACGCCATAACCTGATTCGCGAGATGGTCACCATAGCGTGATTCGCGAGAGGGTCTCTCGCCAGCAACATGGTTCGAGTTTATCTGTACGTGGAATCTGTATTACATCTGGATACAAACTCTTAGCAAAGTTACGTACTTATCCCTAGGTAATTAACCTAGAATATTCGCCTATAAATAGGCTTCAGGTGAAGAACTTTTTGCTGACTTAAGCATCGGAGTGTCTACGTAGGGAACCACCTTTGCGTTTCTCTGACTTTTTTTTGTTTTACAGAAGCTTCTTGGAGACACGTGGAGACTAAGTACGAACATCGACGTCAGCATACCTTTATTGTTGTTTTGTGCAACAACAGATTAATTTTGAACTTTAGCTTCTTGGTAGTTAAAGGTTCCATGTGCGTATAAATATATATTTTCATAATGCCATATATATATGATTTGATGGATATTATGATTGTGATATTAATGATGGTTTTATAAACTTCTTTATTGATGAGTTTACTAACTTACGTAGTAAAAGAAAAGATTATACTATGAAAATTTGGTGGTTGCCATGTCGCAAATTTCTAGAGAGCTATTCTGGCCATGTTATGCCTTTGCGTAATTGAATTTTATGTTAATTTGAATTTTATGTGTAATTAATAGATGTATGTATACAATATTATCTGTTTATAATATGTTGATTGTGTACATGATTGAAAAAAAATATTATTTATGCATAAAATTCAATGTCATGTGATCTATATAAATTTTCTTAATCAAAGAATAGCCACAGCATCCTTGATTAGCTTAAATTATATATGAAGTATATTTGATCACATATGCGAAAATGACATTAATTGTAATTAATCATATTTAATATAATAAATCTTATCCCATAGCAATTTTTATTATATTTGTATGATTAATTAGGATGAAGTAACTAGTTATTTTTCTTAATTTACCCACAGGAATTAAGAAAAGGAATATGTTAGCTTTAAATTGACATATATATTTTGAAATGACAAAAACTTAAGTAAGCCTTAATGCTTTAATTCATATTGTAAATTTGCCTTATCACACATGATTTTCTCAATACATTTCAAGTGATCATATCAAACATTAAGACCATGATTTAATGATGCATACTCTTATTGGTCTTAATACTTTGTAAATGTTTTGAATATTTTAGAAAATCACTTGATGAATTTTTAGACCATGTTTTCATTTGAGAAAGTCAAGAAAAACTCCCACAAAAATGCCAAAATGTTTTGGGTTGGATTAGGATCAAAGACCACATCATTTCTAACTCAAAAAGTGCAGGAAATCACCTTCTGGAGAGAAGGGATCGATCCCCTTTTGGCAGTAAGCTCCCAAACGGCTAGAAAAGGTCCCTGAAGCCCAGAATCAAGATTCTGGACAAAAGGGATCGATCCCCTATGGAAAGGGATCGATCCCTTTGCCCGAAAATAGCCTATAACGGCTAGTTTTGTGAGATACAACGGTCATATTCGATTTTGGCTCCACCCAACGTTCACAAACCATCCAAGGGACTATAAATAGAGGCTTAGAAGCTAAAGGAAGGAAGGGGAACAACCAAGCAACATCTTTCATCATCTTATTCATCTTCTCAAGCCTCAAACAACAAATCAAGAGCTCAAAAGTCTACATCTTCTATCATTCATCTATTTCTTGTATTGCTTAGCACAAACTTTGTATAGGCTTTTACTTGTGCTTAATCTCTGTAATCACTTGCCTATCTAGAGGCCTTCTTTGATTACATCTCTTGTAAACCAAAATCATTCCTTGTAAAGGGGAGGTTTCTCTTTAGCCTAAGAAAAAGAGGGAGGTTACTCTTTAAGCCTAAGAAAAAGAGGGAGGTTTCTCTTGAGCCTAGAAAAAGAGAGAGGTTTCTCTTTAGCCTAGAAAAAGAAGGAGTGTAACAAATTCAAGATAGTGGATTTGGAGAAAATCCTTGGGAGTGTCTCAAGGTAGAGGACGTAGGCAAGGTTGCCGAACCTCTATAAATCGCTTGCGTACATTTCTCTTTCCCTACTCTCTTTAATTACTTGCAATTATATTTGTGCTTATTGTATTGAATTTGGATTGCATGATTGAATAGCCTAGAGAACTTAGAAAATATCAATATAGGCTAGAGAATTTAGAGAAACCGAAAAACGAGCTTAAAGGTAGTTAAAAACCGATTCACCCCCTCTCGGTATAGCCTATAGAGCCAACAGAATATAATTTGATAGTTTCATCATAAAGTTTATATATGAATCTGTTTAAATTAGAACTTTTCCCACAGACAGTTTTATATGTTAATTGATTCATATTTTGATGCATGATTTACATTGGTAAGCATAATATATGTTTATTTGCCTTAAATTTTGTAACATAAGCATGACTGTTTGATTTATTTGCAGTTATACAATCTCTAAATTTTTTGAAAATAAGTTTGATATTTCCTATTTAAGTGGTGATAACTATAAGTTATGGAAGGGGAGAGTTCTTCTTTAATTAGGGTATGTGGACATTGATTATGCCATTAGGAAGGATGAACCACCAGTACCTAATGAAACCAGCTCTTAGGGTGTGATTTCCCTATATGAACGATGGAAGCGATCTAATTGCCTAAGTACGATGTTCATAAGGGCACGCATATCTGCTAGTATTCATGGTTCAATCCCTGAGTGTAAAAATGTCAAGGAATTGCTGAAGGCTATTGATGAACAGTTTGAGTCTTCAGATAAGGCACTAGCTAGCACCCTAATAACAAAGTTATCATCTATGAAGCTCACCAGTGTTAGAGGCGTGCATGGGCACATCATGCAGATGAGGGACATAGTAGCTCAATTGAAGTCTCCTGAGGTTGAGATGTCGGAATCTTTCCTTGTGCACTTTATTTTGAATTCTCTTTCACATCAATATGGACCTTTCAAAATTTTTTTACAACACACATAAAGAAAACTGGTCAATTAATGAACTCCTGACCATGTATGTTCAAGAAGTAAGGAGGCTACTAATGGAAATGGGTGAAAGTGAACATATGGCAACACAAGAAAAGAATAAAGCACAAGCCAAACAAAAGGGAAAGAGTAAAATACCTATCCAAACTAAGAAGAAGAAATCTAAGTGTTTTTTCTATAAAAAAAAAGGACACATGAAGAAGGACTACAATAAATATAAGGCTTGGCTTAAGAAAAAAGGTAATCCAATCTCACTTGTTTGTTATGAATCTAATATGGTTGATGTTTGTCATAACACTTGGTGGATTGATTCTGGTTCTACGATCCATGTCTCAAATACCTTGCAGGGTTTTCTAAACCAAAGGAAACTAATGGCTAGTGAGCAATGCATCTATTCAGGAAACAAGATGCGTTCTCAAGTGGAAGCATTAAGGACGTGCATATTAGTTTTAGATTCTGGTTTTGTTTTGAATTTGGAAAAAACCTTTTATATTCCAAGTTACTCTAGATTTTTCATTTCAATTTCAAGACTTGTACTTTTTGGATTTTCTTTTGAATTTTATGAAAATTCTTTTCGCTTACTTTATAAATCTGGTATTGTTGGAACTAGTACATTGATTGATGGTTTATTTCGAATTCATTTACAAAACAACATTTCAAATAATATAATGCACGTCCAAGGCAATGATGGTATTAAACGATGTGTTATGACTGAAAATTCTTCTATGTTGTGGCCTCGGAGATTAAGACATATCTCCATAGAGAGAATTAGAAGGTTAGTGAATGATGGAATACTTAGTACTTTGGATTTTACTGATTTTGATACTTATATGGACTGCATAAATGGAAAGCAGACCAACAAGACAAAGAAATGTGCCAAGAGGAGTTCAAACATATTAGATATCATACATACAAACATTTGTATTCTGGATATGAACTCGTATGGTCAGAAATACTTCATCTTATTCATAGATGATTATTCACGATATATGCATCTCTACTTGCTTCATAATAAGAACGAAGCATTAGATGCTTTTAAAGTTTTCAAAGCAAAAGTAAAGAAATAATGTGAAAAGCAAATTAAGATCGTGAGATCAGATAGAGGTGGAGAATACTATAGTATACACTAAGGATGGGCAAGCGCTAGTCCATTTGCAAGGTTTCTTGAAGAGCATGGGATTCTAGCCCAATACACTATGCCTAGATTTCCAGACCAGAATGGTGTAGCAAAAAGAAGAAACCGAACCTCGATGGACATGCTGCGAAGTATGCTTAACAACTCTAAGCTTCCTAAATCCTTATGGACTAGAGCTCTTAAAACAACAGTGTATATATTAAACTGGGTTCCAACAAGGCAGTTCCAAAAATTCCTTTTGAATTATGGAAAGGTTGGAAATCGAGTTTGTGACATATATGCATTTGGGGATGCCTGTATGAAGTAAGAGTTTATAATCCACAAGAAAAGAAATTGAACCCAAGGACTATAAGTGGGTATTTCATTGGATATGCTGAAAGTCTGAAGGTTACAAATTTTACTGTCCATCACACAGCATTAGAATTATGGAATCAAGAAATACAAAGTTTCTTGAAAATGACTTGATCAATGGGAGTGATCAATCTCAGAACGTAATTTCTAAGAAGGATCATTTAGATATTCAGGCTTCCATTTCAAGTGACAAATTGGTTATTGTTTATAACTTCCCTCAAGTTCAAATGGATGTTGAACAACCAATCATTGAAGCTCTACAAGTTGCTAATGACAATCTAGTAGATCCAGTTGTTCAACAATTACCAGAGACTATTTAGCAACTAGTTGTGCAACATACTCCATAGGAGGATGCTAACACAACATTAGATCAACTAGAATGAAAAAATTAGCAATACTTAGTGATTACGTTGTGTATCTACAAGAGTCTGACTATAATTTTGGAGCCGAAGATGACCCTGAAACATTTTTACAAGCTATGAGTTGCAGTAAATCTGAATTGTGGTACAATTTCATGAAAGATGAGTTGAATTCTATGGAATCTAATGGAGTCTGAGATCTTGTTGAGTTGCCTAATGGTGCAAAGGCCATTGGATGTAAATGGGTCTTTAAGACAAAGAAGGACTCATTAGGCAACATTGATAAATATAAGGTAAGACTCGTAGCTAAAGTATTCACTCAAAAGGAAGGAATCGATTACACAAAGATTTTCACCCTTGTATCAAAAAAATTCTCTTCATGTTATTATGGCATTGGTTGCCCATTTTGACTTGGAACTGCATCAAATGGATGTGAAATCAACGTTCCTGAATGGAAACCTAGAGAATGAGGTTTATATAAAACAACCAGAAAGATTCTCCTCTAGTAATGGTGAGCATTTAGTGTGCAAGCTCAAGAAATCCAAATATGGATTGAAACAAGCCTCTTGTCAATGGTATTTGAAATTCCATGATGTCATCTCTTCATTTGGTTTTGTAGAGAACATCATGGATCAATGCATATATTAGAAGGTTACTGGGAGTAAAATTTGTTTCCTTGTCCTATATGTGGATAATATTTTATGTGCAACTAATGATAAAGAGTTGCTGCATGAGGCGAAGCAATTTCTCTCTAAGAAATTTGATATGAATGATATGGGTGAGGCATCTTATGTCATTGGCATTAAAATCCATAGAGATAGACCTCAAGGTATTCTGGGACCATCTCAAAAGACCTATATCAATAAGGTTCTTGAAAGATTTCGAATGAAAGATTGCTCACCAAGTGTAGCAGCAATAGTAAAGGGTGACAAGTTCAATTTGAACCAGTGCCTGAAAAATAAACTTGAAAGGGAACAAATGCAAAACATGCCATATGCTTCAGCTGTTGGAAGCCTAATATATGCCTAAGTTTGCACAAGACCTAACATTGCATTTGTTGTTGAAATATTGGGAAGATATCAGAGTAATCCATGTATAGACCATTGAGAGCTGTAAAGAAAGTAATGAGGTACCTTTAAGGGACCAAAGATTACACGCTTATGTATAGATGAATTGACAACCTGGAGGTAGTTGGTTATTCAGATTCAGCCTTCACTGAATGTGTTGATTCACAAAAATCAACATCTGGATATATTTTCATGTTTGTTGGTGGAGCCATATATTGGAGAAGTGCAAAGCAGTCTTTAGTTGCTACTTCTACCGTGGAAGCTGAGTTCGTTTCTTGTTTTGAGGCTACTTCACATGATGTATGGTTGAAGAGTTTCATATCTAGGCTTAGAATTATAGATTCTATTTCAAAGCCATTAAGAATATATTGTGACAATTCAGTTGCAATTTTCTTGGTTAAAAACAACAAAAATGGAAGTTGAACTAAACACATCGACATTAAGTATTTAGCCATAAGAGAACATGTTAAAGAGAATAAAGTGGTCATTGAGCACGTTAGCTATAAATTGATGGTAACAGATCCTTTAACAAAGAGGATGCCACCAAAGAGTTTTAAGGATCATGTAGTACGAATGGGACTTGGTTCCATCTTGTGAATTAGTTGTATGGAAAACTTTTTTGTATCATTTGTTTTTTTTTCTTATTTTTGGTGCATATATTGATTATTGAGAATAACAATAATTTTTGGACCTAGAATAAATATAATGTTTATTCATTAAGTTATGTTATCACATATGGGCTGACATTAAAGAAATGAAATATATTGTAATACATGGAAGATATTCTCATTTTTAGAGGACTTGTCGCCATGATTTATATATTTTGTTTCTTTAATTTAAGCATAAGGATTCATAGATTATGGATGGAATAGCAAGTATAATAAAATATACGGACCAAGTGGGAGAATGTAAGTTACCCACATAAATTTTCCACTTAATTAGTAGTGTTTTATAGGAAATAAAAGATTTGAGATTAGTTTTATAACCTCTTAAAACTTCCTATTGTGTGGTCCTATATTTTATTATTATTATCTGATAAATTTTAAATTATTTATCCATATCTACAAGTGATAACTGCCCACCAATAGAATTATGTCTTTAATGGGAAGACGTATATAAAGAAAAATATAGGATATTAGGTTCCTAATCTGAGCATTCTTGAAAAACACACTATTAGTGAGTTTGCTTAAGATTAGAAGATCAAATACGAAAGGAACGTAACTTTTTCGCAGCTCAATATTTTCGGTATCAATGGCTGGAGGTTAGTATCCTGTTTCGCATTTATGATATGTGTCATAACGTACTAAGTTTTAGAGAAAACCTAATAGCTAGACACAAAGATATGGAGTCGCCACCAACCATTCTACCTAGGTGTGATTGGTCACCTATTCATACTAAGGATAAGGCTTGGTCTACGTTCAAAGATACTAGGGTTCGGGAGTACGGTTACGTGTAGGGAAGGATTAGCACCCCACAACGCCCATCCTAAAATGGTACCACTTAGTTTTAGGTCATTTGCTAAATTTGCTTATGTTGATCTTTAATCTCGATATGATTAATATTGAAAAATATTTCTAAGTGTCCTCCATTAAGCTGGTGGGACAACTCAAAAATCTTTCTCACCTCAAGAGTATTCAAGTAGTACTATGTGACTTGCTTGAAGAGGCTCCGTCGTCGGATTCATTTTAATATTTTATGAGAAATTCCTAACTTTGACCCCTTCTACCCAATTTATTCTTGCCATTCTATTATTTATTAATTCTTAATTTTATTTGTTCATTTTATTATTTTCTAGTTATGTTCTTGACTAATGTTTTTATCCATTATTTATTGTCATATTTATTTGTGAATATAAATTATTTTTATTTTAGAAAATGAATATAAATCATTTTATAAAAAAAAATTCCTTTAAAATCCTCCATTAAGCTGGTAGAATTTAAAAGAAATTCTCTTACCTAAAGATTCCAAAGTATTACTTAAGCATAACCCCCTTTGGAATCTCATCATCGGAACAATCAATATTCACTCTCAATAACTCCTATAACTCCTATTTATTATTTCATTATCATTTATTATTATTATTTTATCATTATAGTTAACATGAATTATTGAAAATGTTTATCTTCTTAATTACTTTTGGTTTTAATTTTAATTTTAATTTAATATTTTTAGATAAAAAAAATCACTTATTCTACAATTCTAAAAAAATGAATAAAAATTACCTATTATTGAAAAACTATCTCTAGGCCATCCATTAAGCTGGTGAGACCTTGAAAATAATTTTCCTAACTAGAAAATTTCAAGAAAATCCCTTATGCGTAATTCTCTCGATATTTCATCATTGAAGTAATTCATATTCATTTACATTATAATTTTCATATCTAATTTTTATTCATTCTATTCCTTATTTTGTTACTCATTATTATTTCTATTATCGTGGATTATTAATTATCATTTCTAATTTTTATAACTTATTCTTGTTCCAATTTAATAACAAATTACTAATCATTCGTATTTTAATTTTAAAAAATGAATATAAATTACTTTTTATTGAAGACCCTATTTAGACCTTCCATTGAGCTGGTGAGGCCTCGAATAGAACTTTCTTACCTAAAAATTTTCAAAAAAATTACTTGAGCGTAATTCCCTTGATATTTCATCATCGGAGTAATCATATTCATTTTATTATTTTAACATCTAACTTTGGTTATTTCATTTATTTCCCTCCTTATTTGCCATTACTATTTTTATTATATTATTATTAATCATTAACATATTTTCTAATTTTATAACTAATTATTTTTACTGTTATTTTATAATAAATTTATTTATATATATATATATATATTTTCTTTTAAAATGAGTATGAATTATTTGTTACCAAAAATCCTATCTAGACCCTCCATTAAGCTGGTGAGGCCTTGGATAAGATTTTTTACCTCAAGATCACTAAAGTACCACTTAAGCGTGATGCCTCTAGAGTTCCATCGTCGGAATATATTATTTAAATTTTAGTTTTTAATATCATAATTAATTTTTCCTTGTCCTTATAGTTTTCAATAATCTGTCTTTAATTTATTTTAATCCTAATTCTGAAATAAACAATAAACAAATAATAATACATTAACAAAATATAGAATATCAACACGCCAAATCGAATTATTTCATTCACATTAACTACCTAATTTAATTATCAAAGTCAATTTCTCAAAATTAATATCTTAACATCAATTTCTACCTTTAATTAAATTACCTAAATTATCTTACACAAATTTCTAATTAAATGAATCATATATATTAAATTAATCTAGCAAAACACTTAACTAATAATAATAATAAGTATTGAATCAACGGTTTAGCCTTCATTTTGCACAAAAGCTATTTCACGGCAAAGCTTCATACCTTTTTTGTTTAACTTTCCATGCAGGTGAACAAAGCAAGCGATGGAGGTAGGACCATGGTGTAAACCGGGCTTGTTTTTTTCTTCTTGTTTCGCCCGTGTACTGCTTCTCCTCTCCCTATCGGCATGCATGCCACGCACCAGCAAGCTGCAGCAACTTTGGACAGCTTTTTTTCTTCTTCTTGTATTCCCAGCTACAGCACTACCTCTTTGGCCTTTGGGTTTCTGTGCAACTTGAGCACCGATTCTTAGATCCTCTCACAACCTCCGGATCTCTGACCATGCAACACCTACTGCGCATGCCACCTGCACACAGCACAGCAAAGCTCTGCCCGGGCGTCGATTCAAGCAGGCTTCACGCCACAAACAGCTTCTGTTTCCAGCTCGTCTCCACTTCACGCACGCACCAGCAGCTTCTGCCTAGCAACGAGTTGCCACCTCAAACTTCTTGACTGCGGCTACGTCCTATTTCCTGCTGTCCTTGCGCACTGCAACAGCCCCTTCAACTACAATACCGACAGGCAGCTTCCAGAACAGCATAACATCACGTTCCAACAGCTTCAAGCGCCGCACACGTCCAGGGTAGCAAGCTTCAGCTATTTGGCTCTTCTGCTACAGCCCCAACGACAGCAGCCAGCAGCCTGTCACGTAGCTCTACTGCTTCGCTCTCTGCACTTTACTTCATCAGATTTAACAACCCAAATGGAGTATGCAGTAAAGGTTGAAGATGGGGACAGCCAGGGAAGGTTCTCTCGTGACTAAGAACCGTGGGAACCGTTTTTTTTTCTTTGGTTTTTCTTTTCTCCCCGGTTTTCTCCTTAGGGTTTTCTCCTTGTATCCCCACTCGTGGCCAGCCCCCCTTCCAACCCTAGTTCTGTCCATTAATATATGAGTTTGTCTCTTTTTATTTAATTTTCTTTCCTTTCCTTGATACGGGTATTAAAACCCATTTTATTTCCTTTCCATATATGTACAAATTTGAGTTTGACTTGTATCTTTATTGTTTCTCACTTGATTCACTCATTGATTTTGATTTTCTTTCTAAGATTTTTAAATTTTTGACTTTTTGACTTTGCTTTTGTTTTAAGATTCTGATTTTTTTTATTTTCTTATTTTTTTCAAGTTTCCCTTCTTTGATCACTTTATTTTTTGTTATTATTTTTTTCTATTTTTTTTATTTTCTTTTGATTTTATTTTTTTAAATAATAAACAAGATAGTAATACAAAAATTAGATTCATCGTCTAATTATCAAACCCAATATGCCCAATAACATTAAAAGACCCCGGACAAAATGGGGTGTCTACAGTTGCCCCTCTTTGTACATTTGCTATGAAATAGTAATTGTGCAAAGACATAGACATCCATTTTGTCCGCATCCATTTTATTATTTTTTCCTTTTTCAAAATTTTTTTTTGTTTTTGGATATTTACTTATTTTAAAAGAAATTGGTTTTCATCATGAAAATGCTCCTCCGACCAAGAAGGCCCTGAAACTTAAAAATTTTCCCATCTCTTAAATACTCCTTCGACTAGGAAGGCCCTAAAACTTTAAAATTCTCTCATCTCTTAAATGCTCCTTCGATTAGGAAGGCCCTGAAACTTTAAATTCTCTCATCTCTAAAATGCTCATTCGACTAGGAAGGCCCTAAAACTTTAAAAATTTTCTCCTCTTAAAAAAGCTCCTTCGACTAGGAAGGCCTTGAAACTTTAAAATTCTCTCATCACTTAAATGCTCCTTCGACTAGGAAGGCCTTGGAACTTTAAATTCTCTCATCTCTAAAATGCTCTTTCGACTAGGAAGGCCCTGGAACTTTAAAAATTTCTCATATCTAAAATGCTCCTTCGACTAGGAAGGCCCTGAAACTTTAAATTTTCTCATCTCAAAAATGCTCCTTCGACTAGGAAGGCCCGGAAACTTTAATTTCTCATCTCCAAAATGCTCCTTCGACTAGGAAGGCCCTGAAACTTTAAAATTTTCTCATCATCTTTAAAATGCTCCTTCAACTAGGAAGGCCCTGAAACTTTAAATTTTCTCATCTTCAAAATGCTCCTTCGACTAGGAAGGCCCTGAAACTTTAAATTTCTCATCTGAAAGTGCTCCTTCGACTAGGAAGGCCTTGAAACTTTAAAATTTTCTCATCACTTAAATGCTCCTTCGACTAGGAAGGCCTTGGAACTTTAAATTCTCTCATCTCTAAAATGCTCCTTCGACTAGGAAGGCCCTGGAACTTTAAAAATTTCTCATATCTAAAATGCTCCTTCGACTA
The DNA here is from genome assembly GCA_032173925.1 of Heritiera fomes. Taxonomy (NCBI): domain Eukaryota; kingdom Viridiplantae; phylum Streptophyta; class Magnoliopsida; order Malvales; family Malvaceae; genus Heritiera; species Heritiera fomes. The sequence goes on from JAPDPM010000008.1 coordinate 37,984,032, forward strand.
GGAAGGCCCTGAAACTTTAAATTTTCTCATCTCAAAAATGCTCCTTCGACTAGGAAGGCCCTGAAACTTTAATTTCTCATCTCCAAAATGCTCCTTCGACTAGGAAGGCCCTGAAACTTTAAAATTTTCTCATCATCTTTAAAATGCTCCTTCAACTAGGAAGGCCCTGAAACTTTAAATTTTCTCATCTTCAAAATGCTCCTTCGACTAGGAAGGCCCTGAAACTTTAAATTTCTCATCTGAAAGTGCTCCTTCGACTAGGAAGGCCCTGAAACTTTAAATTTTCTCATCTGAAAGTGCTCCTTCGACTAGGAAGGCACTGGAACTTTAAAATTTTTCTCATTTCTAAAAAGTGCCCAATTATGCCCGGAGGTCTTATAGCTTGTACCTAGAGGTTTTAATGATCATGCCCGAAGATCTTGAAGATTGCACCCGGAGGTTCTAATGAATCATGCCCGGAGGTTTTATAGATTGCACCCGAAGGTTCTAATGAATCATGCCCGGAGGTCTTATAGATTGTACCCGGAGGTTTTAATGAATCATGCCCGGAGGTCTTACAGATTGTACCTGGAGGTTCTGATCTTATCTCATCATTTCAATTATATCTTCTAAATCATCTTATCATTCCAGTTTCTTCTTTTTGTTATTTTCTATCTAAATATCACATTTTTCCATCTCATCTCATCACATCTTTCAATCTCTTTTTCATTGTCCCATCATATCCATACCTTTTTAATTTCCTTTTTCTTTTCAAAATTTTAACATTTTTGTTTCAAAACTTCATTCCCCCTCTTTTTTTTCATCTTATTCCTAATCCTTCTCACATTCTCTGATTTTTTTTCTCTCTTTTTTCTCTTTTTTTTTTAAAAAAAAATTTCCAAAATTTTAGTCAACTAGTCTTTCAAATCCCTTTTTTTTATCACATCTTATTCCTAATCCTTCTCACATTTCTGATTTTTTTTTCATCTATTTTTTGTTTTTTTTTTTAAATTTCCAAAATTTTAGTCAACTAGTCTTTTAGAACCTCTTTTTTTTTATCACATCTTATTCCTAATCCTTCTCACATTTTCTGAATTTTTTTCTTTTTCTCTCTCTTTTTTTTTTTACAAAATTTTTTTCAAAATTTTAGTCATCTAGTCTTTCAGAACCCTTTTTTATCCTATTGTCTTAGCAAACAAACCCTTTTTTTTCTGTCAAAATGCATGTAATGGAATGCAATGCCATGCATGTCATGAATGCAATGCAAATGATAAACAATGCCTTACCAAGTCACATCATCAGTCTACCTTATTCCTTTCTTCAAAAATTTATCATCCTTCAATCCTCTTTTTGCCTTATCATTCAATCTTTCGCTGCCTCATCATTCTTCTTTCTTCAAATTTAGCAATCCTAAAATCACTTGCCCTATCATCGTCGTTTATTCAGTCTTCTTGTTGCCCCACAATTCTTCTTTCTTTTAGCAATCATCACTCATTCAGTCTTTCTATTGCCCCATCATCATCACTCATTCAGTCTTCCTATTGCCCCATCATCATCATTCATTTAGTTTTCTTCTTGCCCCACAATTCTTATCAAATTAAAATTCATCAATCCAAATCATAACAACAAAATCATCCCAAACTATTCACAAGAACACTTCACCACTTCTCATATCTCATATCTTCAAGAAAATTCATGCTCTCCAATCAACCAAAGATTGCCCCAAGAATAGTCTTAAAAACACCATCCCCACACTTGATTTCTTTAAAACAAGAACTTACCCCCATAAAATCACAAAACTCTCATTTTTCACTTCTTTAAGTTTCTTTTTGAAAATAGAAAATTTCCCATATAATAACTTTCCAAGATAAAAAATTTGACATTTAAATCTCTTAAAAATTGGTGATTACTATTGAGAACAAATAGAATGAGTCACAACTCGGTCTAACTGAATAAATGTGCTGATTTGGTGTATCAAGGATGTTTGGTTATCAAGAAAGGTTCTATTGATCAATGTCTCTTCATCTTGGCTCACAAATGAAACAAATTCCTTGAAAATCAAAATTCCTTTTGTAAAAATAACTTTCATAGAACACAATACATTTTAGCACTCTTTTAATTTCTTGATACGTGAACTTTAACAAATGTCAAGACTAGCTGTGATGGCTCAAATTTCAGAGTAAGGAAACCAAAGATACAAATCTCAAGTCAAAATTTCAAGGTGATGGTTTTTGAATTTCTCAAAAGGTCTTGCCTGAAAGCATCACTCATCTGGTTTTTCTTCTTTCTTGTTATTACCTTAGCATAGTCACAAACAATGGCCTTGAGTTGTTTCAAATTTGCTCTAGACTGCCCTTTCGTGGGTTTTCACCATAGAGCTTCATTCTCTTTTTTCTTCTTCTTCTTTTTTTTAATTGATTATTCTACCATGCATTTGAGAATTCAAATTTCATTCCAAACTAAATAATGATGATAGTTTCTCAAAGAAAAGCTTTTCAATACAAGCATCTTTATTTGATCAAAATGGACTTTTAAGCACGTACCGTAGGCCAAGGTTTAGGGTTTTCAAAGAATGGATAAGTAGGCCCAAAATAAGTGTTTTCAAGGTTTATCGAACCAAGGATCATTTCTTCGATTGTGAACATCTATCATTCCCACTCTTCGAAGCATTTTTCTTTTCTTTTCTAACATTTTATTCTCATTCATTTCTTTTTTCTTTTTTTTTTTTGCATCTACCTTTTTCATTTTTTTCCATTTCTTGTTTTTTTTTTCATATTGATTTCCATCTTCACATATCCTTCTTCTCACATTTGCCCCTTAACAAGGGCATCATTTTCTTGCATTTGACATAAGACCAATCACTAATACTTCTAAAACTCCTTTGATGTATTTGCCTCTCCAATGTGGAGGATGATCCTTGGTCAAGGTTCATTTAGAAAGAAATCAATAAGCTCAAAAGGGGTAACAAAAGGATGATTTCATTTCAGTAATAGGAATATGAAAGATGGCCATTTGTCATATCAAATATTGACACTTCTATTGAAAACCAATCCTCAAGATGAAAATTTGTCTTTTGAAATCATTTGAATATCCCTCATGCATGGTTTCACAATCAATTTTTTCTTCTTTTCTTTTCTTTCTTTTGTTGTTTTTTTTTTCACTTCCTTTTTCTTCACTTTTTTTCACAACTCATGCCCAGAATGTATCAACTCAACTTTATGAAGGCCTTATGCAATGATTTTAATTATCATGGTTTAAAATAGGAAAAGGATATCAATCAAATTAAGAATGGCCATTAAAAGATGTTGAGGTTATCAAAAGCTTGGCTTTTTCAATCATTTTGCCCCGAGGTGTAGCGAAGGATGATTTGGGTTAGAAAGTCTAAGTTATGAGAAAGAATTTTGCGTTGATGTGTTTGGGACTCTTAGCTTAGCCTTAACATCTTTCAAATTTCCAAATACAAAGTCCTTAAGAGAATGCTTCGTGAATTGATCCTTCAAAACAATTCAAAAAGTTTTGCAAATTCATCGATCATTTCATTGCTCATTGCCTTAACAAAGATCATCAACTTCAAAAAAGTTTACCAGGGTAGGCAAAAATGAATGAATTTCAAGCTTGTGTTTCTTTATGGATTCCAAGTTTTCATTGAATTGGGAAGTATACTGGAAATGTAATGGCTAGGTCTATTCATTCTCAATAACAATCACTAATGTTTTCAAAATTATTTTATTTCATCAACTTGGAAAAAAATATGGAAAGCTTTCAAAACAACTTGATGCAAATTTCAAGAATCCTGAGAACATCTCACATCCACCAATTACACATAGGAAACTTGGCCTATGGAGAAGCAAAGTTCCATTGCTCAATAAGCTCTTGAGTCAAGGCACCACTACTGATGAGTTCTTCAACCCTTTCCTTCAATTGCCTACACTTTTCTGTTGAATGCCCAATTGCCCCCATGTGATATTCACATTTGCTATTTGGTTCGTAACTCCTTGCTGCTAGGTTTGGAGCTATTTTCAAAGGCGTAGGCACCAGATACTGGTTCTTTATTAGCAAAGGCAATAGTTTAGAAATTGGAATTGGCAATCTCTCTACACCATTTCTTGGCCTTCTTGGATTGTTTGGTAGGGTGGAGAGTGATTGAGGACAAAAGTTAGGTTGAAAACCATTTTGAGGAATTGGCTGATAAGGATGTGGACAAAGGTGGTGGGCTTGTTGCATGAGGTATGGGTAATATGGGGTTGTCGTCTCTTTCTCCGTAAAGGGGAGGCTGAACCTGAGCGGTAATGTCTCGCCATCTCTGAGCATATTCTCTAAAGCTCTCAGTAGCCTTCTTTTCCTTATTTTGTAACAATAATCGATTTGGTGCCATATCCTTTACATGTTGATATTGAGCTATGAAGGCTCGTGCAAGATCTTTCCATGAATGGATACGTCCTCTATCTAATTAGATATACCACCTTGCTGCGGACCCAATAAGGCTATCTTGAAAGTAGTGGATGGCCAACTTTTCATTGTGAGTATGCCCTACCATTTTTCGACAAAACATTATAATATGGGCTAATGGGCATTCAGTTCCATCATATTTTTCAAAGTTGGGGACTTTGAATTTTGCGGGTAACACCAAATCAGGAACCAAACTCAATTTCTCCACATCAATGTTTCCATAAATAGTGCTCCCTTCGATAGCCCTCATTCTCTCCTCTAACATATCACTCATACGATGCATCCCCTTATGAGAACCTAGTTCAATCGCTTCCCTCCTAAGCTTCTCTTGCTTGATGGGATCCTCCATTTGGGGCTCCACTCTAATGTTAGTGTCTTCATCAACTCCCTTCCCTTTTGCCAAGCTCATCATGATCTCCATCATCTTAGCCATTTGTTCCTTAGACTCTTCTTGGACCCTAACAATCTCTTGTTGCACCTTTTCAATTCCATCAATTCATGCCAATTGCTCATTCTCCATTGTTCTTGTTTGCAAACAAATATCGTATGGGTGGCTGACAATTTTGACGACCAAGCTATCTTCTCACCTTTATTACCATAGTCTAAGTCAAGATGCCATGATACGCACATACAAACCTATGCATGAGATGCATGCTCAATTTACGTATGGCCAAAAATGTCTAAATGTATAGGTGCAATGTTCAAATGGACATGTTATGCATCACAAATTCAAATGAAAGCCTCATGTGATGAACAGACACATTTCATCTCTTTATTTTCTTTATTTTGATTTTTTAATATTATATTTTTTTGAAAAAAAAATTTTTTCCTTCATGTGTCCTAATCCTTGGTTATCTCTACATGGTGAGTTGACATGGCCCTAACTTAAATTGGCCTCTTAGGTTTCTTTATATGCTTGGTTTGGATAAATCAGAATTCTAAAGGTTCTCAAATTATTTCTCACTATCGTCCACATAGGACTAGTAAGGCACCCAATCCTCACCCATCACAGGTTACAAACGGAAAGGTTCAATTTGAGTGGGAGTATTTCGCTAGCCATTGCGGAGGTATTACCTCACGAGAGCGTAGATACTTTACTCCCTCCTAAAAAGGACCGAGCCCGGGTCGAGGGCTTATGTATGCTAATGCAAAGTGATGTGTGTGTATGAAGGAATAATGTTTCATTTAATGTTCGTTTTCTATTAAGATCTCTTAAGCAAATTCTAAGATAACCTAAAACTAAGTATTGGCCTGACTCTCTTATATCCCCAGTGGAGTCGCCAAACTGTCATAACGTACTAAGTTTTAGAGAAAACTTAATAGCTAGACACAAAGATATGGAGTCGCCACCAACCATTCTACCTAGGTGTGATTGGTCACCTATTCATACTAAGGATAAGGCTTGGTCTACATTCAAAGATACTAGGGTTCGGGAGTACGGTTACGTGTAGGGAATGATTAGCACCCCACAACGCCCATCCTAAAATGGTACCACTTAGTTTTAGGTCATTTGCTAAATTTGCTTATGTTGATCTTTAATCTCGATATGATTAATATTGAAAAATATTTCTAAGTGTCCTCCATTAAGCTGGTGGGACAACTCAAAGATCTTTCTCACCTCAAGAGTATTCAAGTAGTACTATGTGACTTGCTTGAAGAGGCTCCGTCGTCGGATTCATTTTAATATTTTATGAGAAATTCCTAACTTTGACCCCTTCTACCCAATTTATTCTTGCCATTCTATTATTTATTAATTCTTAATTTTATTTGTTCATTTTATTATTTTCTAGTTATGTTCTTGACTAATGTTTTTATCCATTATTTATTGTCATATTTATTTGTGAATATAAATTATTTTTATTTTAGAAAATGAATATAAATCATTTTATAAAAAAAAATTCCTTTAAAATCCTCCATTAAGCTGGTAGAATTTAAAAGAAATTCTCTTACCTAAAGATTCCAAAGTATTACTTAAGCATAACCCCCTTTGGAATCTCATCATCGGAACAATCAATATTCACTCTCAATAACTCCTATAACTCCTATTTATTATTTCATTATCATTTATTATTATTATTTTATCATTATAGTTAACATGAATTATTGAAAATGTTTATCTTCTTAATTACTTTTGGTTTTAATTTTAATTTTAATTTAATATTTTTAGATAAAAAAATCACTTATTCTACAATTCTAAAAAAATGAATAAAAATTACCTATTATTGAAAAACTATCTCTAAGCCATCCATTAAGCTGGTGAGACCTTGAAAATAATTTTCCTAACTATAAAATTTCAAGAAAATCCCTTATGCGTAATTCTCTCGATATTTCATCATTAAAGTAATTCATATTCATTTACATTATAATTTTCATATCTAATTTTTATTCATTCTATTCCTTATTTTGTTACTCATTATTATTTCTATTATCGTGGATTATTAATTATCATTTCTAATTTTTATAACTTATTCTTGTTCCAATTTAATAACAAATTACTAATCATTCGTATTTTAATTTTAAAAAATGAATATAAATTACTTTTTATTGAAGACCCTATTTAGACCTTCCATTGAGCTGGTGAGGCCTCGAATAGAACTTTCTTACCTAAAAATTTTCAAGAAAATTACTTAAGCGTAATTCCTTGATATTTCATCATCGGAGTAATCATATTCATTTTATTATTTTAACACCTAACTTTGGTTATTTCATTTATTTCCCTCCTTATTTGCCATTACTATTTTTATTATATTATTATTAATCATTAACATATTTTCTAATTTTATAACTAATTATTTTTACTGTTATTTTATAATAAATTTATTTTTATATATATTTTCTTTTAAAATGAGTATGAATTATTTGTTACCAAAAATCCTATCTAGACCCTCCATTAAGCTGGTGAGGCCTTGGATAAGATTTTTTACCTCAAGATCACTAAAGTACCACTTAAGCGTGATGCCTCTAGAGTTCCATCGTCGGAATATATTATTTAAATTTTAGTTTTTAATATCATAATTAATTTTTCCTTGTCCTTATAGTTTTCAATAATCTGTCTTTAATTTATTTTAATCCTAATTCTGAAATAAACAATAAACAAATAATAATACATCAACAAAATATAGAATATCAACACGCCAAATCGAATTATTTCATTCACATTAACTACCTAGTTTAATTATCAAAGTCAATTTCTCAAAATTAATATCTTAACATCAATTTCTACCTTTAATTAAATTACCTAAATTATCTTACACAAATTTCTAATTAAATGAATCATATATATTAAATTAATCTAGCAAAACACTTAACTAATAATAATAATAAGTATTGAATCAACGGTTTAGCCTTCATTTTGCACAAAAGCTATTTCACGGCAAAGCTTCATACCTTTTTTGTTTAACTTTCCATGCAGGTGAACAAAGCAAGCGATGGAGGTAGGACCATGGTGTAAACCGGGCTTGTTTTTTTCTTCTTGTTTCGCCCGTGTACTGCTTCTCCTCTCCCTATCGGCATGCATGCCACGCACCAGCAAGCTGCAGCAACTTTGGACAGCTTTCTTTCTTCTTCTTGTATTCCCAGCTACAGCACTACCTCTTTGGCCTTTGGGTTTCTGTGCAACTTGAGCACCGATTCTTGGATCCTCCCACAACCTCCGGATCTCTGACCACGCAACACCTACTGCGCATGCCACCTGCACACAGCACAGCAAAGCTCTGCCCGGGCGTCGATTCAAGTAGGCTTCACGCCACAAACAGCTTCTGTTTCCAGCTCGTCTCCACTTCACGCACGCACCAGCAGCTTCTGCCTAGCAACGAGTTGCCACCTCAAACTTCTTAACTGCGGCTACGTCCTACTTCCTGCTGTCCTTGCGCACTGCAACAGCCCCTTCAACTACAATACCGACAGGCAGCTTCTAGAACAGCATAACATCACGTTCCAACAGCTTCAAGGGCCGCACACGTCCAGGTAGCAAGCTTCAGCTATTTGGCTCTTCTGCTACAGCCCCAACGACAGCAGCCAGCAGCCTGTCACGTAGCTCTACTGCTTCGCTCTCTGCACTTTACTTCATCAGATTTAACAACCCAAATGGAGTATGCAATAAAGGTTGAAGACGGGGACAGCCAGGGAAGGTTCTCTCGTGACTAAGAACCGTGGGAACCTTTTTTTTTCTTTGGTTTTTCTTTTCTCCCCGGTTTTCTCCCTAGGGTTTTCTCTTTGTATCCCCACTCGTGGCCAGCCCCCCTTCCAACCCTAGTTCTGTCCATTAATATAGGAGTTTGTCTCTTTTTATTTAATTTTCTTTCCTTTCCTTGATACGGTATTAAAACCCATTTTATTTCCTTTCCATCTATGTACAAATTTGAGTTTGACTTGTATCTTTATTGATTCTCACTTGATTCACTCATTGATTTTGATTTTCTTTCTAAGATTTTTAAATTTTTGACTTTGCTTTTGTTTTAAAATTCTGATTTTTTTTATTTTCTTATTTTTTTCAAGTTTCCCTTCTTTGATCACTTTATTTTTTGTTATTATTTTTTTCTATTTTTTTATTTTCTTTTGATTTTATTTTTTTTTTAAATAATAAACAAGATAGTAATACAAAAAATAGATTCATCGTCTAATTATCAAACCCAATAGGCCCAATAACATTAAAAGACCCTGGACAAAATGAGATGTCTACAATGTGTTGTTTTGGTATTGATGCAATAGATAAATCGATTAAAAATTCTTACACTCATCATTTACATTATTCCATATGTAATAGCCAAGATTACTATAAACAACAAATTTATGGATCTTGGAAGCAGTCAATATCAAAAGAAGATTAAAAAGAAAAAACTCTAATATTTTAAGTACAGAAGACGTTGAATTCAAGCGCTTGGACTGTAATTATAACGATTCACTTGCAGCTTTTAGCCACAGGTGAACCACAGATCCTGTTTCTTAGCATATTCAAGTTATTAGGTGGAAATTTAGGAACTACTGGTGACCCAAATTCTGTTTTGGCTCACTTAGAAGAGTTCGTGGTGCAACAAATACGATAAAATGACTTAAATGAATTTTTCTTTGAGATTTGTTGGGGTAATGTACGAATCAAGTGTTATATTAGAGTCATTTTAGAGGTGTTATATCTATATTCATTTTGATGGATTTCCTGCATTCTCAAAAAATCACATTTTCGGTTGATCATTTTACCGTTTTACCTCCCTTTTGTTTTTTCATCCTGTTATCTTAGTTTGTGAAATGGGTTTTTTTTTGTCGGTTGTTATTGTAATTTCACTTATGGATTGAAGCAGATACTGGTGAATGTTTTTTTTGTCTATTTTAGTGTTTTTTTTTCTTATTAATTGTGGAAAAAAATTAAAATCTTTCATCCAATATGGTCTTTTCATTATTCAACGGTGTGTGAACCTCATCCTTTCAATTTTACTACTGAGTTTTTTTATATGGACCCCAATATTCATTTGTCAAATTAAATTTTGATGTGAAGATGGGTCTGCTGTTACAGTTTTCCACGTTTAAGTTATGTTTTTTTTCTCTCTCCTTTTGTTGAATAACACTTTCTATCTTATCTCTTTTTTTTTTCTTTTTTCATTTACATGCTTTAGATATTTGAAAAGTGATTTTTTTTTATTTTCCCTCCTTTTTCAACCCTTCACTCTTTTCTTTTCTCCGCAACACATACACAGGTCATCGACAATCCTTAGGCTTGGCCATTGTCAATCATTCCCCTTTTTTCTTTCTCGTCTCCTTTTCCATGCGACTGTTGCTCTCCTATTTTCTTCCGAAACCTTTTCAAAACTTGATCCGCTCGATGGTTGCGGGAAATGGGTTTGTCCTTGTGGGAGTGGAAGAAGAATTGAATGGTTGTTTTCGTAGAAGTGGCGATAATAATGGAGGAAAGGGTTTCCTTGGTTGGAATCGACTTTACATGGTACAATTTTTAAGGATGGGGCAGCTCCGAAGCCAACGTTGGTTCAAGATAAGAAGCCAGGTTGCCAGTGGCTGTGGCCATGTCGAGAATACTATGGAAGAGCCATTGTCTTTTTCCACATGGTTGGAAGAGAGTGAGAGAATAAGGTTTTTTACTTTTTTTTGTTTAAGTTAGTTTTTATTTTTTGGGGGTTTTTTAGCTTTTATCTGTCTCTCATTTTTCTTCTCCTAAAATTTCATTTTCTATTGGCGAAGACGGCAAAAATATTGGTGTTAGGTGAGGAAGACAACTGGCAAAGATGGTGAGGAAAGAACTAAATGTATCCAAAGCCAAACCAAGCTAAAGACTAAAACGCCCCAAAAGCCCCCTTTTGGACATGCAAAAGATGACACCAAGCTTTTCTTTCAAGACCAATGACCATTCATTCTCGTTCTCTCTTTCTTTCCATCAAAAATAATTGTTCAGCACTTCATTTTTTGTGAGTTTCTGAAAATAATTGGTTTTATTGTTGGCAGATATTTAGATCAGACCGTAAGGAGATAGAGGAAGTAGTGTTACGATTGCCTCCTCTTCCTTTTCCTACTACGCTCACAGATCCCTCCAAAATCTATAAGTCTCAATGTTTCAGTTTCACGTGCTTTTCTTTGTTGGCTTTGATGTTCATGGGTTTGGCGTGTTGATGTAAGACAGTAAATGAATTGAAGAGTGGTTGTTTGAAAACCCTTTGCCTAGTAAAAGTTTTAGTATTATGCGAGTCATGTTACAATAAATCAAAGAAAACATTCAGAGCTGGAAAAAAAAATTGTCCACAGCAACTCGTGGGGTTTTTTCTAGTATACATAAATATATATATATATATATATATATATTTATATATATCTTAGATCATCTCTTTTTACTCAATGTTTTTCATGTATGATTATATATATGTAATTTTTTCTTGTTTTGGGGGTTTTGCTTTATTTTTCGTTTCTTGTTGCATATCACACACGTTTTCTGAGTGGAAAACAAATATCAAATTCTTTATCTGACTATGGAATTAAACTACAAAGATTTATGAAAGAAAAAAAAAAGAGTGAATAGCAATATTGCAGGAGAATCCAAAGTTCTTATAAGTAAAACCATTTATTTTATTTTGTATATCAAAGATAATACAACTCAAACTCTTTAATCATAGTGAAAATACAGATAATAATAGCCAAAGACTAGCACTCTTATAATCTTATTAGCCAACCATACGATTTTTGCCAAGAGAAAGAAATATCAAAATCACACCATTGAAACTGAGATGACAAGAACATATCAAGCAGGAGCTATGAAATGAAAGCAACCTAGTTGTAGATGTTAGGGTTTGCCAAGAGGTATTCTTCAACAGCTTTGTACACTCCATCAATCTTTTCTCTGCCAGCCTTGATTTGCTCTTGAGTGATCTCATTGTCACCAATGGTGTAATACTTGCTGGTGCTCTTGCAAATCGTTCCTCCACCTGGTGCTGCAGTATACTTGGTCTCATGGCCAATTTTCTCAAGTTTGTCTCCCAAAACATCACCTTCAGTCACAGTGTAATTGTTTGTGAAATTCTCTTTGTCTATTCCATCAACCCTTTGCTTCAAATACTTGAACTTGCTGCCTACATTTGTTACCAAACAAAGATTCCTCAGAAGAAAATGGAAAGGAAATTCTAGTGGAAAGAAATGAAATCTGATGCAAAGTTGCAAACTAACCTTCAGCAAAAGTAACCTTCTTGATGCTTCCAGGTCCACCATCTCCTTCAATGAGCTCAACCTTCTTGATTGCTTCTGGCAAAACCTTGGGGAAAAGGTTGTCAAAATCAAGAACAAAGGCCTTGAACATCCTGGCTGGGGGGATTGAGGTAGTAACCTCCAGTTCATAAGTGACAACACCCATGATTCTTCACTAAGAGCTTGAAAATCTTCAAGTTTAAGATAAAGAGAGAGAAAAGGAGGATGATTTATTGATGATCAGTGTTTGAGGTGTGGAAAGAAGTGAGAACTAGGATGATATTTATAGACTGAACTTAAGCTTAACTATTTATTCCTTCAATCATTTAATTGGTTATATCCAGTCACAAAGAAAATGGTTACTACTTTTCAAAGCATTTGCAGTAAGGAAGCAACCTGCATGAAAATTCCATGGTAAGTCTCCAATTGACCATTCTAAATGTTTGCACATACTTCTACTACTTATTTTCTTGACATTTCTTGAAAATGCTTATATATATATATATATTAGATAAAAATCCGCGCTATGCTGCAGGTCTGTTTTTGTTTTGTAATTTTTAAAGTTAGTAAAATTGATTATTAGATAATGGTTGTTGATCATAAAAATATTTATTTCCTTCATATTATTTAGTACAAAAGAGAAACATGTTTAGTAAGGATAAAGTTTATATATTAAAACAAAATGCCCAAAAATAATTTTTTTAAGAAATTTGAATTAGCTTGGTGTAGACACCTCATTTTGTCCGAGTTGTATTTTTGTAAAAAATAATAATTTGTAAATTTTGAATTGACATTTTGAATTAACATCTAGAAAAATTAGGATTAACATTATTAGGATTATTTAAATTAGAAATATTTAATAGATTAGGATAATTTTATTAATATAAGATAAATAGTAATATATGTTAGGATTTATTAGATAATTATAAATTAAAATATTTTTAGGATAAGATAATTAGACTTTTTAGGATAATTAATATTAAAATTGATAGAGGTAGATTAGGATTAACATAAAAATTAAATAGATAAAATATAAAAATAAGAGATAATTAATAGAATAAGTTTAGTTGTATTAGGACTCTAACAAATTTATGACTATAAAAAGGGGTTAAACCCCATAAAAAGGGACACAACAATTCGGAGAGAAAAATTCATAAAGAAGGCAGCCAACTCCTTTGCACCACACGCAGCTTTCGCCCCTGCTGCTTCTTCTTTTGGCCCAAGCTGCACTTCACCCTTCCTTGCATCATCCAAGCCGAGACCTCCATCATCATCATCTCTCTGCATCATTCTCTAATTTGCTTCATCACCCCTGTTCGAGCTACTGCCACCATTTTCGCACCAGCCTGTTGCCAACGCAAACCGTCGTATCTCTATGCTTCTAAAGCAGTTCGGTTCTGCTCCACCTATCTCGCTCTGATTTTTCCATCACCGAGCTGCACACTGCTGCCGCTTGCTGTCTGAGTTTGCCACCTCGCTTGCTGCCTTTGTTCCGTTAATCTGCCTGCTCATCACCCAAGCCTGTCCAGTCCCGTTTCTTGGTGAACAAATTGCCTGCTGCTTCCACGCCATTCTTCTGCCCACACGTCCATCCATTAATCAGGTAAGTGCTTTTTTTTTGCTTTTCTTTTATTTGGCACTTCTTTTAGTAATGATTAAAGAGTAATGTTTGGCATTTTAATTTGCTTCTTTAGATTAAAAATGATTAAAATAATATGATACATAGGAATGTCTAGGAATAATAAATAAATAAATAATGATAATAAGTTAGGAGAAAAAGTAAAAATTTAAATTAAATAACAAAAATAAGTAAAACTAAGAAATAAAAATAATTGAATGAATAGATATTAGGATAAACGTCTAATTAATAAACTCTGAGAATTGGTTAGACCTTTCTGATGATGGAATCCTCGAGGCGATTGCGAACGAGTAACACTCGAGGAATTCCTAGATAAGAGAATCCTTTTACGTCTATCCAGAATGATGGAAGATTTAAAAGGTATTTTCAAAAAAATAAAGGTTGACACTTTATTCTCTAGATAAAAAAATAAAAAATAAAAAATAATTATAAAATAATTGTGTAACAATAATAATGATAGAATGCTAAGATAATAATAAAATATAAATTATATAATAATAATTCTGATGATGGAATCTTTGAGGTGATTACGAATGAGTAACACTCGAAGAATTCTTAGGTGAGAAGATACTTCTAAGTTTATCCAGAACGATGGAAGATTTAGAAGGCATTTTCAAAATAAACAAATAATAAATAAAGATAAAAACATAATAAATAATAAAATTTATATTCTAATAAAAATAAATAGAATAAATAATAAATGAAGTTAATAAATAATAAAATAATAATTCCGATGATGGAATCCTTAAGGCGATTGCGAATGAGTAACACTTGAGGAATTCCTAGGTGAGAGGGTTCTCTTAAGTTTATTCAGAATGATGGAAAATTTAGGAGATATTCTCAATATTAAATACCAATAATCCTAAAAGTATTAATAAATAATATAAAAAAATAATATTTAAATTGAATAAATAAATAAAAGTAATAAAAATAATTAAATATAAAAATAAATTAAAGAATGAAAAAATTTTAAAATATTTCCGACGATGGAGCCTTTTCAAGGGAGTCGAATGGTACCCCTTGAATACTCTTGAGGTGAGAAGATTTTTTAAGAGTTCATTCAGAATGATGGAGGATTCTTAAAAGAATTTTCAATATTTAAACAATAAAATATAAAGGCCATATAACTAAGACTAAGTTAAAATAATACAAGATTAAAATGGTACCAATTTTGGGCGTTGTAGGGGTGCTATAACCTTCCCTATGCGTAAATGAACTCCCGAACCCAAAACTTAAAATGTAGACCAATACTTAGAGTCATTTAGGTGGCCAATCACACCTAGGTTAAAAAAGATTGGTGGCGACTCCATTTGTTTAATGTCTAGCGTCCTAACCTTAGGAAACGTTATGACACTTGGATTAAAAAATACACAAACTTAAGTTAAATAGTATGACAAACAGATAATTTGTGTTAGAAACAAACAAATTAAGATAATCATGCAACAACAATAAAAATTAAAAGCATCAAAATTTATATACGGCATAGTAGTTCAGACAATTTAACAAAAAAGTAAAAAAAATTAGCTAAGAATGCTTTGTTCATATTATTAATCAAGTGTAAGATTTAAAACTCATTTGTAAGCATTTTTATTTTAAGAATAACTAATTGAACTATTTATATTTAACCCAAAGTATAATATACAAAGTAAAAGTATTTTTTTTGAAAAAGTTAGAGGTAAAAAAAACAATTTCATATAATAATTTTTATTCGAAAGCAAAACATATGCAAGTAGAAGAAGCAAATAGATAAAAATATAAAACAATACTATAAAATAATAATAGAAGACTGGATTAAAAAGAGTTCAAGAGTCATGTAAAAAACATGTTAATGATTTAACTAAAAAAATTGTTAAGAAAAAAATAAAAGGACCTAATTAAAAAAAGAAAGAGTTGTTGAAGAAAAAAATAAATGAATATGTGTCAAGTAATGGAAGAGGAGGAGATAAAAATATATGATAGTATAGATAATTATTTTTATTCAAAAATTAATAAATAATAAAATCCTTCCAACAGTTATAGCTCCAATAAGGTTCAAATTATTTCCATTAATTTCTCAATTTCATTCAAAGGTTTCCGACTCCATCTTTTCTTCATGATTCCAATCCCATTCAGCATTCTTTGTCATACAAAATACTTACAGCCAAGCCTAGCCGTGCTTATGAAATGTGCAACCAAGTTACAGGGCTTTACCACGTGCTCAAAGATCACTTGATTAATCAACTTTCTTTTTCTTTTTTGATGACATGATAATTGTACTTGGGTCATGAATATATATATATATATATATATATATATATATATATATATAATATAAACAAAAAGCCATAAAAAAAATGCTGCTAGAAGCAATTTGACAGATGGTGCAAACATGATGAATAGGTAACTGTTTCGACAGAAATGTTTCAAGGATATTGTTAAAGTTAGTTAAGTTGATTATTAAATAAGAGTTATTGGACATAAGAAATATTTATTTTCCTTTGTAATGTTTAGTACAAAAAAAACATGTTTACTAAGGAAAGAGTTTATAAAAGAAACGTGTTTACTAATGATAGAGTTTATAAATCAAACAACATATCCAAAAATAATTTTTTGAAAAATTTAGATTAGCTTGGATTAAAAAAATACACAATACTTAAGTTAAATAGTATGACAAACAAATAATTTGTGCTAGACATAAACAAATTAAGATAATAATACAACAACAATAAAAACTAAAGCACTAATATATATATATATATATATATATATATATATATATATATCTTTATATACGGCATAATGGTTCAGACAATTTAAAAAAGAAGTAAGAAAATTAAAAAAGAAGTAAGAAAAAATTAGCTAAGAATGTTTTGTTCATATTATTAATTATGTGTAAGGTTTTAAACCCATCTGTAAATATTTTTATTTTAAGAATAACTAATTGAATTATTTATATTTACTCCAAAGTACAATATGTAAAGTAAAAGTATTTTTCCTAGAAAAGTTAGAGATAAAAAAAACTCTTTCATATAATAATTTTTATTCAAAAGCAAAATTTGGAAAATACATAATTTATATGTATTTGAAGTATTATTTATTTTTAAATATTTGCCATGTGTCGGTTAAATAATATATTTGAATATTGTTTTTATATTTTTAAAATTATTATTATTATTAATAAATATAAAAAATGTTTTAAAAAATTTATTATGAGGCGAGAGAAGAACCTATTATTGTGATTTGAGATTGATTTTATATAGCTAGTATATTTTTCGTGTTTAGTAAGTTTACATCTGCTAGTGGAGATATAATTTTAAAAAAAAGATTTAGAGAAATTAGATCTAAACTTTTTTAATTAAAAATATCTAAATCAATTAGCTTTTGTGTTGTTTGATTTATTTTCCTTATTAAAAATCAACTCAAAGATAAATGAATTATTTTATTTTATTTTTTATTAATTCTTTATTTTTATAATGCATCATTTGTTAAACCCTCTATCATATTATTATTTTGAATTTTTTTAATTTATGCGTCGAATCATATTATTGCCGAAGAAAAAAATTGAAAGATTTAAAAGTAGAATAAAAGGCATAACAAAAAAAATTCAAAAATAAAATAAAATTAAAGAACTTAACTAAAAAATGAAAACCTAAAAATAAAATAGAGGGCATAATTAAAAAAATATTTAAAAAAACATAAATAAAATGTTAAATCATTTGAGACACGACACATGGCTCGTATGGGAGATAAAACATTGAATGGTATGGGTTAGAAAGGTGAAAGAAAATGAGTGAAAGACAGAACCAATGTGAAACTAGACGTGGAGCAAAAAAAGTTGATTTTTATATAATTTAAATAATATTAAATATTATTAACTTAATTAATTTTTAAAAGGTTTTAACATATATATTTAATATTAAAATATTTTTATTTTATTAATTGTCAACATTAAATATATAGAAATTAAGGATCTACAAAATATATACTATAAATGTATTTGTAAATGTAATCTATCGTTAAAAAAATGTACTGTATATGCATTTGAAGAATTATTTAATTATTGAGCATTTGTTAATTGTTATGTGTTAGTTAAACAATATTTTTGGAGAATGATTTTATATTTTTAAAATTTATTATCATTATTAATAAATATTAAAATAAATATATAAAAATTTATTATTTGAACGATTAATTTTTTATGAAAATAAATATATAAAATTTAAAGATCAAATTTTTGTGTTGTTTATTTTTTTCTCTATTAAAAATAAAATTCACATATAAATGACCTTTTTTTTGTTCTTTAAATTTATGAAAAAAAAACAAATAGAAAAGGTTGAAGAAGAAAAAAAAGGGAAAAACTGAAAAAAAAAAAGAAAAAACGTCAAAAGCTGACATGTGGCATTTGAGGAGACAAAAATATATATATAACAAAAATATATGTATATATATATATATATATATATATATATATATATATATATATATATATATATATATATATATGTGTGTGTGTGTGTGTGTGTGTGTGTGTGTGTGTGTGTGTAATATGTGTGGAAATAAACTTATAGGGAAAAAAAATCAAATATGCTGACGATGAACTTCAAATTTTATCAATTAACTAGTAAATTACTTGCGCTATGCTGCAAGCAAGGTTTTTTATTTTTCTCTCTCAAATTAATAAGGCTTTAATTATTTAATTTGTAAATATATATTTAATTTTTTATTTCACTTATTATTTAAGTTTACATTAGAATTTTTTTATATTTACTTTTCATGAGTTCTATAATTTTTATTTTTATTTACTGTTTCATATCTATTTATTATAATTCTTCATATTGAAAGAATGTTTTTGGAACTATTTAAATTATCCCCTAAATATCACAACATTTTTTTGTAAATTTTTTTATCATGGGGATTTTAAAACAATCATTTTTTTATTTATTAGTTGGTTTATCCAACAACCTAAACTAACATAAATGATTTTAATTAATAATAAAACAAAAAAATAAAAATATGAATCACTAATTAATGGGACACACTTTTTTAAATTGGATGTTGGGCTTAGATTTAAACCAACGATGTTGTTTAATAAAAATAAATTTGGGCTGAATTGACACCAACAATTCATCCCTTACCTTACTTTATTTTAATTTTTTCTAATTAATTTTTTCACGTCGATTTTATCTTAAAATATCATAAAATAGCACTTATTTTCTGTCCCATTGCCTCAATTGCTTTTTATTATTTCTTTTCTCTATTTTTTTCGTTCATTCTCTACCTTTTCTTTCTTCCTTTTTACATTTCTTCTCTTTTTCTACAATTTAAATATCATTTCTCGACTCTTAAATCATCCGGATCCAATGTTCAGGAGATTTTTTTTAGATAGAAAACATCAGCTTCTTTCAAGTCTTTTCAAAAACCCTTGGCTCTTCTTTTTTTTAACTTAGTGTTTTAAATTTATTTTGAATATTTTATGCATTTTTGTACTTTTAAATGTGGGTTGAAAAAAAAATTCAACTGCCACCCAAAACATCAAGAAACAAAACCTGACCAAAGTCATTATTAAAAACACTGGAGATGACAACTCTCAGATCACTTATATCCAAAGTTTAGGAGATATTTTTTGGCTGAATGCTCAAATAAATATATAAAATTTTCGAAAATATTTAATTCAGGATCTAAATTTTTATTTTGTTCAATTCAAGATAAAACGTTTCTGATTTTGCTCAAATAAAGATTTTTTAAAGCACGTGAGTTACACGCGCCGTTAAAATAATAACGGCGTTTATAAAAGACACGTGGCAGCATGTGATTGGGCCACGTGGCAGAAGTGGACACGTGGCAGCATAAGGGTGGGACACGTGGCAGTGACATATAATTAATTTTCTTTTAATAGGTAAAAAATACATGGACACGTAACAGCGTATTAGTGGGACACGTGGCAAGATTGACACGTGGTAGCGTGTGAGTGGGACACGTGACAGTTAGTTATAATCATTAGTGGGACACGTGGCAAAGTTTAGATCCTGAATTGAATATTTTCGAAAACGTTAGATCCTTATTTGAGCATTTAGCCAAATTTTTTTGTTATAAATATTAATAAAAAATTAAAAATTTAAATATTATTTATAATATTATAATTAATAGTTAATTTTGTTAGTTGATTTTTTAATAAAAAATAACTTTTAAAAATTTATATTACATTTTCAAAAAAAAATTGTTAAAAAATAAATTTTTATAAAAAATATTTCTGTATTTTTTTCACTTTGTTTTTCTTTTCATTCCTTTCTGTTTTTATTTCTTTTATATGATTTAAATTTAAAATAATTTTTTATTGTAAATTAAATATATTTATTTTTAGAAAATTGAGTTTTTCTAGGAAATACGTTTATTTTTTTAATTCCATTAATTTTTCTAAAAAGACAATTCTTATATATTTTTCTTTATTTTTATAGTTTCTTTATCTTCTTTCTTTTTTTGTCAATTAGAAGAAAATATAGAAAACAAAAAAAGAAGAAAAATACAAATTAAATTTAGTAATTTAAAATTTATTCTTTAAAAAATATATAATTTCTAATAATTTTATGGCTAATAGTTTTTTTCTTTTTTTATGGTAAAAATGAAAAAAAAATTACGAAAGAAAAAAAAATAATTTTTATGTCTGAGAATTTATTCTCTAAAACAAAATTTAAAAATTTTAATTATTTCAAAAAATAATTTTAAAAAATTTATTCAAGAAAATATTATTTTATCAAAATATATAGTATTTCTTGAATATAAAAAAAGAAAGAAAAAAAGTAAAAAAATACATGGGCACGTGGCAATGTATGAGTGAGACACGTGGCAGAAGAAAAATACAAATTAAATTTAGTAATTTAAAATTTATTCTTTAAAAAATATATAATTTCTAATAATTTTATGGCTAATAGTTTTTTTCCTTTTTTTATGGTAAAAACGAAAAAAAATCAAGAAATAAAAAATAATAATTATACTAGTTAAAAAAAAGTTTTATAATAATTTTTATGTTTGAAAATTTATTTTCTAAAACAAACTTTAAAATTTTTAATTATTTCAAAAAATAATTTTAAAAAATTTATTCAAGAAAATATTATTTTATCAAAATATATAGTTTTTCTTGAATAAAAAAAAGAAAAAAAATAAAAAAATATGTGAACACGTGACAGCGTATGAGTGAGACACGTGACGACGTGTGAGTGAGACACGTGGCAGTGATTTTATAATTATTTTCTTTTAATAGGTAAAAATAAATGGACATGTGGCGGAGTCTAATTATGACACGTGGCAGAGTGTGAGTGTGACACGTTGCAATAATTATCCTTTGACACGTGGTAGAGTGTGAGTGTGACACGTTGCAATAATTATCTTTTTATTGTCAGTCAATCACTCTCTTTAACGGCGCGTGTAACTAACACGCGTTAAAAAATCTTTATTTGAGCAAAATAAAAAATGTTTTATCTTGAATTAAGTAAAATAAAAATTTAGATCCTGAATTAAATATTTTCGAAAATTTTATATCCTTATTTGAGCATTCAGTCATTTTTTTTAGATAGAAGACATCATCTTCTTTCAAGTCTTATCAAAAACCCTTGGTTCTTTTTTTTTAATTTGGTGTTTTAAATTTATTCTAAATATTTTATGCATTTTTGTACTTTTAAATGTAGGTTGAAAGAAAACTAAAACCACCACGCAAAAAATCAAGAAACAAAACCCGACCAAAGTCATTATTAAAAACACTGCAGATGACAACTCTCAAATCACCTAGATCCAATTTTCGAGAGAGTTTTTTTTTGTTAGATAGAAAACATCATCTTCTTTCAAGTCTTTTCAAAAACCTAATCTTCTTTGATATTTTTTTAGATAGAAAACATCATCTTTTTTCAAGTCTTTTCAAAAACCCTTGGCTCTTTTTTTTTCTTAATTTGGTGTTTTAAATTCATTCTGAATATTTTATTTATGCATTTTTGTACTTGTAAATATAGATTGAAAGAAAAATAAAACCACCACCCAAAACATCAAAAAACAAAACTTGGCCAAAGTCATTATTAAAAACACTGGAGATGACAACTCTTAAGTCACCTAGATCCAATGTTCAATAGATTTTTTTTGTTAGATAGAAAATATCATCTTCTTTCAAGTCTTTTCAAAAACCATTGGCTCTTTTATTTTTTCTAATTTGGTTTTTTAAATTTATTTTGAATATTTTATACATTTTTGTACTTTTAAATGTAGATTGAAAGAAAAATGAACCACCACCCAAAACATCAAGAGACAAAGCCTGGCCAAAGTAATTATTAAAAACACTAGAGATGACATCATCATGTACCCGAGTGAAAGGAGAAAAAGCAAAAGTGATGTTGATTGAAATGTCTAATTTTGGGCACCACAAAGTAGAAATAAACAAAATCACTGAAGAGCATAGGATAGGAAAGCAAGGGGCAAGATTGTTGATGACGATGGCTAGTACAGGTTGGAAACCAAAAGAAGAACTTTCAAGATTCTTTAAGCTTTTAACCATAACATCATCATATTATTGCTATGTGAGAGTCCACTCTCTCATGTCTAATTGGTAAAATGGAGCATTCTTATTGTTTTTGCTCAATTGGCCATTAAAACTAACAAGCAGTAGCAGGATAATTTAACTTACTGGCCCAAGAAACCAAAGCTGACAGACTTGCTCTTAAAGATGCTAACTTCCTAATTTTAACATTCTTTCAATATTAAGCAAATCCTACCAAGAAGCTTTAGTCTAACAATTAGGCCTGGTGTTGTTTGTACAATAGGCTTCAACCAGGCAAGAACAAGCTATCAGTGTATTATTTAGAGGTGGCAAACAAGCGAGTTCGATCCAAGTTATTTCGGTTTTGAGTTTTTCCTATTTTGGATTTTTTCGATTTCGGATTTTTTTGTCTCGGATTTTTTTGTTTTGGGTACTTTCGGTTTCGGATTTTTTTGGGCTCGGTTATTTCTGATTTCGGGTTCGTTCTAGTTTTCATTGGGTTGGCTTAGCGGGCTTAGTCAAATTATTTTGAAATTTTATAATTTATAAATATTTTTATAATTTTGAATGTAATAATTAATTTAATTTTATATAGTTAAATAAAAATATAATAGAAACGCTAAATTAAAGTTAAATTTAATAAATATTTATATAAATATAAATTTTTACATTTTAATGTTTCTATTAATTGATAATTATTATTTATTTTTTTAATTTCCCACAATATTCATATTTGTTATAAAATATATAATTATATATTAATAATTATATAAAAATTTATTTTTTAAGTGAGCCAAATATATATAGTAAAACTAAAGAAAAGTGAAAATAAAAAAGTATTAGCTATACAAATAAATAACTAACAAATTATAAATAAATTTCACTAAACAATTAAACATTTATATAAATGGTTTTATGCTTTTAACAATAACTTATTGATTCATTATATTTTTTTGGGTCAACGTTGGGCCATTGGAATTCGAAAGCTTTTAGTTCAATAAATTTCTTTTTTTACTTTGTTTTATTAGTTTTTTAAATAATAATATTATATTTTTAATAACATTTTAAATTTTTAAGAATGTTTTTTACATTTATTTTTTAAATACCAACATAATTAGTAATTAAATTAAATTTAACCATATAACTAGTTAACTAATTGTTCAATTATAATGTTCAATAAAATTATAGTATAGACTTCAAAAAAAAATTATAGTATACATTAAAAAAATATTTAATATTATAAATAATTGGTCAACTAATTACCTCAAGTTTATATTTATTTTGTTCTTGGTTTGTACATAAATCATAATATTAACATTATTACATTAAATATAATCGTACTCGTATACACTAATTAATCAAATATCTCATTAAAAATTTAGAATGTTGAATTAAATAAGTTATATACACCAATTGACATTATATTATAAATAATAACATTTGATATAATCATATCATATATAGTTATACGCCAATTGAGTATTAATTTTTTCATGTTCACATTAACATAATAATATTAGATATGCACCAATTGATCAAATGTCCAATTAAAATGTTAAATAGTAGATATTACTAAATTAATTAATATAATGCTAGTTATTTAAATATAATTAATAATAATAAAAATATTAATAAAGTATAAAAAAATTTTTATTAAAATTTTCGCTTCCACAATAATACTACTCTACTATACTATTAAATTACACTTTAATTTACTATCACTACAAGAGATTTTTAATATACTGACGGTCAAATTTCATAAGTAAAAATGGGTTGTACCGATGGATGTTTAGTATTATCAAAATATAGAATACTTATACTAACACTTTTCATCAACTGTTGGTATAGATGAAATTTTTTCAGACAGTTTATAAAAATTTGTCTGTATAAGTATGGTATATAGTAATGGAAACTTAAAACCGTCAATATATATAGAACCTATACCAACACTTTTGTTACTCGTCAGTATTGGTGAAACCTTTTCTGACAGTCTAAGAATATCCATCAATATAATTATGGGCAGATTTTTAAAACCGTCAGAATATGCAATACCTATACCATCCCTTGCTTTAGCCATCGATATAAATGAACTATTTCCCGATAGTTTATGAATATGTGTCAATATAAGTGTGGTATGTACCAACAGATTTTTAATATAGTCAAAATAGAAAGCACCTATACCAATACTTCAATCGTCGCTATAGATGGAATTATTTCTGACAATTTATGATATCTGTTAGTATAAGTATGGTATATACCTATGGATTTTTAATACCATCGGAATATACAGTCTTTATACCGACACTTCTTAAAATGTTGGTACAGATGAAACTCTTTTGACAGTCTATGAATGCCTATTTGTATTAATGTTGTACACCTTCACGAATTTTTAATACTATTAAATTGTTCACTTATTAGTTTTGTATCTCTTAACTAAAGGTCAAATGGATTGAGTCCCCATGACACAATACAGTTTAGTATTCTAAGCTAATTAAGTTTGCTCCATTTATACAAATTTTTTATGCCAATAATCTTTTATTATATGTGATGGAAAATTCGCTTTTTTTTAAAATCAAAGATAATTTGCTTAAAAGCTTGAAAGCCAATGGTTAAAAGCTCCAATTGTTTTGTTTATGAACAAGGCTTAATTTGCCCTCAATTTGAACCAATCTTGAATACCCTTAATTTAAACCACTCTTTCATGCCTATATAAATATAAATTATAGTTATTAATCATAATTGAAAACTATGTATGATCTATTAAAATACACTTGAGATTTATATTTACAAATAATGAATGATTATAAAAAATTATATTCTCCTATTTACGGAATGAAAGACATTATGTTGCTAATAATAATAATAATAATAATAATAATAATAATAATAGGTTTTAAGCAATAAATCATTCATTTTAAGATTAATAAAAAATATTCAAAGCCAATTTTAATTACGTCTTACTTGCATTGCAACCCCATCTCACTACAATGAATCTAGTAATTTGCGACGATTTTTATAAGTGAGCATAACATTTTGTCACGCAAAATCTTTTTTATGTTTTATTTTTTTAATTTTTAGAATTCATAATTAAATTAAAAAAATTTACTAGCATAATTTTGTAAAGAATATATAATATTGGTGTTGTTGCACAAAACAACAATAAAGGTATGCTGACGTTGATGTTCGTGCTTAGTCTTCACGTGTCTCCAAGAAGCTTCTGTAAAACAAGAAAAGTCAGAGAGACGCAAGGGTCGTTCCCTGCGTAGACACTCCGATGCTTAAGTCAGCAGACAGTTCTTTAGAATTGAGAAGCGTAAAAGCCAGTAGTCAAAAATTGAGGAATAAGATTACACCTGAAGCCTATTTATAGGTGAATATTATAGGTTAATTACCTGGGGATAAGTACGTAACTTTGCTAAGAGTTTGTATCCAGATGTAATACAAATTCCACGTACAGATAAACTCAAACCCTGTAGCTGGCGAGAGACCATCTCACGAATCACGTTATGGCGTCAGGGGTCTGTCGCCAGACGGTAGACGGACTGATGCCACGTGTCGCGCTGTGACGTCAGGCAACAGGCTAGGAGTCTGTAGCCAAGTGACAGGTGTGATGCCGCAGCCTATGTCGTCTGTCGCAAGTCGGTAGACGGACTGATGCCACGTGTCGCGCTGTGATGTCAGGCGATAGGCTGAGAGTCTGTCGCCTAGCGACAGGTGTTATGCCGCAGCCTATGTAGTCTGTCGCCGAAGGCCACGTGGCCCAGTGATATCTTGCCATGTGGTGGTCTTTGATGACCTTGGGCCTGGCCCAAAGTTGGTATACTTTGTCATATCAATTGCTTCCCACTCTCTTGTTGGATTTTTCTAACCAAGAGAGTATAAATATGTGTTTTTTGGGCTTCAGCCCATCGTGAATAGTCTTCTCTATTTTTTTCTGCTTCTTCTGGTATTTTTTGCAGGTGAAAAAGCTCTACTCTGCGATAGACGTGATTGGGTGCGACGTTTAGCATTTCCTGTCGCGGCTATATAAACCGCTGGGGCTCGTCGAGAGAGTGCACGAAAACCTCTGAGCAGCCGTCTGTCGCCCATCTTTCAGCTCTCTCGTTAAAAGAGTCTGTCGCCTAAAAGAGTCTGTCGCTCTCTCGTCAGGATCTCTCGCTCATCTCAGTGATAGTAAGTGCATATATGTCGCCTTATTTATTGCCTTTTTGCATTCAGATTTAGGCCTCCTGCAGGAGTTTTTAGTCTTCCGTGTAGAGCCTAGGTCTCCCGCAGGTCTCTCGTTTAGTAGGTCTGTCGCCTATTAGGTCATTCCTTCGCCAGGTCTTTTCTACGTCCGGGTAAAACACTCAGAACCGGTGGTGCTCTGTGTTCTTTGACAAATGCTGACTTAGAAGATTTTAGGACTCGTTTCCCTCTTCCGTCAGGTTATAGTTATAGACTTTCAGTCCAAGGGGAGGCTACACCCGACTTGGTTAGAAATGGTGTAGCCGTTCATAAGGCCTTTTTATCCTTTGGTTTTCGCTTCCCTCTTCCAGAGTTTGGTGAAGTGTTTCTTAGGTATAAGGACATCATCCCATGTTAACTCCATCCCCATGCGTGGGCCCAGTTGGTAGCGTTTTCCATAGTGTGTTGTCACTTGGGTATTGTCCCAACTGTTCCTCTTTTAAGCGCTTTTTTCAGAGTTCGTGGGTTGAAAGGGATGATAATGTTCTCTCTCCAACGGTTGAAGACCGATGAGTTTCCTAATAATAAAATCTTCTCGGATCTTCCCAATAAATTGCGTAGCTTTGAGAGTGAGTGGGTCATTGTCGAGATTCCAAGCGACCTACGCATCCACAAGAGATGGAATCGTGATACCTCCGACCACTCACAGCGCTCAGAAAGATTCAAAGCAGAAACCTTGAGAGACCAATTTGGTGAGCCTATTCGGCTGATCTGTTCTACCGGGGAGCGTAACTTATTCTCCCTTTGAACCCCAGAGAATATCGCTGCTGCCGGCTGGGGGTAAGCAGGACCGTTGTTGGGACTTTCGCTGCCCCGTCTAACTTGCCTGCGACTCCACGTGTTTTTGATGCTGGTCTTAGTCAGCCATCTCCGGTAGTCGTAGCCGAAGCGTCCGCCCCTGTAGGTCATCTTGTAGATGAATCCTCTTCGGACTCGGAGGATGAGACCCCTGAGGCTGCGGGTACTAGTGATCAGTCAGAGGAGAATCCTGAGTGGGCTCAGGCCGATGCCTTTGGGAATCCCTTCATCGATTTCCCCTTGGATTCGTCCTTGAATCGTTTAGAGGATATTGGTGGTTTTTTAGTTTTCTAATTTCCTTTTTACTTCTTGTATACGTGGGTGTGGCGTTTTACTTGGTCAGCTAATTCCTTCTTATATTGTGCAGGTATGAACTTTCAGGAGTTTTTGCGTATGAGGGATGCCAGTGATGCTGCTCGAGCGGCTCCTGCTTCTCAGTCGCAAGCTGGGGCTTCCTCATCTGGACCAGCTAGTGCTCCTTCATTTGGACCAGCTCGTGCTCCTACTGCCCCTCCTCCTGCCATTGGTGTATCTAGCCATCCTACATAAGAGGCCGGGAGAAATAAACGAAAGAGGCCTCTTGTCCCTGATCGTGGTTCAGATGACCGCGAGAGCTCAGAGTCCTAGAGGAGTGATTCAGTCCGTCAAGAGGGTGAATCTCGTGTTGCTGAGGATAGGTCTGTTCCTCGCCAGCCTAGGCGCAAATACAGGAAGAGGCTAATTATTGAAGCCACAATGCCTACAAGACCAATTTTGCCTAAGGTGGCCGATCCGACATTGAGGCGCATCAAGTTGACAGCGGGGTCGTTGTAGGTGGAGAAGACTTCCAGACCTATCTCAGGGTGAATGACAACGACAGCATTGAAGATGCCGGGATAGCATCTCGTCTGGCTTGGAGCACCATTCTCCCTCGCAACGAGGCGAGGCTTTTCACCAATCTGACTGAGGCGGAGGATAATTTTGACTACCTCGCGATGAAGGTAAGCTTTGTGCTTGTTTGGTAATTAGCTTTTTCCCTTTTTATGCTTTTTCGTCAGGTTTGTTGAGTCTTTGTTTGTTTTTTACCTTGTCAGACGGCTCAGTAAATTGTGGCTGTTAATGCTCGACACAGGGCCCTTAGGGAGCAAGCCGATAAAGACATTCGTGAACTTCGAGAGCAAAAAATGGAGCTTATGAACGAGGTTGTCCAACTTTGCCTCTATCCCAAAAGGACGGAGGAGCTAAATAAAAAGAGCGCTGATCTCAAGCGAAGGAATGCTGATCTTAAGTGAAAGCTCCAAGAAGAGAAAGCGAAGGTGGCTTCCCTTCAGGGGTACCAAGAAGCTTATAATAAGGCTGTCAATGACTAGGGAGCCATGGAGAGACAACGGGATGAAGCCATTGAGGAGCTGCACAACGTACTGGACCGTCAGAGAGAGGTTCGGGCCGAGGCCGTTCATAAGTACCGCTTGTCCCAACATTGCTATGATAAGAAAGCAATGTTCGCAGCGGGATTCATCAAGTACGGTTTCTATTTGCCTTGTTCATGGCTGGAGAAGCATCGACATAGTGAGACTTTTTCTGAGTTGCTCTTTACTGAGGAGGCCAAGTACTATGCAGCTCCTCCTTGGACCAAGTACGAGCCCGACTCGCAAGGTTTGGATGCCTATTTGGAGGAGGGTGTTGGGGATGAACTCATCGACAGCCACAACGTCAGCCTGAGTCTTCTGGCGCACGTGATCGAGTTGAACCTTCAACAGTGTGTGACGTCCCTGAGACTATCGAGGCGGGCGATCAGCTTGAGTCTATCGAGGCACTTCTAGGGTTGGACGGCGATGAGTTTCAGATTTCTGATTCCACAACCGTTGATCCTATGCCACACTTCGCAGCTGTGGTTGGGCCTTCCAGTGATGATCTTTCATCCGGGATGGCTCCTTCGGCTCCCCAGGATCCTTGTGCTTCGATTCCTCAAGTTCCTGATCCCCCGGTTATTGAGGGCTCCGGTGTCGAGGCGGCTTCTTCTCAGCCAGATGACTTAGTACTCAGTGTAGATTAGGATTTTTTGTATTTTCCTCTGTTTGTAAACATTCAATGAAAATTACATTTCTTTTTGCAGCTTTTTTGTATTTTCCTCTGTTTGTAAACATTCAATGAAAAGTACATTTCTTTTTGCAGCTTTTTCCTCTTTTCTTCTCTGAATGGATGTTTGTTTTTATAACTGCTACATCACAAGATTCTAAAGAGCAGCATTAAAGCATAAAAATATGAAATGATTCTGTTTTCACGGTATAAAGCGTACCTTTACACCATGTTGCTCCCTGAGTTCTACTTTGAGACAGCATTGTCATTCTTGTTCAAAGATGAACTTTTCTCGAGCGTTGTGCCTATCTCGAGCTCTTTTCGCTTAAGGACTTATTAGAATAATCAAGAATAAAATGTCCAAGTGTTAATTGTCAACTTATTGCAACATATTAATCTGAAGGATTTGTAACGTACCTCCTAACATGCTATATAATTTGTATCTCTGAGTTATTTGGATTTCGTACATGTCTGTTTGCCCAGTGCTTGATGATTCCGCGATTTGTCTTTTTGTGCACTTTTTTAAGGACTGGTCTTTTGCCCGTCTCGCACCTTTGTGCTTAGGGACTTTTAGATTTGCCCGTCTCGCGCATTTTTCGCTTAGGGACTTTTATGTTTGCCCGTCTCGCTCATTTTTTGCTTAGGGACTTTTATGTTTGCCCGTCTCGCGTATTTTTCGCTTAGGGACTTTTGTTTGCCCGTCTCGCGCATTTTTCGCTTAGGGACTTTTTTGTTTGCCCGTCTCGCGCATTTTTCGCTTAGGGACTTTTTTGTTTGCCCGTCTCGCGCATTTTTCGCTTAGGGACTTTTGTTTGCCAGCTGTTGCCTCATTTCAATTCCTGTAACACATAATCTGTCTTATATATTGCGTTAGAGAATATAGAAAATGATTGGCTAGCCTTTATTCATGAATTAGAAAAATAATAACATCTGTGAAGTAATGTAGCAATAGATAGGAAAGTAAAGACAAGAACAATGACAATCAGAAAGCAAAAATTACAATGTTTACTGCCAATATAGCTTAAGATGATTGGCATTCCAAGTCTTTGAGATCTTCTTTCCTTGCAAGGTTTCTAATGTGCAAGTGCTAGGTCCGACCATTTTTCTGATTCTGTATGGTCCTTTCCAATTAGCCTGGAGCTTTCCATCTTCCCTATGGGCATTTGTAATTGCTGACTTTCTCAATACAAGGTCCCCTTCTTGCAATTCTTTGTT
Source organism: Heritiera fomes (assembly GCA_032173925.1). Lineage (NCBI taxonomy): Eukaryota > Viridiplantae > Streptophyta > Magnoliopsida > Malvales > Malvaceae > Heritiera > Heritiera fomes. The sequence continues at coordinate 38,014,571 of JAPDPM010000008.1, forward strand.
GACCCGTGCATTGTAATAAGTGGCTACTCTCTGTTGGTAAGCAGCCAGCCTCACTTTTGCCTGGTCTCTCAGCTCATTTATCAGGTCAAGATTTTCCCTTAGTCCTTGAGAATTAAGTTCCTCAATGTAAGGGACTAGTCTGGGTGACTCAGCTCCAACTTCTACTAGGATGAGGGCTTCAGTACCATATACCAAATTGAACGGTGTTTCACCTTTGACACTTTGCTTGTCGTTCTGTAGGCCCATAAGACACTTGGGAGCTCATCTACCCATGCTCCCTTTGCCTTATCCAGTCTAGTCTTCAACCCTTGTAGTATAGTTCGATTGCTCACCTCTGCCTGCTCATTGGCCTGTGGGTAAGACACAGAAGATATTCTTAGGAGAATCTTCAGGCCACTACAAAAATTTCGGAAAGCATCACAGTCGAACTACTTCCCATGATCTGCATTTATCACACGGGGGATCCCAAATCGGCAAATTATGTCTTTCCACACCATTGCTTCCACCTTCTTCTCAGAAATTGTAGCCAAAGGCTCGGCCTCTATCCATTTTGTAAAGTAGTCTGTGGCTACAAGCAAATACTTCCTTTGTCCTGAGCCTAGGGGAAAAGGCCCCAAGATATCTAGTCCCCATTGTGCAAATGGGGTTGGTTGGAGAGTGTTTTGAAGGGCCGAAACAGGCGCGGTTGTTATTGGAGCGAATTTCTAACACTTTTCGCATTTTCTCACTTTGTCTGTGGCATCCTTTGCTCAGTGTAGGCCAATAAAACCCTGCGCGTAGTATTTTTGAGGCCAAGGCACGAGCCCCTAAGTGCTCACCGCATATCCCTTCATGAACTTCAGCTAAGGTGTACTCAGCCTGTTGGGGCCCTAGGCATTTCAGCAAGGGCATTGTGAAACTTCGCTTATAGAGTTCCCCATTCACCACGGTAAACCTGGCACTTTTTAACTTCAACCTTCGAGCTTCGTCTCTGTTAGTGGAGAGTGTGCCCCCCAGTAAGTAGTCTTTGATTGGGCTTCTCCAATCGCCTCCGATTTCGACATCACAGACATCTTCTTCTTCAATACTTGGCCTAGCGAGGGATTGCACTTTGACCATACCCCATTTGACTCCTCTAGAAGAAGCCAACTTTGAAAGGGCGTCTGCATGGTTGTTCTCTGTCCGATTTATCTAAGTCAGCTGGAAGTGCTTGAATGACTGTGCCAACAATTGTACCTTCTGCAGATAAGGGACTAAGACGGGTTCTCGTGCTTCATACTCTCCCGAGAACTGGTTTACCACCAATTGTGAATCGCTATGTGCCACTAAGTTGCTGACTCCTAGTCTTTCAGCAAGTTTCATCCCAGCTATCAAGGCTTCGTACTCGGCTGTATTGTTCGAACTTGGGAAATCGAAACGTAGGGAATACTCATAGGTTTCCCTTTCAGGCGATATTAGCACAATCCCGGCTCCACTGCCGTCCATGTTACAAGCTCCATCAACAAATAATTTCCACCAGACTAACTTTGTTTCCTCTTGGACCTCTCGGCCAGTGCATTTTACAATGAAATCTACCAATGTCTGTCCTTTTATTGCTTGGCGAGGCTGGAAGTGAATGTCATATTCACTCAATTCGATAGCCCACTTAATTAAACGCCCAGAGTGTTCTGGTTTCTGCAGTATTTGCCTCAGGGGCTGATCTGTTAAGATAGTCACCGAGTGAGCTTGGAAATAAGGTCGTAACTTCCGGGTTGCCATCACCAAGGATAAAGCTATCCTTTCAACTAAGGGGTACCTTATCTCGGCATCTAGCAGGAGTTTACTCACATAATAGATCGGGCAATCCCTATCTCCTTCGTTCCTTAATAGGACTACACTTATAGCTTTCTCTCCTACATCGAGGTACATGTAGAGGTGATCTCCGGGTTGCGGTCGTGATAACAGAGGCAACTCTTTCAGGTAATCTTTCAACCTTTCAAAGGCGTCGTTGCACTCTTCCGTCCACTTGAAGTTCTTTCCTGCCTTTATCGCCTTGAAAAATGGTAGACTTCTTTCAGCTGATTTGGACAAGAAACGACTCAAGGCTGCTATCCTTCCTGTCAGCCTTTGAACTTCTCTTACAGTATTAGGTGGCCTCATGTCCAAAATAGCTTGAACTTTCTCGGGATTAGCCTCTATCCCTCGATTAGTAATCATAAATCCCAGAAACTTTCCAGACCTCACCCCGAATGAGCATTTATTGGGATTCAACTTCATCTCGTATTGTCGCAGCACATTGAATACCTTAGTCATTTTCTCGGCATGTGATTCTCCCTGTCGGCTTTTGATGATCATATCATTAACATAAGCTTCCATGGTGTTGCCCAACAAGTCTTGGAACACCTTATTTACCATGCGCTGGTAGGTTGCACCCGTGTTTTTCAAACCGAACGACATTACTCGATAGCAATATGTCCCACTATCGGTAATGAACGAAGTCTTCTCCTCATCATCCGGATGCATCATGATTTGGTGGTATCCCGAGAAGGCATCCAAGAAGCTAAGTAATTCATACCCACAAGTTTCGTCGACTAACTTGTCAATTCGAGGTAGTGGATACGAATCTTTAGGACAAGCTTTATTCAGATCTGTGAAGTCCACACACATTCTCCATTTCCCGTTGGTTTTCTTCACCATCACAACATTAGCCAACCACTCCGGATAATTAACTTCTCTGATGAATCCTGCTTGCAACAACTTCGAAATTTCTTCGTTTATTGCCTGTTGCCTCTCTGGAGCAAAATTCCTCTTCTTTTGTTTTATTGGCTTCGCCCCTGAGATTACGTTCAACCGATGGCAAATAACTTCAGGGTCTATTCCAGGCATATCGGCTGGAGTCCATGCAAACACATCACAATTCTCTTTTAAGCATCAGACTATCTCCCTTTTTACTTCTTTAGGCAGCTGGCTTCCTACGTACACTATTCTTTCTTCATCTTTCTCATCCAACCAGATTGCTTCCATCTCCTCATCAGGTTTTGGCTTAGGCTTTTCTTCGATCGTAAGGGTTTCCTTCCTCTGAATCCCTTTACATGTGGTGAATGCGACATTACACGTCCTGGCTTTCCTTTGATCTCCCCTCACTTGTCCAACACCGCGGGGAGTCGGAAACTTCATTAACAAATAGCAGGGGTGCACTACCGCTCTCATATCATTTAACAATGGCCGCCCGAGGATTATATTGTATGCCACTGACGTTGACTTCACCACCATAAATAACACTTGTCGAGTGACACACTTCGGGCTTTCCCTCAATGTCACAGGTAGCTGAACTGCGCCCTCCACCTTCACTTTTTCTCCTGAGAAGCCATACAAGGGTGTGGTTACTGGCTTCAGTCTATCATTCAAGATGTTCATTTTCTCAAAACAACTCCAGTAAATCAAATTTACCAAACTTCCATTATCAACTAGAAAACAACTCACTGGATGTTTTGCTATTACCGCCGAAATCACCATTAGGTCATCATGAGGGATCATTACATCACCTCTGTCAGCTGGCGTGAAAGTAATGGGCTCTTCATCATGCTTTTCCTCCGTCACCGAATTAATTTGATAAGCCTGTCGGGCGTAGGTCTTTCGAGACGAGGAAGAAGTGCTAGCTAATGACTCACCTCCGGATATCACGTTAATAGCTGGCCCTGTGGGTTCATTATCTTCCTCTCGATTCCTTCTTTCTACCCTTCTTTCATTATCTCTTCTTTCACCTTCATTTTGTCTAACAGGTCCTCTGTTTTCACCTCTTCTATCTCTGAAATTGTTTCCTCTGTTCTGCGCAGGATAGTTAGTTCTATCACCTCTCCATACGAAACGGTTTATTTTTCCCTCTCGTGCTAGCTTTTCTAGCTGATTCATCAACTCCCTACATTTTTCGGTTGTGTGCTCATGCGCTGAGTGATAATCACAGTACGACCTTAAATCACGGCCCAGATTCCCTGACGCCTTCTTTGGAGTCTGTATAAGACATGACCCCTCAATAGCTGCCAACACTGAAGCTTGAGATTCGGTGAGTGGAGTATAGGAATTGTATTTCAGTGCGGGAGCTTTCTCAAACTTTCTCGATTGGCTAGAAGATGCTTCAGTGACCTCTCTTCCTCGTTTCCTTCCATCCTTGGATTCTCCTATCGCCACCATTTTCTTTACTTCCTCCTGGGTTACATACTTATGTGCGCGGGAAAGCAGGTCTGAGATGGTTGTTGGCTGATCTAGCGACAAGGATTCTTGCAATTTCTCAGACCTTGTCCCCTGTAACATGGTTGCCACGGCTATACCGACTTGCAGATCTCGCACTTCCAAAGTAGCATCTCTGAACCGATCCACATAACTCTTCAATGACTCCTTAGCTCCCTGCTTAATAGTGAGCAAATAGGTCGGTTCCTTCCTTTTCTGACTATTTACCGCAAACGCCTTGAGAAACTCGCTTCGCAGTTGGTCAAAAGAGATAATGGACCCTTCAGGCAGATTATTAAACCATTTCATCGCATGTCCGGACAGAGTTAAGGAAAAAGCCTTATACATTATCTTGTCTTCCCATCCATGTAACAACATTAGGGCCTCATAGTTTTGCATATGGTCGTAGGGGTCCATCTTTCCGATGTAGGCGATCATCTGCGGCATTTTGAACTTTAGGGGCAAAGGTTTTTGCATGATGGTCGTGCAGAACGGTACTCTCCTCCTCTGGCTCTCTTCTGCAAACACTAACTTTTTCTCTTCCAGTACTTGTTCTATCATCTTCTTCATGTCCACGGGGGGAGCGAACTGATTTCGGGCATGAGACGAATCAGGTAGGTCTCCGACTACTTCCTTGCCCTTAGCTTGAGGCGCGTTTGTCCGTACCATTTACGTGCACCAAGTGGGGTCAAACTCCGACCCGGTTCTCCAAGTGCTTTGATCTTCGACCCCGTTCTTTTCAGCACCTCCAATACCATGGTCTAAGTTAGCACCATCAAAATTTGACAAGTCATGGTGGTGGGCGGTAGACCCTGTCGCCCGGTCAACGTCTTGTCGCCTAGACATCTGCCGCCCTACATGTGGAACCTGTCGCCTGAACCCTGTCGCAGGCTCTAAATCTTCATTCTCTCGCTGGGTTCCTGCGACAGGCCTCCTGCTCCCCTGTCGCCTGACCCCTGTCGCTGGCTCTAAACCAAATGCTTCCTCAATCTCTCGCTGGGTGCCTACGACAGGCCTCCCGCTCCCCTGTCCTGCCGCACCCTGATGAATGTCGTGCTCTTCCACATGGGGAACCTCTCGCCGACGAGAGGGGTCTGTCGCTGTCGTGTCCTCCTGTCGACCAAACACCTGCGGTGGGACACCTCTGTTTGTTCCTCCTACCAAGTTCTGCACGGCAGGTGGCAGATCCATTGTCGGGAGAACTCCTTAGAACAGATCCACCATGGCTCGCAGTGCCTGGGTAGTTTCTTCGCTCTGTCGCCTCAGAGCTTCGAATTCTACCGTCGACATAGTAATTCTTTCTTCCTCCCTGTTCACCTGGTTTGTCTGGCGAATCTGTTGTTCAGGGGAGCTCACAGAGTTTTCCTCACTTTCGATCCTTGCGTTTGTAGATCTTGTTCTCACCATCTTAGAAAATCTTGGCTTTTTCTACATTTCCTACAGACGGCGCCAATTGTTGTTGAACAAAACAACAATAAAGGTATGCTGATGTCGATGTTCGTGCTTAGTCTCCACGTGTCTCTAAGAAGCTTCTGTAAAACAAGAAAAGTCAGAGAGACGTAGGGGTCGTTCCCCGCGTAGACATTCCGATGCTTAAGTCAACAGAAAGTTCTTTAGAATTGGGAAGCGTAAAAGTCAGTAGTCAAAAATTGAGGAATAAGATTATACCTGAAGCATATTTATAGGCGAATATTCTAGGTTAATTACCTGGGGATAAGTACGTAACTTTGCTAAGAGTTTGTATCCAGATGTAATACAAATTCCACGTACAGATAAACTCGAATCCTGTCGCTGGCGAGAGACCATCTCGCGAATCACGTTATGGCGTCAGGGGTCTGTCGCCAGACGGTAGACGGACTGATGCCACATGTCGCACTGTGACGTCAGGCGACAGGTGTGATGCTGCAGCCTATGTCGTCTGTCGCAAGTCGGTAGACGGACTGATGCCACATGTCGCGCTGTGATGTCAGGCGATAGGCTGAGAGTCTGTCGCTTAGCGACAGGTGTTATGCCGCAGCCTATGTAGTTTGTCGCCGAAGGCCACGTGGCCCAATGATATCCTGCCATGTGGTGGTCTTTGATGACCCTGGGCCTGGCCCAAAGTTGGTATACTTTGTCATATCAATTGGTAACTATATAGTTTATTTTATGACAAACCATCATTAGCGGTTAGGGTGTTTAATCAAGTTTAATATTCTCAAATATATAAATATTTACATTTAGCTAATTTTAAATAAACTTTAATTGTCTAGTTGATAACAACCAATTTGATTACCAAAATTAATTATATATATTATTTTAACAAATATAAGGTATTTCTTAAGAAAAAAAAGTTATAATCATATTAATTGAAAAATATCTATGATTTTGATTGATGTAGAAAGCACATTTTACGTTTGTCATTAAAGAAAAAATCACAATTAACAAATTAAAAATTAGGAAAATGTATCAAATACAATTATTATATTATAATTTATTAATAAAACATTAAAACATAAAGCAAAAATTAAAGAAAATAAAATTTACTTTTTGTTATTTTTTTAATTTATAATTTTTTATTGATTTTTTTGCCATTTATCATATTTTTGTTTATTTATTTTAGAATTTATAATTATTTTATTAAAATGATCTCTTAGCAATAAAAAATGATTTTGGTTAAAAAACTTAGCGCCTTCAATATTTAGTAGTTGCCTTTGCTCTCTTTGTTTTCTCCCTCCATCAACACAACACCACTATTTGCCCCAACCCAATAAATCTCTCAAATCCGTTTTCACCCCTGATAGTCGTAAATTTTTCTATTTTTGAAATTAAGCATCTGTATAATTTGATTTTAAATGTTAATCGACTGGTCGAAATAAATAAATAAATTTATTAAAAAATTGAAATATTTCAAAATTTTAATACTTGATCAATCTATAAATTAAAAAATTAATAATTAAGAATTCAATTCAAATAAAAAAAAGTAAATTAACTAATTAAACTAACAAAATATCTATAAAAAAATAAAAATAAAAATATTGCAGCAAGCTTCACGTGGAAGCTTGCTGCACCAAAAATTGAAACAAAATAAATAAATAAAAAAAGAGAAAAGAGAGTAAAATTTATTAGTTATGTATGTGTCAAATTATTATTGGATGGAGTATTAATAAAATAAGGTTAAATGAGACCATCTTCAGCATTTCTTAGTGCTTCCACCAACTTACCCCCCTGATTTTTTTGGCTGCACCGACTTCCTTGATGCTTGCTGCTCGATTCTGTTTCATTTTCTCCCCCACGTGTGCCTTACAAAATCCCATCTTCCCTTCATTTGATCATCTTATCTCCTTCACAAAACATCTCCCTCACATCAAGATCACTTTGAATCAAGAATTGAAGGGTTGAACAGCAGAAAAACAGCACTGGTTTTGGGTCCCCTATACAGATCAGCATTTATGGGAGGAAAGGGAATAAATGGTTTTAATTTATTTTGCTTGATAATTATGATTGTATGGAGTTAATAGAACCTATTTATAGCTTTGAATTGAAGAAAATTGGATTGTGGACAGAATTGGTTGCTTCGGTTATGAGAGGAAAAACGTGGGACTCATACTGAAAATTTTGTATGATGGGTGAAAATTGAAGTAAATGATGAGGGGAGTTTAATTATAGTATTAGTTTTTAAAATATAGAAGTGGTATAATGTGGGATATCATGGCACCGTGAGTTTGGTTGAGTGATTGACGATGAAAATCTGTTAGGCCATTCGGCCATGAGGTTTATTGGCTGGTAGTGATGGAATCTTGATGAATTAAAGATGTTTGATAAAAAGTCTAAGTGGGTAAGAGTAATTACAAGACAAGAACTTAAGAAGAGAATGAATGAACAACTGTGAAGGAAAGACAAAGAGGAGTTATCGGCAATGACAAGAAAATATGAACTGCTTCCGGCCATAACAAAGAAAAGAGAAAAGAAAAACAGGGAAGAAAAGAAAGAAGAAAGAAACAAAGAAAATGATGTCAATGTAGTTTTACAATAAATTGTAATAGTAAAATTTTATAATGATAGATTAAGATTTATTGTAAACCCACAATTTAAAAAATGGTAAATATTAGGCAAATGAAACTAGGATTGAGAAAGTAAATTGGAAATGATTTCTGTCTAGTGTCATTGAATTATGAGAAATTGGTAGGGGTTTCATTGTTAATTTATAATTTAAAAGTTAAAAGAACATAAAACTAAGTTTAATAGAATCATTGAAGGAATTTGAGTTATAAAGAAGATGATTTAATTTTAATTATGTTATGATACTTAATAAGGAATAAAACAAATAAATTGTTGAGGTCAATAGAGGGAAAATAAGAATTTGAAGAAAATTTATTGTGTTAAAAATATAAATTATTAATGAGATTAGAATTGAGAAAGGTTTCAATTTAATTTATAGAACATCCAATAGAATCATATGAGGGATTTTCAATGTAAATTGGAATTATTGGTGACATGGAATTTAGAAAGAGAATTGGATTTAGTTGGAATTATGTTTTAATGGAAAATAAAGTAAGTTAATTGTTAAGAATGTAAAATAAGAAATAGCAAATCATAAAATATTTCGTGGAATTTAATATAAAATTTTAAATATAACTTGGTACCATTGTGCAGTGTGAAATACGAGGAATAAAGAGGCGTAAATGAGGTTATCGGATTTATTCTACACGGAAATAGAGGTAAGAAATATGTATAGAGTTACATAGGATCTGTTTTACTTACAATTAAAAATTCTCGAAAATCTTGTTTTAATCGTTTCTTACCCAATTTTCCTGAATACAAGAAATAGAAATTATCTTTAATTCCTACAAGTTTAAATATTTCATTATATGAAATGTTTTACATGAATTGATTTAAATGGAATGATTTATATGCATTGAATTACATTAAATGATTTACATGAAATGAGTACATGATATGATTTACACAATTTAAATTGCATGCAATGACTTACATGAATTGCATTATCCGAAATGATTTATACGAATTTCATTATATGAAATGAATTACATGAATTGCATTGCATGAGTGATTTACATGAATTGATTTACAAGAAATGATTTACATGAATTGAATCGCATGACATGATTTACACGAATTGAATTACAAGAAATGGTTTACATGAATTAAATTACATGAAACGATTTACATGATTTGAATTATATGAAGTGTTTTACATGAATTGAGGTTCGTAAAGTGCTTTGCATGAATTGAACTATACAAAATGATTTACATGAACTGAATTTCATGAAAGGATTTACATGAAGTGATTTATATGAAATGACTTACGAGTATATGAAGTGATTTTATGAAATAAAATGATGTCTCCCTAATGTTCGTGCATACGAGATAGTGATGATTAGGCTGGGAGACGTCCCAGACCTTCCCTTTTACGTGATATGACTGTGGGAATTATGGTCAAACCCACAGGTTTACGCAGTGAGCACTTGACCAGTGCGAACTGTGAGTGATCGACGATGGCCATTCGTTATAGTGTTTCGTAGGATTGGCTAAGGAGTTTCAGATCCCTAGCCTTCCTATATAGGTCCCTTATGGGATATAGTGCGTGCATGAATCTCTGGGAGATTTTTTTCTATCAATAAGTGATATTTGATAGATGATTGATTTACTGAATGATTTAATTTACGAGAATAGTGAATGATTTGATTTATGAGATTAATACATGAATTGATTGAAAAGTGACAAAGAAAGTGATACAAGTTTTACAGTATATGTTTTTCTGATACAAGTGCATTTTATCCTATTTTAAGGATTTTAAATGAATCACATTACTGTACTGAACGAAGTTTCTAAAATTATTGCATTATAACATGATTTTGAAATTGTTACCATACTGTTTACCAAAGTTACATACTGAAATGGTCTTATAACATCACCTACATAAATGGCTTATACACTGATTAATGATTCGAGATGGCATCGCATAAATTATAAAATGTTTTATACATATTACTGATTTAATTAGCATCACATGAATTATTAAATGTTTTATATTGATTAATGAATTGAAATTGCATTGCATAAAATGTTAAACGTTTTATATCGATTAATCGTTTTATCGTCAACCGAATTTACTCCCTATAGTCGCATCTAGGGATCGGAACATAACAGGTACTCTAAAGTACCTTCCATACTCTACCCAGTTACCTAGCCGACTATAGTATCCTTCCAATACTATCTCCTAGTGAGCTGCTAAGAAATAAATATTTTTATGCATTTTAATATTTGTATTTAATATGCCTTTTGCTTAATCAATAAAATAAGTGATTTTTATCTAATTGCATTTTATATGCGCTTTTATATATGTTTCTTACTGAGCTTTCCCCAAAGCTCAACCCCCTTCTCACCATCCCATATAGCTTATCGGTATACAAGAAGTCAGCTACCTTTAATTAGTAGAAGAAATCGCTAGAAGTTAGAAGTACCAAGTGATTAGGTATTTACTAACTGTTTATTCATATTCAGACATGTATTTGCACAACAGTTGTATTTATGAAAGCATAAATATGCATCGAAAATTAGTAGGATGTAACTTAGTGAAGTTTATTGTGAACGAAATTGTAGTTACTATATTATAGTCTGTATTTAATTTATTATTATTAATTGAATTAATTGTATATTGAATTAGGTGAAATGAAAAGATGAATTGTACTTACACCGATACTGAATACAAACCTAGTGTTATCGATTAATTGAAAGAAAAAGATAGAAGTGGAAAGGAAAAATTTAGTCCGAAATTTTCTAATTTCGGTCGTTACACTAGACCCACTCCCCTTCACACCCTCATCTTCTTCTTCTTAAACCAACTATGAACGTGGAGACCATGATTGTTTCTTGGTGCTCAGACTTCAAGAATTTGAAATTCCCAAAACTAGGTGCCTTACAAGCAGGTTGGATGATGGTGTATGATTTTCCAGCAAGAAACTAAGGACAAAATAGAAAATACCAAGGGCAAGCAGCTTGAGAAAGAATAAAGAACAAGCTATAAGAATGAAACAAGAATGAAGGTTTACAATTGAAGCATCACCGAGCTCATATTGTTTTAACAATATTAAAAAACTCATTGACATATTATCAGCTTAACTAACAGCATCTTCTCTAGCCAACTAACTCTCATGACCCAATCATCAATCTTCTATATCCAACTCAAATTATGATTCCTATAGCTGCAACAACATGTTAGCTTCTCAATGTCCCATTTTAGCTTAGACATTTATCATGTATCATTGGAAGTCTAAGAAGAATGAAGGAATTTCTAGCAAAAACATTGCTTTGGCATTTATTTTGGAAAAACTTTAGGTAAATCCTGAATGATAATGTAGCAAACTCATTTTGCAATAGATAGATTGCAGTTCATGATAGTTTCCAATAAATATATTTGATGCTCTTTTATTTCTTACAAGCTTCCTAATAGTCATGACATTGTTTGACCTCTTATTAGCTAACTGAAGGTCACTTGGACTAACAATTGCAAAAGTAAAAGCTAAAAGAACTCACAACCACAAATGCATTCCACATTTATCTTTGAGCAAGAATACAAGCCTTGAACATCTTGGCTGGTGGGATTGCAGTAACAACCTCAAATTCATAATTAATTCTGTTTCCCATGTCTTGATCAATGTTTCTATGCCAAACTTTAACATGGTTATGTTCTGTTAGATGAAACAAGAGGTGAAATTCTAGGACTTTGGATTTCCAAAATGCTCCTACTACCCCCATTAAATTTATACAATTTTCTAATTTCTCTTCAATAATTAACCCATTGTTTTTCCCAAAAATTCTCTCTTTACTACCATTTTTATAACCTGGAACTTTACTGTTGGGTAATTAGAGTATCTTGAGTACTCCATGTCTCATTGTTTTGAGCCTCCTATTCTTTCATAGAAAACAAAATTTCCCTATATTATTCTAAAGGCCCACACCCTATGTGCAAGATATTAATTGTTTTGATACGAAAATCTCATAGTTTTGTCGTACAAATCTACATATATAGTAAAGGAAAATCTCACAATATCTTGACATTTTATAATTATCTAATGAAGTTGCTATGTGTTAGCATCCTTCTAGAAAATGCTAGCATCTCAAAGACCCAAAATTCTACCATAACCCTTTCCTTCATTCAAAGCCATTTGGGGCAAGACTTATCATGGATTTAAATTTCCTTGACAAATTTGTCCTATAAGTTGCATCAAGGAATTTGTGTTAGAATCAGTGCCACATTAATACTGAAACTTGACTTTGTTATGTTCAAAGTATGACTAGTAAACCTTAAAATACGAAGTTATAAAATGCACTCATCATTTTCAATAAATAACATGATTGCACAACAATTTTCAATAAAAACATTCCATTTCCATGCTCCTTTATTTATTGCTACTGTTGAAATTTACAGTTCAAGCTTCCCAGTAGTCTGACAAACTATGAACTCTTATTAGCAATCTAATGGTCACATGGACCAACAATTGCAAAACTAAAATATAGTAAAATGAAAAAGAAAAATGGACTCTCTCAACCAGGCACATATGCAATCCACATTGTATGATCTTTGAAGTGGATATTGCTATCTCAATACTTGGATTTTCTGTCACACCTCGAACCTAGGACAAACAGACGCCACACACCTAAAAGATATAATCTCACAGACATGCAAGGCATTCATCACACTAAAATTTAATCCTTTCAAATATCTAAATTGAAAAAAATACTACCAATGATTAAAAATTTACAACATTCCAACTTATTGCTTAAAGCCTTGAACAAAGAAATTTGAAACATTCTTAAATCTTTATCTAACCATAAACTTAAAACTCCTGAGACATGCCCTAAACTCTAAAACGTCACTCCCCGACATTCCTGTGAATATTATCGACATCCAAACCTGAAAGATGTTAAGGAAAGGAGTGAGTACAACCACTCAATAAGTAATCGATATCCCAACAGTTGGATTAAGCATGCCATAAAAACACTAGGCCAAAATATCGATGTAAAGATTCAAAATCAACATTGGGTAATCTCATATTCAATCACATAATTTACTTGAATTTATATACTCAAATTTCAAAACTAAATAGAATTTCATAGATACCAAAATTGAACAAAAGCTTCACAAGTCAAAATTTTCAGGTCTCCCGTAACATGTCATGGCCACACTTAACCCTTGTAGCACAGGTTAGAATCTAAACAAAAACCACAATTAACCCCAGTGGCTCGAGTTAGAGATATCAGAAGCAACTAATAGTTGCACAGAACAAAATAGAGAGCCACTATTCTTAACTTGTGATTCGGTTGAAAACTAGTTTCTTTTAATAGATTACATGTCGACATGGCCAACATTTAACCCCCATTAGCAGGGTCAGAACATAGTCATACTAGGAGATAAAACAAAACATAAATTTAGATTATCCAATATACAAAGCAGTATTGTAAATCTCATAACATATTTCATACAAAATGAACTTCGTAAATCAATCAAAGCAAATTTTGCATTTACAAAACACATAGATATGATGAAGTTTAAAGGTCAAAGCGATTAAATCATGTTCTTATAATTGAACAAAATCACATTCAAAATCAATTTAAAGAATCATACACACTTTTGCATGTTTAACCCAAATTTAAAAACCGAAGGATAAAACATTGCATATGTACATAAATAGAACTCATATTGAGGTTAATTTTAAGGGTGTCAAAACACCGAAGGGATATCAAGTCACTTACCTGAACTTGCTAATTTGAAACCACAACAAAGCCTTATGATAGCTCAGAGCCTATTATTCAAAAATATTTAATATTAGAGAAACAAGCTATCTAACAGAAGCTGACAATTTATATTATATTCGCTAAATGACTATAACTCGATAAACTATGAATTTGGCATGAGTTACATTATTTGATGAAAGCCAACAATATATGTACTTTTTTTAAAATAAAAATTTTTCCAAAATTTTCACTGTCATATTTTTTTCTCAAAACTCAATTCCTAACTACACAACGTAACTATAAAAATTTATAAGAAATTTTTATTCACCTTGATCTTTTTGGACTCACACAACAACCAAATTTCCCTCTCTAATATTTTTTTTCACTCTCGGTGTATCACTTCAGCAGCTAAGCTTAATTCTTTTCTTTCCTACTTTTGGCGTCACTTAACTACCACTCTACTCTACTTTTCTTTTCTGTTTATCAACACTTCCTATATAAAATTCTAAATTTCATGCCACACTTTTGCTTTCTTTTATATATATATATATATATATATATATATATATATATATATATATATATTATTTTTTAAACCTAACACACTAAAGGTTCTGCCACTCTCTTCCATTTTCTTTTAACCTAAATATTAAGGCTGGCTCCCTCGTTGCATTTGTAATTGGGCTTCCTTTTTTTTTTAGGGGGGGGAAGGGAGGGGGGGTTTGGGCTTAGGTATTACATCCTCCCCACCTTAAAAGAATTTGGTCCCCAAATTCAAATACCTATGGACTCAATATTTCGAAAGTTCTCTGAAAGTATCTAACTTATCAAAATCAACCCAATGCACTTCACTCCTAAACATACCATCTCACGACAACTTGGATATTTTATACTTTGACTCCAAGAAAGTATAATTAAACTCATAATAAAAAGATATATTAGAGCTCCATGCATAAGCAAAACTCATGACAAAACCATTGAAATAGAAAATCAAACTTTAGTTCGATAACTTCCCCAAGATTAGTATCATTTCCTATATTAGACATGTACTTAAGATCACCATCATATCAAAACTTGCATCGAATTATAAATCACTTGTAGTTAACACCTATGATGAATTAACATACTATATTTTCAAAATATAAGAATCATACCATATTTTGAGAGAAGTATTAAATCCTCCCCACCTTAAAAAGAGTTTAGTCATTTAAATTTTTACCTTGATTCTCGAGATGATGAGGATATTTTCTTTCATGCTTTCCTTTAGCTCCCAAGTAGCTTCTCGTCCAGTGTGGTTACTCCATTGAACCTTAACATATGATTAAGTTTGAGAACTCATTAAATTGCACTGTACATGTATGAAATAATAAAAATATTTTAAATAAATAAATAAAATTTTGATATTTTCTAAATATCGAAATTAAGATGGAATAGAATCAAAAATTTCGATATTGTACAAAAGTAAAAAATTAGTTTTCTCATGAAGTGATCAAAGTAGACCAAATAAACCATAATTTGACTTAAGAAGCGATCTAAAGAGACGAATTTTTGAATGGAAAATGGTCTGAACAGAAAAATTACTATGCAATGGCAAAATGAGTAATTAAAGTATTTCTAATGGGTAATTTGGACTTTAGATAAATGAAATCAGAATTTTATTAATTAAAACTAATATTTGACCAATTAGAATAAGCCAACAAGTAGCCTTCATTTATTTCCTGCAGCTTGTTGCACCGCCTCGCCATTTTTCTGGCTTCAGCTCACGGTTCTGCTTTCAGCTCCACCGATTTCATGCTTTAGCTCCAAAATCACCATCCTCCCATCATCAAATTAGCTAAGATCTCTCTTAAAACCTTATCCTTACCTCCATGGCTACTCATTTCTCAAAGGAATTCAGCCAAAAATCGCCCAAGAGGGGTTCCCCTGCAGCTGACCAGTGGTCTGAACAGGTAAAGGAATTTCCAGCTAACGTTTCATGCATTAATCTTTGATTTATGGTGATGATTTGTAAGTATGTGATGCATATGCACATAATTTGGCATGAAAAACATGTAGCAAGTTGGTATGGCTGGATTTTTGCTGGTTAATGGTGATGTTAATGGCTGAGAAGAAAACTTGCTATTACATGCGTGTATGGCGTAAATAGAGGAAGCAGAAAATTTTCTGCTGTTTAGGTGTATGTGGCGTGGCTGACTTGAATAAGAGATAAATATGGAAAGGAAGTTATATATATATATACAGGGGACATGCTATTGAATGATAATAATAATGTTAAGAAATAAAACATGGTATATTACAAGCATGAAGACCGAATAGAAAAAAAAAAAGGGCTGACTAGAAAAAAGAAATCGAATGAAGTTAGACTGACCTGATTTTGTGGTCCGTTGATGCTGAAAATTTAAGAGTAAAATACTGTTTAAAAGACATGGAACAGAAAGTAAGAGCTGGAACCGAAAATGAAAATAGAAAGAGATGTAGGGTGTTGACCGAATGTGGTAAAGGACTTAAAATGAACAGAATAAGGGGGACTAAATTGGTGTAGTGATCGGCCTTGACAAAGAGTGGCAAGAAAGTCAACAAAAAAAGGCTGATGAGGCACGAAATGAGAAAGAAAATGGCTGACTTTGGCAGGGAAAGAAAGATTAAATTTATGAGAAACTGACTAGGAAGCAAATGGTCAATAAAAGAGGCTAATGAAACGTGAAAGGAGAAAGGAAAAATTGGCTGAAAATAAGTGTGGTGTGTGACGTGAAACGAGAAACAAGAAAAGGTGGTGAGTGACGTGAAGAGGGGAAGAAATGAGAGCTGAAATATGTGGCTATGTAGTCAATAATAAAAGTCAATAAAAGAGGCTGAAATGAAAGCTGTTAGAGCAGAAAATAAAATTTATAAAAGAATGAATATAGTCAATACATGTAGCTGTCGAATGGAGAAGAAATGAAAGAAATAAAAATATGCTATTTTATTTCTTAATTGGTAGAAATATACAAGTAAAGGGCAGCTTATGCATTTATTTTATTAACAAAAAATTTAAAACAATAAATTTATTTATTTAAAGGTCATTCAGCCATAGTATGACGAGAGAGAAAGAAGATGATGAAAAATAGTCATTTTAGCTATAAGCATATACTTACATCTACATGTTGATGTAGACAATAGCTTAAAATAAAATGAAATTTTAGCTAATGATTGCGATAAATTTAATAGCAGTCGGAAGCTCGGCGTTCGAGAGGAACACAAGATAATGCAATCTCAATACTCAGGAAAGGGAGACATGTGCAGCCTATAGGGATATTCGGCACAAATATTTTAAATATGCATTTAAATTTTTATAAATGCTATGGAGGATGATTGGTTGGAAATTTGTGGTGATTTACCGGTTGAAATTATAAACTGTATTTTCCGTGCAGGAGGCTAGCCAATCGGCTGTTGTTATACTGCTGAAATATTTTCGAAAATTATCGAAAATCACCGAAAATCATAATAAATGATTTTATGGCACGAGAAATGATTTTTAACCACGAAAATCGAGAAAGTGAATATTTTCATAAAAACATGAATAAAATGAAAGTGATTTTAAAATATTCATGTTTTTGAGAATGGTGTGATGAAATCACTGAAAAATTTTCTTCGAGAATGGTGATAATGAAATCACCGAAAATTCTCTTGATATGTAAATTACACGTAATACGAGATGAAAAATGAAAAGAAATAAAGTGAATATTTTTATATATATATTTCTTAAATATTCACTAAATGGTTTTATAACCTTTATGGTTTTAAATTATAAAATTATATATTTTTATAAATTCCATAAAGGTTTATTGATAATGAAAAATACTGTTTTGAGACTAGTTGGCAACCTTATCATGCTGATATGTGATATGTGACATGTGATATATGATATGTGATATGTAGTCCCGACCGACACCTGATCAGTGATCCGTCGAAGACAATTATAGACTATGGCCATAGATCTGACATGATTATTTTATACCCTTCAGGGTCTATAGCATGATATGAGTAACGACCCAGTGGACGGGCTGGGCGTGACTCAATCTCCATATATGAAAAATGTTTTATATGATATGTTATACGTTAAATATAAACGTTTTACATGATATGTGATAAGTTAAATGAAAGTGATTTACAGCATTCTACATAATGCTTATTTCGGTACTGATTTTAGTACTACGAGATGATTTTCATATGACATGTGATATGAACATGTAATATGTTTTCAAAAGGAAAAGAGTTTATAAGTCTAATATTCTTACTCTGATTTTTAATTGAATATTAGACTATATGTGACATGAATATGTGATATGTTTTCCAAAAAGGAAAAAGGAGGAAAATAAATCTAATATTCTTATTATAATTTCTTAAATTGAATATTAGATTTAAATGATGTATATTTTATATGAAAAGGATTTAATAGCTTATTTTGCTATTTAAAGTACTGTACCAATTATGCTTTGTATAGTAAAACATGAAAAGATTTCAAATGAAAATGAAATGAAAGGAAAGGAAAAAGGATTTAAATTTCAAAAGGAATTTATTACTCTCTACAGTTGCTTCTAGGTTCCGGGACAAGACAGGTATTTCAAAATACCCGCCTTACTCCATCCGGATCCCTAGCCGATTGTAGTATCCTTCCTACATTTGAGCCTAGAGCCCTTATAGGAAAATGAAAAAGTATTTTCAGCATATAGATAGCTGAATATCAAGTGTTGCATATAACTCTCTTACTGAGCCGTGGTTTGCTCACCCCTTAATGTTAACATTTCAGATTTTCAAGGACTAAGAGATCTGACATACAAGCATCTCGGTTGCACATTTAGGGACGATGCGACAGCTTGATTTATTACATAAGGTACGATCATTTATTTTATGTATTTAGACTGTACTACTTCCTTGTGAATTAAGATAGGGGATGTAATTCATATTATAATTTTATATGAAATTATTTATATGTAAAAGAAAAGTAAAGTATCGCAGACAGCCCAACCAAATAAGATGTATAGAAAAAGGTGAAAAAATAAGGTCACGGGCTGTGACATTAAGTAGTGTCAAAACTTAGGTTTATCAATATTAGATTCGAATAATCATACATTATGAAATAATTAGATGTATTATTAGATTGAGAGCGGGTAAAACGCTTGAGGTTTGGGACGCTATTCTATCTTATTTCTTTTGATAAAATTGTTTGATTAGACTTGAAAAAATCTTCTAATATTATGTTGTTACTTTGATTGAATCAGTATGCCTTTAATGTACTCAACACTCTTATAAACCTCGGGAACAATCTTGGGACTAAGATGGTCAGCATCAAGGATACAAGCCTTGAACATCTTGGCTAGTGAGATTGT
The DNA here is from genome assembly GCA_032173925.1 of Heritiera fomes. Lineage (NCBI taxonomy): Eukaryota > Viridiplantae > Streptophyta > Magnoliopsida > Malvales > Malvaceae > Heritiera > Heritiera fomes. The sequence continues at coordinate 38,033,866 of JAPDPM010000008.1, forward strand.
AGTAACAACCTCAGTTTCATAAGTGAAAACACCCATGATTACTAGTGATCTTGGAAATGATTAAAATAAAATTGATTGATTATTCTGCTGAGAGATTTTTTAGGCTTTGGAGATGTGTACCTGAAGCTGTAGTGTTTAACCATTTATAAAGTCAGAAGAAGAATAAATTACGATTGATTTTGGTTTGTGTATTGATCTTACTCTCCAATATGCAACAGACAAGCTTACTATAAAGAACAAATTTATGGATCTTGGAAGCAGTCAATATCTTAAGAAGAAGATCAAAAAGAAAAAACTCTAATATTTTAAATACAAAATACCTTGAATTCAAGTCTTTGGACTATTGGGAACTCATAGCTATGCGACGTCCTTGAAATGTCTATTTTTATGAGATATTATTACATGATTTTTGGATGAATTTTGGAATTTTTATTTATTTTCTCTCCTAATTAATTAATATTTTTGTCTTTGGGTAGAAATTTCAAAAATTAAGATAAAATTGAGAAAATGATGCAAAAAAAGATAAAAATGATTGCTTTTGGGTTTAAACTATAAATTCAAGAGCCCATGTAATCTCATACAAGCCCATAACTCACATGAAGGTTACATTATGAATACTCAAAGAAAATTTGGGCCAAAAGGAAACAAAAGCCGAGCCACTTGTGGATTACAATTGGAAAATAGGAGGAGCTGCTGATTTGGACAATATTTGCAGAAAGAAGCCCTAAGCCTTGCCTATAAAAATATCAAGAGAGCCAACGAGAGCCGTGGAGGAGGCGGCTCGTGACAGGAGACCATTTTCTTCAACCTTTATGGCCAATTTCTTTATTGCTTTCTTTAGTTAGGACAAGTGGTTTTATGCTTGTAGTTTTTAGTCATAGAATAGACTTATAGAAAGAGGTGAGTGTCGAGAGAGTCGGTGACAGCGGCTCTGTTTCACTGCTGTGTTTTCTTTATCATCGTTACTACACTTTACGTTGCAGCTTTCTATTGTTTAGGAGTAATTTTGTTTAGTTTTAAAATTTTATATTTTCCTGTTTTTCTGGAGGTTTTTAAGTTTAGTACTTTAGTTTGGATACATTCTTATTCATTGTTTAAATTCAAAACTTAGGTTTCTTTTTAAGTAAATCCTCTCTCTTCTTTTTCTTTCATACTCTATTTTTGTCGATTTATGATTCAAATTCCATTTGTTGTTTCTGCTCATCTCTTTTCAGTTTTGAGTTTAGAAATTCATGTGTTAATATCTTGTTATTCTCTGCTTTGTCTCGTTTCTTTTCTGCACCATCGTTCTTTGTTTCTTGTTCTGCATTTCTGCTTGATTCTAATTTGCATTACTGAAGCGGTGGTGAGGAATGTTGTGTTCTTGGCTGTAAGCTGGTCTGTAGCTTAGCGAGGCTACTGGGCTGTAGTCGAGATGCCGTGTGTGGCTCTCTGCTGAAGGTGCATGGACCATTTTCAATCTTTGGTGGACGCATGGGCACAGTGGTGGAAGCGTGGCTGTTTGAGAAGCATTGAAGGCAGCTGCAAGGTGGCCATGCTTGGGCTGATGTGCGTGACATGGGACAGAATTGAAACACATGGTGGTTTCATAGTTTTCTACAGCAAACAGTGGACACTTAAAGGTGGTTCATACTTTAATAGGTTTAGCTTATATTAGTTTATTTATCTTATAGTTGATTATTTTACTAGTTTAAGTTTTTTTTTTGAAAGTCAGCTGGAGTTTTATTTTGCTAGTTTAAGTTTTAGTTAGTAAATTACTTTAATTTAAATATTATTAGTATTAGCAAATTAGTAAACTACTTTTAATTTAAATTTTTTTTTGAAAATTTATTTTAAGTTTAACAATTTAATTTTTCTTTACATTTTTATTTTTATTCATTTTTATTTTATTTTATTTTATTATTATTATAATTTTTTTTGCTTTTACTTGCAATTTAATTTTCATACTCTTTAATTTAATTTCTAATGTAAGTTTAAGTTTTATTTTAGTGCTTAGAGTAGTTAATTGACTTCAAAAAAAATGCTCAATTGCTTGAATAAACCTAGGATGACAAATTTTAGTACTTAGCTATAGCAATTTTAACTAATCCTCGTGGGAACAATACTCTACTAACTCTTTATTACTTTTCGCGACCCGTGCACTTGTGATATAGGTCTTAGGGTCTACAAGTTTTTGGTGCCGTTGCCGGGGATTAGTCTAGGTTGTTCTTAGTTAATATTAGAGTCAATCATGCTTAGGTTTAGTTCCAGCCTTTTCTTTTTCTTATTTTTGTAAATATTTCTTTCTCTAATATTTTAATTATGTTCTTGTGCAACGTACCATGGCGGATCTGGCAGAGCCCAGAACCTTGGGAGACTATGTTATGCCTGGTGTGCCTACAATACATTCAAGCATTAGGAAGCCCAAAATCAAAGCTGACAACTTTGAGATCGAGCCAGACTTCATCCTAATGATCTTGAATTCAGTTCAATTTGGAGGTTTGCCCAACGAAGATCCATATGGTCATCTTGTCAAATTCTTGGAGATATACGACTTGTGCAAGTACGAGGGCGTTTCTGATGACGTCGTTCGATTGAGACTCTTCTCATTCTCACTTCGAGACAGGGCAAAGGATTGGCTGCAGTCACTTCCTCATCATTCTATTTGTACGTGGGATGATTTGGCTCATAAGTTTCTAGCTAAATTCATTTCACTTAAGTATATGGCGAAGATGAGGAACCAAATTTTATCCTTCGAGCAATATGACTCTGAGCATTTTTGTGATGCATGGGAAAGATTTAAGGACTTAATTAAGAGATGTCCTTCTCATGGATTACCCATGTGGCTACAAATTCAAAGTTTCTATAATGGTTTGAGTGATTCATCGAGAGTTGTGATTGATGCGGCTGCGGGTGGAACTCTTGTGGGGAAGTCAGTTGAGGAAGCATACAAGTTGATAAATTTAATGGCTTCCAATGACTTCCAATGGCAATATAAGAGAGATACACTGCGGAAGATCATCTACAATCAAGATCTTGATCTTATTGAGACTTGGACTTCTCCAGAAGCCACCTTGCCCGAAATTATAATGATTCACTTGCAGCTTTTAGCCAAAGGTGGACCACAAAGACTGCTTCTTAGCATATTTCTCCTCTCACTTGTTGACAGGTGAACCAATAGTAATGACGGAGATTCTCATAAGTTATTTTTAATTCACCAACTCTTTGCTTATTTCTATTGAGTAATACTGTCATAAATAGTTGTGAACTTATTCTCATTGCACATGTCAAGTTCTTGGTAGAAATTTCATGAGCTGATGTTGGTAACCCGAATTGTGTTTGTTTCGATCTAAAGAGTTTGTGGTACAACAAATGTGATAAAACGACTAATATAGAATTTTTTGAGATTTGTGCTGGTAGCATAGGGTTCGAGTGTTAAGAAGAATGTTATAATATGACTTGGAAAATGCCAAGTCAACTTGCTCTTTTCTCAACAATTTTGGCTACTAAACTCTCTCATTTAATTCGGCTGACTTCTTCATTTTGATCCAATAGCAAGCTTCCTTAGTTGTGAAGGTTTCGACTGCCACATTCGCAACCAATTGCAAGACTTTGGTGCATGTAGAATTAATGCATTCACACCTTCATTTGCCACCCCTTGCACAATATAAAAGTGGGGGCTTGGATGTTGCATTAAAAAAAAGTGAGTAAAAGCTAATAGCCGAGAGAGAGCAAAGCTTAAGAGAGTGTTGGGTGATTTCGAGAATTGTTGTTCTCGGGTTTACGGGGAGAGCACTATGAGTTCGAGTGTAAAACACTTGTAATCTTCATCTTCTTGTTATAGTAAAATTTCTCGTTGTCTTCGCTCGTGGACGTAGGCTTACAAGCCGAACCATGTATATCGTCTGTTCTTGTTAATTTTTTCCTTGTTTATTTTTCTTGGTGCATATCCTTGCTGAATCGTTTGCAGTCTATTTTAGCTCCGCTGCGCAACAAACTGGTATCAGAGCACGTTGTACGAGACGACCAAGATGGCTGCAAGTACATCATCGACCAAATATGAAGTCGAGAAGTTCACCGGAAGGAATAGCTTCAGTCTATGGCGCATCAAGATGTGAGCGATGCTAGTTCAACAAGGTTTGGTGAAAGCTTTATTTGGTAAAGACAAACTACCGGATACGCTTTCAGACGATCTGAAGAACAAGGTTATGGAGAAGGCACATAGTGCGATCCTATTCAACCTTGGAGATGAAGTTTTACAAGAGGTAGCGGATGAAACCACCGAGTCAGGTTTGTGGCTCAAGCTAAAGAGCAAGTATATGACAAAGACATTGACAAACCGGTTATATCTCAAGCAAAGGCTCTACACCCTAAAAATGGAAGAAGGTATGCCCATACACCAGCACCTAGATACTTTTAATACCATTATTATGGATCTCAAAATATCGATATTAAGATCGATGATGAAGATCAAGCCTTGATTCTGCTGTATTCGTTGCCACCATCATACGAGAATTTTGTCGATACGATGTTATATGGTCGTGATGATATTTCTCTTGACGATGTTAAAAGTGCCTTGGGTTCCACTGAGTGAAACTTACCGGTAAGGCAGTTGACAAAAATCAAGGTGAAGGTCTAGTCACTCGGGGAAGATCCAAAACAAAGAGTGGTAGTTCAAGTAGGAATCACTTCAGATCAAAGTCCAGAAAAAGAATTCAATGTTTCTATTACAGGAAATTTTGGCACATGAAGAAAGATTGTCCAAAGAAGAAGGATAAAGTTGAATCGTCTAAGCAGTCAAAAAATGGTGCAAACGTGGTTGATTCACAATCTTCTGAAGATGCCGAAATAGTTCTAGCAGTATCAGAATCACGTGTCAGTGAGAAATAAATTCTTGATACGGCTGCTACATTTCACATTAGCACTTCCAGAAATTTATTTGCCACATACAATACGTGTGCAGGCTCAGTGCTAATGGGGAATGATCACGCATGTCAGGTCGTGGGGATTGGCACAGTCCGTATTAAGATGATTGATGGTATTGTCAGAATCTTGATAGGTGTTCGGCATATTCCCGAGATGAAGAAGAACTTGATATCCTTGAGCACTTTGGACACTAGAGGCTTTTGATATTTGGGTGAAAGCGGAGTACTGAGAGTATCCTCAAGTGCCTTGACTATGATGCGTGGACATTTTGGAGCAAGGACTTTACATCTTGGATGGTACCACTATTACAGGTGCTACAGCAGTTTCATCATCAGTTGATCCAGATTCTGACACCTCCAGGTTATGGCATATGCGGCTTGGGCATATGAGTGAGAGAGGTCTTTCAGTGTTGAGCAAGTGAGGTTTATTGTGTGGACAAAGTGCTGGGAAGCTTGACTTCTTTGAACATTGTGTTTTTGGCAAGCAAACTCGAGTGAAGTTCAGCACTAGGATTCATCAAACCAAAGGTACGGTTGATTATATTCATTCTGATCTTTGGAGTCCTTTTTGTCACGCCCCGAACCCGGGACATAACAGACACCGCACACCTGTAAGAAATAATCTCACAGACATGCAAGGCATTTGTCACACAAAAATTTAATCCTTTTAAATATATCTAAACTGAAACATCATAAATGATCAAAAGAAGTTTACAAAACTTCAATTTACTACTAAAGCCAACAAAAATTTGTCATGTTCTCAAATCTCAATCTAATCATAAACTTAAAAGTATTGAGACATATCCTAAACTCCAAAGCGTCACTCCCCAACATTCCCATAGACATTATCAACATCAAAACCTGTAAGATGTTAAGAAAGGGGGTGAGTACAACCACTCAGTAAGCAACCGATATCCCAACAGTTGGATTAAGCATGCCATAAAAATATTAGGCCAAATGTCAATGTAAGGATTCAAAATCAACATTGTTGGGTAATCTTATATTTAATCACATAATTTATTCAAATTCATATATTCATATTTCAGAACTAAACAGAATTTCACAGATGCCAAAACTGAACAAAAGCTTCACAAATCATAATTTTCAAGTCTCCTGTAACATGCCATGGCCACACTTAACCCTTGTAGCACAGGTCAGAATTAGAACAAAAACCACAATTAACCCCGGTAGCTCGGGTCAGAGATATCAGAAGCAACTAATAGTTGCACAGAAACATAACAGAGGGCCACTATTCTTAATCGGTGGTTTGGTTAGAAACTAGTTTCATTTAACAGAATACATGTCGACATGGCCAACATTTAACCCCCATTGGCAGGGTCAGAGCACAGCCATACTGGGAGACAAAACAAAATTTTTCAGATTATCCCAAATATACAGAACAATACTATTATTTCTTGTAACATATTTCATACAAAGCAAATTTCGTCCATCATTCCAAAGCAGATTTCGTATTTCCAAAATAAAATGTATGTAAATACATTATAACGAACTTCAAAGATCAAAGCGACTAAATCATGTATCATCCAAACATATCTTATGCAAAGCATATTTCGCATTTCTTTTCAAAATATCTTGTATGAATAATTATATTCTCAAAGATAATTATATATATACTTGAATAAAATCATTTTCGAAAAGTCAATACAAAACTGCTTTCGCAACTCATAACAAAGAAATCACATATACATACGTTTGCATGCTTAACCCATTTTTAAAAATCATAGGACAAAGCTATATTTGTACATAGCATACGAAACATATCTCATATTAAGGTTAATTTTAAGGGAATCAAAACACCAAAGAGATATCAAATCACTTACCTGAACTCGCTAAATCGAAACCAAATCAAAGCTTTAAGATCGCTCGAAGCCTATTTTCAAAATATTTAATATTAGAAAAATGTACTATCTGACAGAACTGATAATTTATACTGTATTCGCTAAACGACTATAACTCGATAAACTACGAATTTGGCACGAGTTATGTTATTTGACGAAAGCTAAAAATATCTATACTTTCTTTAAAAATACAGATCTTTCCAAAATTTTCAATGTCTTATTTTCTTCGCTTTTTAATCTCTCAACTACACAATATAATCTTAAAGTAAAAGAAAAATCTTTACTCACCTTGATCTTCTTGCACTAACAAAACAGTCAAACCTAATCCCTTTCTTTCTTGCTTTTGGCGACTGCTCTACTCTACTTTTCTTTCCTTCTTTGTTTATCTACTCTTTCTATCTAGAATTTGTAAAGCTTCATTCGGCGACTGTAGCAGTAGCACTTCACGCCACTTTGCTTCATTTTTTTTTTGCTTGGGAGAGCAACTCCCATTCAATTTCTTTTTTTTTTCTCTGGGCGCCGCAAGCATCTTCACGCCACTTCTTATATCTATATTTTTCTTTTAAACTCTTATGACCCTCTTGCCCTAAAGCCGACTCCCACTTTTAATATTGTTGTTGGGCTTTTAGTTATTTTGGGCTTAGGTATTACATTCTCCCCCCTTTAAAGAATTTGGTCTCCAAATTTGAATACTTATGGACTCAAAATTTTGAAAGTTCTCTAGCAAATGTCTTATGGTTTTCTTCTTGAAGGATTTGTTCATGTAATATAAAACTATAAGAAAATGCCTCATGTATATTGTCCAATAATCAATCAAATCAAATTGAATTTCCATTCAAGGCAACCAAATCGACACTTAAATCCTTAAAGCAGATTCTAAAAGTGCAAACACCTAAAAATTTCATAAACTCCAAATGTAAAATACAATTTCTCATTCATGACTTAGTAACCTCAATGAAACCTTGTTTCTTTCTTTTTAATTCTGTATTAACAAAAGCAACCCCAACAAAGTATTACAATTTCATAACTTATACAACTCAAAGTTTCAAATATCAAATTTATACTCTCCATACTATCAAACTCAACAAATCAAAGATCAATCACCTTCTAATTTAACTATAGTCTCAAAATTCTAAATATCGAGATCCATAACCTCTTTATTGTCATTATACAAATTGATCTTCTTCTAAAATTTATTACTTGCTATTGAACAATAACTCATACTTTTGCTGCGTACTCTGGTATTTCATTTAAATATTAACTACATAATACCAATTGTATTTCACCATATCCTTTGCACTAACAAAATCACTTTCCCATAGCATCACTTACATTAGTTTCTTATCCACTAACATAAATATAATCACATATATCTTTAAATCTAACACTATCAAAAATTTAGTTGTCATAATTGATCTTTATTTCTTTCATACTGACAATAAAATTTTTCTCTTCTACTGAACTATCATAAAATTATGATAACTGCCAAACCACTACAGTAAATATTATTTATAATTTCACACGATAAAATTCAAACTTAAAGCTCGTAACACCCGATACAGCTCCATATTCAATTATTGCTTTCTAAATTTGACAAATCATATATTATATAATAATTACATTAATCACAAGGCTTTAAATATCATGATATCCCAAAATTTCTCCAAGTAAGTATATTATTCTTGACTTCAAGTCACACTAAACTTTTACATACCGTAAGAAATTCCTTCTATCAAAATTTCAATCTATATAACTCTACATATGAAAGAATCCACAAAAAATGTAACAAGCACAAACGACTCCAAGTGATCGTTTAATTATAGATTTTCTTAAATTCTAAAAATGTATCTATACCCAAAACACCAAATAACAAAACTATTACCCTTAGTCATTCTTACCATAATAAAGGTCATTCTTTATATTTAATAACTACTTGTAATTGAAGGAAACTTATTCCAATTCAACTAAGTTTCTTTTTTTTTTCAAGCTTCGTACGAATATAATCTTAATTCTTATCCTTTATATACAAAATTATAACATGTTGCACATGATAAATGATAATCTTCTATAAACATTACTCGAGAATTCTCATATTACTATCTACTTAGAAATCATAATCACCATCAATCACATTAACCATTCCAAATGTATAGCACTCTAAATAAAAAAGAATCATCAACTTCAACAGTTTCATGGAACACCAATTCACGTCGTCAAGCTTAGATTTTTTTTTTTTGCTAAAATTCCTCTAAATTTATATCAATACTTGAGATACTAATATACCAAGCTATCATCAACGTTTAATCTCAATTTCCACAATAAGAACCATTCTCTATACTTATAGCAAAACAATTTATTCTTAGCAAAATAAAATCTTGTAACTCAAATATTCCTCAGAATCTACTTTAATAATCATTTTAACATTAGCAATCTAAATTTTCATACAACAATTACACTTGTGTCTTATACCATAATAAGCAATATTTACCATTAACAATACCCAAATGAAACTCACATTCTATCTCAATCAAAATTATAGTCGTAGTCTAATCACAATAGCTATTAATAAATTTCTTTCTTTTGCACTCCAAATACCAGTATAATGATCACACTTTAAACTATTTGCATAAGATTTCAACTCGTAACATTAAGTAAATTTCCTTCCAATACCATCAAATACGCCAAAATGGATGAATGTCCTCATTTATACATATGCTATTTACCATCACTATGATATTGAATTCAAAGTCCATTAAGACAATTTTTGAACCTAATCGTATTTCCAAAACACCTAAACGATCATTCTTACCATCATGTTAGATATTACTCACTGAAGCGCAAACCACACCAATTTTACTGAATCTTTATTTGTACCATAATTTCAATTGACCATAAGTGCAGTTTAAGAACAAAATCCATCAAGGTAAGTTCACAATATCAATATTGAGAATACTTTAAAATCTTCACTTACCAATTCTTATCATCTATCATACTTTAGTCTCCACAAAATGTAAATCAAGATTTGATAAAAGGTTCACTAAATATCTATATCAAATCTTCAAAGAGTTATATCGAGACTAGAACTTCCATTTATAACACCTCAAAAGATCAAAATCATCCATTAGAATAACTTTTAAGCTTAAAAATCCAACTTATAAAAAATCTCACCACACATCATCTGATGGTAACTCTTATTTCATGCTTCAACTCCTAATAAGTAAAATAAAGATCATGATTGTTAGTTTAAAATTGCCATATATATTTTGAAATGACAAAAACTTAAGTAAGCTTTAATGTTTTAATTCATATTGTAAATTTGCCTTATCACACATGATTTTCTCAATACAATCTAAGTGTTTATATCAAACATTAAGACCATGGTTTAATGATATATTCTTATTGGTCTTTATACTTTATAAAATGGTTTTCAATATTAAGTAATTTTCTCAAGAATTATTGAACATAAGTTTAGAAAATTACTTATAAGTTTTTGGACAATATTTTCATTTGAGAAAGTCAAGAAAAACTCCCTTAAAGCTTATAAATGTTTTGGGTTATATTAAATTCAAGTCTACATCATTTCTAACCCAAAAAGTGCAGGAAAATGGCTCTCTGGAAGAAAAGGATCGATCCCATAGGGAAAGGGATCGATCCCTTTTTGGCAGAATGCTTTCCCAAGGTCCCTGAAGCCAAGAATCAGATTCTGGACAAAAGGGATCGATCCTTTTGGGAATGGGATCGATCCCTCGAGACGAAAATAGCCTGTAACGGCTAGTTTTGTGAGATACAACGGTCATATTCGATTTTGGCTCCACCCAACGTTCAAAAACCATCCAAAGGACTATAAATAGAGGCTTAGAAGCTAAAGGAAGGAAGAGGAACAACCAAGCAACATCTTTCATCATCTTATTCATCTTCCTCAAGCCTCAAACAACAAATCAAGAGCTCCAAAGTCTACATCTTCTATCATTCACTTATCTCTTGTATTGTTTAGCACAAATATTGTAAAGGCTTTTCATTGTGCTTAATTTCTATAATCACTTACCTACTTAGAGGTCTTCCTTGATTACATTTCTTGTAAACCAAATCATTCCTTGTAAAAAGGGAGGTTTCTCTTTAGCCTTGAAAAAGAGGGAGGTTTCTCTTTAGCCTAAGAAAAAGAGGGATGTTTCTCTTTAGCCTAGAAAAAGAGGGAGAAGAGGTTTCTCTTGAGCCTTGAAAAGAGGGATTGTAAAGACAAATTCAAAGATAGTGAATTTAGGGAAAATCCTTGGGAGCGTCTCAAGGTAGAGGACGTAGGCAAGGTAGCCGAACCTCTATAAATCGATTGTGTAAATCTCTCTTCCTACTCTTTATTTACTTGCAATTATATTGTGTTTATTGCATTGAACTTGGATTGCATGCTTGCCTAGCTTAGAGAAATTAGAAATTATTAATATAGGCTAGAGAATTTAGAGAAACCGAAAAACGAGCTTAAAGTTAGTTAAAAACCGATTCACCCCCCTCTCGGTATTGCCTATAAGAGCCAACAATTGGTATCAGAGCTTGGGCTCGAGATTGATTTAGACTAACCTCTATCGAGCAAAACGATCATAAATGGCTCACTTGAATGTAGGTATACCCCTAGGAGAAGAGGGACACTCATTATTTCGACCTCCACTATTCAATGGTGAGAATTACTCTTATTGGAAAATTAGGATGATGTTATTTGTGCAATCCAATGACTATGAAGTGTGGAGAGTAATAGTTAATGGCCCTAGAATCCTAATAAAGAAAGTAGATGGAAAGGATGTCACTAAGAGTGAAGATGAGTGGGACACCAATGACATGAGATTGGCACAATTGAATGCCAAGGCTATGCACACCCTTTTTTGTGCATTAGGTCCCAATGAGTACAATAGAGTCTCCTTATGTGAAAATGCTAAACAAATATGGGATAAAATAGCCATCACACATGAAGGGACAAATCAAGTTAGAGAGACCAAAATAGGAATTCTCACACATGATTATGACCTATTTAGGATGAAAGAAAATGAGTCCATTAGCGAAATGTTCACTAGGTTTAATGATATAATTAATGGACTTAAGGCTCTAGGCAAGACTTATTCCAATGTTGAAATGGTAAAGAAAATTTTGAATATCTTGCCTAAATCTTGGGAGGCTAAGGTAACCGCTATAGAAGAATCTAAGGATCCAAACACCTTACCTCTAGATGAACTTATGGGGTCTCTACTTACTCATGAAATGAAATTAAAAAGAAATGAAGTGCCCTTAAAGAAAGTAGAGGTAGCTCTTAAATCATCCACTCATGAGAACTTTGAAGATGATAGTAATGAGAGTGGAGATGAGGAAGAAAAGGAAATGGCAATGTTTGCCAAAGATTCAATAAGTTCATGAGAATGAATGAGAGAGAGAAGAATAGGAAACATCATAGGGGAGAGTCAAGTAGAAGAGAAAAAGACAACTTAGTGTGTTATGAATGTAATGAGCCGGGTCACACTAAGCTAGATTGCCCCTTACTTAGGAAGGAAAAGGATAGGAAACCTAAGAAGAAAGCATTTGTGGCTGCATAGAGCGATAGTGATAGCTCCGATGAGGAAAATGTAGATGAAGAAGTAGCCTACTCATGCTTTATGGCCATTAGTAATGATGAGGCTAGTAGTAGTTCTAGTGAAAATAATGATTATACCTTTAGTGAACTACAAAATGCCTTTGATGATTTAACAAATGAATTTCAATGCATGAACTCCAAATATAAGAAAATCATTGCTAAATTAAAAATAGAAAATGAAGCCTTGACTAATACTAAGCTAGAATTTGAAAAGAAATTAGAAAAGGCTAAATTAGAGATAAATGAGTTAAATAAAAAGAATACAAATTTGCATAACTCATTTACTAGGTTCTATATGGGTCAACAAAAATTAGATCACATGTTAGAGACCCAAAGAGCTTTCTTTGATAAAGATGGGTTAGGCTATAATACAAAACGAAAAGAAACTCATCTTAAAAACTTCCTAGTGAGCAAAAATTCTATGCATGATACATCTCTCACATGCTCACTATGCAATAGGATAGGTCACTCTTCACAAGCATGCACATATAGAAAAACTACTTTTAGAGGAAAAGTAGTTAGGAAGATGTGGATCCCAAAGCATGTTGTAAATGATGATGAAATGAGCTTAAAATGGATCCCAAAAGGATCTAAAATTGTTTGCACTAACTCTCATGGACCCAAGAAAATTTGGGTACCAAAGCATGCTTGAATTTGTTTGTTGTAGGAGTGTTAGAGCATGGGAATACAATGAAACAATGGAGTTCAAATGCTCTACACGTCCCTTGGAGTTTGCTTGTGCCAATGAGAGAGAGGAATAGCTTGAGGATCCACCCTTGGCAAGGTCACAAAAATTCTTCAAAGGATAGCTCAAGGTGGACTCAACAATTCAAGGCAAAGCATACTCAAGCAAAGGAGTTTTGTAAGCTTATATTCTATCTTTTCAAAACTCATAAGTATTAAAATTATTTGTTTGATTTAATGAGGCACTTGGTTGATAATTCTTGATGCATTGTGAGTTGAATGATTGAACAAAAAGGCATGACACAGATTTTTGATTGTTTGATTATAGTACTTGAGGCATTGAATGATTGAATGAAAAGCATGACTTTGTATGATTGGAGCAAGTATGAGATGTGTTGATAATATATTGATATGCTCCAAAAATGGTTAAATATGTCATTTATGCAAAATGCTATGTCATGAGCATCAATGAGAAATTTGTATGTTGGAAATCATGGCATGTTGTTCACAAGATGTATGTTTTAATGATATATGTGCTTAAAACCTATGTGAACAAGTTTGTTTTGACATATTGGTGGTTTCTAATGCTTTAATTTTGTCAAAATATGCATAACTCTCAAAATGACCTCCTTTGAAGCCAAAAATGCATTTTATTGTGTAAATTCTTCCAAAATTGCAAAATCTTTTGTAAAATGGTTTTTCATTCATGTTTTTCATTCATACAAGTCCAAAATCATGTTTTACAAATGTTTAAACCTTTACTTGGACTTAAAATACTCAAAAACGAAGTTTTGGTACCTCAAAGGTTGGATTTTCTGTCAAAAACTACAGAAACAGGATGAAGGATCGATCCCTCAACAAGCAGGATCGATCCGCTTTGAGCAGAATGCAGGAAATCTGCATTCTGGAGTTAAGGGATCGATCCCCCTCCTCTAGGGATCGATCCCCCCAGGCCAAAATGGCTTTTCTGCACTTTTTCAACCGAATTTGAGAAGGATTTTTCACTTTTTTGATATTTTCTTTCTTCTCAACTTAAAATCCAGTATGTTAACTTCTTTTTGATAATCTTTAAACTATGAAAATTCATTTTTCATTGATATCATGCCTCAACTCCATCAACTTGTGTTATTTCCAACAAATGGTATCACTTTCAACAATTAATATCATTTTGCTTGAGCTCACAAGTGCAAAATCATTTTTCTTGTTGAAAACATTCATGAATCTTGAAATATATTTTCAATGAATGCTTAAACATAATTTTGAGATTTATTTCAATGATTTGAGAATTTGATGAACTTGTGCATAATGAATATTCTTTATTCCTTTTGTTCATCTTAGTCAAGCATGCGTATAGGATTATGTCTCTTAGCTTGACTTATCAATTCCACACTAGGTTTAAGATAATTATACATCTAGTGGATTGATTCCAAATGTAAATTCAACAATTGGTAATGGTCATTAGCCTATAATTTGTTATGGTAAATGGATCCTAAATATTTAAATGCATGAAACTTTATCATCCTTGTACTTAAAGAACTAGGGTCTTAATGACAACACCAACATTCAAAGATAAATGCAAACTTGAACAAACTTTATATCCCTGCATTTATTATTTGAATCTTTCCTTGCTCATAATTGGTTAAGGACTTGAATTGAAAAATGAGCATAGGATTTTTGTGCTTGAAAACATGGAAGAAAATGTGTTTGCTTGAATACCTTGACTTTTTGTATCTTCCATGTGGTATAATTTTGTGAATATGAATATGGATTAAGACTTTATGATAGTGTGCTAATGATTAATTGATCCATATGCATATTTGATGATATGTGTTGTGTTCTTGCTATTTAGAATGATTATTTCCTTGACATGAACACACTACACATAGATATTGGAATCATGCAAAATGCCTAAGTCAACCATTAGTAGCAATTGGTATTTAGATTGAAATAACAATTAGTATCATTGGCAACCATATTTTCAACAATTGGTAGGCCAAAACTAAATTGCCAATTGGTATGAGCTTTAAATTGACAATTCTTCTCATGCTCTTTAGTTTAAAATGACAAATAGAGGAGAATTCTCTTAGGATATTTTTACATGAAACTCTTATGTGCTAGAATTTGAAGTTAATTGCTATATGTCTTGATTCTATACACACTCTTGATTGAACATGATTTATGAGCTCATGCATATGATATGTCATCTAATTCTAGCTCATAATCATGATGTGTTGACATGCACCTTAGTTGGACTTTAGAGAACAATTGATACACTTAGGTGCTTAATAGGATTGAAATAAGCAAGTCATAGACCTTAGTAGATATTTATACTCAACTTGCTTCATTTCTTACCAATTGTGAACTTCTTGCAAAATTATTTATAAACAATTGGTATAGGATCATAAGTCATGTTCTTTGCATGAATATTTCATACTCTTTATGAACAATTGACTTATTTATTTGTGCTATGAGTCCCATGTACTAACATGTTTCTTGTTGGATGGAGCATATTCTTTTATCTCTTCTTACATAGCCATAATTTTAGGGGGAGCATATTTTTTTCTATTTTTCCTTCTTTTTGCTATGACAAAAAGGGGGAGAGATAGATATTAAAAAAGGGAGAGATATTAAGGGGGAGAGATAATGGGGGAGAAATAGCTTGAAAATTCATTTTCAAAACCCATGCTTATATTAAGGGGGAGCTTTATAAAATTTTGCTTTATTTTAGGGGGAGTATTTTATCAAAGAATTTTCAAAGCAAATTTACATTAAGTTTTGTCATATAAAAAAGGGGGAGATTGTTAGCTTTAAATTGCCATATATATTTTGAAATGACAAAAACTTAAGTAAGCTTTAATGTTTTAATTCATATTGTAAATTTGCCTTATCACATATGATTTTCTCAATACAATCTAAGTGTTCATATCAAACATGAAGACCATGGTTTAATGATATATTCTTATTGGTCTTAATACTTTATAAAATGGTTTTCAATATTAAGTAATTTTCTCAAGAATTATTGAACATAAGTTTAGAAAATTACTTATAAGTTTTTGGACAATATTTTCATTTGAGAAAGTCAAGAAAAACTCCTTTAAAGCCTATAAATGTTTTGGGTTATATTAAATTCAAGTCTACATCATTTCTAACCCAAAAAGTGCAGGAAAATGGCTCTTTGGAAGAAAAGGATCGATCCCATAGGGAAAGGGATCGATCCCTTTTTGGCAGAATGCTTTCCCAAGGTCCCTGAAGCCAAGAATCAGATTCTGGACAAAAGGGATCGATCCCTTTGGGAATGGGATCGATCCCTCGGGACGAAAATAGCCTGTAACGGCTAGTTTTGTGAGATACAACGGTCATATTCGATTTTGGCTCCACCCAACGTTCAAAAACCATCCAAGGGACTATAAATAGAGGCTTAGAAGCTAAAGGAAGGAAGAGGAACAACCAAGCAACATCTTATTCATCTTCCTCAAGCCTCAAACAACAAATCAAGAGCTCCAAAGTCTACATCTTCTATCATTCACTTATCTCTTGTATTGTTTAGCACAAATATTGTATATGCTTTTCATTGTGCTTAATTTCTGTAATCACTTACCTACTTAGAGGTCTTCCTTGATTACATTTCTTGTAAACCAAATCATTCCTTGTACAAGGGGAGGTTTCTCTTTAGCCTTGAAAAAGAGGGAGGTTTCTCTTTAGCCTAAGAAAAAGATGGAGGTTTCTCTTGAGCCTAGAAAAAGAGGGAGAAGAGGTTTCTCTTGAGCCTAGAAAAAGAGAGAGGTTTCTCTTGAACCTTGAAAAGAGGGATTGTAAAGACAAATTCAAAGATAGTGAATTTGGGGAAAATCCTTGGGAGCGTCAAGGTAGAGGACGTAGGCAAGGTAGCCGAACCTCTATAAATCGATTGTGTAAATCTCTCTCTCCCTACTCTTTATTTACTTGCAATTATATTGTGTTTATTGCATTAAACTTGGATTGCATGCTTGCCTAGCCTAGAGAAATTAGAAATTATTAATATAGGCTAGAGAATTTAGAGAAACCGAAAAACGAGTTTAAAGTTAGTTAAAAACCGATTCACCCCCCTCTCGGTATTGCCTATAAGAGCCAACAATGATCAACTTTTATTAAAAATCCATAAGCAAAATCTCAAAATTTTCACAAAAATCAAACACTTAGTCTCAATTGTATAGTGTTTCCAAATATTTGAATCCATTTCCATGATAGGCTTGAGTCCAAAGTAACTTCTCTTTTTTTTTTTGAAAATACATGACAAGAATCAAGTCATCAAACTTTCTTCTCATCGAAATTTCAAGGCTAATGTCTAAATGTCAATTAGACTAAGAACTTCAAAAGGTACAGAACCACAAAATATAAGATATTGGTATGTCTACTAATTGTAACTTAAGCTCAAATTCTTTTAAATATCGCCACATAATTTAAAGGTCACAATCAAGATTATAGGAAGCCCTAAAATTTGTTCATGCTCTTAAATAGTCTCTTCATACCCAAATATCACAATTTAAACTTCCAGGAAAAGAAGCAAACATATCTTATACCATAAAGAGTGAGATTATCTATTAATACCATTCAAATGAACTCATACTTTACCTCAATCAAAATTATAACTGCGATTTAGTCACATTGACCATTAATAACTTATCATACTCCGAAATAGACATTTAATGATTGAATTTCAGTAATTATTCAAAATAACAATTTTTATCATCAAACTCAGATATTTATTCAAACCAATACCTTACCAAATTAATTGAATATTCTTATATACATTATAATACTAAATGATCACAAATTCTAGTAAAACCATTAGGAAAATTTACATATATCTGTACCAAAAGCACCCCCAATTTTTCATATGTCACATCTCGTCAACTCCAATATTTCATCATTAATGAAAAAAAAATATAATCAAATATGTGATCAAAGGTTCACTAAATGCCCAACACAAACTCTAAAACCTTCACAAATTAACTCAATATCTAATCCCAAATTCATAGGTTTTACAAAGATCATGATTATTTTCTTCAATAATCGTGAAGCTTAAAGTATCTTACATATCAAACTTACAACCACGCCACTTCATTACAACCATACCATCTCATGATTTGATATTTCTTACTTTTAACACCAAGTGCCATTATAATCATCTCCTAAATTTGTCAAAATCCATAAGTAAAGTCAAACAAATTTCTTAAGAATCGATAATCAAACATCTATTCCAAAATCTTCAAAGATTAAAATCCCTTTTTATATAATTAAAACAAATTGAAGGTAACTATCATGTCAGAGTTCACCCAAAATCAATCACGTACAACTCATTATACTCTTAATCAAGTTCATCAACTTTATCTTTATCACAAGTTTTAAAGTCGATATCTATATATCCACCAAACAAAAACTCCGAGTTTCACAAAATCACACCACTTGATTCACAGACAAAGTCTATAGGTTCTACTTAAGTTTAGATCCTAAGAATCGCCAAATAATCCAAACACAATATTTTAAGCTTACAAAAGGTCTTCATATAATTAAAAATTTCCTCAATCATTAATTCATACTCATAATAAGTCGCCACATACCAAAAATCATAACCCAAGTTTTGGATTACGACGAAGAGGCAAACTGATTCAATCAAAGTAGCAAAATAATATTAGAAGATTCTTTCAAAACTCAAGTTATTCTAACAAAAGAATTAAGATGGTATAAACTTCTCAAACCTTAAGTGTTCTACCCCACTTTCAATCTAATAATACATCTAACTATTTCATAATACATGACTATACGAATTTAATATCGATAAACCTAAGCTCTGATACCACTTAATTTGTCACGCCCCAAACCCGGGACATAACAGACGCTGCACACTTGTAAGAAATAATCTCACAGACATGCAAGGCATTTGTCATACAAAAATTTAATCCTTTTAAATATATCTAAACTGAAACATCATAAATGATCAAAAGAAGTTTACAAAACTTCAATTTACTACTAAAGCCAACAAAAATTTGTCATGTTCTCAAATCTCAATCTAATCATAAACTTAAAAGTATTGAGACATATCCTAAACTCCAAAGCGTCACTCCCCAACATTCCCGTAGACATTATCAACATCAAAACCTGTAAGATGTTAAGAAAGAGGGTGAGTACAACCACTCAATAAGCAACCGATATCCCAACAGTTGGATTAAGCATGCCATAAAAATATTAGGCCAAATGTCAATGTAAGGATTCAAAATCAACATTGTTGGGTAATCTTATATTTAATCACATAATTTATTCAAATTCATATATTCATATTTCAGAACTAAACAGAATTTCACAGATGCCAAAACTGAACAAAAGCTTCACAAATCATAATTTTCAAGTCTCCTGTAACATGCCATGGCCACGCTTAACCCTTGTGGCACAGGTCAGAATTAGAACAAAAACCACAATTAACCCCGGTGGCTTGGGTCAGAGATATCAGAAGCAACTAATAGTTGCACAGAAACAGAACAAAGGGCCACTATTCTTAACCGGTGGTTCGGTTAGAAACTAGTTTCATTTAACAGAATACATGTCGACATGGCCAACATTTAACCCCTATTGGCAGGGTCAGAGCACAGCCATACTGGGAGACAAAACAAAATATTTTCAGATTATCCCAAATATACAGAACAATACTATTATTTCTTGTAACATATTTCATACAAAGCAAATTTCGTCCATCATTCCAAAGTAGATTTCGTATTTTCAAAATAAAATATATGTAAATACATTATAACGAACTTCAAAGATCAAAGCGACTAAATCATGTATCATCCAAACATATCTTATGCAAAGCATATTTCACATTTCTTCTCAAAATATCTTGTATGAACAATTATATTCTCAAAGATAATTATATACATATACTTGAATAAAATCATATTCGAAAAGTCAATACAAAACTGCTTTCGCAACTCATAACAAAGAAATCACATATACATACGTTTGTATGCTTAACCCATTTTTAAAAATCATAGGACAAAACTATATTTGTACATAGCATACGAAACATATCTCATATTAAGGTTAATTTTAAGGGTATCAAAACACCGAAGATATATCAAGTCACTTACCTGAACTCGCTAAATCGAAACCAAATCAAAGCTTTAAGATCGCTCGAAGCCTATTTTCAAAATATTTAATATTAGAAAAAATGTACTATCTGACAGAACTGATAATTTATACTGTATTCGCTAAACGACTATAACTCGATAAACTACGAATTTGGCACGAGTTATGTTATTTGACGAAAGCTAAAAATATCTATACTTTCTTTAAAAATACAGATTTTCCCAAAATTTTCAATGTCTTATTTTCTTCGCTTTTCAATCTCTCAACTACACAATATAATCTTAAAGTAAAAGAAAAATCTTTACTCACCTTGATCTTCTTGCACTAACAAAACAGTCAAGCCTAATCCCTTTCTTTCTTGCTTTTGGCGACTGCTCTACTCTACTTTTCTTTCCTTCTTTGTTTATCTACTCTTTCTATCTAGAATTTGTAAAGCTTCATTCGACGACTGTAGCAGTAGCACTTCACGCCAATTTGCTTCATTTTTTTGTTTGGGAGAGCAACTCCCATTCAATTTCTTTTTTTGTCTCTCGGTGCCGTAAGCATCTTCACGCCACTTCTTATATCTATATTTTTCTTTTAAACTCTCATGACCCTCTTGCCCTAAAGCCGACTCCCACTTTTAATATTGTTGTTGGGCTTTTAGTTATTTTGGGCTTGGGTATTACACCTTTCCAATAATTTCAAAGGGTGGTCATAGATATCTGTTGACTTTTATTGATGATTACTCGAGAAAGGTTTGAGTGTATTTTCTGAAGCACAAACACCAAGTGCTTGTCACCTTTAAGCAATTCAAAGCCTTGATTGAAAATCAAACATAGAAAAAGATCAAGAGGTTTCGAACAGATAATGGTTTAGAGTATTGCTCTAGTGAATTTAACAAGTTCTGCAAAGATGAAGGAATAGTGAGACACCGCACTGTTCGACACACACCACAGCAAAATGGAGTTGTAGAACAGATGAATAGAACTCTCTTGGAGAGAGCTCGGTGCATGAGATCAAATGCAAGGCTTGTTGAAGACTTTTGGTCTAAAACTGTAAATACTGCATGCTATTTAGTGAATAGATCTCCGTCTACAGCCATTGAGTTGAAGACTCGAGAGGAAGTATGGTCTGGTTCTCCCGCTGATTACTCAGGCTTACGAGTGTTTAGCTGTCCTGCTTATGCTCATGTTAATAAAGGGAAACTTAAACCCAAAGCGAAGAAATGCATATTTCTAGGGTATGGCCAAGGGGTGAAGGGTTATAGGTTGTGGTGTCCTGACCCAGAATCACCCAAGTTTATATCGAGCAGAGATGTAACTTTTGATGAGTCATCCATGCTTCGATCCACCAATAATTCAGGAGGAAAATAAGGAGTCAAGTGGTAAGGGAGATCGTGGTGTTGAGCAGTAGATGGAGTTTCAGGTGGAGGCTCCTAGTACTTCTATGGAAGGTACTTTAGTCTAGGACAATCGTACTGAGGTACAGGATTCTCATCATGTATCACAAGAGCAGCAACATAGCATTGCCATTGGAAAAGCGATGAGATAGATTAAACCTCCTCAGCGTTATGCAGATGCAAGTCTAGTTTTTTATGCACTCAATGTGGCGGAATCCATCAGTATAGAACCTTCCAGTTATAATGATGTAGTCATATGTGAAGAGTCAGCACAATGGGCAATTGCTATGAATGAAGAGATTCTATCTCTTCATAAAAATCAGATGTGGGAGTTGGTTCAACCGTCGAATAATCAAAGGATTATTGGTTGCAAGTGGGTCTTTAAGAAAAAGGAAGGCATTCCAAGAGTTGATACAGCAAGATACAAGGCACAGTTGGTAGCTAAAGGCTTTAGTCAAAAGGAAGGAATTGATTACAATGAAATCTTCTCTCTGGTGGTAAAGCATAGCTCCATTCGTGTTTTGCTTGCCATGGTAGCCAAGTTGATATGGAGCTTGAGCAACTTGACGTAAAGACAGCGTTTCTGCATGGTGAGCTTGAGGAAAAGATCTACATACATTAGCCAGAGGGTTTTATAGTGCCTGGTAAGGAAGATTATGTTTGCTTGTTAAAAAAGTCTTTATATGGATTAAAGCAATCACCCAGGCAGTGGTATAAGCAGTTCGACACCTTTATGATAGAACATGGCTATATCCGAT
The DNA here is from genome assembly GCA_032173925.1 of Heritiera fomes. Lineage (NCBI taxonomy): Eukaryota > Viridiplantae > Streptophyta > Magnoliopsida > Malvales > Malvaceae > Heritiera > Heritiera fomes. The sequence goes on from JAPDPM010000008.1 coordinate 38,056,182, forward strand.
GTGATTATGATGCTTGTGTCTATCATAGGCAACTCTCAGATGGTTCATACATATATTTGTTGCTTTATGTTGATAAAATGTTAATTGCTGCTAAAAACATGTTGGAAATCAACAAGTTAAAATCACAGCTAAGTGGTGAATTCAAGATGAAGGATTTTGGGGGCTGCTAAGAAGATTCTTGGAATGGAGATTCACAAAGACCAAAAGGAAGGCAAATTTTTTTATCACAAGAAAGTTATATCAAAAGAGTGCTTGAACGTTTCGATATGGATAAGGCTAAACCTGTGAACACTCCTTTAGCTGCGCACTTCAAGCTCTCAACACAGTTATCACCACAATCTGATGAGGAGGAGTAGCAAATATCTCGTATCCCATACGCAAGTGCAATTGGGAGTTTAATGTATGCCATGGTTTGTACTCGACTAGATATTTCACATGCAGTCAGTGTAGTGAGCAGATATATGGCTTGTCCGGGTAAGGAACATTGGCAGGGTGTGAAATGGATTCTCAGGTATTTGAGAGGTACTGCGCATTTATGCTTAATGTATGATCAAAGTGTCTGTTTTAGAGACATCACGAGTTTTGTGAACTCTGATTATGTTGGCGATTAGGATAAAAGAATATCTCTGATGGGTTATGTTTTCACTCTTTTCGGAGGAGCCATAAGTTGGAAGGCTGTGTTATAATCTACCGTAGCCTTATCTACAACTGAGGCAGAATATATGGCAGCAGCAGAAGCAGTGAAAAAAGCCTTGTGGATGAAAGGTCTGGCCAGCAATCTGGGGTTGTAGTAGGATTCTACTATTGTATTTTGTGATAACCAGAGTGCAATTCATCTGACAAAAAATTAGATGTATCACAAGCAGGCCAAGCACATTAACGTCAGATATCATTTTGTTCAGGATCATGTCACGCAAAGTGATGTTGTGATCAGAAAGATTGCTACGGAGGATAATCCTGCGGACATGCTAACGAAGACTATCCCTGCATTAAAGTTCAAGCGTTTCTTGGACTTGATTGGTATTTGCAATCAGTGATGCTAAAGGGCAGTTAAGGCGAAGATTTCAAAGTTTCAAGAAATGGGGCTTGAAAGCATTTTTCAAGTCAAGGTGGAGATTTGTTATAATATGACTTGGAAAATGCCAAGTCAACTTGCTCTTTTCTCAACAATTTCGACTGCCAAACTCTCTCATTCAATTCAACTGACTTCTTCATTTTGATCCAATAGCAAGCTTCCTTAGTTGTGAAGGTTTCGATTGCCACATTCCCAACCAATTGCAAGACTTTGGTGCATGTAGAATTAATGCATTCACACCTTCATTTGCCGCCTCTTGCACAATATAAAAGGGGGGCTTGGATGTTGCATTAAAAAAAAAGGTGAGTAGAAGCTAATAGCCGAGAGAGAGCAAAGCTTAAGAGAGTGTTGGGTGATTTCGAGAATTGTTGTTCTCAGGTTTACGGGGAGAGCACCGTGAGTTCGAGTGTAAGACACTTGTAATCTTCATCTTCTTGTTATAATAAAATTTCTCGTTGTCTTCGCTCGTGGACGTAGGCTTACAAGCCGAACCACGTATATCGTGTGTTCTTGTGAATTTTTTCCTTGTTTATTTTTCTTGGTGCATATCCTTGGTGAATCGTTTGCAATCTATTTTAGCTCCGCTGCGCAACAAAGAATGAAGGAATTTCTGGCCGAAACATTTTACTGCTTTGGCATTTATTCTAAAAAAATTTAGGTAAATCCTGAATGATAATGCAGCAAACTCATTTTGCAATAGATGGATTGCAGTTCATGACGGTTCCAGTAAACATATTTGATGCTCTTTTATTTCTTACAAGCTTCCTGGTGGTCATGACATTGTTTGAGCTCTTATTAGCTAACTGAAGGTCACCTGGACCAACAATTGCAGAAGTAAAAGCTAAAAGAACTCACAACCACAAATGCATTCCACATTTATCTGACTATAGGATTTAACTCCAAAGATTTGTGAAAGAAAAAAGAAAAATAAATATCAATATTGCAGGAGAACCCAAAGTTCTTGTAAGTGAAACCTTGATTTTATTTTGTATATCAAAGATAATACAACTCAAACTCTTCATAGTGAAAATACAGATAATATAAAATAGCTAAAGACCAGCACTCTTGTAATCTTATTAGCCAACACCCTATGTTCAAGATATTGATCGTTTTGATATGAAAATTTCACAGTTTTGTCGTACAAATCTACATATATAGTATAGAAAAATCTCACAATATCCTGACACGTTATAATTATCTAATGAATTCACTATGTGGCAGCATCCTTCTAGAAAATGCTAGTGGAGGTCATCATCTCAAAGACCCAAAATTCTACCATAACCCTTTCCTTCATTCATAACAATGTGGGGCAAGACTTATTATGGATTTAATTTCCTTGACAAATTTTTCTTATAAATTGCATCAAGGAATTTATGTCAGAATCAGTGCCACATTTCTTATGAAACTTGACTTTGTTATGTTCAAAGTAGAACTAGTAAACCTTAAAATATGCAGTTATAAAATGCACTAATCATGATTGCACAACAATTTTCAGTAAAAACATTCCATTTCCATGCTTCTTTATTTATTGCAGCAGTTGAAATTTACAGTTCAAGCTTCACAGTAGTCTGACAAACTATGAACTCTTATTAGCAATCCGATGGTCACATGGACCAACAACTGCAAAACTAGAAAATAGTAAAATGGAAAAGAGAAAGGAACTCTCTCGACCAAGCACATATGCAATCCACATTGTATGATCATTGAAGTGGATATTGCTATCTCAATACTGGGATTTTCAGTAAGCATCTGGATTGGCCAGGAGGTAGGCTTCAATAGCCTTGAACATTCCCAAGGCCTTTTCTTTGCCTGCCTTGATTCCATCTTCCTCGAGCTCAAGGTCACCAATGGTGTAATACTTGCTAGTAGTCTTGCACACGGTTCCTCCAGCTGCAGAGGGCTCTAACTTTATCTCATAAGTGATTTTCTCAAGTTTGTTCATCAAAGGATCCCCTTCGATCACACTGTAAACATACACAAAATTTTCCTTGTCTAATGCTTCCACCTTCTGCTTCATGTAATTGAATTGACTTCCTGCGTGTAGAAAACCAAATATTAAGTTCTAATTCAACATACTATTCAAAGTATACAGTTGCACTTATAAATTAACTAACCTTCTCCAAAAGTAACCTTCCTGATGCTGTCAGGCTCTCCATTGCCTTCAATGTACTCAACACTCTTAAAAACCTGAGGAACAATCTTGGGAATGAGATGGTCAGCATCAAGGATACAAGCCTTGAACATCCTGCCTGGTGGGATTGTAGTAACAACCTCAGTTTCATAAGTGAAAACACCCATGATTACTAGTGATCTTGGAAATGATTAAAATAGAATTGATTTTGGAAATGATTAAAATAGAATTGATTGATTATTCTGCAGCGAGATTTTTGAGGCTTGGAGATGTGCATCTCAAGCTGTCGTATTTAACTATTTATAGAGTGAGAATGAAGAATAAATTACAATTGATTCTGGTTTGTGTATTGATCTTACTCTCCAATGTGCAACAGACAAGCTTTCTATAAAGAACAACTTTATGGATCTTGGAAGCAGTCAATATCATAAGAAGAAGATCAAAAAGAAAAAACTCTAATATTTTAAATACAAAATACCTTGAAATCAAGTTTTTGGACTATTAGGAACTCATACCTATGTGACCAACTTGTAATTATAATGATTCACCTGCAGCTTTTAGCCAAAGGTGAACCACAGACTACTTCTTAGCATATTTCTCCTCACTTGTTGACAGGTGAACCAATGTTAGTGACATACGTTCTCATAAGTTATTTTTAATTTACCAACTCTTTGCTTATATCTATCATGTAATACTGTCATAGATAGTTGTGAACTTCGTGTCATTGCACATGTCAACTTCTTAGGGGGGAATTTTATGAACTGATGTTCCTAACCCGAATTCTATTTGACTTGATCCGAAAAGTTCGAGGTACAACTAATGGGATAAAATGACTAATATGAATTTTTCTTTTAGATCTGTGGTGGTAATGTAGGGATCAAGTGTTATATTAGCTATTTTTAGGGGTGTTATATATATCTTAAGATTTAAAATATCTCTTTGTACTCATTTTTTTTCGTGTGTGGTTAAAATTTTCCTCATCTATATGTAAATTTTTTGGTTATGAGGTTTTGCTTTATTTTTTGTTTCTTGTTGCCTGTCGCACTCGTTTTCCTAATGGAAAACAAATATCCAATTCTTTATCTGACTATAGATTAAACTCAAAAGATTTATGAAAGAAAAAAAAAAGGCAAAATGAATATTAATATAGCCCAAAGTTCTTATAAGTAAAACCTTTTATTTTACTTTGTATATCAAAGATAACACAACTCAAACTCCTTAATCATAGTGAAAATACAGATAATAATAGCCATATTAGCCAACCATACGATTTTGGCCAGGAGAAATATCAAAATCACACCATTCATATATGAAGAACATATCAAGCAGGAGCTATGAAATGAAAGCAACCTAGTTGTAGATATCAGGGTTTGCCAAGAGGTATTCTTCAACAGCTTTGTACAATGCATCAATCTTTTCTCTGCGAGCCTTAATTTGCTCTTGAGTGATCTCATTGTCACCGATGGTGTAATACTTGCTGGTGCTCTTGCAAATTGTTCCTCCACCTGGTGCTGCTGTATACTTGTTCTCATAGCAGATTTTCTCAAGTTTGTCTCCCAAAACATCACCTTCAATCACACTGTACTTATGTGTGAAATTCTCCTTGTCTATTTCATCAACTCTCTGCTTCGCATACTTGAATTTGTTGCCTGCATTTGTAACCAAACAAAGATTTCTCAGCAGAAAATGGAAAGGAATTTCAAGTGGAAAGAAATGAAGACTGAAGTGATTACTTCTGATGCCGCAGACTAACCTTCAGCAAGAGTAACCTTCTTGATGCTCCCAGGCCCACCATCTCCTTCAATAAGCTCAACCTTCTTGATTGCCTGCGGCACAACCTTGGGGAAAAGGTTGTCAAAGTCAAGAACTAAGGCCTTGAAGATCCTCGCTGGGGGGATTGGGGTATTAACCTCAAATTCATATGTGACAACACCCATGATTCTACACTAAGAGCTTGAAAATCTTCAAGTTTAAGGAAGATAAACAGAGAGAAATGGAGGATGATTTACTGATGATCAGTGTTTGAGGTGTGGGAAGAAGTGAGAACTAAGATGATATTTATAGTCTGAACCTGAAGCTTAACTATTTAATTCCCTATATCCAATCACAAAGAAAATAGTTACTACTCCTCAAAGCATTTGCAGTAGTCAAAGAAAGCAATCTGCATGAAAATTTCATAGTAAATCTGTCATTCGAAGTGTCTTGCACAGACTTCTACTACATATTCTCTTGACATTTATTGGAAATGCTTACATATAGGGAATAAATAATCAAATGTGCTGACAATGATCTTTAGATTTTATTAATGAATTGGATAATGAAGATTTATAAGTATTTTTTCTGCAAAAACAGTTGACAGAAAAACAATCAAATTTCTACTATTTACGATATTAAAGGTATAGATATCTACAAGGAAAAAGAAGGGATAGGATCATTAAATAATTTCATTGACCAGGAATTTTGGCATCATAACAGACTGCAATTTTCCAAAACAATAAGAGCAAAGTGGATCCAATTCAGATTGTAGCACCTGCACCAGCTGGACAAATGGAGGCAACTTGGGCTTCATGTTCTTTGTCATTCAGTCATGTTCTTGAGAAGACTTGGACTATCTAGAAAGCAAGAATATTACTGAAAGAATCTATTGGCGAGAAAAATTCAATACATATCCCAAGTCTGACATGTGCTACACAATTTTTCTAACTTACATGCAGTTTACTTGGACTTTTGTGTTCTGTTCTGTTTTGTTTTTCCTTTCCCTTTTGTTTTATTGGGCGACTTCAATTCCATTCAAGAAGGGTAATTCTTGACTTGTTCATATATTCTTGGTATTAAGACAAAGAGCTCTGATCCTACAATCTTCATTTTCTGAAAATTTACACAATTTTTATACGATTTAATTATAACCGTGAAATCCTTCGAGCAAATCTTGATTTGAAGATTTATATACAGACTTGTTTTGAGATTAAGTTTAATCCAAGTTGTAAAATGGTCTGAACTCCTATACGGATATAAGCTTAATTAATGGCATGATTCAATTGACTAACTAGTCTTTCATATTATTAAAAAACTAATTGGTGATTCACATTCAGTATTTTCAGATGATTTCTTTTCATCCAAGAAAAATCTTAGAAGACTTTAAGTTCTTCATGCCTCTTCCAACACCCTCTTGAATAAGGCATTGCAGGATGGCTATGCTGTGCAAACTTATTGACTATCTTAGCCTCGAAGCTCTGAATTTTTCTCAAAAGAGTTTATGAATCAAGGGGCAAAATTTCTTGGTAAATGATGGAAATCAAAATAAGAAGCAAGGAAAACAACAGTGGATAGTTAAAAGATACAAAACTCTAAATTATGCTATAACTCTGTGTGTTGCTTTTTGCTTTTTTTTTTCAAAATAATAGCATGACAAAATTTCAAAGATGGTTATCCTCCTGAATAGACAGAGAAGAAAGTAATCAGGCTAAACCTAATACTAAACCAGAGAATTCATCCATTGTCTCGATGAAGCCTGAGCAGACTCTCATGAAGCTGCTGCAATTCGTCTGTAAACTGCTTGGAAAGTCTGTCCTCCATTCCTAGCAACTTTTTGCCCTTCTTCGGTTGCAGTACTCAAGAGTTTTACTACAGGATCTGCTTCAAGCTCCTTCTCTTCGAGGGCTTCGAACATGGGATGATTCTCTAAACAGGACTTCATCCATTCTCCAAGTTCTTCCACGTCTGTAATTGCGTATACAATCCCACCAACCTGAAGGACATAAGCATACTCATCTAGCAAGTGAGGGCTGATTACCCTACAGCTATGATTTTTCTCTTTGAAGTGAGGATCCGGAAATAAGAAAAACATCTTTGAAAGCTGTCCTTTCCCAAAGTAGTTGGGAATGTATTTCATTGAATTGGTCCGAACAACAGAGATATTCTGCTATTGACCTGGATTCGCTACCCTTAACCCTAAAATTCTTTCCTTGACATACTCAGTCACTTTATCCCTGAGCTCCATTCCAATCATTAGAGTTTCAGGGAAAAGAGTTGAAAGACTGATTAGAAGCCCTTCAAAACCACAACCAATATCCGCAAACTGGATCTTTTTGGAACTATCAACCTGATCAGATTAGGGGAACAATTGAGGGTAATGAAGTGAATAGTCAACATGGCTGGGGGAGATAGGGACAGGGAAGTGGGAATCACTTAGAGGGTTGCTGTGAGCTCGTGCTCGATAGAATCGGTTCCGAGGCAAGCCGGTTGACTTGTTTATAGTTGGATTTGCCTTATTTTCGAGCATATTTTTCTCCTGCAAGCTGAATAACATCAAGTTAAAACTTCAGGGAACACTGAGGGAAGCCAAAAATGAAAATTCAAGTGAAAACCCTGTTAGCAAATTATTCTTCTCAAAGCCTTCAACCATCAAATAGAAAGCTAGAAATACAGAAGGTAAAGCACCACAAAAACTTTCTATTCCTAAATTCAACTAATCCAGACATTTGGAATCCAAACCTATTCCATCACCTACTTAACATTCAAAACCAAGATCCCAAACCCATTTAGAAATAGATATTCCTTACTCAAACTAGGCCAGTCCAATTATCAGAATTCATAAAAAGGTTTTTTTCAACTTGCGCGTATAGAAATAAGTGTTAATCTGTTCTTTTTTCCATTCTTTTATTTCTAGTAAGTTAATAACATTTGCATATTAGCTCAGATCAAAACCCAACAATTCCAGTATTGCTTCCATTGATCCAACTAGCATAAACTTGTCCTTAACAAACACTGCATTTTGAGATCAGAGATTTCCTCAAGCTGATGCTCAAATCATCCATTCTTTCTGTTTAACTATAAAGACAAGTGAAAGAAAAGCAATCAGAACTGGATTTTGGTCATTCATCTCAATAGAAGAATAACTTCAATGCAGCAAAAAAACACTTGCATTACATGGAATTCCAACTAGAAATTTTCAATTTTGTTGCTTTTATTTTATCCCAGTTTTCTCAGAAAACAAACAGAGGATTAATCGCAACACTTATCGAATGCGAATCACCTCCAGTTAACAGGAGATACAAAACCAAAAAGCATCTATGAAGCAAACAAAATACAAAAACATCAAAAAAAAATAACGAAACAAAATGAAGAAACTAAACTTTCTTTCATAGAACACAAGCAACCCAAATCACTAAATCCCCAGAAAGATTCAAAACTTAATAACTCAATGGAATTACCGGAATCGAAGAAGCGAGAAAGGAGCGGTCTTTGCTTTCCTCGGGAAGCGGCAGCGCTGTGTTTCAGTGGGGTTGTACGCTTTGCCTTGTACCGTTTAATTCAGGAGAATGGCCTAAACTTAGAAAACGCTGTCGTTTCCTTAATTTAAGCAATTGGGCCTATACTATTTCTTGCTCTTTATAGTATCTAAAATCAAAATTGATCCAAGTTTTTTTTTTCTAATTCGAATAGTAAATTTTTCGGATTATATCTAATTTGAATAGTAAATTATATCTACCACTTAGTGTATATATAATTATGTTTATCCTCTATAATATACGAAAATTTTCATATAAAAATTTATGCCCACATGTTAGACATAATAGTTTTTTAACTTTTGCCAAAATTCATATCCCTTCTTGTTTTATCTTTATTTTTTGTCATTTTTTATCGTATCTAAAATTATCACATCTAATTCCAATCTACTATTTTCAATTTGAATGATCATATACAAATTAAAGAATTTTAAGAAGAGATTAGAATATGACTTTTTGAACAAAAAATCATGTATCGATAATTGAACCAAATATTCAAGAAGTAGAGTTTTTATATATATTAGAAAATTTTGTTCATTATTTTTAACAAAAACAGAATTTTAACTATTACTCACACATTTGATAAAATTTGGATCTGAGATCTCTTTACTCATTAAGAGTATCAGAGTTCTCTCCTTACTATTAAATCAAGACTTCATTGGCTTGTTTATGATTAGGAATTAGTATTTGTTATAGTTATTATAAGTTTGTTCATTCTTTTATAACTATGAAGTTTTAGGATTTGTTATAGCCACAATAAACAGGATTTTTATATAATATACTGATAATATATAACTTTTGTATATTATCAATGCATCAAAATTGACACATCATTAATAAGCTATTATCAGCAAATTAAAAAAATTATATTTATTTTTAAAGGCTTAGTATTTTTTTTTGTTTGTTTATTATATGTATAACATGTCAACTTTTAACGCATTGATATTGTATAATTATTCGTGCATCATTTTTTAATTCTTTGTTTCTCACTTTACTTTACGTCATTTTCCTATTTTATTTAAAATAAATAAATTATCATATAAATCTATCTAGTTCATTTAAAAAAAACAGTTAATTTCCTAGAACGAAAAAAATCATAAAAAAACTCATAATTTATGCTCTTACCATATATATAAATATATATTACCATATTTATCAAAAGTTTTTTTACTTTATAGTAAGTATATGTATCTTTTATGCTTCAAAAAGTATATGTATCTTTTAAAGAGTTTCTATTCGATGCATTGTGCAAAAAATCTCATAACTTTCGGGTTTGATCTCCATTAGACACATCTTTAGAGAAAAGTGAAGAGTCTTAACTGTGACTAAACCTCGAGGAGAATACTTGTGATTTACACCAAAAAAAAATCTCATACATTGTCATTAATTCATATCATGATATTTCATTAATTAATGAATTTAATAATATTTATTTTTTAAAAACTTTTCATTTTAAAATTTACTATTAATAAAGTGTCATAATATAATTGATGACAGTGTTTGAGATTCATACACTGACTACACATCAATGATTCAATTTTTTAATTAAAAAACTTGTATTCAATTTTTTTTCATAAATTACGATATATATAATAAAAATATCAATGTTTTATGTTTCTATTATTATAATATAATTATTATTTTTTAATCTATAATATAATAATTACTTTTTAATCTACAATATATTGTTACTCATGCTATAATAAGGGTTTATATATGATGTACTGACAGTGTATAATTTTTATACACTGTTAATGCACTAAAGATCGACACCTCATCAATATACGAACGAAAAAAAATGCCAAGCCTTTAAAAATAAATATAAATATTTTTTTTCAATTTACTCATAAGGGTTTATTGATGAGATGTCAACTTCTTATATATTGACAGTATATCGAGATTATAAACTGTCAATACATCATCTATATAAATAGAGAAATGGAGGATGATTTACTGATGATCAGTGTTTGAGGTGTGGGAAGAAGTGAGAACTAAGATGATATTTATAGACTGAACGTAAGCTTTAACTATTTAATTCTTCAATCATTTAATTGGTTTATATCCTGTCACAAAGAAAATGGTTACTACTTTTCAAACCATTTGCAGTTGTAAAAGAAAACCTGCATGAAAATTTCATACTAAATCTCCAATTGACCATTCTAATTGTTTTGCACAGACTTCTACTACTTATTTTCTTGACATTTATTGAAAATGCTTACATGTATGTATGTGTTTGTATGTGGAAATAAACTCATAGAGAATAAATAATCAAATGTGCAGACAATGAACTTCAAATTTTCTTAATTTGACAGATTTGCTCTTAAAGCTGCTGACTTCCAAATTTTAACATTCTTTGTCTTTCAATATCATGCAAATCCTACCAAGAAGCTTTAGACTAACAATTAGGGTTGATGTTGTTTGTACAATAGGCTTCAACCAGGCAAGGACAAGGTGTCAATGTATTATCTTTTCGCTAGCAGAATTTGACAGACATAACCTAGAATTAGACCTAGTTATCAATTTTCAGGACTCTTAGCTTAAACCAACTATGAACGTGGAGACCATGAATGTTTCTTGGTGCTCAGACTTTAGGGTTTTGAAATTCCCAAAACTAGGTGTCCAGCAAGCAGCTTGAGAAAGAATGGAGAACAAGCCACGAGCTTACTAATATCAAGAACAGAAAAGGATAGAACAGGGGAGAAACGGAGAAGAAGAAAGAGATAAAGATTTAGGAAACTTTGTAATTCATTCATTCATAGCCTCTATATTACATGTAACTTGTATTTATACTAGAAACGAAAATGAAGGTTTACAATTGAAGCATTACCGAGCTCATATTGTTTTAACAGTATTAACAGACTCAACTGACATATTATCAGCTTAACTAACAGCATCTTCTCTAGCCAACAAACTCTCATGACCCAATCATCAGTCTTCTATATCCAACTCAGATTATGATTCCTATAGCTGCAGCAACATGTTAGCTTCTCAATGTCCAATTTCAGCTTAGACATTTACCATGTATCATTGGAAGTTTAAGAAGAATGAAGGAATTTCTGGCAGAAACATTTTGCTTGCTTTGGCATTTATTCTGAAAAATATCTAGGTAAATCCCGAATGCTAATGCTGCAAACTCATTTTGCAATAGATGGATTGCAATTCATGACAGTTTCCAGTAAATATATTTGATGCTCTTTCATTTCTTACAAGCTTCTTGGTGGTCATGACATTGTTTGACCTCTTATTAGCTAACTGAAGGTCACCTGGACCAACAATTGCAGAAGTAAAAGCTAAAAGAACACACAGCCACAGATCCATTCCACATTTATCTTTAAGCAGGGATGCAAGCCTTCAACATCTTGGCTGGTGGGATTGCAGTAACAACCTCAGATTCATAATTGATTCTGTCTTCCCTGTCTTGATCAATGTTTCTATGCCAAACTTTAACATGGTTATGTTCTGTTAGATGAAACAGGAGGTGAAATTCTGGGACTTTGGTTTTCCCAAATGCTCCTTCTACCCCCATTAAATTTATACAATTTTCTAATTTCTCTTCAATAATGATCACATTGTTTTTCCCAAAATTCTCTCTTTACTGCCACTTATATAACCTGGTACCTTACAGTGGGGTAATTGGAGCATCTTGAGCACTCCATGTCTCATTGTTTTGAGCCTCTTATTCTTTCATAGAAAATAAAATTTCTCTATATAATTGTGAAGGCTCACACCCTATGTGCAAGATATTGATCACTTTGATATGAAAATCTCACAGTTTTGTCGTACAATCTACATATATAGTATATGAAAATCTCACAATATCTCAACACGTTATAATTATCTAATGAAGTCGCTATGTGTCAGCATCCTTCTAAAAAATGCTAGTGGAGGTCATCATCTCAAAGAGCCAAAATTCTACCATAACCTTTCCTTCATTCATAGCCACGTGGGGCAAGACTTATTAACGTAATATTACAATTAATGTTACAATCAATTGTAATATTACAGTTGACTTAGATTAATTGATTACAATTGACTAATTGATTACGATAATGTAAACGTAATATTACAATTAATGTTACAATCAATTGTAATATTATAGTTACCTTAGACTAATTGATTATAGTTGACTAATTGATTATGATTGATTTTAAGACTTAATTACGATTTTATTTCCTGATTGTATTTCCTTTATTGTCATGTTCTATTGCCTATATAAAGGCCTTTAACCTTCTTGTAATGTATGATCAGAAATACAATTTCTTCTTTCGTTCTTTCGTTCTTTCGTTCTTTCGTTCTTTCGTTTCTTTATCTCTTTCTCTTATAATCTCTTTTTTTACATGGTATCAGAGCAAATTTTCTGTTCATCCCGAAGGTGAATCATCTTGGGATAACTCGTTTCTTTCCATTTTTTTTCAAAACTCAATCATCTAGAAAAGATGATAAGTACTCAAAGAGAAACCGCGCAACCAATATCAGTCATTCTTGATGGGCATAACTACAACCGATGGGCTTCAGCTATGCGCAATTATTTAAAGGGGATGAAACTATGGCTTGTTGTCACTAGAGAACGTAAGGCACCGGTCAAACAAATAGAAGAATCTGATGAGAAGTACGCAGATCGACTTGAAAAATGGGAAAGTAAGAACCATTGGATCCTTACATGGTTCACCAACACTACTGTTCCCTCTATCAATGTACATTTTGGACGCTTTGATCTTGCTAAGGAAGCTTGGGATTTCATTGCAACACGGTACAGTTCTACTACTCTTTCTCATCAATACCATCTTATGATCACTTTGTCTCATCTTCGCCAAGAATCAAGTCAGTCAATTGATGAATTTCATTCTAAAATGCAACATTTATGGGATATGCTTGAGAATTCTGAGCCAGAGTTTAAAAATGATCGAGATATTTTTATTGATTATCATAATCAACTTCGACTTATTCAATTTCTCATGGCTCTTCGAGATGATTTTGAGAATACCAGGTCTTCACTTTTGCGTTGACACCCTCTACCGACTATGGATAATGCACTTACAGAGTTGATTTCTGAAGAAACTCGGTCAGCTATGACTCGAACTCATCAAACAGACACTGTTGTTGCTGCAACTCCTAAACAATGCACTTCGCCTTGTTTTCGATGCGGACGAAGCAATCATCTTGTTGCCCATTGTAAAGCAATATTTCATTCTAATGGAGCACGGATTTCTGACTCCAAATCTTCTTCGGCAATGCCTTGTTTGCGATGTGGTAGGACTAATCATCCTGTTGAAAAATGCAAGGCTACATTTCATGCCAATGGAACACGTCTTGATGGTTCTCCAAGCACCAAGGCTGCTGCAGCAACCAACACTGAGTCTATTACCTCTAAATCTTCTTCTAACAAATTTACAATCTCGACTGATGACCTTCAGGCTTTGATCAATCAAGTAATGTCTCAAAATCACACTACTGCCATGTCTGCTGCTACATCAGGTAACACTTGGTTGTTAGATACTGCTTGTGGAAACCATATGACTGCTGATCCTTCTTTATTTAAGAATACAATGCCTATTTCTAATAATTCCATCATTACAACTGCTAATGGTTCCACCTTGAAAGCCACCCACATTGGTAATGTTGAAACTTCCACTCTTTGTATACCTAATACTTATCTTGTTCCTAACCTTGCCTTTAACTTGCTTTCTGTTGGCCAACTTTGTGATCTCGGTCTTGACTTACATTTTTCAAAACAATATGGTTGTATTGTGCAGGATCCTCGAACAGGTCAGAAAGTTGGGACAGGGCGTAAGGTTGGAACACTGTTTGAACTTGAAAGCCTAAAAGTTCCACAAAACTTGATCACTGCTGCTACATCTCAAACACCTATTCCAGCTTCTTTAGAGTTATGGCACTCTAGGTTAGGTCATGCATCTATTTCTCGAATAAAATCACTATCTTCTACTGGTGTTTTAGGTAAAGTTTCTCAGGACATTTTTTATTGTTTATCTTGTCAACTTGGAAAACAAAGTGCATTACCATTCAATAAAAGTGAATCTTCTTCTTCTTCACCATTTGATTTAGTCCATTCTGACATTTGGGGTCCAGCTCCAACATCAACTATGGGAGGTTCATGTTATTTTGTTATTTTTATTGATGACTTTTCACGATATACTTGGATTTATTTATTCAAACAACGATCTAAACTCTTGTCAATTTTCAATGAATTCAATAATATGATACAAACTCAGTTTTCTCGCAAGATAAAAGTTTTTAGGTCTGACAATGCTGGTGAATATACATCAATTGAGTTCAGTAAATTGTTAAAGAATGTGATGGAACTCTTTCTCATCGATCTTGTGCACACACTTCACAACAAAATGGTAGAGCTGAAAGGAAACACCGTCATATCCTAGACACTGTTCGTGCCCTTCTTGTTTCATCCTCTCTTCCTGAACAATTCTGGGGTGAAGCTGCTCTTACTGCTGTTTACACTATCAACAGAGTTCCTACACAGTGCTAGGCATGCGAACTCCTTTTGAGTGTCTATACAATAAGACCCCTGACTATCATTCTCTTAAAGTTTTTGGATGTGCTTGTTTTGTTCTACTTCCTGATCATGAAAGAACTAAACTTGAACCTCGAGCTCATTTATGTTGTTTTCTAGGGTACGGTATAGAACATAAAGGCTATAGGTGTTATGATCCAATTTCTAAGCGTCTTCGTGTTTCGCGTCATGTGGTCTTTTGGGAGCATAAGCCATTTACTAGTGTTTCCGCATTGCCATCCCAATCTTCTTCTCCACAGGTTTTCACAGACCTATCTTTTGATATTTCACTAGCTGACGAGAATCTTGCAGGTATTTTTAGCTCAAACAGTGACCAATCTTCCTTGTCTCCCTCAACTTTTGATTTGATCGAGGCTCCTGCTGATACATCCGTGCCTTCCTCATATGTACCTCCTCCTCTTCGTCGCTCTACTAGAGTAAGGGAACCAAATACTCAACTTCGTGATTTTCATTGTTATTATGCCTTAGCCACATTACATGAACCTCGTAATTTTCGTGAGGCAGCTTCTAATCCTATGTGGCAGCAAGCAATGGCAGAAGAGTTACAAGCTCTTGAGAAAACACATACTTGGGACATTGTTGATCGACAACCTGATAAGTCAGTCATTGATTGTAAGTGGGTTTACAAGATCAAGACTCGATTTGATGGCTCAGTGGAACGTTACAAAACACGCCTTGTTGCTCGGGGATTTACTCAAGAATATGGCATTGATTATGAAGAGACTTTTGCTCCAGTCGTTCGTCTCACATCTGTTCGCTCCCTCTTAGCTGTTGCTACATCTAGAAAATGGCCAACATATCAAATGGATGTTAAGAATGCATTTCTAAATGGTGATCTTATTGAGGAAGTTTACATGAAGCCACCTCTTGGTTCTTCTGTACCGTCTAACAAGGTTTGTCGTCTTCGACGAGCATTGTATGGTCTTAAGCAAGCCCCTAAAGCTTGGTTTTCAAAATTTAGTACCACTATTGGTCAGTTGGGTTTTACATCCAGTGCCTATGATTCTGCTCTTTTTACTCGAAAAACTAGCCAAGGTACCACCCTTCTTTTACTTTATGTGGATGACATGATTATTACAGGTGATGATAGTGATGGTATTCGAGATCTCAAGACTTTTCTCCATTCCCAGTTTGAGATGAAGGATCTTGGTTTTTTGAGTTACTTTTTGGGTATTGAGGTTACCTCTGATTCTACGGCCTTACACTTATCACAAACAAAGTATGCTTCTGATCTTATTGCTAAAGCAGGATTGACAGATAGTAAGATTTCCTCTTCACCACTAGAACAGAACATCAAGCTTTCTCCTTCTGATGGTAGTCTTCTCCTAGACCCGACTTTGTATCGTACTTTGGTGGGTAGTCTTGTTTATCTGACGGTTACTCGCCCAGATATTGCTTATGCTGTTCACTTGGTCAGTCAGTTTCTTTCAGCTCCACGTTCTACTCATTTTGCTGCTGTTCTTCGTATCCTAAGATATGTAAAGGGTACTATGTTTCATGGACTGCATTTTCCTTCTAGCTCATCATTAGATTTGCAATGTTATTGTGATGCTGATTGGGCAGGGGATCCTACTGATCGTCGTTCTACCACTGGTTATTGTTTCTTTCTTGGTTCGTCACTTATCTCTGTCATAACGTTTCCTAGGGCTAGGACACTAGACATTAAACAAATGGAGTCGCCACCAATCTTTTTTAACCTAAGTGTGATTGGCCACCTAAATGACTCTAGAGACTGGTCTACATTTTAAGTTTTGGGTTCGGGAGTTCATTTACGTGTATGGAAGGTTATAGCACCCCTACAACGCCCAATATTGGTACCATTTTAATCTTGTGTTATTTTAACTTAGTCTTAATTATGTGGCCTTTATATTATTTTTATTGTTTAAATATTGAAAATTCTTTTAAGAATCCTCCATCATTCTGGATGAACTCTTAAAAGAATCTTCTCACCTCAAGAGTATTCAAGGGGTACCATTCGACTCCCCTGAAGAGGCTCTGTCGTCGGAAGTATTTTAGAGTTTCATTATTCGTTAATTTAATTTTTGTTTAATTATTTTTATTATTTTTTATTTACTTATTTTAAATATCATTTTTTTCTTTTATATATTATTTATTAATATTTTTAGGATTATTGGTATTTAATATTGAGAATATCTCCTAAATTTTCCATCATTCTGGAATAACTTCAGAGAACCCTCTCACCTAGGAATTCCTCAAGTGTTACTCATTCGCAATCACCTTGAAGATTCCATCATCGGAATTATTATTTAATTTATTTATTAACTTTATTAATTAATCATTATCTTAGAGCATAGCTTTTTATTATTATATTTTTATTTTTATTCTATTTTTATTATTTAGAGAACAAAGTATCAACTTTCATTTTGAAAATACCATTTAAATTTTCCATCATTCTGGATAAATTTAAAAGGATCCTCTCACCTAGGAATTCATCAAGTGTTACTCATTCGTAATCGCCTCAAAGATTCCATCATCGGAATTATTATTTTTATTTTATCTTTATTATTTAATAAATCTTATTATTATGTTATTATCTTTATTATTTATTTATTTTTGAAAATACCTTCTAAATCTTCCATCGTTCTGGATAGACTTAAAAAGAATTATCTTACCTAGGAATTCCTCGAGTGTTACTCATTCGTAATCGCCTCAAAGATTCCATCATCGGAATTGTTTCAATCTCTCTCCATATTTTATAATTCTATTAAATTACTAATATTATATGCCAATCAAACTAATTACACAAATTATTCTTTATTTTACAAATTATTAGATTTTATCAAATTATTAATTAACAAATTATTATCGAATTAATATTGTTAGCATTATTAAAACAGAAATTAGCCATTATCAAAATAAATATTAATGTACAAATTGTTACCACATTATTTATATGTTAAACTATCAACTATTAATTATCATATAAACAATTAATGCCAATATACTTAACCCAACAATCATGCATTACTCATTAATTAATAAAACATCCTTTTACTAACCTGTGAAAGGGCTGAAACTGAGCTTGCTTCTTGGCATTTCCTAGTTGCAACTCACGTGGAATGATGAGGAACAAGGGTGCGGTTGTAAACTAACTTGATGAAGACGATGGTGATTGGCGATGTTAGAGCAGGCCTGTAACAATGATGAAGCAAAGGCTGGCTGCAACGCAACAGGGCGACGATGATGATAAAACAGGGGGAACAACAATGAGCGGAATCAATACAAGGAAGCTTGATCGAGCAAGAGGCGGAAGTTCGGTCTTTGAAGCAGTACAGAATGGAGCAAAATTGCAGCCGGTAATGATGAAGATCCGGCAACATAGGGGCAAGGATATAACGGGTGGTGGTGATGAAGTAACGAAACTAGGTTCGGCGATGGTACGGGGTTGGGTTTGGTCCGGTTTTGAGATGAGTAAAAGTGTAGAAGTGCAAACGGGTAATGATGGCAGCAAACAGGTGACAAGTAAAGATGGTAATGGACAATTAGATTTGCTGCTGTATTGGGTATAAGAAAAGGACGACGGCTAATGGCAGCAAGTTGGTCAATTTTTTTTCTTTTTTAGAATTGTTTCCCCCCCTTGAGTTATGGGTTTAACCTCTTTTTATAGTCATAAACTTGTTAGAGTCCTAATACAACTAAACCTATTCTATTAATTATCTTTTATTTTTAATATTTTATCTATTTAATTTTTATGTTAATCCTAATCTAATTCTATCAATTTTAATAGTAATTATCCTAAAAAATCTAATTATCTTATCCTAAAAATATTTTAATTTATAATTATCTAATAAATCCTAACCTATATTACTATTTATCTTATATTAATAAAGTTATCCTAATCTATTAAATATTTCTAATTTAAATAATCCTAATAATGTTAATCCTAATTTTTCTAGATGTTAATTCAAAAATGTCAATTCAAAATTTACAAATTATTATATTTTTACAAAAATACAACCCGGACAAAATGAGGTGTCTACAATCTCTTGGCGTAGTAAGAAACAAATTGTTGTCTCTCGCTCCAGTACTGAGGCTGAGTATCGAGCTCTTGCAGATGCAACATCTGAACTCCTATGGTTACGATGGCTTCTTCAAGACATGGGTGTTTCTCATCGTTTCGGTACTCCAATCCATTGTGATAATCAAAGTGCTATTCAAATAGCTCATAATAATGTCTTTCATGAGCGTACTAAACATATCGAGATTGATTGTCACTTTGTTTGTCATCATTTGCTTAGCCAAACTCTACGGCTTGTTCCTGTCACTACCACAGATCAAAAAGCAGATATCTTCACCAAAGCACATCCACCTGGACAATTTCTTGCACAAGTTTCCAAACTCAAGTTGGTTTCCACATTACCACCTTGAGTTTGCGGGAGGATGTTAACGTAATATTACAATTAATGTTACAATCAATTGTAATATTACAGTTGACTTAGATTAATTGATTACAGTTGACTAATTGATTACGATAATGTAAACGTAATATTACAATTAATGTTACAATCAATTGTAATATTATAGTTACCTTAGACTAATTGATTATAGTTGACTAATTGATTATGATTGATTTTAGGACTTAATTACGATTTTATTTCCTGATTATATTTCCTTTATTGTCATGTTCTATTGCCTATATAAAGGCCTTTAACCTTCTTGTAATATATGATCAGAAATACAATTCCTTCTTTCATTCTTTCATTCTTTCTTTTCTTTATCTCTTTCTCTTATAATCTCTTTCTTTACAAGACTTATCATGGATTTAAATTTTCTTGACAAATTTGTCTTATAAGTTGCATCAAGGAATTTTTGTCAGAATCATTGCCCCATTTCTTCTGAAACTTGACTTTGTTATGTTCAAAATATGACTAGTAAACCTTAAAATACGAAGTTATAAAATGCACTAATCATTTTCAATAAATAGCATGATTGCACAACAATTTTCAGGAAAAACATTCCATTTCCATGCTTCTTTATTTATTGCTGCAGTTGAAATTTACAGTTCAAGCTTCACGGTAGTCTGACAAACTATGAACTCTTATTAGCAATCTGATGGTCACATGGACCAACAACTGCAAAACTAGAAAATATTAAAATGGAAAAGAGAAAGGAACTCTCTCGACCAAGCACATATGCAATCCACATTGTATGATCATTGAAGTGGATATTGCTATCTCAATACTGGGATTTTCAATAAGCGTCAGGATTGGCCAGGAGGTAGGCTTCAATAGCCTTCAACATTCCCAAGGCCTTTTCTTTGCCTGCCTTGATTCCATCTTCCTCAAGCTCAAGGTCACCAATGGTGTAATACTTGCTAGTAGTCTTGCACACGGTTCCCCCAGCTGCAGAGGGCTCTAACTTCATCTCATAAGTGATTTTCTCAAGTTTGTTCATCAAAGGATCCCCTTCGATCACACTGTAAACATACACAAAATTTTCCTTGTCTAATGCTTCCACCTTCTGCTTCATGTAATTGAATTGACTTCCTGCGTGTAGAAAACCAAATATTAAGTTCTAATTCAACATACTATTCGAAGTATATAGTTGCACAAATTAACTAACCTTCTCCAAAAGTAACCTTCCTGATGCTGCCAGGCTCTCCGTTGCCTTCAATGTACTCAACACTCTTAAAAACCTGAGGAACAATCTTGGGAATGAGATGGTCAGCATCAAGGATACAAGCCTTGAACATCCTGGCCGGTGGGATTGTAGTAACAACCTCAGTTTCATAAGTGAAAAGACCCATGATTAGTAGTGATCTTGGAAATGATTAAAATAGAATTGATTGATTATTCTGCAGAGAGATTTTTGAGGCTTGGAGATGTGTATCTGAAGCTGTAGCATTTAACTATTTATAGAGTGAGAATGAAGAATAAATTACAATTGATTCTGGTTTGTGTATTGATCTTACTCTCCAATGTGCAACAGACAAGCTTTCTATAAAGAACAACTTTATGGATCTTGGAAGCAGTTAATATCATAAGAACAAGATTAAAAAGAAAAAACTCTAATATTTTAAATACAAAATACCTTGAATTCAAGTGTTTGGACTATTAGGAACTCATACCTATGTGACCAACTTGTAATTGTAATGATTCACCTGCAGCTTTTAGCCAAAGGTGAACCACAGACTGCTTCTTAGCATATTTCATCTCTCACTTGTTGACAGGTGAGCCAATAGTAGTGACATACACTCTCATAAGTTATTTTTAATTCACCAACTCTTTGCTTATATCTATTGAGTAATACTGTCATAGATAGTTGTGAACGTTGTCTCATTGCACTTGTCAAGTTCTTAGGTAGAAATTTCATGAGCTGATATTGGTAACCTGAATTGTGTTTGACTCCATCTGAAGAGTTCGCGGTACAACAAATGTGATAAAACGACTAATACAGAAATTTTTTGAGATCTGTGCTGGTAGCGTAGGGTTCGAGTGTTACATTGGAGTTTTTTAGGGGTGTTATATGTATCGTAGGACTTGGAATATCTCTTTGTACTCGATCTTTTTCATGTATGGTTAAATTATTTATCTCTTGGAATATCTCTTTGTGAAAGAAAAAAGCAAAATGAATATCAATATTTGAGGAGAACCGGAAGTTCTTACAAGTAAAACCTTGATTTTATTTTGTATATCAAAGATAATACAACTCAAACTCTTTAATAGCCAAAGACCAGCACTCTTATAGTCTTATTAGCCGACCATACGATTTTTGCCATGAGAAAGAGAGAAATATGAAAATCACACCATTGAAACATGAAGAACATATCAAGCAGGAGCTATGAAATGAAAGCAACTTAGTTGTAGATATCAGGGTTTGCCAAGAGGTATTCTTCAACAGCCTTGTACGTTGCATCAATCTTTTCTCTGCCAGCCTTAATTTGCTCGAGTGATCTCATTGTCACCAATGGTGTAATACTTGCTGGTGCTCTTGCAAATTGTTCCTCCACCTGGTGCTGCTGTATACTTGTTCTCATAGCAGATTTTCTCAAGTTTGTCGACCAAAGCATCACCTTCAATCACAGTGTAATTGTTTGTGAAATTCTCCTTGTCTATTCCATCAACTCTCTGTTTCACATACTTGAATTTGCTGCCTGTATTTGTTACCAAACAAAGAACTTACAAACTAATATGGAAAGGAAATGAAAACTGAAGTGATTACTTCAGATGCAAAACTGCAGACTAACCTTCAGCAAAAGTAACCTTCTTGATGCTTCCAGGTCCGCCATCTCCTTCAATGAGCTCAACCTTCTTGATTGCCTGTGGCACAACCTTTGGGAGAAGGTTGTCAAAGTCAAGAACAACGGCCCTGAAGATCCTGGCAGGGGGATTGGGGTATTAACCTCCCTTTCATAAGTGACAACACCCATGATTCTACACTAAGAGCTTGAAAATCTTCAAAGAGAGAAATTGAGGATGATTTACTGATGATCAGTGTTTGACGTGTGGGAAGAAGTGAGAACTAAGATGATATTCAGAAACTGAACTTGAAGTTTAACCATTCAATCAAAAACAAATAGTTACTACTTTTCAAAGCATTTACAGTAGTCAAAGAAAGCAACCTGCATAAAATTTCATAGTAAATCTGTCATTCTAAATGTCTTGCACAGACCTGTACTACACATTTTCTTGACATTTATCGGAAATGCTTGAATATAGAGAATAAATAATCAAATGTGCTGACAATGAACTCAGAATTTAGTAATTAATTGGATACTGAAGATTAATAAGTACTTTTTCCGCACAAACAGTAAACAGATAAACAATCAAATTTCTACCATTTATGATATTAAAGGTATAGACATCTAGAAGGAAAAAGAAAGGTAGGATCATGAAGTAATTACATTGACCAGGAATTTCGGCATCAAAACAGATTGCAAAATTTCAATATAATAAAAGCAAAGTGGACCCACTTTCATTTTGTAGCACCTCCACCACCTTGACAAAAGTTAAGTTTTGGGGAAAGACTTCATGGATTTAAAATTCCTTAACAAATTTTTCTTGCAATTTGCATTAAGGAATTTGTGTCAGAATTCTTCTGCAATAAATAGCTTGATTTGTTATGTCCAATGTAGGACTAGTAAACCTTGAAATATGAAGTTATATAATGCACTCATCATTTTCAATAAATAGCTTGAACTCACAACAATTTTCAGTAAACACATTTCATTTCCATGCTCCTGTATTTATTACTGCACTTGAAATTTACAGTTCAAGCTTGCCAGTAGTCTGACAAACTATGAACTCTTATTAGCAATCTGATGTTCACATGGACCAACCACTGCAAAACTATAAAATAGTACAATGGAAAAGAAAAATGAACTTTCTCGACCAAGCACATATGCAATCCACATTGTATGATCATTGAACTGGATATTGCTAACTCAATACTGGGATTTTCAGTAAGCATCAGGATTTGCCAGGAGGTAGACTTCAATAGCCTTGAACATTCCCAAGGCCTTTTCTTTGCCTGCCTTGATTCCATCTTCCTCGAGCTCAAGGTCACCAGTGGTGTAATACTTACTAGTAGTCTTGCACACGGATCCCCCAGCTGCAGAGGGCTCTAATTTTATCTCATAAGTGATTTTCTTGAGTTTGTTCATCAAAGGATCGCCTTCAATCACACTATAAACATACACAAAATTTTCTTTGTCTAATGCTTCCACCTTCTGCTTCATGTAATTGAATTGACTTCCTGCGTGTGGAAAACCAAATATAGCTGCAATTCTAAGTTCTAACTCAACATATTATTCAACAAGTAGTATTTAGTTGCATATATAAATTAACTAACCTTCTCCAAAAGTGACCTTCCTGATGCTGCCAGGCTCACCATTGCCTTCAATGTACTCAACACTCGTAAAAACCTGAGGAACAATCTTGGGAATGAGATGGTCAGCATCAAGGATGCAAGCCTTGAACATCCTGGCTGGTGGGATTGTAGTAACAACCTCGGTTTCATAAGTGAAAATACCCATGATTGAAATTTTTGGAAATGATTAAAGGTAAGAAGAAATGGATTGATTATGTTGCAGAGGATTTGTGAATCTGATGTGTGGTATTTATAGACTGGGGCTTCAAGTTCAAGATTAGCTGTTATTAATTCCAGCCTGTTGAAATCATGGGTGATTTCTGTATATTTTAAGCACCTTGATTTTCACTTGATTCTGGTTTGTGTACTTATCTCTTTAATGGACAACAATCAAGCTTGCCATAAAAGAACAAAGCAGTGGATCTTGAGAAGCAGCATTGGAACTTGGAAGAAGATTGAAAGCAAAAGAACTCTTATATTTTAAGCTAGCAAAACCTTGAATTCAAGTGCTTGTACTGTTTGAAACTCATGGCTACTTTCTGCTGACATTGTAATCAATTAGATGCTTAAAAATTTGTTGATAATTGTTTGTCATTTTCCAGGGAATAGAACGTGTTGCAGAAAAGAAACAAAATAACATGAAATGAATTGAGAAGGTGGTAGAAATCAGAAACCATGACGAACATGTTACATAATTTTCTCCCAGCATGCAACAACATAGGCCAAAATTGTCTCCCCCGACAGTTTTATCAGCCTGTCTTGATCAATGTTTCTATGCCAAACTTTAACATGGTTATGTTCATTTAACATGCAACAAAAGGTGAAATTCTGAGATTTTGGTTTTCCCGAACGCTAACTTTACCCAGCATTAAATTTATACAAATTTTCTAATTTCTCTTTAATAATTAGCCTACTGTTTTTCCCAAAATTCTCTCTTTACTGCCATTTTTTATAACCTGGAGCTTTAACGTTGGGTACTTGGAACATCTTGAGTGCTCCAATTCTCATTGATTTGAGCTTGTTATTCTTTCATAAAAAAACAGAACTTCCTTGAATTATTGCGAAGGTCCACACCCTATGTGCAAGTTATTGTCCGGTCTGATGAAGATATCACAATTTTGTCATACAAATTTACATATCTAGTATAGCAAAATCTCACAGTATCTCCATATGGGATTGTTATATTACAATTATCTAATGAAGTCACTATGTCAGCGTCCTTCTAGAAAATGCTAGTGAAGGTCATCATCTAATTGACCCAAAATTATACCATAACCTTTTCCTTCATTCAATGCGACGTGGGGCAAGACTTATCCTGGATTTAAATTTCCTTGACAAATTTGTCTTATAAGTTGCATGCTTCTTAAACTTGACTTTGTTCTATTCAATATCATCATCAGAGCCTTTATCTCAAGAGATTGAGATAGGTTATATGAATCAATATCTGAATTTACGTTAGATCGTCCATATGTATTCCTCTCCTCCATAGATTCCTATCCAAAGCAATTTGCTCATCCAATTCTAAAACTTCTATATATTTTCAAACCACTTCCTTCCAAGTCTTTTTCGATCTTCCTCTAATCTTAACCTTTCTCTCAATATCCATAGTCTCTATACATACCTAACTGAAGCATCTACAGGTCTACCTCTTACGTGTCTAAACCAACGTAAACGATTTTCACACGTTCTGTTCAATATATGACTAGTAAATCTTGAAAGATGAAGACAATGCACTCATCATTTTCACCAAATTAAATAGCTTGATTGCACGACAATTTTTAGTAAACACACTCCATTTCCATGCTTCCTTTTTATTTAATGCAGTACACATTTACAGTTCAAGCTTCCCAGTAGTCTGACAAACTATGAACTCTTATTAGCAAAACTAGAAAGTAGTAAAATAGAAAAGAAAAAGGAACTCTCTCAATCAAGAATGTTTACAATCCCAATCCACATTGTATGATCATTGAACTGGATATTGCTATCTCAATACTGGGATTTTCAGCAAGCATCAGGATTGGCCAGGAGGTAGGCTTCAATAGCCTTGAACATTCCCAAGGCCTTTTCTTTGCCTGCCTTGATTCCATCTTCCTCGAGCTCAAGGTCACCAGTGGTGTAATACTTGCTAGTAGTCTTGCACACGGATCCCCCAGCTGCAGAGGGCTCTAACTTTATCTCATAAGTGATTTTCTCAAGTTTGTTCATCAAAGGATCGCCTTCAATCACACTATAAATATACACAAAATTTTCTTTGTCTAGTGCTTCCACCTTCTGCTTCATGTAATTGAATTGACTTCCTGCATGTAGAAAACCGAAATTAAGTTCTAATTCAACATACTATTCAAAGTATTTAGTTGAATTTGCAGATATAAATTAACTAACCTTCTCCAAAAGTAACCTTCCTGATGCTGCCAGGCTCACCATTGCCATCAATGTACTCAACACTCTTATAAACCTGAGGAACAATCTTGGGAATGAGCTGGTCAGCATCAAGGATACAAGCCTTGAACATCTTGGCTGGTGGGATTGTAGTAACAACCTCAGTTCCATAAGTGAAAACACCCATGCTTACAAGCGATTTTGGAAATGATCGGATGAGTGCAAATAGACTTGATTGATTGACTATTCCACAAAATGATTTTGAGGCTTGGAGATGAGAACCTGAAGCTGTAGTATTTATAGAGTGAAAATCAAGGTTAACTTACAATTGATTCTGGTTTGTGTACTGATCTTACAGACTCTCCAATACGCAGCAGACAAGTTTACCATAAACAACAAATTTATGGATCTTGGAAGCAGTCAATATCATAAGAAGATTAAAATGAAAAAACTCTTAATATTTTAAGCACAGAAAACGTTGAATTCGAGTGCTTGGACTGTAATTATAATGATTTACTTTCACCTTTTAGCCAAAGGTGAATTACAGACTGCTTCTTAGCGTATTTTCTCCTCTCACTTATGGACAGGTGAACCAATGTTAGTGACATACATTCTCAAGTAATTTTTAATTCACCAACTCTTTGCCCATTTCTATCGAGTAATACTGTCATAGATAGTTGTGAACTTAGTCTCGTTGCACATGTCAAGTTCTTAGGGGAAATTTTATGAACTGATGTTCTTAACCCGAATTCTATTCGACTCAATCTGACTAGTTCAAGGTACAATAAATGTGATAAAATGACTAATATGAATTTTTTCTTTTAGATCTGTGGTAGTAACGTAGGGATCGAGTGTTATATTAGAGATTTTTAGGGGTGTTAAACTTTAGAATATATCTTTTTCGTGTATGGTTAAAATTTTCCTCATCTATATATGTAATTTTTTTGGTTATGAGGTTTTGCTTTATTTTTCGTTTCTTGTTGCCTATCGCACTCGTTTCCTAATGGAAAACAAACATCAAATTCTTTATCTGACAATAGATTAAACTCAAAAGATTTCTGAAAGAAAAAAAAGGTAAAATGAATATCAATATAGCAGGTGAACCCAAAGTTCTTATAAGTAAAACCTTTTATTTTACTTTGTATATCAAAGATAACACAATTCAAACTCCTTAATCATAGTGACAATACAGACAATAATAGCCAGAGACCAGCACTTTTATAATCTTATTAGCCAACCATAAGATTTTTGCCGAGAGAATTATCAAAATCACACCATTCAAACATGAAGAACATATCAAGCAGGAGCTATGAAATGAAAGCAACCTAGTTGTAGATATCAGGGTTTGCCAAGAGGTATTCTTCAACAGCTTTGTACACTGCATTAGCCTGTTCTCTGCGAGCCTTAATTTCCTCTTCAGCGATCTCATTGTTACCAATGGTGTAATACTTGCTGGTGCTCTTGCAAATTGTTCCTCCACCTGGTGCTGCTGTATACTTGTTCTCATAGCAGATCTTCTCAATTTTGTCTCCCAAAACATCACCTTCAATCACACTGTACTTATGTGTGAAATTCTCCTTGTCTACTTCTTCAATTTTGTGCTTCATATACTTGAATTTGCTGCCTGCATTTGTTACCAAACAAAGATTTCTCAGAAGAAAATGGAAAGGAATTTCAAGCGGAAAGAAATGAAAACTGAAGTGATTACTTTTGATGCAAAGTTGCATGCTAACCTTCAGCAAAAGTAATCTTCTTGATGCTTCCAGACCCACCGTCTCCTTCAATGAGCTCAACCTTCTTGATTGCGTGTGGCACAACCTTGGGGAAAAGGTTGTCAAAGTCAAGAACAACGGCCTTGAAGATCCTGGCTGGGGGGATTGGGGTATTAACCTCAACTTCGTTAGTGACAACACCCATGATTCTACACTAAGTGCTTGAAAATCTTCAAGTTTAAGGAAGATAAACAGAGAGAAATGGAGGATGATTCACTGATGATCAGTGTTTGAGGTGTGGGAAGAAATGAGAACTAAGATGATATTTATAGACTGAACCTCAAGCTTAACTATTTAATTCTCCAATCTTTTAATTGGATACATATCCAAGCACAAAGAAAATAATTACTGCTTTTCAAAGCATTTGCGGTAGTCAAAGAAAGCAGTCTGCACGAAAATTTCGTGCAAAATCTGTCTTTCTAAGTAGATTGCGCAGACTTCTACTACATATTTTCTTGACATTTAATGGAAATGCTTACATATAAGGCATAAATAATCAAATGTACCGACAATGAACTTTAGATTTTATTAATGAATTGGAAAATGAAGATTTATAATTATTTTTTCTGCAAAAACAGTTGAGAGATAAACAATCAAACTTCTACTACTTATGATATTAATTAAAGGTATAGATATCTACAAGGAAAAAGAAAGGGTCGGATCATTAAATAATTTCATTGACCAGGAATTTTTTTTTGGTTAACCATTGACCAGGAATTTGGCATCATAGCAGACTGCACATTTCCAAAATAATAAGCGGATCCACTTGCACTAGCTTGACAAATGGAGGCAACTTGGGCTTGCTGTTCTTTATCATTCAGTCATATTCTTGAGAAGACTTGGACTATCTAGAAAGCAAGAATATTATTAAAAGACTAATTGGTGATTCACATTCAGTTCTTCCTGCCTTTTCAGACACCTTCTTGAATAAGGCATTGCAGGATGGCTACGCTGTGCATACTTATTGACTAACCTGGCCTCGAAGCTCTGAATTTTTCTCGAAAGTGTTTATGAATCAAGGGGCAAAAATTCTTGATAAATGATAGCTAGTTTACAATATGGAGGAAATCAAAATAAGAAGCAAGGAAAACAACACTGGATAGTTAAAGATACAAAACTCTAAATTATGCTGTAACTCTATGCGTTGCTTTTTGCCTCTTTTTTTTCCTACAAATAATAGCATGACAAAATTTCAAAGATCGTTATCCTCATGAATAGATAGAGATGAAAGTAATCAGGCTAAACCTAATACTAAACCAGAAAATTCATCCATTGTCTCGATGAAGCCTGAGCAGACCAATTGTTCTCTCATGAAGCTGCCGCAATTCGTCTATAAACTGCTTGGAAAGTCTGTCCTCCATTCCTAGAAACTTTTTGCCCTTCTTCGGTTGCAGTACTCAAGAGTTTTACTACAGGATCTGCTTCAAGCTCCTTCTCTTCGAGGGCTTCGAACATGGGATGATTCTCTAAACAAGACTTCATCCATTCTCCAAGTTCTTCCACGTCTGTAATTGTGTATACAATCCCACCAACCTGAAGGACATAAGCATACTCATCTAGCAAGTGAGGGCTGATTACCCTACGGCGATGATTTTTCTCTTTGAAGTGAGGATCCGGAAACAAGAAAAACATCTTTGAAAGCTGTCCTTTCCCAAAGTAGCTGGGAATGTATTTCATCGAATTGGTCCGAACAACAGAGATATTCTGATATTGACCTGGATTCACTACCCTTAACCCTAAAATTCTTTCCTTCACATACTCGGTCACTTTATCCCTGAGCTCCATTCCAATCATTAGAGTTTCAGGGAAAAGAGTTGAAAGACTGATTAGAAGCCCTCCAAAACCACAACCAATATCCGCAAACTGGATCTTTTTGGAACAATCAATTTGATCAGATGAGGGGAACAATTGAGGGTAATGAAGTGAATAGTCAACATAGCTGGGAGAGATAGGGACAGGGAAGTGGGAATCACTTAGAGGGTTGCTGTGAGCTCGTGCTCGATAGAATCGTTTCCGAGGCAAGCCAGTTGACTTGTTTATAGTCAGATTTGCCTTATTTTCCAACATATTTTTCTCCTGCAAGCTGAATAACATCAAGTTAAAACTTCAGGAAACACTGAGGGAAGCTAAAATTGAAAATTCAAGCGAAAACCACGATAGCAAATTAATTCTTCCCAAAGCCTTCAACCATCAAACAGAAAGCTAGAAATACAGAAGGTAAAGCACCACAAAAACTTTCTATTCCTAAATCCAAGCTCATGCAGACATTTGGAATCCAAACCTATTCCATCACCTACTTAACATTCAAAACCAAGATCCCAAACCCATTTAGAAATAGATATTCCTCACTCAAACTATTCCAGTCCAACTATCAGAATTCATAAAAAGGTTTTTTTTCAACTTGCGAGAATAGAAATAAGTGTTAATCTGTTCTTTTTTCCCTTCTCTTATTTCTAATATGTTAATAACATTTGCATATTAGCTCAGGTCAAAACCCAACAATTCCAGTATTGCTTCCATTGATCCAACTAGCATCAACTTGTCCTTAACAAACACTGCACAAAAGTTATTTTGAGATCAGAGATTTCCTCAAGCTGATGCTCAAATCATCCATTCTTTCTGTTTAACTATAAAGACAAGTGAAAGAAAAGCAATCAGAACTGGATTTTAGTTATTCATCTCAATAGAAGAATACCTTCAATGCAGCAAAAAACACATGCATTACATGGAATTCATAGTCGATGAACAGGGTAAACATGTGCTTAGGACTGATAGATCTGGATTGCTACCAAATCCTGAATTGCATCACACTAGTCATGATTCTTTTGTCACTTAGGGAAACATGGTTCATCATAATTCTCTTAATGCCTTTGCTCCAAGGCCTAAGATAGAGTTGCCTATGTTTGCTGGCACTAATCCTCGAAGTTGGCTTAAGAAGTGTCAGAAATACTTTGCTATTTTTTCCATCTCTGATAATCAGAAGTTAGAGATTGCTTCTATGAATCTAACGGGTAAGGCAGATGTTTGGTTTGATAGCTACATTATGCAAAGGAACACTGTTAGTTGGCAAGATTTTGCTCAGGATCTTTGCCAAAGATTTTGTGATAGAAATTGCTTAGATGCGATTGAAGAATTTAACAAGTTATCTCAAAGGACCACTGTTGAAGATTACCAGGAGAGGTTTGAAGAGTTGAGGCCCTATATGCTACAGTATAACCCTTACCTTCCTGAAGCTTACTTTGTTTCAAGTTTTTTGAGTGGGTTGAATGAAGAACTCAAATTAAGGGTTAAAGCCAGTGAGCCCAGAACCTTGACTGCTGCCTATAGGCAAGTAAAGTTGCATGGACTTCAGTGGAGTTAGAAAACAAGAAGCATAAACAACCTCTTAAAAACTCATCAATCCAAAACCTTGGCCCTTATTCCAAACCTACTTATAACCATCCTAACCAAACACTGAGAAATACCCTTAACCAGCCCAATCACCAAAACAGACAGCAATTAATTGAGCACCGAAGAGCTATGAATTTATGTTTTAAGTGTCGTGAGAAATTTAATCCGGGGCATGTTTGTAAGGTAAAGCAGCTCAATGCTATAACAGCAGGTGAAGAAGAACAAGAACAGATTGTTACAGCAGAAGAAAGGGAAGAAGAGCCAGAGTTTGAGGAAGGGCAGAATCAGGTAGATGATTTACAGATATCTATCAATGCTCTTACAGGCAATGTTGGCCATAGTACCATCAAAATTGAAGGCACTATTAAGGGGAAGATAATCAATGTGTTAATGGACAGTGGTAGCACTCATAGTTTTATAGTGCCTAGATGGGCTAAGGAGGGAGTGGAACTAGAAGCAACTAATCCTTTAGTTATTACCGTGGCCAATGGAGAAAAACTCTATAGCAATACCAAATGCAAGGAACTAACTTGGTGGATGCAGGGTTGCAAGTTTTCACATGATATGCGAGTTCTACCTAAGTGGGGAAGTGATATGGTGATTGAAGTAGATTGGATGAAAAAGTTTAGCCCCATGATCTTTGATTTCAATTAGTTATCATTGACTTTTCAAAAAGAGGGCAGACAAGTGAAGCTGGTTGGATGTCAGAAACCTGCCAAGATCAAAGTCATTTCTGGTCAGAAATTACAAAAGATGGCTGGTAAAGATCCAGAATTGCTAGGAGAGTTATATGTCATTAGTGTAGACCAAGAACAAGAGAATGTTCCTTTGCAATTACAAAAGTTACTTGATGCTTATTCTGATGTCTTTGAAGAGCTAAAACAACTTCCGCCAGAAAGATCACATGATCATAGCATTCCATTGAAGATGGGATCTCAGCCAGTGAACATTAGACCCTACAGGTTTCCACATCATCAGAAGACTGAGGTCGAGAGACAGATTTCGGTTATGCTTGCTGCTTCTATCATACAAACTAGTAAGAGTCCATTTGCTTCTCTATGTCTCTTGGTTAAGAAGAAGGATGGTTCTTGGACGATGTGTGTGGACTACAGGCAATGAAATGCTATGACAACTAAAAATAAGTTTCCCATACCCGTAATAGAAGACTTGTTGGATGAGCTTAAAGGAGCAAGGTTCTTCTCTAAGATAGACTTGCGGTCTGGGTATTGGCAGATCAAGGTGAAGGCTGAAGACATCCATAAAACAGCTTTTAGAACACATCATGGACACTATGAATTCAAGGTAATGCCATTTAGTCTTACCAATGCACCTGCTACTTTTCAATCTCTAATGAATGATGTGTTTTCTAGCTATCTCAGAAAGTTTGTGTTAGTTTTTTTTGATGACATACTTGTGTATAGTCCTACATTTGAGCAGCACATGTCTCATCTACAATCTGTGTTTGAAGTTCTGAGGGCTCACAAGTTACATGCCAAAAGAAGCAAAGGCTTTTTTGGCCAAAACAGGTGGAATACCTTGGGCATTTGATTTCTGAAGAAGGAGTAGCTACTGACCCTTCAAAGGTGGAGGCTATGCTTAAATGGCCATTGACTAAAAATCTAAAGTCCCTGAGAGGAATCTTGGGTCTGACTGGGTATTATAGGAAGTTCATTAAAGGGTATGGTGTGCTGAGCTAACCCTTGACTGACATGCTGAAGAAAGATAATTTTCATCGGAATTCTGAGGCTGTAGAGGCTTTCCAACAGCTTAAGCAAAAGATGAGTGCTGCACCAGTTTTGGCTTTACCTGATTTCAGCAAAGTGTTTTGTTTGGAAACCGATGCTTGTGCCCCTGGTGTAGGTGCAGTGCTAACTCAGGAAGGAAGACCACTGGTATATATGAGGAAAGCATTGGGACCAAGACATGCTGATCTTTCTATCTATGAGAAAGAATATTTAGCAATCCTCATGGCTGTTTCCAAATAGAGGCACTATTTAGAGGGAAATATATTTGTTATAAGGACAGATCATGAAGCTCTTAAACACCTACTGGAGCAAAAACTAACTACCACCATCCAGAAAAAAGGCCTAACAAAATTACTTGGACGGGATTACTCAATCCAGTATAGGAAGGGAAAGAATAACACTGTGGCAGATGCATTATCCAGACAAGTGGAGACTACTGGTGAGTTGCGTGACATGAATTCAACTACTGCCATTCCTAAATGGGTAGCAGATGTGGAACAAAGTTATGTTGAAGATGAGTTTGCTCGAGAGAAGATATTGATACTGACAGTGGACCCAAACGGGGTGCCTAACTATTCTTTTGCCAATGGCATACTAAGGTTCAAAGGGAGAGTGTACTTGGGTAGTAAAAAGGACAGTTGCGGACTCAAGTGATACAATTGCTACATGACTCACCACAAGGGGGTCATTCTGGAGTACAAGCTACTTACCACAGGCTGAAATTGTTCTTTTATTGGCCAAAAATGATGCAGCAGGTGCAAGATTATGTGCAGCAATGTGAGATCTGTCAGAGGAATAAACCTGAGCATGTTGCCTATCCGGGGTTACTTCAGCCACTTCCCATTCCAAAACAAATATGGAAAGTCATTTCAATGGATTTCGTGGAAGGTTTACCTCAGTCTATGAGTTTCAACTGTATTCTAGTTGTCATAGACAAATTCACTAAGTATGGGCATTTTTGGCACTCTCTCATCCATATACTGCCCTAGGCGTTGCTAAACTCTTCTTGGACCAGGTTGTTAAGCTTCATGGTGCTCCAACAACTATCATTTCCAACAGGGATAAAATATTCATTAGCTCGGTATGGCAGGAGTTAATGAAGTTGTTGGGAAGTAGTATACATTTGAGCACAGCATATCACCGTGAAACTGATGGCCAAACAGAGAGATTGAACCAGTGTATTGAGCAATATCTTAGATGTATGTGCTCCTTAACTCCTAAGAAGTGGGCTCAAGCATTGCCTTTAGCAGAATGGTGGTATAACACCAGCTTTCATACTGCTCTGGGCATGACTCCATTCCAAGCTTTGTATGGTTACACTCCTGCTGGATTCAATTGGAATTCTAGTGCTGAGGCTCGGGTTATCACTGTGGAAGAACTGTTGAAAGAAAGGGAAAGGTTGGGTAAACTGATGGTGGATCAGTTACAGAAAGCTCAACAAAGAATGAAGTTCTATGCTAACAAGAACAGATCTGAGAGGGAATTTCAAGTGGGAGACCAAGTCTATTTGAAAATGCAGCCTTATAAACAAACTTCCCTGGCTCTAAGAAAGAATTTAAAGCTAGCTTCAAGGTATTATGGACCATATACAGTGCTGGAGAGGATAGGTAAGGTAGCTTACAAACTAAAGTTACCTTCTCACTCTAAGTTACACCCAGTTTTTCATGTGAGCTTGTTGAAGAAGAAGGTAGGTAGCAAGGCTGTAGCCAGTATCAATCCTCCTGAGATTGGTGATGATGGTCAACCATTAGTGTATCCTTCAGCAGTGCTGGACAAGAGAATTGTGAAAAGGAACAACCAAGCAGTAACACAACTTTTGGTTGTTTGGCGAACCTAAGCCCAGAGAATGCTACATGGGAAGATTTTTCAGTCTTACAATCCCAATTCCCATCTTTTGATCCTTGGGGACAAGGATCGGTTGAAGGGTAGGGCAATTTTATGAATGCTGAAAGATGCGAAGGAGGTAGTAACGAGTCAAAACCAAAGATTATACAGAGAGGTATAGTTGACTACAAGGATAGTGCTGCAGCTGATGTGGATACTGAAATGGCAAGCTGAAAAGGATGTTGAGCTGCCTAGACGAGCTGAGTTGATGAATAAGCATTGAGTGATAATATGACAGGTGTCCCTATAGTATTGGTGCCTTGTAATCAGGAGAATTCTGTTATTGTACGAACTAATATACCAGCAGTGTACTGCCAATTTTGCACAGGAATGAACACTAATATTCTAGTTCTCTCAATTTTCTCTCCATTCGGTCCTCATTCTTTCCACACTCTGTTTCATTCTTCAATTCTGATATATTTTAGATATTTCTCTTGATCATTCTATAACATGTTGCTTTTATTTTATCCCAGTTTTCTCAGAAAACAAACAGAGGATTAATCACAACACTTATCGAATGCAAGTCACCTCCAGTTAACAGAGATACAAAACCAAAAAGCATCTATGAAGCCAACAAAAAACAAAAACATCAAAAAAAAAACAATAACGAAACAAAAGGAAGAAACTAAACTTTCTTCCATAGAAACACAAGCAACCCAAATCACTAAATCCCCATAAAAATTCAAAACTTAATAACTCAATGGAATTACCAGAATCGAAGAAGCGAGAAAGGAGCGGTCTTTGCTTTCTTCGGGAAGCGGCGGCGCTGTGTTTCACTGGGGTTGTACTCTTTGCCTTGCACCGTTTAATTCACGAGAATGGCCTAAACTTAGAAAACGCTGTCGTTTCCTTAATTTAAGCAATTGGGCCTATGCTATTTCTTGCTCTTTACATTTTGATTTTGGGCCTTCCAAACATATCAAACATCTTGCAACCCATTATTAATAGTATCAAAAAACAAAATTGATCTTTTTTTTTTTCCTAATTCGAATAGTAAATTATTCGAATTATATCTAATTTGAATTGTAAATTATATCTAACAATTTGTGTGTATATATATATATATATATGTATGATTTTTCTCTGTAATATACGAAAATTGTCATATAAAAATTTAGGCCAACATGTTAAACACAATATTGTTTTAACTTTTGCCAAAATTCATATTCCCTTCTTGTTTTATCTTTATTTTTTTGTCATTTTTGTATTATATTTAAAATCATCAAATCCAATTCAAATTTATTATTTTCTATTCGAATGTTCATATACAAATTAAAGAATTTTAAGAAGAGATTAGAATATGACTTTTTGAACAAAGAATCATGTAGTGATTATTGAACCAGATATTCAAGAAGTAGAGTTTTTTTATATATTAGAAAATTTTGTTCATTATTTTTAACATAAATGGTATTTTAACTATAACTCACACATTTGGTAAGATTTGGATATGAGATTTCTTTACTCATTAAGAGTCTCAGAGCTTTCTCCTTACTATTAAATCAATACTTCATTGGTTTGTTTATGACTAGGAATTAGTATTTGTTATAGTAATTATAAGTTTGTTCATTTTTTTATAACTATGAAGTTCTAGGATTTGTTATAGCTACAATAAAGAGGATTTTTATACAATATACTGACAATGTATATCTATATATTTTCAATACATCAAAGTTAACACATCATTAATAAGCTCTTATTAGCAAATTAAAAAAAATAATATTTATTTTTAAGGGTTTAGCATTTTTTTTAATTTATTTATTGATAATAGTCAACTTTTAATTTATTGACAGTGTATAATTATTCGGGCATCATTTATAAATTCTAATAAAAAAGATCTGCATCATCATTGATGTCATACCAAAATTCCAATATTCCACTAAAAATAAAACAATGATACAGATAATATTGGTTGATCTGTTTTATATTTATATATATATATATATATTATAAAATATATTAAAAATTAAATTAATCATTATTTACCAAAAAAATTAAATTAATCATTAAAATTAAAATTTAAACATTTTATTAGTAAATTACACGATCGTTGAGTTAAAAAAAAAAAGATAATATTCATAGCATGCATGCCTCAAAAGAAGCTATTAGCAGTTAGCACCATGGACCAGGGTGGAATAAAGTCCAAAAAAAAAAAACCATAAAAGGAAAATAAAAATCAAAAGGAATATTCTAAACTAGTGAAGATATTCTTTTGAGAACAATCATTGTTAAAATTTCCAAATCATTTGTGGACTCAAACCTCGATCCGCAAGAAAGTTTCACTCCATCTAGTAGGAAGTAGAACCCATAGAAAGTTTGAGTATGTAATTCGTATTTATTTTACGTAGGAATTAAATTTATATTTGTATCATATAAAATATTAAAAATTTACATCAATACATCAAACATAAGTTTTTTTAATATTTTTTTATATTTATAAATAATATTTATCAAATTTTAATTTGTATTATTTTTATATTTTTTTATTTATATCATATTATTATGTCGTGTCAAAATTTATCCGACTTAGACAAAAATTAAAAAAAAAAGAAGTCACCATTTTTGTTTTATAACACTAAAGATAAAAAATAACACACTTTTTAATTCTTTCTTTCTCACTTTACTTTCTGTCATTTTCTTATTTTATTTAAAATAAATAAATAATCATATAAATCTGTTTAGTTCATTAAAAAAAACAGTTAATTTCCTCGAATGAAAAAAAATCATAAAATAACTCATAATTTATGCTCTTACCATATATATGTGTGTGTATATATATAAATATATATATATATTACCATATTTATCAAAAGTATTTTACTTTAAGCAAAATAGCCAAATAAGCCATCGACTTTGGGTCCAAAATGGAATTAAGCCCTCGACCTTTTATTTCGTGAAAATCAGTCCATAAACTTTTAATTCAGTGGAAATAAACCCTCAACCTTCTAAAATTATGCAATTAAGTCCAAATCTGTTAAATGACACTAACTGCCGTTAGTATTGCACATGTGGCATGCCACGTGGCAGCCAAGTAAGCTATCCACGTCAGCTTTCACTAACGACAGTTAGTATCATTTAACAGATTTGGACTTAATTGCATAATTTAAGAAGGTTGAGGGTTTATTTCCACTAAAATAAAAGTTTATGGATTGATTGCCACGAAATAAAACGTTGAGGGCTTAATTCCATTTTGGGCTTAAGGTCGAGGACTTATTTGGCTATTATTCCTTTACTTTATAGTAAGTACATGTATCGTTTAAAGAGTTTCAATTGGATGCATTGTGTAAAAAATCTCACACATTACCATCAATTCATATCATGTTATTTCATTAATTAATAAATATAATAATATTTATTTTTTAAAAACTTTTCATTTAAGCTAAAATATTAAACAAACCCTTAAACTTTATCATTTTATTTAAATAAACCCTTATACTTTTATTGCATTTAGATAAACCCTTAAATTTTGATTTGTATTTGAGTATGTTCTTATTTCAAATAAAAGATTACATATGAGTAAAAATCAATTCAAATCAATTTAACCGATTAAAATTCGGTTAATTCGGTTTAATTAAGTCAATTTAGAGATCAAGTCAATTTTTTTAGGTCGGTTTATTCGATACGAATCAAATTAAATAAATTAATCGATATTTTTTTAAATATATTGTATAATATAAATAATTAAATATCATATAATATATTATTTATAATCGATTTTTTATGCAAAAAGTTAGGTTTTAAAACACATTCAAAAAATCAATCAATTGTTCACTCTTATAAAAAAATTGATTTACATTAAAAGTTCATTCAAGTACAAAATGAAAAGTTCAGGGCTTATATGAATACAAATTAACTTTTAACGACTTATCTAAATGTAATAAAAATATAATGACTTATTTAAATAAAGTGATAAAGTTAAAAGACTTTTTTAATATATTAGCCTCTCATTTAAAAATTTACTATTAATGAAGTGTCATAATATAATTGATAACAATATTTGAGATTCATACACCGACTACATATCAATGATTCAATTTTTTAACTGAAAAACTGAATTCAATTTTTTTTCATAAATTACCATATATAATAAAAAATATCAATATTTTATATTTGTATTATTATAATATAATTATTACTTTTTAATCTACAAATATATTATTACTTATGTTATAATAAGTGTTTATATATGATACACTGACAATGTATAGTTTTTACACACTGTTAATGTACTAAAGATTGACACTTTATCAATATACAAACTAAAAAAATGTCAAACCCTTAAAATAAATATAACTTTTTATTTCAATTTGCTCATAAGAGTTTATGACGATGTGTCAATTTCTTATGCATTGACACTGTATAGAAACTATATATTATCAATGCATCATATATAAATCTCTATAATAATTGATAAAAGTATAATCTTAAAAATAAAATGTCAATCATCATTCATTATCTTCAATATATAAACTTATATTAAATCATCAGCATGCATAAATTATTTTCCTCCATTCATCTATTCCTGACCATATATTTCTTCAATTCTCATGTTACAATATATTTTTCTTCTATTTGGAATCATATAAAAAAAATTAAAACTCAGAGGGTAGTGAAGCTATATAAAGTTTCTCGACTTTTCTAGTACTATTCTTTTATTTTCCTAATTTAAAAAGAAAAAAAAAAGCTCACTTCCTTTTTCTTCTATTTCCTCTCATTTCCTTCCCGTTCTCATCCCAGTCGCCGCATCTTTTCCTTCCGATTCCCCTATAAATAACTCTTTCTCTTGAGGTTTTCTCGCTACCCCAATCACTTTTTTTAAACAAATAATTACAATTCCTCGCTCTTTCTCTCTTTTCTTCTCCTAATTCACTAAAACCCTAGGTATACTTACCACCACTCTCTGCTCGAACATCCATAAAAGACGCATCTTGTTTTGTCAACGGCGTCGTTTTCTATTTTAAGCGTTTTCTAGTGTTCCGTACAATGTCGGGTTCCGGTGGCGTTTCGATCGTGAGAAGCCGACGCGGCGAGGATCGGTTTTACAATCCGCCGCCGAAGAGGAAGCAGCAGGAACAGCAGCAGCAGCAGATGACGATGCGGGGGCGAGAACAAAGGCCGTTGATTTATAAGAGTTTGACGGAGAACAGAACGGATCACGAGGAATGCGCCTCGTCATCGCCATCTTCATCATCGTTGAATAATAGTAATCATAGTAAAAGAATTGGTGATAGTTCGACGAATTTGGATCGGTTCTTGGAGTTCACGACTCCTGTGGTTCCTGCTCAATATTTACCCAAGGTAAATTTTAGGAAAAAACCTTTTATTAATTAATATTTGACTTTTTTTTTCTTTTCTTTAATTTTCGGGATCCTTTTGATTGATTAAAAACAATGGTCCAGTCCAGTTTTATGTTGAGGAAATCTGTGGATATCTTTTTGAAGGTTTAGCTGAAGTTACTGATTAGCTTCAAATACTCCAGTTGGTTGACTTTAATTTCTTTGTAAGAATCAAAATCCCACAGAAAATTGAAGAAACTGGTTTTATTTTATTAGTCAGAAAGTGTACGAAAATTGAAGTTATTCTGCTAAACACCAAAAGACAGGCATATAGAAACTGTTAATTTATTAATCATTGCAATATAGGGAATTGTTTTTCTAAATTGTTAAGCAAAATATGAAGTGTTAGAGGATTTTTTGAATGCTGATTATTGATGAAATTTAATCTTACAGACAAGCGTAAGAGGATCGAGAGGACGAGAACGTGGAATGGAGTCTCCTCCATATTTTGTGCTTGAGGATTTGTGGGAGTCTTTTAAGGAATGGAGTGCATATGGAGCAGGAGTTCCTCTTTTGTTGAATGGGAGTGACTCTGTAGTGCAATACTATGTGCCTTACTTGTCTGGCATTCAGCTGTATATAGACTCTTCAAGACCCTCCCCAAGACAATGGTAAAGCTGTTCACAACTTATTTTTATCTAATTACCTGCTGTTATCGAGATTCCTCGCTATCATATCTTTCTGCTGCCTTTCTTGACTGAGAATTTCTGATGGCTCTTGGATTTCTTGGATCCTTGTATGGTGACAGCTAGTGCATATTTCCTTTCCCGATTCAACATTTAAGAAACTGTAATTTGATAGTCAGAGTCGAATTTATTAGAAACGTCTTTTTTATTAACTTGGGAGTCATAGTTGAAATAACTTAGTTATATTTTACCAAATGTTTCGTTTATATGCTTTATCGGATATGCTGTTTCTGTTTGGTCCATAATCTTAGTGCGATGAATAGAGGTTGAAGGTCAAGGTGATGAGTTCTCTTGAGATGTAAATTATTAATTGTAAGAAAGTTGAGTAGCATGATTGTTGTGTTATTTCATTTTGCCATCTATCTTTGAACAGGAGGCCTTGTGAGGAGAGTGATACTGAGTCATCAAGGGCGACAACTAGTGATGGTAGCAATAGTGATTGTGGAATAGGAAGAAGAGCTAACAATGTTATCCAGGGAGCTGGGAATCAGTTTGAGATAGCGGACTCAAATAGACAGAGATTGAGTAGACTGTCACTTGGAGACAAACCCACTGGGGATTCGTCAAGTGATGAAAGCGATATTTTTAACCCTTCTGGTCAGCTTATTTTTGAATACTTAGAGCATGATCAACCATTTAGTCGTGAGCCGTTGGCTGACAAGGTTAGTCCCTTGTCCTTTATTGCATTAACATTTGCCACTTGTTTTGCTCTGTTTAATAACCATGAATCTTGCAGATTTCAGTTCTGGCATCTCGATTTCCTGCACTAAGGACATACAGGAGCTGTGATCTATCACCTTCAAGTTGGATTTCTGTGGCATGGTATGTTTATCTCTTTTTTAAATGCTTCATGAAAATAAGATTCTTGTTTATTGCAATTGTGATTTTAAACCTGATTATATCTGACAACCATATTTTTTTTTAATGAAGGTATCCTATATATAGAATACCGATGGGTCCAACTCTGCAAAATCTTGATGCCTGCTTTTTAACCTATCACTCTCTATCTTCACCAGGTAAGCATCATTTTCACCCTTTACAAGTGGTTTTATGTCTGTATTACATATGCCTGACACTTTGTTTACAATGTGATCTTGCTATTGTTTGGAGCAGGTACTGGTATGGATGGGCAGCCCTTCCGAGGCTTTAATGTTAGGGAGTTTCATGGTGCTGACATGTCCTTAAAGCTACCATTGCCTACCTTTGGACTAGCTTTCTATAAGTTCAAAGTTTCGGTTTGGAATTCTGATGAAGTTAACGAACCTAAGAAAGCTAATTCCCTTTTGCAAGTTGCCGATAACTGGCTTAGGTGTTTGCAAGTGAACCATCCAGATTTCAGTTTCTTTGTTTCCCACAATATATACTGGAGGTGAGTCAAAGTTCCAAGTCATAACAGAAACCGACAACTTGGAATAGGATCCCAGTATCTCATCAGATTGACTTCCAAACCCTTAATCCAGTCCTATCAGCAAAACCCCATGCATATTCTTGAATTGTATGCCCTATTTGTAGTTCTTCCTCATGGATGTGAGTAAGATGCTTTACTTTGTATGGATTATGGTGGATACCCAGAACACACAGGGACATGATAATCCATTTCCTCTGGTGGGCTTCCTGTGAAACTCCACGTTCTTTTATCAGCATCATGGCCTTGTGGAGGTATAAGTCAATGGCTACAACCCTGTTATAAGTTTGTTTGATGATGATAAAAATTTCTGACATTTGTATATACTTGTGTCTTTTCTAGTTTAGTATGTGTAACATACTACTTGTACTAACACTTTTATAAAGCTTGATTTTGGATCTTAACATTGGTTTTTTCCAGTGGAGTTGAAATAACATTAGATCAATTTGTGTTTTTCTCTTTTCTTTTAGCTCCTTCTCCCCTTGTTCTTGCTTACCAAACGGAGAGGTTACTGAGCAAAGCTATTGATTTCCCAATCAAAATATCAAAGTCTTGTGCTGGAGGCCAGACAAGTTAATATGCAACAGTTGGCATGTTAAAAGATCAGAAGCGTTTAGAAATGGAAATGGAAATGGACAATGGGGGATTTTATGAGTAGAGTAGATAGGTAGGCAGGGATGATCTCCCTGCTTGTAAATCTACGATTAGAAAATCTTAAAATGTAAGGCGAGAAAAATAAAGAAAATGTCAACCCA
The DNA here is from genome assembly GCA_032173925.1 of Heritiera fomes. Classification (NCBI taxonomy): domain Eukaryota; kingdom Viridiplantae; phylum Streptophyta; class Magnoliopsida; order Malvales; family Malvaceae; genus Heritiera; species Heritiera fomes. Next base: position 38,099,401 of record JAPDPM010000008.1, read on the forward strand.
TGGGAGGACAAGTACAAGTTATTATGATGGATGAGCGGTAACATTAATTTCAGCCAGATTAAAAACGATAGTAATAAATTTAATTATTGAAGTATTAAATTAAAATATGTCATTATCTTAATTTTACTTATAAAAATCTAAGTTCAGAAGTCAATTCGGTTCCAGACGGACAAAAAACCATTCTCTCCACTGTGCTAGTGGAGGCCAAGGAACGGACCTAAAAAATTATATCCTCATAATTTTTCTTGTAAAGTTTAACTTCATTAACGGTACATTAAATAATAATCAATGTAACATTGAACTTGGTCAAAAGTCGATTAGGCTCCAAAACATAGAAGAAGCCACTCTCTCCACCGCACTGGTGGAGGCCAAACAACAGACCTAAATGTTAGTAATTTTAGACACCAAAAACCACCCGACTTAAACCAACTAGAACGACATCAAAATCCAACCTATATCCAAAATCGACTTAACCAAACCAACCAGTTCGATCAGTTAAGTCAATTCAAACCAAGTTTTGCTCACCCTTATTCTGGGCATAGCAGACAAGAACAATTTGTTTCTGTTTAACAGAAGACAAAGCCGTATGACAAATGAGACACCAAATTGTTATTGACATGGGATAAACATGTAATCATCCTTCTTAAAACATGTTTAGCACAGCAATTACATCTAGTTATTTCAAGTTATAAATCAGGTAACTCCGATCTTAAAAATAGGATAAAGTTCTTCCATCTTTCATTATGCACAAAAGCTCTAAATACAATAGGAATACAGAGTTCCACTGATCTAACCGATTACAATTTCTGAGGTAAGAGTGAAGATCTTCCTCATTATGCTTTACCCCCTGACCTAATATTATATCGGCATAACCCTAAAAATACCCCCCATTACCTTATAATTTATCATCAAGAATAGTGGACATCAACAGCCCTTGGACGAACTCACACCTTTGAGCCTTCTCTTCGTGGTCCTTGTCTGAAAGTTGCTGCTGTTGAGGCTTTCTGTCATAATAAACTAGTGTTAGAAAATTAAATCCGATCGATGACATACAACAGTGAATCTAAACTAAAACTATGGTGTGACGGGAAAGCAAAAGGCAGGAGAAGTTCCTGCCAAGCAGAAAGAGGGAAAGAAAATGCAAAATGCATCCAATGTGGTTAAAAATTTCATCAATTGAAAGCATTGATTGACTTCATAACCCTTCCCAATATTATCAAGGGATCTACCTACTGACCAGAAATGCCAAAAAATAATATAAAATACCGCATGATTTCCTATACTTTGGTGACTAATACCACAAGCATAAATGACAGCAGCAGTTATACCTTTCTAGAAATTCTTTGCTTGTGCTTTCCTTTGCTGCACTTGCTCCAGCAATAGAAAGAGGCTGCAAGCTTAAAGGCTCATCAGCTGCCGGTGGATTAAACATAAATGATGCTAACAGTGGATCCGGTTCTACATTGGAGGAAGAAACAATGTATGAAGATCCCCCAAGAAGGGCCTGCAAATTTCCTTCTCGCAGTTCTTTTCTCAACATAGAAAATGTCAAATTGGATCCACCCTTGCGTAATCTCCGCTTGCGCTGGACGTAATATCCAGTCAAGGAATAACCTGAACCATTCATTACGGCATACTAACTTGCAAACAAACTAGAGAAATGGAAACTAACAAAGACAGGGGCAAACTGCATATATGGAATATTATTTACAGTGACAACACAGTATGAATTTGGTCGCTGTGAACAGATTTGTAAATTGATTCTAAAATAAAAATGAAAAAACAAATGCCCATACTCCTAATGAAGTCCATTATGTTTCACATGCATTGCCAGACAGGACACATAGTCAAGCACAATGTTAAAGATGAAAGCATATCAATATATCAAGCCTTTTAAAATAGACAGATCAATATTCGGATTATTTATTTAATCAGCCTTGACATCATTACCACAAAAGAGATAATAAAGAAACTTGGACAAACCAAATTGACATAAAAAGGATATCTTAAGAAAATTCCCATGTTGCACGGTTATGTGGCTAACAATATCCATGCCGACCCTCTTTGCACAAACTGGGCACACCTGAAAAGGTAACATTCAACCAAACACCCATTAAGCACATTTCAAGTGTAACTTTTATCAGTTTATGTGTCCAACAGACCAACAACGCATATCCATCCAAATAATATATATATATATATATATATATATATATATATATATATATATATATATATATATATAAGCACGAAGAATCATGGAATTTATCCAATTAATATAAAAGGCAAACAGCTTAGAACGCTACTGTAGAGAACGATATTAAAGCAAACAGCATCTACCACCTTAGAACCAGGTGTAGTAAAATTCACAATGAAAGAAACACGGCTAACAAAAGTATCAAAAATCTTACTAAAGCTAAATCCCCAATTTCATCACCAATCCCACTTTTCAATTATACACATTCCTTCTACATCTAAACTTCAAAATACTCCTTCATCGATACATGAAACTACCTAAACAAAGTTTATATCTTTTGTCTAATAAATTCAATAAGATAAACAAAAATTTCATCAATAGAAAAAAAATCATATTTTCTGAAATTAGGAAAAAGTTTACCCCGTTTTTGGCTTCAACAGGATGCTCGTCATCGATGTGGCAACAAAGTCCAACAATGTCGAAATCCTCAGCGCAAAACGGACATAAGAACTCCGCCTTGAAATCCTCATCTCCGTCGACTTCTTCATATCCTCCTCCCAGAAACAGATCTAAACACAAAAAAAACCAGAATTCATTCGCAAGTTCAAATCATTTAACATCTTACTCCCACGAGAACCAAACGGAAAAATACTAACCAGATCGAGATTGGTGACGCCTTGACGAAGAGGAAGAATAGGAAGAAGACGAAGAATTGGAAAACTGAAAGCTCCATGGATTTGACTCCATTTTTCTTGAAAATCGTTCAGAAAAGAAAGCAACTTTTTCTTCTTTCGATCTAATATTTTCGAAAAGTTCATAAATTGAGGTAATTATTTAGAATAAAAACCCTAGAAAGATGGAAGCAAACGGAAGAAACGAAGAAATGGAAGGAGAGAGAAAAAAGAGAAGGAAAAGAGAGCAGAGAGAGACTCTCCACCGAACTTCTGGAACGGGGTTTCAGCCTCTTTTATGAAACTTATTTTTGGTCTTTTTGCTGAATTGACCTTTAACTTTTGCCAAATTGTGGAAATGCCCCTCCTCCATAACTACTTGAGTTCGGAGGAGGAAGGACCGGAAGGTAATGGCGGTGGGTGGCTGTGATTGCGTCACAGGGCGTGGATTTCAAAACGTCACAGAGGAATTTGATTGGGACTGCTCATTGAAACGCGTTTTGAGACGTCGTTCGGAGGTGTTATTGTACAAGTATTTAGAGTAACATCAACAAAGCCATTAGCTCAGTTGGTTAGAGCACCCATTTAGTAAGCGGAAGGTCTTGAGTTTGACTCTCAACAAAAGCAGTTTTTTTTTCCTTGTGAAGTTTATATCAAATGTAAATGCTTTAAGATAAAATCAAATCCATTCAAGATATCTAATATCAAATTCGAGTTGACTCGTCTTAAAAATTAAATATTCAAAGTTTAGTTCAAGTTTGTTTGAGATTAATTTTTAAATTCGAGTTCGATTTTCTAAAATATTCAATCTATTCAATCTCAAGTTGATAATCTTGAACTCAATTTAATATACTTGATTTGTTATTTTCTAAACATTTATTTTGAAGTCAAAAATAATAAATTAATAATAAAATATAAAAAATATAAATTTTAGAAAAAGTTTAATTATGCTCATAAATTATTCAAACTAAGAATTATAATATTTAAATTAAAATTCGATTCATTTTTTGAATAGTTTGAGTTTAAATTCAATTTGAAAATAAATAATCTAAAATTGAGTAAATTTTTAATTGAATTCAAATATAATAAAACTGGTTACACCCCTGTGCATGAAGGAATGCACATTTTACCAAATATCATTCTAATTTTTCATCATACAAAGTAAAAGGAAAGGTTTTAGAAGAGATAATCAAATGTTTCGAATCTTTGCTTGTTCTTGTTCGGTTCGAGAAGCACATAACAATGGCATCAACAAGTTTTAAATGCATTTTTTCTTAAGTTTTCTAGTTTTAAACGGCAACTAAATACATTGTGATCCAAACTATCCAGATGAAAGCTAACTGTTATAGCAGAATAGAGGCTATTAACTACAGCATCGAAGACATTAACTGAATTCCTTGGCACAGGGTGGCAATGGATCACAATACAGAAATGAAACTGCTTACCATTTGGTGATGCAATGAGTGAAAATTGTCACCATGATCATCCATGAATGCACAACAAGAAAACACGATGCTATCTTCAGCTCTTCTTTTTACTATTCGAGTCGATGGGATCGGAAGCCTGGAATGATTTTTCAAGAAAATCAGCAACTTTGAACTTCATGTCTACTGTGTTGCATCTGCTTGATTGAATGCCAGTGTGTTCATGGAGTGCTTGCAGTGAGAATAGCCATTGAAATTAATCCAAAACGTGAATTGTGAGCAACAAACAGAGAAATGCTCCTGGGAATTTGTTGATGACTTCTGATATGGGGCTTGTTAGTAAATAATCAGAGTATATGGCTTTGAGGCGTGTAGAATTACACTTTTTTGAGTGTAATATTGCCTCACACAGAAGCAAGTTACCCTAAGATACAACAAAGCCTTCAGAATATTGTGAAAAGTCAGAAAATGTAAAGTAAGTATTTTTCTGGAAATCAACACTTAAATAGAATTTGAAGAGGCATAAATGAATGGTTGTGATTGTCTGTTAAACAACAACCATTCATTTTTTCAGACATAACTGTTCCAGACATATAATTGAAAATATGTCTGTTGGAACAGTTTAAAACAATTTTTAAATTCAAAAAGACTTTAAAATATTTCTGTCAAAAATAAAAAATTCGAATTAAATCAAAGAGCCAAAAGCCCAAGTGCCCATCTTTGACTTTTAAAATAGGCCAAGCTCTAGCCAAAGCCCAAGCCAAGCAAGACCAAGCCCAAGCCAAGCAAGCTCAAGCCCAAGCCAAATGGTCAAAGCTCATTTCCTCTTTGACTCCAAATTGCTATCGAGAGTTGATTTCTCTTTATAAATAAATCACTTTACACTTTTACAAGCAATGTGGGAACTTGTTCCCTTATATTTATTACAAGCTATCCATTTGGATTGGAATGAAGCTCTTCATCCTAGCCAAAACAGCAATCATCCAGCATGGGGCTGCACCAGTGAAAAGGCCAAGAATAGAAGGATAATCCATAAACTCGAGCTTCGACTAATTTGAGATTAGTAAGAAATTCTGCAGCATTTGAGGATAGTATCCCTTGGGAAATGTGGTCGATTCACCGTGTTGGTTGTAATACCATGAATGTGAGAATTTGGAACATATTGGTGGTAATGATGTCCGTGTTTCTTTATTATGCAAACTGTGAGATTTCTACTAGAAGAAAGAAATATTATGCAGCTCTATAACAGTACAGAACACATTGAACATCTCTATGAATTCTCCAGACATCTAAAGTCTAACTCAGATGGACTGAATTTCTTTCATTCTTCCTGCAGTTGATCTTGTGTTGTAGTAACCTAAAATCAAGCATACCTAACTGAAACTGCTCTAGTTTTTAAGGGCTTCACGAGAAGTGTTGTAAACCATGAGTTTAGACCTATTAGAACTTCCACCGTAGTTTGCCATTGCTACCAGCTTCACTTCCAAAGATTTCAATGACGCATGTTTAGCAAATTCAATAATGAAAAGAAACTCATTCCAATCAACCAATTAAGATTCCACACAAAGAATGAAGCTTCATTGCTTGGTTATCAGGACCAAAAGCATAGCCAAATAATAACAAGTACCGCAGTTTCACCAACAAAAACACGCTTTTGAAACAAAACAAACCATTAAGAAAACCACCCCATCAACTTCACTCACGCCAAGATATACATAGAACATAACCCAAATCAAGAACAAGGGTGTTATTCAACTGCAAAATAGTGACAAGATACAACCTTTGAAACTGTCATTTTGACATTACAGGCAGACCAGAAAGAGCAAGAGAGAGTTAAAAGACTTCTGAGATTGGTTCTCTTTGATGTATGGAAAGGAAGCAATTTGCGCTTTGTGTTTTCCAGTAGTCTGAACAAAGAAGGAACCTTTTTTTGACGCTTTGTCAATAAGCGGCAAACATTGAAATGAGTCGAGAGTACAAGACAAAAACTCGATCATTGAAAGCTTTTCGCCAAACTTATGCTGCGACCCAAGTTTGGACCAAAACCAAACCAAGCCGAAGCCTTATCTGACTATCTGAGCCCAAACAGGTTGCCCATTCAGGGAAAATCTTGCCAAGTACCAACAGCCAACTAAAGTTCCCAGTTGGCCGGTGGCCATCCAACTTTCTTAACCCGTATTTACTGATAATGTATGAAAGATCGAACTCTGATTTGTGAAATTATAAGTTCAGTACTCTATCGACAGACCACATCGCTGTTGGAATTACAATATATCTTACAAGCAAAACTATCTAGCACCTTTTACTAGAAAAAAGATTTATATGAACTTTAAGAGAATCACACCCTAAATGTTAGCTGTTAAGAGACGAGAATCCAATTGCTCAAGTCTATATAAACTCCTAATAAAAATCTTTACTTTTTTTTTAAATGAAAGATTCTGTTGTCCCATGCCTCTAACAACCAACGCAAATTGGTTTTGTGCAAATTTAGCCTCGAACAAACATTGCAACATCAGTATCACCACCCGCATCATTTGTAATTGAAAGACATAATAATTTGTTCTTATATCATTTGATTTGATATGAATTTTAGGAGAAAAACATCCCAAAGCAAACTATTATGGACCGTTTAGTTCGGAGAATTTAAAATTATTGGGAATATTAAATTACCGAAATATTATTTTACTTAACGAATTACTGGAATATTAGATTCCTGTGTTTGGTTGTATTGGTGGGAATATAAGAATTCTGTGTTCGGTTAAAGAAAAGTAAGAGGATAAAATTATTTATTTTACTATAATACCCTCCAAATTATTAGTTGATGTAAAGTGAATAACACTTGAAATAAATTATATTTAAATTAATTACTTATTTATTTATTTATTTATTTTGCCCCTTTTTTATAAGGTTTTTGTTATGTAAATTATTTTGATATAACAAACTATTACTACATTAAATTAATTTTGATTAATCAAAAATCATATGGTCTATCTTATTATTGGTTCATTTGATTTTAAATTCATTTTTCTCTTCATCAAAATAAGAAAAAAAACATGGTTGTAATATTAGATAGGTTTAGGGGTAAAATGGAAACAAAATATAATTATTGGAGGGTAAAATTGGCAAAAAAGTTAAATTCCCCCCAGGAAAAAAAATACCTCAGGGCGAGGGAGGAATTTTTTTTCCCAAATTTGACACTGTTTGGCACTGTTTTGACACTGTTGGTAAAAAAAATTACCTCCTGAAATCCGATTCCTCTAACCAAACGCGGAAATCATTTGACAGAAAAAAAAATTCCCCAAAATAAAAAAAAAATTCCCCCAACCAAATAACACCTTAAGGTGAAAGAGTCCAAATCTATATAAAGCACTTAAGGAAATCTTTACTTTTTCAATGTGAATTCAGGTGTCCGGTACTAGCAATTAGATCATAACAAAAACTCAATCAATGTGATCATTTGTCATTATCATTTAAAAGGGTTGAATACTTTTTTGAGTACAAGGATAACGAAAATGAGGAAATTGAGAGAGCTGTCCGGTAGAATTTTTTTTTGGTCGAAATCCCTCGGTTTTCATCTTCAATGACTATTCCAGAGTCGGGAGAAGCAGAGTGTGATTAGGCTTGTCTCCCTCCCAACACTGGCACTCCATACACAAGTCAGGATTCGAACCCTGACCTTGCTTAAGAGATGAGGGCCGCTTGCCACCCACGCCAACCAGTTGTTGGTCTGTCCGGTAGAATTTTATCTCAATCTTGTCCTGCACAACTTGCATTAATGTCCCTTGTGTAATGTATACAACACCAATCCACTAATCCAATGAGAGTTTTTTTTTTCCTTCTCTCAACTCAAATAATTGGAGAAATGTGGCAGTCCCAAACTCATGGTTTTCTTGTTTGTGCCTTGCTGGCTCTCAAGCTGACTAGAAATTTGGACATTCAGCTATTCAAGAGAAGATGAGGTTAGAATGGATTCAAGCCAAATTTGTCAATTCTAGATATGACATGTTAATAAGACATAAAAATGATCTGAATAATATATACAAAAGTGATGTGAACTTAAATTTAATAAAAATTATATATAAATATAAAAAAATATGTTTCACGTGTTGACACAAAATTTTTGTATATTACATTACACAAACACAAAAATGAATGATCTGATTTAATTCAAACCTTAGGACTCATCCAAGGAATGTAATTTGGCATGCACTAGGCAGAGCATAGTTTGCTTCCCCTTTACAAAGAGCAAGGTTGTGGCAGTGGCACCAACCAATGATGGATGTTGACTTAGAGACGAAGCCAATAATGCCACCAGATGCTGTGTCACAAAGCCCATTCCAATGCCTTTTTGCATTTAATTTAGTAAAGATGCCTGATAAAAAGGTTCAGAGAAAGAAAAGGATGGGGTTTCGTTGCATCTTCTTGGAAAACTTAAGGCCAAAAGTCAGGTGCTTCACTAATCTTACCCCACGTGCAATTAATTTAGTGTCTTATGCAAAAGCAACAGTCATGTTGGCTTCCTCCTTTTTTATGCTTGCCTGATCTTGAATTGGATTTGCATATTCAAGTAAATAAATTACCGAGGAAACCCTTTCAATTTAACTTAAAATAAATGAAAATATTAACTATCAAAAATTGATCTAACGATTGTTATCTCTTTTTAAGAGTAATTAGGTTCAAGGTTCGATTCTCCACTCTCTCCTTGTATCTCCATGAATCAAAAAAATAAATTAAAGGAAAATATTAGACCAACCAGCTCCAAATTATTCTAAAAACGATGTACTTTTATTAAGATTTGGTATATGTTTGCTATTCTATTGATCGAATGATTGAAGAAGAATTGTAATATGTTGTAAGGTTTTGATTTTAACCTATTGATTGAGTGGTTAAAAAAGAATTTGACATGCAATAAGCTTTTGATTCAAATTGAAACAACCTTAATGTTCACTTTCCGACTACTAAAAAAAGGTATGGTGTATGTTTAGAATCAAGATCAAAGTAGTTGTACTTTTAGGAATGCCACATGAACAGCTACAATTGTCCATTGTTTAGTAGCACATAGGATGCCAATTGATTCGTAAAATCCTGTAGGAAAAAACTGAAAACGAAGTTTCAAAGTCTTTCATCATTGGTTTTGCCAACTATAGAAAATGTCTTGTGAATATTATAAAATCTCCACCATCCCATCCGGGGGATAGTCTGGATAAAAGAAAGAAAGATATTCAACAATCTTAAACACAACATAAAACTAATTCGAAAGCAAAAATAAAAAAAAATGATACAAACTTAGGTTTGATAAAAATTAATAGAATATTTTGTATTTGACTATTCATGTGAATTTTGATATAAAATTTTTATACTTTATTCAATATAAATACAATTGTACATTATGAGGGTGTTTAGTTCACGGATTTTAAGATTACCCTCAGAAATTTTATTTTTTGTAATTGTTTAATCTAGTTTGATTGGGTAATTTTTTCCCTCATCGGGAATTTTAGATTCTAAACAATGTCAAAATGGGAGAAAATAAAGGGAAAACAATACCATCCTCCCCTTGAGGTATTTTTATTTTTTCTTGGAAATTCTTTTTTTGTTCCAAGTTTATTCTTAATATCTTTTCAATTGGTTCAACTTTACTCTTTGCTATCAAAGATATTACATCCTAAATAATTATTTATTTATTAAAATAAATAATAAATTAACACCTTAAATAATTCAAAAAGTAATTATTAAAATATAACTATACTATTTAAATATAATTATAAAGCACTTACTAAAAACCCTTTGATTTTTTAAAGCCATTAAAAGCCTTTCTTAATTACAACATAATCATTAATTTTATTACATCTAAATATAATTTACAAGTTTACAAATATCAAATTAACATTTCTTAACTAAATTGGTAATCAACAAATGTCGTGGTCATTTAAATTTAAAGTGTCATTATTTTTATTTTATTTTATTTTATTTGATGAATTAACGTATAAGAGAAAAATAGATTTAAAATCAAATAGACCAATAATAAGATGGATCCTACCATTTTTTATTAATTAAAATCAATTTAATATAGTAATAGTTTATTAATTCTAAATAATTTACATAATAAAAACCTTATAAATAAAGGGACCAAATAAATAAATATTTTAAATAAATAAATAAATAATTTAAATTAATTTCTATAAAATATTATTCACTCTGTATCAACTAATAATACAAAAGATATTACAGTAAAATATGTAGTTAAGTAATCTTATTTTCCTTCAACTAAACACAAAAATCTTATATTTCAACCAATATAACCAAACATAAAAATTTAATATTCTTACAAATTCATCAAATAAAATAATTTTCAAAAAAGATCTTAAAATTCACAAACCAAACAGTTACTATACGAGAAATACAAATAACCAGATCTATTATCCCCATTATTTCGCATGGTAAGGCTCAGGTCTCAACTCTCAAGCTGGCAATTTGAAGGAAACTGTTAATTTTCCATGGAACATGCAAATCATGGCAATCACTTCACAAGCAGGGCGAAGCACTGCAGTTCCCACTTGGTTTCTGATTTTGGCATTGGAGAGTGCAAAACAGAACAAAGCTAGAGACAATGATTGGCAGCCTGTGGCATTTCAATGACAAACTTTGGAGGCATCCATGGTAAAAATCTGGTGTTGAAGAAAAGGTCGTGCCAGTAATTAACTTTTTGTCAGTTAAATCTGTCTGAAGACAGGCAGAGTGGCAGGAGCAGCTGTTTTGCAAGCCTGGCAAAGTGTACTATGAACCTGGAGATGTGGATCTATTACCTGGTTTCAATCTGGTACACACTCCCTTTGTCGGTGACAGGTAGTTTTGGTATTTATAATTCGAGTTCAGTAAAGTAAAACAAGAAATTTTCGTATTAAATTTTAAGTTGAGATATAAAGACAAAAAAATTTTTTGTTTTTGTCATATTTATGTATAATTATTATCAAATTTTAAAATAGATAATTTTTATATTTTTTAAGTTTAATACTTAAATATATTCTACACGTTTGGTACAAAATAAAATTAAATTCTTAACGTTTAATTACATGAAAATCAATCCAAAATATTTCAAAATAATAAGATTAAAAACATTTCCGTTAACTTTATCTAATGTCATTAAGTTTTATTATTGTGCAATGATAACGAAAATTAAAAAATTTAATAAAAATGTCTTTAATTCTATTATTTTGAAACGTTTAAAACTGATTTTCATGCAATAAAATGTTAATGACTTAATTTTATTTTCTGACAAACGTAAATAACATATTTAGGTATTAAGCCTATTTTTTATTGTGTCTAAAATTACGTACTTAATAATTTAATATATCTTCAATTTTTTTACATAAAACGTATATAAACCAATCAATTCATACATTTGACGTTACTATAAATAAACTCTTAATTTTTTAAAATTATACAATTAAGTTCAAATATATTAAATAATGCTAACTTTCATTTGTATTGCACACGTGACATGTCACGTGATAACTCACAAACTTGTCCACGTCAATTGTCATATAAAATGTTCAATTGGTAATTAGAGTTATTTAACAGATTTGGATTCTATTGCATAAATTTGAAAGATTGAAGATTTATTTACAGTAAAATAAACATTTATAAAGTAATTTGCTTGTGATAAAACATTGAAAACTTATAAATATATTGTGCAAATTATTAAAGGTATATTTGACAATTATTCTTTTAATAATTTGCATATATGAGTTCGTATAAAGTAAAATAAAAAAATTCGTTTCAAAATTTATGTTTAAACATCAATTATGAATTTTTGTTAATTTTTATAATATTCATTTATAATTTTTATCAAATTTTATCATGTATTATTTTTTATATCTTTTAGGGTATTTAAATTGCATGAGTCAAGTTCAAGTTTGAGTTCAATAATGTTTGATTGAAAATTGTTATTGTTGTTGTTTTTGTAAACCTCATAAGTATGCCATAAATGAAAGGATTAAAACGCAGAAAGCAACCCAACTCTTAATGATCGCCTAATTTTGCACCAATTGAGATTCTCTTGTGTCCATTCGCTCAGCCCGTTGCTTTTGGTACTTTAACCACCGGATCTTGCCATTCAACATCTGCATAAATTAAAAATAAATTAAATTAAATTAAACCCTATTGAATCACCAATTCACCATACTAGCTTTACTAATTCTAAACAAAGCATGATACACAATATGAAAATAGAACAAAAATATGAAAGTAATACAGCTTAAAATTTGTTCAAAATTAACTATGAATTTAGTGAAAGTTAAAAATATGTTTTGCGTTTAATATGTTAACATGATTTTTTTATTTGAAATTTTTATGGTTTGCAAGGGCATGAACACAATTTAAGTAAGATTTATATATGATGCACTATCAGTGTATAATCTCTAAATACTGTCAATACACAAAAAATTAACACATTATCAATAAGTTATTATGAGTAAATTGAAAAAATTTTATTTGTATTTATTTTTAAGGGATTGGCATCCTTTTAGTTTGCATACTGATGATGTATCAATCTTTGATGTATTGATAGTGTATAAAGACTACATATTATTAGTACATCATATATAAACCTATTTGAGTATCATAATATGTCACTTCATTAATTCATAAATTTTAAAATAAATATTTTAAAATTTATTAATTAATAAGATTTCATGATACTAAACGTTGAACATCTAATATAAACCCTATTTTATTACATCAATTTAGTGCATTTAGATATATTTAATAATAAAAAGTATTTTTTTCATTAATTTGCAAATAGAGTAATAAATCTCTTTCTATGAACTATTATCATTCAAAATCAAACTAAAAAATAAAAAATAAAATAAAATGATTCAGGATAAGTATATAGTCTGGAGACAAATATTTTTCCCAGACAAAGTAAGAAGGAATAAAATGCCCTTTGATGGATTTTTTTTCCATTTATATAATATTATAAATAAATAAATAAAATAAACATTATTACTAAAAAAAACATCTTTGTTGGTTGTGCGGTGAAAGGGACGTTACAAAGAGGCGCACGTACAGTACAAAGCGTGGGCCCCCCATCTCTCCGCGTTGGTCTTCTTTTTTTTTAACTCTGGCATAGGTTGTGAAGGGACCCACAATTCTGTGACAGGGACAGCACCACGTGTCAGTATTTGATTCTAAAGCCTTGAAGATAATCCAACACGTCACGTTTGTTGTACTTATGCTGACGTGGACACCTCTAAAGTGGGTCTGTGGGTCCCTTCTTAAGGCGGGTCCCTTCAACTCTCGTGCCAGTCTTCTATCTATGTTGTCACTTAGCTGGATCTTTGTTGTATTTCCAAATATTTCGTAATTAAAAAATTTGTCATGATGTGTATTCCATTATATTGTATTTAGTAGGTCTTTTTCGTTCTCATATAAAAAAAAAAAAGTACTTTTTCCCTATTTATGGTTTAATTGAATGTAGAGTGATTTTATTCACACTCTAATAATTGCTACACACATCTTTATTATTAGAAAATTCTAAACTTTAAAATTTCTTTTATAAAATTATTCTTTTTTTTTTTTCACTTTTGATTGGTTTGCTAAAAGAATAACCTGGGAAACTAAAACTAAGAAAAAGGTGGCCAGAAAAAATTACTAAATGTAAAGAAATGATCTGTGAAACAGAGAATTCAAGAAGGAAAACCCATGGAGTTGGTGAAAATAAAAATTAAAAATATTATTAAGGGTAATAATGTAATTTTCTATAAGAATATTTTGATATTTAAAAAAACTTTAAAATAAGGTGTGCGAAGTTTTTTTTTTTTGTGAATAGAAGCTCTCTTGAACCTATTGATCAGAAAATAGATATTAAAAGATATATCCATGGGTTGGTTGAGATAAATTTAATTGATACTTATAAATATCAAGTTTGAATTTAGTTTGTCTAGATTTTTTTTCTAATATAATACCATTTTTGGTCGAATTTAAATTAAAACTATTTTATACAAGGGTCCACTAAATCTATTTGTGGCACGAGTTAACATGTGAGTTTGGTTAGACTAGAGTTGGGTCCTGGATAGAAGTTTTTGAACTCGAGTTTTATTTAAGATTTAATTTTCAAAAATACTTTAAAAATATTAATAAGTTTTTAACATTTTTTTTAATTTCAAACTTCTTTGATTTCATGGACTTTGAACAAATCCTTTCAAGGGGTTGATCGAGATTAGCTCAAATCGATTAATAAACACCTCTAAACTTAACTTAAACACAAAACCAGCTAATGATCTTGACGAGTTGGATTTTGCAAATCTTACAATCTTGATAAGCTAGATATCTGAGTCACAAAGAGATCTAATTTAAACAATAATCTTCATTTTGTTTTCATAGACTTTCTATAATTTTTTAAATTTTAGTTGGTAAAGTGTTTCCTTAAATTTATTTTTCGTTTCTAGAGCTCAATTTATCAAACCTTTCAACCTACTGGCTTTTTTTTTTCTCTTTGTTAAATAAATGTAAACTTCTATTTTTGTTCTCTAATAGTAATAAATTATACAAGAGGAGGAAACTATTTATATCGGTGTAAAACAATTTTGTTTTATATCATTTCATTTCTTTTTATACGATTTAAATTTTTTTTAATCACAACGTTGAATATTATATTCTATTGAAGTAGATTATGTGTATAAAATTTTTAAGTTAATTGAAAATATTTAATTATTAATTTGATAATAATAAAATTTTAACTGTTAATATATATTAAAAAATATGTTATTTTCGATCAAAATTATAGGGATATAAGATCGACTCGAGCAAAATTTTATATGCAAACTATTGAATGAGAAAATTATAATATAATATTTATAATATATATAATGTCTATTACTTTATTTTTAATTTTCCTTTGTTTTTTAGTGATTATTTACTTGCACTCTTAGCATGTGTCTTTAATAATAACTTTATGCTGTTTTTTTCTTAAATCCATTTGAGTTTTGACTATATTACTCCCCTCGTTATTATTCTATTTCATCATGTTTTTTTATTCTACTAGCATAATAAAACTAAAAAAAAAAGCTCATAATTTTACATTATTTTTCTTCCATATGCATATAGTAATTTGAAATGTAAGAAAACAATTTAAAATAAGTTCCGGCTTTTCTTGTGCAATTTTTATTAATTTTATATTTAGAATTATCACATGTTAAAATAATTAAATATATTACTCCTCAATTATTTTTTTTCGAGTCAAAACATGTTATACAAGTTTTATAAATAATAATATTACTTTAAGTATATTATTTTGTCACTAAAAATTGAA